>CAWUFW010009224.1:0-600000 GCA_963921515.1 Calotriton arnoldi
CCTGGTGAGCCCTGATCCTGTCCCTGCGGTGCCTGGCCTGCCCCCCGGTTGCCCCTCCTAGTGGATTGTCCCTGGTATTGTGCAGGCATGCGTAGGGTGACATCTGCCAGTGTCACCCTGTTTGAACTTTGACAATGGACTGGCCATTGGCCTTTGCTCTAATTTCTTCTGGACGTCGTTATCAAACAACACATATGCTGAATAAAGCAACTTTCTTTTCTCTAGTGCTCATGCTTCAGATGTACATGTTGTTGGTGCAGCTAACCATGCCCTTGCTGCAGTGATGGTGATATCTGGTCTCATGATTATGAAGTGTTACTGTGCAGGAACCCATGTGGTCCAGGGGAATGTGTCCTATCATGTGGTGTATCCATGTCATCAATAGCAGCATCTGAGGGTGTCATGTGTTCAGTATTTTGCAATGGGTTTCCTACTTACATTGGCAATTTCATATCTGTGGCTTCCACCCCTGCACATCTGTTGTGCCTGCCATCGTTGCATTTGTCTACTTCCCTGACCGTGTTGCCATCTCCAGTGGACATGCAGGTTTGGGCATCAATGGGGAGGGACTCATCCGTGTAGTCAGTGCAACATTGCTATACAAGTGTGTTGGATCTGTGCTGATGATTCCGTTGGCACATCCATGACCAGGCTGATGTGATGGGAGCCCTCATTTGGTGCTAATTGTTGATTGTGTGACCAAGTGCTCAGCTGACATGATGGGGCCCTACTGAGGCAACATATGGCACAGCTTTCCTCACACAGGAGTGGAGTCCCCTCATGGCAGTGTGTACACGTGTGACATTGCCTGCGCCCAAGGTGTGTGTTGTATGTGCATGTCTGTGTGTTCACTTTCATTCATCTGCGCATGCTGTGATCCCTAGTGTTGTACCTGTTTGTGATGCTTGCTGACTTGAGCTATGTTCCCCAAAGTCTTCTCCCTGTGTTCTCTGTGATGTGGGTGCATGGCACATTACTGGTCATCAGGGTGTCACCCATAGGTGTGTTTGCTGTCAGGGCAGAGTTTGTGTGCTGACGCAGATGGGTCACAGTCAGGTTTCCCTTTGGCACTTGTTGTTTGCCCCTGTCATGTGATTTCCAGTTTGTGTTATCTTTCAGTGATTGTGACACGTTGTGTGTGTGACTGCTGGCACTCCTTAGGGTCCGGGCTGCAATGTTGGTTGTTGTCTATGTGTGTTCTTTGTGGGTGACCTTGGCTTCTTCATTGGTGTGTGACTGTGGCTGGGATCCCATTGGTCGGTGTGGTATTGCCGTCATGTCCATGTACAGCGTAGTGTGCAGTGTGTCAGACATTCAGGAGTCTTGTTGAGTGTCCATGTGTGATGTGTTTCTACACCTTGGTTCCCACCCACCACCCTGGAATAGTCATGGGTGCATGTGCAATGTCACCAGTGCATGTGTACTTCACTGCTGCACATTGTTGGAGGTCGAGGGGTGTGGTCTTGAGTGTGTGCAGATGAGAGTTGTTGCCCGGCTAGTCCCCTGCCTCCATGTTGGCCTTGGCTTACTGGCCATGCTGATTGATTTGTGCTTGTGTAGGTGTGATGGTAGTTAGTTGCTCAGGACACCTGACTGTGGTTCACAGTGTGAACGACATTTAGCTTTGTCATCACAGTGGTATTTTTATTCAGCCCAGGGTCACCACATTGTGGGGGCCCTGGGGGTGGTGCTGTGGTGTGTCTGTGACTTGCTGTGTCAGTTGTTGTTCCTACGTGCCTGTGTGACATGTGTGTTTTGTGCTCCCTCTCACCTGTCAATGCCTGCTTGCCCACATAGGGGATTTGGATCCATGAGTTACCTTAGTGTGGCAGTGTATGCACATCTGTATGATTGGTATTCAGCTCTCCTCATGTGTTGTGTTGTTGCCTGGGGACACTGGCACCCCCACCCCTCACCTGCTGTGTATGATGACAGTGTTGGTCTGCCTGTTTGTGTTTGTGCATCTGCACCACTGCATTGGCATATCTTGGGTGTGCCATTGGCTGTATGTTGTTTGGTGTGTTTCCGCTGCTGTCCCTGGGACTCCTAGGTCATCGGTCAGCACAGTGATCATGGTTTGTGTGTCCCATTGCTGCCATGGTATGGTATCTGTTCACCTCACATCTGCTGTCTCCACAGGGTATCTGCATTTGTGTGCCCATTGGTGCAAATATGTGGTTCTGCATTCTGATGGTCACTTCTGTCATTGTGTCATTGATGACTGTTGACGGTCTCAGCCCCCATGGGTGTTGTTTGTCTGCACATGGCCAAAGGAATGTTTCATTTGCACTGCAGTATTTGGCTCCCCCAATTTATGTTGCAATGGGACACATACACTACTTTGCCACAGATGAGTTTTTGGTTCTGTGACCAGGAATGATCCATGCAGTTTGGCAGTTGCAGCTCTTTCTTTGTCAACAATTACCTTTTGGTCACTGTGATGATGAGGGTGTAGACCCCATTGCCACAATGGTCAAAATGTGCTTCAGCTATGGACCCCACACTTGCCTTTTGGTCACTGTGATGATGGGGGTTTAGGCCCCATTGCCACAATGGTTCAAAATGTGCTTCAGCTATGGACCCCACACTTGCCTTTTGGTCACTGTGATGATGGGGGTTTAGACCCCATTGCCACAATGGTCAAAATGTGCTTCAGCTATGGACCCCACACTTGCCTTTTGGTCACTGTGATGATGGGGGTTTAGGCCCCATTGCCACAATGGTCATGGGCTGCTTGCATTGTGGGTGCCACACACATATATGTGTGGCACATGTGCTAGGGGGTCACATTGTATGTTCAATGTCATGTTCGGTGTTGTAGGCATTTGACACAGCCTGCTCACACGCTTGTCATGGTGGTGGGGGGATGTCTTAATCTTGCATTCCCTAGGTTGTGGTGTGCTTGTTGTGTCATGCATTGTCCATCCTATGAGTGGGGGTGGTAGTAGTGGTAGGCATCCAGCCCCCTGGCTAAGGGTGGTAGTAGTGGTGGGCATCCTGCCCCCCTGGGTGAGGGTGGTGGTAGTGGTGGGCATCCTGCCCCCCTGGGTGAGGGTGGTAGTAGTGGTGGGCATCCTGCCCCCTGGCTAAGGGTGGTAGTAGTGGTGGGCATCCTGCCCCCTGGGTGAGGGTGGTAGTAGTGGTGGGCATCCTGCCCCCTGGGTGAGGGTGGTAGTAGTGGTGGGAATCCTGCCCCCTGGCTAAGGGTGGTAGTAGTGGTGGGCATCCTGCCCCCCTGGGTGAGGGTGGTAGTAGTGGTAGGCATCCTGCCCCCCTGGGTGAGGGTGGTAGTAGTGGTGGGCATCCTGCCCCCTGGCTAAGGGTGGTAGTAGTGGTGGGCATCCTGCCCCCCTGGGTGAGGGTGGTAGTAGTGGTGGGCATCCTGCCCCCTGGTTAAGGGTGGTAGTAGTGGTGGGCATCCTGCCCCCCTGGGTGAGGGTGGTAGTAGTGGTGGGCATCCTGCCCCCTGGCTAAGGGTGGTAGTAGTGGTGGGCATCCTGCCCCCTGGGTGAGGGTGGTAGTAGTGGTGGGCATCCTGCCCCCTGGCTAAGGGTGGTAGTAGTGGTGGGCATCCTGCCCCCTGGGTGAGGGTGGTAGTAGTGGTGGGCATCCTGCCCCCTGGGTGAGGGTGGTAGTAGTGGTGGGCATCCTGCCCCCTGGCTAAGGGTGGTAGTAGTGGTAGGCATCCAGCCCCCCTGGCTAAGGGTGGTAGTAGTGGTGGGCATCCTGCCCCCTGGGTGAGGGTGGTAGTAGTGGTGGGCATCCTGCCCCCTGGCTAAGGGTGGTAGTAGTGGTGGGCATCCTGCTTCCCTGGCTAAGGGTGGTAGTAGTGGTAGGCATCCTGCCCCCTGGCTGAGGGTGGTAGTAGTGGTGGGCATCCTGCCCCCCTGGGTGAGGGTGGTAGTAGTGGTGGGCATCCTGCCCCCTGGCTAAGGGTGGTAGTAGTGGTAGGCATCCAGCCCCCTGGCTAAGGGTGGTAGTAGTGGTGGGCATCCTGCCCCCTGGGTGAGGGTGGTAGTAGTGGTGGGCATCCTGCCCCCCTGGCTAAGGGTGGTAGTAGTGGTAGGCATCCTGCCCCCTGGCTAAGGGTGGTAGTAGTGGTAGGCATCCAGCCCCCTGGCTAAGGGTGGTAGTAGTGGTGGGCATCCTGCCCCCCTGGGTGAGGGTGGTAGTAGTGGTGGGCATCCTGCCCCCTGGCTAAGGGTGGTAGTAGTGGTAGGCATCCTGCCCCCTGGCTAAGGGTGGTAGCAGTGGTAGGCATCCAGCCCCCCTGGGTTGGGGTGGTGGCGCGCATTCAGGCCCCTGTGTGCATATGTGGCATTGGTGATGGGCATCCCGCCCCTATGGTGCTGCTGTTGCAAGTATATTCAGATTCCCAGTGTATGTGTGTGATGTGTCGTGTACGTGTTGTATGTGTTTTGTGGTTGGTGTCTGACTTACCTTCTGCGCCGTACGCGTCCGTGCCTGTTCCGGTAGTAGATGTAGAATATTGGTATGATCGGGACGAAGGGATTCATGGTTGGTTCGTGTCGTTCGTCCTTCTCGTTGCTTCGCGTCGTCCTCGTCGCTTGGCTTCGTCCTCGTCGCTTCGCTTCGTCCTCGTCGCTTCGCGTCGTCCTTGTCTGTGCTGTGTTCGTCTCGTAGCCGTGGATCGTGTTGTGGCGCGATTCGGAGCTTATGTGCGCCTCTCCCGGATGCTTTGACGTGCCGTGCGTAGCGACGGGTTCGGCGCGTACGGAAAGCGCATCGTACTTGTCCGGCCGGACGGGGCTGCATTTTCCCTTCCGTGCGACTCGATTCGGCGTTTCCGGATTCGCCTCGGTCGGAGAACAGGACCTGGTTTGGGTGAGTACGGCTCGGCCGGAATTTTTGCTGTTGTGCGCATCGTACTTGCTCGTTCGGTGTGCTGTACGGATCGGTCAGGAAACTGGCTTTCGCATGGCTTTTTTCCCGACCGAATAGTATTGGGTGCGCCTCCGACCGAGATCGGAATCGGCCCCTCAGATGGAAGGATTATTTCTTTTTGGAATACATTTTCTACAGCTACATAAACCGTAAGTGTATTTTATTTTAATTAATTGGGTGGGAAATGTTTTTAAAATTAATTGTGTTTTATTGTATATTTTGATAATTATTATTTATTTGTAAATATATTTTTTTAATTTAAGAAAATATATATGACAAATAAGTAATATTTGTGAAAATATAATATTAATATATGTGTGTAAAGTTTTTGTTTTATGAACGAAAAAAAGTATAATACCTGTGGAACTTTTGTTTATAAAATGCTTTTGGCTATTAGGGATAGGTAATCTAGGCCTCTTGTAGATGGGTATAGGGTAACCTGACTTTGCAGTAGCTCAAACATTTTTTTAGTTTGTTTAGTTAATTTGGGACATATTTGAGTTACAGATTGTTCCATCCGTAATTCTTGATAGCTTTGTTCTTTTTGTATAGATTGTAGAAGTTTTTGTAGGGTAGGTTTACCTCTGCTTGTTGTTGCTTGGAAGGCATTATGCCATCCTTCAACACTATTATTTGTTTTTGATTCTTTGTTTAAGGTACTTAGGTACACGTTCCACCAAGGAATGTGGAATTTAGGTTGCCTTCTATGCCCTGATCTATGCAATCTTCCCACCCAGGTGTCCTCAAAGTAGTCTAGTAGTGGGCTTATTTTGTCTTCGTTCCTTTTGTAATAGGGGCTTTCTATTAGAATATTGTAGTGTTCTGCTACATCTGTTACAGGTACATATGCTAGTGCTATTAGCTTTTTTATTTGGTAGGCAAAAGTACTGTCTGTAGCATATTGTACACTTAGGGTTGATTTTTGTAGATGTCTCCAGAGACTCTGATTAAAATGATAATAGCAACCCTGAATTGCTGTGTGTGGATAATTTTTTAGTATAGCATTTATCATGGCTATTTCAAAGTCAATAATTATTTTTGAAGGAAAATAATTATTGCTTTCTTCTTTTATTTGAGTGAGTATATCAATGTAGGTATTTTGCTGTTTATTTGGTAATAGTGCGTAGATGAATGGAATATTTGAGTGTTGGTATAATCCATGTATTGTGTACAGCTGGTAAAATGGTTTTGGACAGACTTTGAAAGTTCCATCCATTATCCAGGTGTCACATTTCTGTAATTTAAGTAAATTGTTTGCAGTAGCAAACATAATTATTCTTTTTTCTGGGCATTTGTTATCAAAAAAATAAATGGTTCTTTACTGTGTGTAATGCTTAATTCTGGTGGAATAACTACTTCTGCAAATGTTTTAGGGGCAGGTATAGTAGTTGTGGTAGCTTTTTTTGTCTGGCAATTGTTCTTTTTAAAGAAGCTATGGACGGTAATTGTCCTGATGCATGTTGAGGTAATTTTAATAGTTGCTCATTTAGTATTTGGGTAGTTGCTTTGTCAGTACTAGTGCTTGCTTCTTTTATACTTTCAAGAGCATCTCTAACCTCAATCTATGTTATGTTTGGGGGTGATTATGTTCTTTTACAGAAATAACAGTAGTTTCCTGAGTAGTAGCTCTTCCATAGCATTTGTTAGAGTAGTATTTGCTACACTTCCAAAATACTTTAAGGCCAATTTGTTTCTCCTGTGTATACACATACCCCATATAACATAATAGCATTTAATTTTTTTGTGACATTACAAATTCTGCACCTTCAGTCATGTTGTTTTGTTTTATGCTAGGGAAAATTCAAAAAGAAAATATTTTAATATAATAAATACAACATGTTTATTAAATACTGTTACATTTCAGTGAATATACTTACAATGTTTAGTTTGATGTAAATGAAATTGGTTAGGAAATAATTTCAAGCTTTCTTATCTATTTACTTGATGTAATTTCTGTTGAGAAGAGGAAAAACATAGTAATAATTTGATTCTATTGTTTGTAGATGATAGGCATTTTAGGGGTAAAGGGTTATTTGGGTGGGTATTTAACGTTGTTTAATAATGGAAAATGATATACTTACTTTTTAGTTGTCTTTATTTTGTTAGTAGTTGTAGAATTATTTTGGAAGCTTTTGCTGTTGGCTGTAGAGGAGATAGATAAAAAGAAAATATATATTAGTGAATAACGTTTTGAAAATATTTTTAGGTCGGTTTGGCAAAAATAGAATATACTTACATTTATTGTTTTTTTATTGGTGAGTATTTTTGAAATAATTTTCTGGCTTTGTAGGATACCTGTAGAGGTGATATAAAAGTAAGGAATGAAAGAATAGTTAATTAGGTTTTAGAAATAATTTTTGTTGCAGGTTAGTAGTATTGTAATATTTTAAAAACAGTTTTACTTACTTAGTGTAGTTTTAAATTTCTTTTTTAGTAATGAAAGATTTCTTTCAGGAAACAGTTGGGCACAGTTTCACCTTCTTCTTTGTTGTAGTTTTTAAGTGTAAAAGAGATGTATGTTTTTGATGTTTATATAGTGTTTATTTAATTGGTTGCTTTATGTTATTGGTGTATTTTGAAATGTAAGCGTTTTATTGGTTGAAGTTAATTGTTTTTATTGTTTTGGCACTTTCTTTCCATATAAGGGAAACGCTAATTAAGAAACTGTTAGTAGAAAGTAAATATTTTATCTTTTTACTTTTTGTAAATAATTTAAATGTTGTTTTTAATGTGAAATAATGCAAGTATTATATATTTAAAGTTTATATTTAATTATTGTAATACGTTTGTTTAGCCAAAATATATTATTTTATATATTGATGTGTTTGCAAATTATTTTATTATGTTGTTTAAGTATTTTATATTGTTTTATAATGTGAATTTATATTTGGTGCTAAAGATATATTTAATTGAGCAGTTTTTATATAGTCGATATTTGTAAAAAGTCGATATTATTGATGTCTATATTTTGGTATTCGATATTTTTGTAATGTTGTATGTTATAAAAATTTAAACGATATTTAATGTAACGATATTTAGCATTTCGATATTGTGGTGAACGATATTTTTTATATACGATATTGTGTACTCGATATTTTTGTAATTTTATAAATAAGTATAGGTAGTAGATATTATTGTAGTCGATATTTAGACGCCGATATTTTGTATATTCGATATTTTTGTAGTCGATATTATGTCAGTGATCCAAGTTCATTGGATAATTCCTTCCTCATTGCTAAAGGAACTCGTCTGGATTTGTGCAAAATGGGTTGGGCACCTTGCTTAAGAATGATTTGATGCAAAAAACCTTTAATTTTACCCAACGTATCGCTAAACACCAATGGAAAGGAAGTTTTCCAATCATGGACATCTACAGTACACACAGATGTAAATTGATCTCTAAGCAGAACCTGTTCGGGACTGTTAGGATCCAAAATGATTCCCAAATTTTTCTGTTCCAACCAGCCAAGAAGAGAAGATCGATCTTCAGCTACATAGACAGTAGCAGGAGTGGCATGATCTTTAAACGTTAAGGTACTATATAATTCACCCAAAACTTGAACAGGTTTGCCACCATAAGCTACTGGTTTAATCATAGACTTTCTCAAAGGAATATCAGTTAATTTGCACCATTCTTCAGGACCGTTAAATGTGAAAAAGGAACCTGAGTCAGCCATCATGGAAATGTGATTACCATTTACCCCAATTTGGCAGTAGGGCTGTTTTACGCTGGAAGATTGAAGTTTCAATATTTGAGACACATTTTCAGGAAGGCTGGAATTAGGAAGAGTACTACAACTGTTTTGAGGTGCTTTGTCAGATACATCCTCAGCAATGGATATTTGAGGCACATTTTCAGGATTATGAATTGCACTCAAAATGTTATGGGATGTTTGGACAATATCTTCATCATTACAGGACAACATCATGATTTCATTACCATCCTCACTGTCAGAATCAGGATCTGCTTCAGATTTGGCTTCAACAGAAAGAACTTTTTTGGTATGAGGTTTAAAATTGGAATTACTGGGTTTAGACTTGCAAACTTTAGAGAAATTACCTTTCTTCTGCATTTAACACAAAACTTATCTAAAGCCGGACAAAAAGGAGCATTTCCTAAATGACTTCTACTACCACATCTGTAGCATTCAAATGGTTTACGTTTGTCATACTTAGGGGCATATTATCAAGAACGGCGTTAAAATTATCGCCGCTTTGGCGGCAGAAAACTGCCGCTAAAGCGGCGATAATGGGCTTGATAATACGCCCTTGAGAATTCCAATAGAAGCCCATGTTGACACCAGAACATGGGCTTCTATTGGAATTCTCAAGGGCATATTATCAAGCCCATTATCGCCACTTTAGCAGCAGTTTTCTGTCGCTAAAGCGGCGATAATTTTAACGCCGTTTCTTGATAATATGCCCCCAAGTCTCTTTTTGACAACAACTTTGTCAACAGCAAGAGCATGTACCTTAGTATCCAAGGCCATTTGATCCATGTACATTGCTGTAGATTCAATATTTTTAGCTATTTCAAGGGCTTTATCCAAGGTTAAATCTTGTGTAGTTAGTAATTTCTCTTGGATCTTTTTGCTATTAGTTTTCTCAACTAATTGATCTCTCAACATTTCATCATGAAACGTTTTGTAGTCGCAAGTGGAGGCTAAAACTCTTATGTCACTTATAAACGTATCAACAGGTTCACCAGGTAACTGTTTCCGCATATAAAACTTGTGCCTCTCCATGATGATGTTACGCTTCTTTTTAAATCTGGAGTCTAACATTTTTATGGCTGAGGCATACTCATCAATAGCATCACCTTCACCCATGACTACAGTAGGAGGCAAATGTTTCAAAACTTTTCTCCCCTCTGTACCCAAAGAGTGACGCAGTAAAGCAAACTTTTTCTTTTGTGTAAAAACTTCCGCTTCAATGGCTTCTAGGTAAGCCTCAAAACCTTCAAACCACAATTCCCATTCTACAGGAGGATTACCAGGCGTGGAGAGAAAGGGGGAAGGTGGAAGTATGGATTGTTGCATGTTGATTATTAGAAACAAAAATGCAGGAGTAAGGTGTGGGAATAACAATTAAAATGTGCAGTAACACGCCAGCAAAAATACATAAGCTGTGAACAAACATAAACGGACAGAAAATGAATTTAAAAATGTGCACATGAACAATCTGTAACAAGGTTGTGCGCAATTGAAGTAAAACTGGACTGAATTTACATCAGCGATTTTCCTAGACTCAGTTGTGCACAGATATAAACAATCGTGGCAACGTAGCGCAGGAACAGCGTCAGGCAGGACAGCCATTGCTGGGAAACGACGAGAAAGCAAATGAAGATGGTGGAAGCTGCGTAGTACGTAGCGTAGGAATGACGTCTGGCAGGAGGAAACAGATGCAAGGAGACTCACTTCCCACGCGCCGATAAAGATGTGGCAATGCGCGAGGAAATAACTCAAAACCTCGTGCTGCGCTCGAGCTCTTGGGCAAAATGAGCGCGAGGCAAAACGGAGGACTGGAAATCTTGCCAGAAGTACAAAATATAAAGTTAAAGTCCTACCAGAGTCCGCTCATCAAAACCAAGGAAGAAGATCGCAAGGTATAAGGAAATGAGCTGTCAACAATAACGGAGAACACGAACAGGTCGCAAAAAGTTCTCCTCAGCCATTGGGATGCTTCCAGCCAGTCCAGGGTCCAAATCCGATCGTCGCCAGTGAAAGGAAGTGAAGACTTGTCTGGTAAGTTCAATCTCTTTATTTGTTGTAGAAGAGAAGTCCAGAGTAAACGACCGGCCAGAGCAACAGCAAAGTACAACTGCTGTTCTGACCATTCCACATGCCACCATTCTAGTATAGAACAATGGTAATGGTGGCATGTGCACACATTCAAAGGAAAACTTATACTTAAAGCTACATGAACATCCTAATACAAGTACACAGAACCCAACAGTCCTGCAGTGTCAAAAGGTACCATCATGTCAGTTGGGAACCTTGACAAAATGGCTGCCACCTCCGTGGCGAGAGCACTTTCAGCAAAAATGCAATGGCAGGCATCCATGCCATGGCAGTCAGCTTGGCATCTTTCCCAAAACCTCGAAGCAGTGTTTTTTTCCCGGAAAACAAAGAAATACCCATGAGAGGCAGGGGAGTTTACACCATGGGCTTTAGGGGCATTTCTGCTATTTGCCTGGCATGACATGCCCGTGCAGGAAAAGTGAGCATCGGAAGGCCCACCGTAAGTAGGGAGGGGTTTGTGCTCTTAATTATCTAGCTGCCCTTTTGCAGATGGTTCACCAGTGGACGGGCCTGTTCACAGTCACCAGCATAGGGGCTTATTCATTATTTCTTTTGGCGTACATACAAATGTACTTCCGTAATACTGTGTTATATATTCTTACATGTGTATTACCGACATAAACTGTTTATAAGCAAAGTATGTGTCATATATTTTCAGCAATTGTTTTACAATCTGTTTTGCACTGCTTAACCACATAGCCCTCCACTAATGAACACACATAACTGGTATCAAACAATCTATCACAAGGAAATTGGAACAAATGCCTGCAATTTCTTTTCTGGAGCAATCACAATAACCAACAATAATCACTGGATTAACCAATAACCTTGGCTTCCGGAGCAGGTTTCTTCTCGTCCTAATTCACTTCAACACCTCGTCAGTGGTAGTAAGGGCTATAAAAAATACAATTACAATTACTTTGTCCTTATGCAAAAACATGGACCGTTGTGAAATGGTCTTGCTTAATTGAGTGCTATGCATGAACAACTGACGCATGTTTGCACCAGTGCAATGCTGTCATCTGAAGTCTTGTGTATGGATCACAACTCAGAGCTGCATACTGTCCGCTGCGCTTTATCCTTAAACCCTTGCTGTTTTAAAAAAGCAGAGCTCACATTTCATCTTTTTAAAGGATGGGAAAAAACTCTTTCTATCCAGCCAACATAGTAATAAAAAGTGCATATCAAAATACTTTTAAATTTTACCCACGAAAATACTATCCTTGGAAGAAAATGAAATATGTGCCCTGTCTCTAAATGAACTCAAACATGGTTCCATGTTTAAACCTTACAGGAACAGACAGAGCTCAGGTTGTTTATTTAGATGCACAGTGCAGGTTTGCTGTTAACATTATCACTTGTGAGCGTCCCCTAGAGCTCTGCATTTTATGGTTCCATAGACAAAAACAAGACAAGATGCTAAGTTAGATAAGAGCATTAGCTTTTAAGATAAACTCTCCTTTCTTTGTAAAGGTAAACTCTAATTATTTAAAAAGTATTTTCATCCTCTGGATTTTGTATACACGACACTTCTACAAGCTAAATGCCAATGGTAATTAAAGCTTAGTTTTTCAGGGAAAGCAGCACTAATTGCCACGGGCTCTATTTATCGTGAATCTTCTGTAAGGATTACAGACCTGAAAGAATGTAGATTAAAGTAAATGAGGTCGGCTAAGCATGCGGTGCAATTCGACTATGGAGCACTGTCAAACTTGCTATGCAGACCCAGAGTGCACCGAGTGATAAGGCCTTGACTGCTACCCTCTATTAGTACACTATCTGTAGACCTTCAGGTCTGATGACAAGATTATCTACACAATTACCAACCTCCACGTTCTAGTGCAAGTAAATCTTCGAAACGAAAACCTGGCAAGCGTCCAGATGAGGAACGAAAACCCTGACCGCTCAGGTCTAAGACGCTAATATACTAATTCAAGACCCTGTGAGAACCCAGTGTGACAAAGGCTACCCTTTTTTCCATCTCAAAAACAGTGGAACACATTGTTTAATGGGAGTGCAGTGGCCACATGTTTACAAAAAGAATTACCAAATAAATAAGCATTCATAGCTTCATGGGGAAAAAGAAGGACTAGTAAAAATAAGACGATTCTATTACTTCATATCATTTCTCTAAAACAAGACCAACTCTTACAATTGAACCATTCAAGCAGTATGTCTTTGAAGGCACCAGTATGTATTTGTCCTGAGTGAACAGCAGCTTGGAATGCTGGAAGATCATGAAGTGTCTCTCATTCAAAATAATTGTGGCTTACAGGGTATCGTTCTATTGAATCCGCTCTTTAACCTGTAGCAAGCAAGTCAATTGAATTAACACCTAAGAATCACTGTCATTAGCTGACACGATCATCTAGATGACTATGGTGAGGGAGCCTATTTGTTGCCCCTCATTTTTAGGTCTCGACTACCAGTCAGCTTTTATCTGTCTGGCTGTGAATGATCTCTTGTGAACATACCAAAAACGTTCAGTAGGCTTAGAGCCTGCCCACTGCTTACCATTGGTTTGCTTTATTGTTACTCATTTCCTTTTTTTAAATTTAAGGACTTGCTCTCCTCTTCTTGTGTTTGTCCCTCCCCTGTAGCATAGCCGTTTTAAAATCCTTTTGATATGGTTGGCTTGTTTTCTTCGACTGCTCACATGAAGAGGACTACTTTTTTCTTTTTCTTTAAACACTTCATGAGAGTGCATTTGTTCTCAGGTTCTCTTTCTTGTGTGCTGCTTCCACCCCCCCAAATCCGACATGCTCCTCTCTGAATGCTCGAAGTTGCTCCCTCTTCCCCCCACTTGCCCTCTCTCTCTGGTGGTTCTTTTTGTTCTAAACCCGTGCCCCAACCCAGCCACTCCATGTTGCACTCTTCTTCTGCATTGTGTCTATTCCTTCCTCCCCCTTGACTTTGTTTAAATTGTTTTCATTATTCTTTCCCTGTCCATTGTTTCCCCGCCCACTCTTTAGCTGCCTCCCTTCCATCAGCTCGTTCATTGCTCTCCCACGCCTTAAAGCCATTAAAAATTATATATATATATTTTTTTCTTGGATGGCCCAGCAGCTGCCATTTGCTGCCAGCTTGCTCTGCTTTTAAAAAAGCACTATCGCACAGGTATTTTTTTTCTATTTACCCCTCCAAGTGGCACCCACTATCTTGGATTGGGGAATAAAAGAATTAAAGAAAAAGGAACCCACGCCATCCAATAGGTGACCCATGAACATGCCATCATGTATGTGCACACCTACTGAATGGCATGTATGTACTATGTACGCATCATGCTCTTGAACATTTTTTCTTTTTTAGAATAGAATAGAATATATTTTATTGTTTAGTTAACTAAAACCGTAACAATATACCAACAATATTAAATACAAAACACCATTAAAATATGCATAAAAACAAGCCTATTTTAATGAATACTTGTTCACAGCAGGACCTGAGCACGTGATTTGAAAATCAGGACTAACGACATTATACGATACATGAGGTACCAGAAAGATACATGAGAACTAGTCCCTAAAGTGCTGTTGTGCTTCGTCCATGTGTTATACTGTTATACCTGCTGCTCAGCCAGTGTGACTGTGGTGCGGAATGTTGGTGTGAGAGGTGGCTGTGGAATGTTGGATGAGTGAGGGTGGCAGTTGGAGGATGGGCTGAGCAGCAGGAAGGCTGCGACTGGTGGGGCTCTACTTAACATCTTACTCAATAAATCTACTTAACCAAACAACCTGGAACTGGACCTCTTTTTTCCACTACATATTTTGAAGACGATTTCGAAAAGACCTACGTGTGCAATTGAACTGAGAGAATCTACTGAATGGAGGAATTTTAAGGATCCTTGAAACATGAAGTGTTGAAAATTACAGTATGCCCTCTAGCCCCACTAGTGTCCTTATCCACCGGACAGCCTACCACCCAGGGCATGCCTAATCTAAGTGTACTTCTATGGACTCAGACCTGCTGTGAGTTGTACAAGACCATCTGCGTTATGTATTCATTTCCCAAGGCAGCAGAAGATGACAGCAACTATTATTCCCAAATTGCGACTTAGTAACTTGAGGACTGTATGTCAGCACCTTTGTGCCGGTCTTTGCCAGCAGTACGTGAGTACAGTGCGTGAGTACATGGTCTGCTTTGTCATTACATGCGCATTGGCAGTTTCTTTTGTACAGATGAAGTTTTTCCTGCAGAGCTGTGGAAACCTAAGGACGTATTTCTGCAGTTTTTATCCGTTGCATCCTAGAAGTCCACATGTAACGGTATTGAGGAGGGCAAGTTATTTGAACGGTCACTTGCTGCGCGTGCCGTTGCTCGAGCCTGCATCGAATTCCTTATTGAGGGTGTGCGCGCTCCCTTAACTGGTCATCGGTCCCCAACTGTCTCCTCTTGAGCGATGTGTGCCAGCGCGAGCCCAGACATCAGGACCTCGCGGAGAGGTGAAGAGCTCCGACGCCATGCAGCATTTACGTGCCGGGAGCCACCCGGCACAGCGCCCAGCTTATGTATGCTGCCTTCTTGTCTATTGGTCGTGATCTCGGAAGTGTGTTGCACCCCGCAAGTGCACTTCTGCCTGAGTGATGCTCTCCTCAAACGTAGGGTCGGACGTTATAGAAGTTTCTCAGCTGGTACCAGCTCAGTGTGCTTTTGAAGACATCTACACAGATTATATGGTCAATCGGGATATTTATCGACATGAAGGAAGATTCTAAAGCAACGCGTCCTCTTGTGGAGAATTTCTGTGCTTGTCTCAGGTGTTGACATTAGGGGGTTGAAGCGCTTACGCACCTGGAGAAATAAGGGTATGGAAGTCTGGTGAGCGACCCCTGTCATCGACTTTTTTTTTTCCCAGTGCGTCATTCTGCTTAGGTTATGTACTTCATCTGCGTTCCAGTTTGTGGTTTCCTCAGCGTTATACTTTAATAATCTTCTTGGGTGTTCTGCCTGCGCTGACTTTGGGGAAAGTTGGGAAAATGACTGGAGGAAATGTGTTATTAAAAAAAATGATGAGAAGTTTCAGTTCAAATAGCAGCAAATGCTCTTGTGTTTTGGGTGTGTGGGCAGTTATAACATTTTTGCTGTTGGGACAAGCAATGCTGTTCTCCATTGTAAAAGTAACCGCTCTTATGCAGTGGTAGGTTCATGCTGTGTCCAGTTTGAAGTCGATACCTTGAGAGTCAATGTTTTGACCTCTGTGGTTGCAGCGCATCAGCTTCCAATGGTTACACTGGAAATTATTTGTTTTTGAGAGAATTAGGTTGAGTGTGACAGAGGTAGAGTGTATTGGAGTTTGTGAGCACTGACTATGCGTATATAAAGTTGAGTGCGTCAGAGGTTTGACATCTAGAGGTGATCTTTACTGATACTGGGGACTTGTGTATAAAAAAATTGAGTATTCTTGGGGACTTTTGTTCATTACAGTATTGATGATTGAAGGTTTATTTTTGCCGCTCTTCCTATGGGGTAAGGGTGAAGGGCAGAGAGTAAGCCAGATTAGTGATGATTGGAGTTTTCTGTTAAGCCAAATGACACATGTGAAGTGTTGTTCCACCCTTCCTACGGGGCAAGGGTGAAGGGCAGGGTTTAAGCCAAATGACATGTGTGAAGTGTGTGTTCCACCCTTACTATGGGTTAGGGTGAAGGGCAGGGTTGAAGCCAAATGATGTGTGTGAGATCTTGTTCCACCTTCACTTTGTTTATGGTGAAGGGATGTGTTAGCCCCCTGATGTTTGCTTTTTTTTTTTTATGTTTGGTGTGGAGCCTTGTTCCACACTTACCGCCCTTACTTCGGGTTTGGGTGAAGGGCTGAAAGGAAGCCAGATTTTTGAAGAGTGAGTGTTTTTTGCTAGTGATTACTGTTTTCTCTTACTACTTGATTGGTGTAGAATTGTGCACTTTTACATGTTCCGTGTGGAGCGTCTTTCCACACTTCCCACCCTAACTTTGGGTTTGGGTGTAGGGCAATTTTTTATGCCATATGTTTGGTGTGGAGCCGTGTTCCACACGTACCACCCTTACTACGGGTAAGGGTGGAGGGCAGCGTTTATGCCGTTTCTTTGGTGTGGAATGATTTTCCACATTTCCTAAGTTTGCATGGTTCCCTACCGCGCCTCACAGTCGGTACCCTCCGTACCACTTTCTTGTTGGCCTGGCCAGCCAGCTTGTTTTGGTATCTGGGTTTGGTTTGTGTTTTGAGGTGTGGTAGAGTGGTAGTGTGTGCGTTTTCTTGGTTTGGTTAGAAAGGGAGATGATGTGTGTATATTCCTTTTATTATCTTTATGGTTTTCTTTGCATGTATTATTTTATCAATTGTTGTACATATGCATGAAATGTCTGCATCTATTATCTTCATGCTTTCGCTTCGGCACTTTGCTACAATGATTATTTGCATGCTTTTGTTCTGATGTCATCAAGTTGCATGTAATAGTTTCAATGTCATCCTTTGCATGCACTATTTTTAATGTTATCCTTTCTAGGGCTCCTATGTCATTTGTATAAAGAAAGGAGATGTGTTATACCTGCTGCTCAGCCAGTGTGACTGGGTGTGTGGAATGTTGGTGTGAGAGGTGGCTGTGGAATGTTGGATGAGTGAGGGTGGCAGTTGGAGGATGGGCTGAGCAGCAGGAAGGCTGCTCCTGGTGGGGCTCAACTTAACATCTTACTCAATAAATCTACTTAACCAAACAATATGGAACTGGACCTCTTTCTTCCACTACATATACATATGAGACGGAGAAGAAACATCAGGCATAGTCGCTAGAACCATTGCAATATACCAACAAAAGTAAATATAGAACACCATTAAAAGTGTGCAAAAAAGGAAAAGTGCCTAATAAAATGTACAGATTGCTGCAGGATCTAAAGCACATCATTTGAATTTAAGGGCTGAAAAGTATCCGATACATAAGATAACAAAAAAAGTTTTAAGAACTAGGCCCTAAAGTGCTGTTGTGCTTTACCCTTATATGGTGCATATGCTGCAGAAAGGGGACATCGCACATAGTCTCTAAAGTGCATTTGCATTTCACCTTCAACTATGCTATTATAGCTTTCTCATAGTCTGTTAAAAAATTTACTAAAGGACAATTTTTGCTGATGCTGCACAGCATTGCCAAAAAGCACTGCGAAAGCCACTAATTCGCAAAGGCACAACCTATTGGCTTTACCAATGCTTATTATCCTAAGAAGCCCATGCTCTGCAAATGAACACAGGATTATGACAGTCCTAAGATTGCGGTCTCCACAAACAAGCCATAGGTAAAAATTAGGGAAAAATGTATTGGATGTTTCAGAACAAAATTCCAAAAACAAGGGCAAGCTGGTAAAACAGGTGTGGATATTCATCTCTACCAATTGCAGCATACATTTAAAATGTATGTTTAAAATGTTTTATTGAGTTTTACAATAATATTACAATGCTCATAAGAATGAAAATTGCATACTAAGACGAAAGCCGTTTAAATTACAGTAACGCAGCTGTGTGCTTCTAAAGGTATTCCTTAAATAAAGTTAGAATAATAAGTTGTGATATTCAATGTACTTCCACTGTTTCGATAAGTGTGGATGTGTATGTGAATCTAGAGGATGCTTTTACTTGCAATGCAAAAGTCGCAGACATAGATAATGTTACTCGTAAGAGTGAGCTAGGGGATTCTATTAGATGTCACTTAGTTTTCTTTCTCTTGTTCTTTGGGCCGGTTACAACTCTTGGTATCTTTAGGTTAGTGCATTATTACGATCAGTTATGCTGAACTTCATAATATTTTTCCAGTTGCTTATGTGAGCCTTCTGGTACTAGGTAATGCATGTGCTGTGCATTTATTGTTGTCTTAGCTATCTCAGAATACTGAGTAAACAGGGACACTAAAAAGGTGTCTAATGGCATTTTAGTGAGAGATGAAGATACAGTCTCCAACGTTACTGAGTTTTTTCAAAATCAACATATATTTCCAAGAGGGAATTACTCAGTGTGGCTGAGTATGGTGTATGTATTTTCTGAGGGCATTTCGTTCTCTTGAGGCGCTATTTTGGAGATGGGAACATAAAGCAGAAGTCCCCATCAGATCCAGGGGCACAGGATGAAACTCATGCGAAGTTTCAGGAAGATATGCAGTACAGAAATATGATTGTGTGATGGAAAATGGCTTCAAATTAGGGAAATGCAAAAACAACAGTTGATGGACAGAATGCAGAACAATGTCATACATTCACCCCAGTACAGAGATCTGGGCCTAAATCCATCGTTTTTTGCTCACCATGCCATTCCAGTTTGAACCCAGCCATATGCAAATCAGTCTTGACCCTGTGCCTCATGGGAACAGTCCAGCCCGAACTGCCAAGCCAGGTCCTCCCTGGACTGGAAACAAGCATCCTAGGACCGGTTTCGGGGTTTCACCCTCTTCAGCCAGGATAGCTTGATTCCAGTGGCATGGAGAGCACGGGACCCACGTCTGGGCATACCCGTCCCACTCGGGGTGACAAATGCAAAAACAACAGTTGATGGACAGAATGCAGAACAATGTCATACATTCACCCCAGTACAGAGATCTGGGCCTAAATCCATCGTTTTTTTGCTCACCATGCCATTCCAGTTTGAACCCAGCCATATGCAAATCAGTCTTGACCCTGTGCCTCATGGGAACAGTCCAGCCCGAACTGCCAAGCCAGGTCCTCCCTGGACTGGAAACAAGCATCCTAGGACCGGTTTCGGGGTTTCACCCCTCTTCAGCCAGGATAGCTTGATTCCAGTGGCATGGAGAGCACGGGACCCACGTCTGGGCATACCCGTCCCACTCGGGGTGACAAATGCAAAAACAACAGTTGATGGACAGAATGCAGAACAATGTCATACATTCACCCCAGTACAGAGATCTGGGCCTATATCCATCGTTTTTTGCTCACCATGCCATTCCAGTTTGAACCCAGCCATATGCAAATCAGTCTTGACCCTGTGCCTCATGGGAACAGTCCAGCCCGAACTGCCAAGCCAGGTCCTCCCTGGACTGGAAACAAGCATCCTAGGACCGGTTCCGGGGTTTCACCCCTCTTCAGCCAGGATAGCTTGATTCCAGTGGCATGGAGAGCACTATTTCTTAGCAGAAAATGCATAATATTTTGGACGCAAGGAGGCATTTGTGCACTAAGAAATCGCGCTAAATGCAGAATTACTTTTCTTGTGTAATTCCCCGTAATCTCACTGAATGTTTGAGTAATCCTGCATGATTACACAACACAGAATTATGCTAGTTACACCCAACTCTAGTGCTAGCCTGCTCACACCTAAGGCATGTGCTCATTTAAGCCCCAGAGCCCTTCTTTTCAGAGTTGGTCATTGTAGCAGTATTCCTGTTTGACTGATTCCTTGTTTCACAACTTTCTGAGCTTTTGCCATCCTTGTTTCCAGAATATTCATGAGCTTCAGCTTATCCTATTTCAATGAACTACCTACCTTGATTCTTGATTCCTGAGCCATCACTAATTTGGTGCTTCTTGGATCCTTGAACATTATCTCTTTCTGCAGATACTTTTTTCCAGTTTCTAGTGTGCTACCTTCTTTTTCTACTGCCTTAGCTTCCAGTTTTCTAATGTGGTTGTGTATTTGCTTTCTGCCTAGTGTTCCCTCTATTTTCATTTCTTTCCCATTAAACACTTCTCCTCTCCAGCTCCTGTTTATTGTGGCTGTGTGAATTAGTTATCTACCCTTGCTGTTAATGCCCTGTGTGTTCCTGTGTTATTACCAGAATTAGTGGGTATAGCTCATAACTTCTCTTTCACTGCATTGTCTGTATGTTATTTTTATAACATCACTTAAGGTATCAGCCCCACATACCCTGCCCTTGCATGTATATCCTATAAGTAAGTGGTTGTTAGCAGTTATTATTTGTAACAGCAGTTGTGGGTGAGGACCTTAAGGAGTTTCAGTCTAACCATGTGGAGCTCCCAAGATCTTACTCACATTCCCTTAATTGTTAATGTTGTTATATACTTGTTTTACAAATCCGATGTGTTAGCTATTCTGAATGCTGAATAGCCTCGAGTGCATGTTCTTTCTGAGCGTTGACTTCTTGTTACCTTCTGCAGAGCTTTCCCACTGCATCCCTGTTCTCCACTGAGTTCCTGTATGATTTCAGGCAGCTTTGTACCCAATAGTAGATGCACAAGATCATAAATGGATATTTAACACAATCTTTCCTCCCTTCTCACTGCCCACAGTCATTTCTCACCTGTCAGTTAGCACCATAGATCTTTGTCCTTCAAATTGAAGGGGGTAGCAAGTGAATGTTTTATGACAGTTGTGATCCCTTCATACAGACCTCAAATACTCATTCTTAGTTGATTCTTCCATTTACCTCAGAGTATTTTTGTGTACATTATAATTAAAGATAATTTTAGGCATTATGTAAATATTGTTATTTAACCCCAAAGCATCAGCTGCAGATATGATATTATTACAAGGACATGGCTTTAAATAGAACAATCCGAAACCAGAGTAACTTGACCTAAACTGTCAGGATTGAAGTTTCTGCAAACGCAGCTATGTTTTTATGTCAGGACCGGTGGCTAACATTATTGCAATCTTTGTTTAATTGCTACCACTCAGCAGCCCATTTAAAGAACTCAGAAGACTTCATGACAAAAAATTCCAACCTAATAAAAGGCCAGAACACTCTGATCTCTTCCTCCTTTTTTTGGCTGCCACTGAGCAGATAAGTATAACATTTATTCCTGGTTGTGAGTGCTTTTTTGTTATTGATTGTGATGGTACTGCATGGATGTGTATAGCAATATTACTTTCATAAGTTTTAGTTTAGATAAATATACTACTATTTTTAGTTTTTAAAAGAAGCGTTTCTATAATAATGATTAATAGTTTCTTAATAGTAGGAATGTTGCTAGGTTTTTGAAAGTGCATATACAATACAGAGCAAGTTGTAGCCTTTTGTGAAAGCGTTTACGATAGTCATTTTAATCAGAAATAAAACGAATACCATGAGGTGACGGTTGGGCTCGGTAGCTCAAGTCCGTTGTTTAGACGACCGCGCGGGGCCCTACAACGCCCATACGGTATCACTCTGGGTGTCAGCTTGGCCGCGTGCTGCCTTTCTCAGCAACCGTGCGGACTCTCACTGAGACCACACATTTGAAATTGCCTCACTATGTGGCCCCATAGCGCCTCCCGTTAAGTCTTTGCTGCCTGCGGCAAAATGCTGTAGGCTGCTTTAAAAGGCTCCTCCACTGACGAGATCCACCCGATCAGTAGGCGAATCTTCATTTTGGAGAAAAAGTCAATGACACAAAGGACTAAGACTGGCCGGTCGTTTCACGTACATTTTGGTGAATAGACGGCCAATTTAGAGGTTTGGGATACCTCTTATTTAATCATTGTTTTACTACACTTTGACAGATTGGGCTTAGTCAGTTGAAAAATAACTGTTACAAACAATTGACAGTTATACAGAGCCACATCTATAGAGTTTGGTTACTAGTTGAGGGTTTATATAGCTTGTTGTTGGTGTGACAGCTTTCTTTTTTACTTTGTAAGATGTCTGAAGAAAGTAATTTAGGGAATATGGAGATAACCTTGGAGGATAACTTATCTGGAATTTTGCAGAAATTTACTCAGGATCTTGATGCTAGAATAAATAGGAAACTGGAGAATCTGATTCAGGAGAAAAGAGTGATATCGGAAGAGGAATGGTTTTTGTCAGCTGGGGAAGGCTCTCAGAATAAGAAAGCAGGAAAGGTGAGCAGGAAACGAAAACACCTAGATTCGAGTAACTCAGTCTAAAACAGGAAAGTTTGCCGAGGTCAAAAATAAATTAGGCATATGTATCAAATTTGGTGGTGTCGAGAATGCCCAAGATCAATTTTGGTGAATAAAGTAATGCAAACTCCTAAGTTAGATGCCAAGATTCTGGTGTTCATTGGTATGGGTGGAAGGGATCCCAGAAAGGGATTAGATAGAGGTCTGCAGATGTGCCGAGACAGACTTTTAGACCTAATGGACCTATTAACTAAAATATTTGATATGGTGGAAGAGCCTTATGTGGAAAAGAGATCAGTAAATATGAAAGAATTGAGAGAATGGATACAGCAAGCAGTTTGTCTCCTAGGGAACGCAAATACCGTGATATCAGTAAAACGTAGGAAAAGCATCCTATTAAAAATAGACCCTAAGTTGGTTGAGCTAGCCAACAAAGAGGAAGGGCTAGCCACGAATGGCTTATTGTTTGGGGATTCCTTTATTAAGGAAATGTTAAAGTATGTGGGTGCTTTCAGTTCTCTTCAGAAGTCTCAAAGAGAAATTAAAAAGGTTTTTAACATGCAGGTTTTTGGATAGGCCAGGCGAACGAGGGGTCGGTTCCCCGGCCGAGGTCAAGGTATTTCAAGGACCTCTTTTCGAGAGGGTTTGACTTAGCCTATACCAAAACTCTTATCAGACAGAAGGGTTTTATCCACAGAAACAAAGGGGAAGAGGAATACGTGGAGAGATACGTGCTCGTGGATCGGGTAGATCTAAACCATATTGTTTCCCCCAAAAAACTGGGCGGCGTTACCCCAAAAAAACTGGGCGGCAAAATTGCTCAGTTTTTCAACAATTGGTTACGGGTAGCAGCAGATCCTTGGGTGTTGGAAACGGTGAAAGGATATCACATAGATTTTGTGGGAGAACCAATTCAAGTTCGAATACCAGAGGTAATAAGGTTCAATATGGAGCTCAAAGAATTGATAGACAGGCAAGTGAGAGAATTGGAAGAGAAAGGAGCTATTGTAGATGTGAGGACTACTCAAAAGGGCTTTGTGAGCAATATGTTTTTAGTACAGATAAAAGACAAAGGTTTGAGACTAGTTATAAATCGGTAGAGTTTGAAAGATTGGGTGGATTATCACCATTTCAAGATGGAATTTTTGCATTTACTCAGGGATGTTTTGCAATTAGGGGATTGGCTAACAAGATTAGATTTAAAGGATGTATACCTGACAACCCAATTTGGGAACCCCATCAAAAATATCTTCAGTTCAAGTGGGGTGGAAAAATGTGGATGTTAGTGTGTCTGCCTTTTGGTCTATCCTCAGCCCCTTAGTGTTTCACCAAGGTTCTCTGCCCAGTAGCAGCATATCTGAGAGAATGAGGTGTACGTCTGATTATTTATCTGGATGACATTCATTTGATGGATCAGGAAAGGTCAAAGGTGTTGGAACATACTCTTATGGCAGTATCTTTGTTGGAGGACTTGGGGTTTGTGGTGAACAGAGAGAAATCGTGTTTAATTCTGAGTCAAATGACTCAGTTCTTAGGTGTCATGATAGACACAGTCCAGGGGCAACTGAAGCTGCCAAAGGACAAGTTGAAGCATATAAGGAAAGAAATAAGGAATATTTTACGTATGGAAAGGATATCTCTGAGAATGTTAGCAAGAGTGGTAGGCTTGTTGTCCTCTACAACTCAAGCTATTTTTCCAGGACCTTTAAATTATTGTGCTACTTCAGATATTGAAGGCCAAACATCTGAGACAGGGTTTGAGATACTCAGAGGAGATTGTGCTCTCAGAGGAGTCGAAGGAAGAACTTGGCTTGTGGTTAAGAAATATGGAGGCGTGAAATGGGAGAGCTATTTTTGAAACTCTACCAGATATGAATATAGAATCAGATGCAAGTTTGATAGGATTGAGAGCAACTTGTGGTTCAACTTCTACAGGAGGTTTTTGGTCAGAAGAGGAAACCAATTGGCACATAAATTGTTTGGTTCTTCTGGCAGGCTATTTTGCGATAAAGAGTTTTGCAAAGGACAAGGCGAGGTATTCGATCCTTCTGTGGATGGACAATGTGTCTGCTGTAAGGTATGTGAACAAGTTAGGGGGCCGAAATCTAAAGATTTGGCACATTTGGCCATGGTATTTTGGGAGTATTGTTTGAGACAGAACATTGTAGTAAAGGCGGAACATATTCCAGGTTTGAGCAATGTGGAGGCAGATTGGTTCTCAAGGAATCTCAGGGATTCAAGCAATTGGAACCTGAACAGAGCGATTTTCATTAAATTGATGAATCTTTGGGGACCTTTCAGGTGGATTTGTTTGCGGACAAATTAAATACCCAGTTGGAAGTGTTTTGCAGTTGGCGTCCAGATCCAGAGTCTGTGGGGATAGATGCTTTCAGACACGATTGGAGGGGTCTGAAGGGTTATGCTTTTCTACCATTTTCAATGATAACTCAAGTAGCTCTGATAGTTCGCAGGTGCAAGGAGACGGTGGTGTTGGTAGCACCTCTATAGAAATCAGAGGAATGGTCCCCAATATTGTTGGAAATGATGGTGGATTATACGATTCTGTTGCCAGTGTTTCCAGAGATCTTGAGGGGCCCAGCAGGGGAACTACAGAACTTGGCTCTAGAGGGTCAATTTAGGATAATGGCATGGAAAATTTCAGGTGAGTTTGGGAGGTGCCAGGGCTTTTACAAGGGCAAAAACAACAGTTGATGGACAGAATGCAGAACAATGTCATACATTCACCCCAGTACAGAGATCTGGGCCTAAATCCATCGTTTTTGCTCACCATGCCATTCCAGTTTGAACCCAGCCATATGCAAATCAGTCTTGACCCTGTGCCTCATGGGAACAGTCCAGCCCGAACTGCCAAGCCAGGTCCTCCCTGGACTGGAAACAAGCATCCTAGGACCGGTTTCGGGGTTTCACCCCTCTTCAGCCAGGATAGCTTGATTCCAGTGGCATGGAGAGCACGGGACCCACGTCTGGGCATACCCGTCCCACTCGGGGTGACAAATGCAAAAACAACAGTTGATGGACAGAATGCAGAACAATGTCATACATTCACCCCAGTACAGAGATCTGGGCCTAAATCCATCGTTTTTTGCTCACCATGCCATTCCAGTTTGAACCCAGCCATATGCAAATCAGTCTTGACCCTGTGCCTCATGGGAACAGTCCAGCCCGAACTGCCAAGCCAGGTCCTCCCTGGACTGGAAACAAGCATCCTAGGACCGGTTTCGGGGTTTCACCCCTCTTCAGCCAGGATAGCTTGATTCCAGTGGCATGGAGAGCACGGGACCCACGTCTGGGCATACCCGTCCCACTCGGGGTGACAAATGCAAAAACAACAGTTGATGGACAGAATGCAGAACAATGTCATACATTCACCCGAGTACAGAGATCTGGGCCTAAATCCATCGTTTTTTGCTCACCATGCCATTCCAGTTTGAACCCAGCCATATGCGAATCAGTCTTGACCCTGTGCCTCATGGGAACAGTCCAGCCCGAACTGCCAAGCCAGGTCCTCCTGGACTGGAAACAAGCATCCTAGGACCGGTTCCGGGGTTTCACCCCTCTTCAGCCAGGATAGCTTGATTCCAGTGGCATGGAAAGCACTATTTCTTAGCAGAAAATGCATAATATTTTGGACGCAAGGAGGCATTTGTGCACTAAGAAATCGCGCTAAATGCAGAATTACTTTTCTTGTGTAATTCCCCCGTAATCTCACTGAATGTTTGAGTAATCCTGCATGATTACACAACACAGAATTATGCTAGTTACACCCAACTCTAGTGCTAGCCTGCTCACACCTAAGGCATGTGCTCATTTAAGCCCCAGAGCCCTTCTTTTCAGAGTTGGTCATTGTAGCAGTATTCCTGTTTGACTGATTCCTTGTTTCACAACTTTCTGAGCTTTTGCCATCCTTGTTTCCAGAATATTCATGAGCTTCAGCTTATCCTATTTCAATGAACTACCTACCTTGATTCTTGATTCCTGAGCCATCACTAATTTGGTGCTTCTTGGATCCTTGAACATTATCTCTTTCTGCAGATACTTTTTTCCAGTTTCTAGTGTGCTACCTTCTTTTTTCTACTGCCTTAGCTTCCAGTTTTCTAATGTGGTTGTGTATTTGCTTTCTGCCTAGTGTTCCCTCTATTTTCATTTCTTTCCCATTAAACACTTCTCCTCTCCAGCTCCTGTTTATTGTGGCTGTGTGAATTAGTTATCTACCCTTGCTGTTAATGCCCTGTGTGTTCCTGTGTTATTACCAGAATTAGTGGGTATAGCTCATAACTTCTCTTTCACTGCATTGTCTGTATGTTATTTTTATAACATCACTTAAGGTATCAGCCCCACATACCCTGCCCTTGCATGTATATCCTATAAGTAAGTGGTTGTTAGCAGTTATTATTTGTAACAGCAGTTGTGGGTGAGGACCTTAAGGAGTTTCAGTTTAACCATGTGGATCTCCCAAGATCTTACTCACATTCCCTTAATTAAGGGCTTTTACAAGGGGCATCAAATCTTTTCAAGGAATCGTGGGTGCCTGGAACACGAAAGGTATATATATTGGCATGGCAAAAATGGGTTTGCTGGTGTGTGGAGAGAGGTTTTGATCCTGTTTCAGTGGATATAGTGGAAGTAGTTAAATACTTATCTGAGCTGTTTGCAAATGGATTGTCTTATAGAACAATTAATGTTCATCGATCAGCTATTGCGTCCGGTCATGTTCTCATAAATGGAATTTCAGTGGGTCCTAGTGAGGAAACTTAAGAGGAGTATAAGAATTTCAAAACCGCCGGTTTCAAGGTATAATTCAGTTTGGGATGTGACCAAAGTGCTGAGGTATTTGGATGGTCTGGGGACTAATGAATTTCTAGCTATTAAATCTCTAGTATCTTTTAGAAGAGTATAAGATGTTAGAGCCTTAGAGGTTTCAAACAGGATTTTTTCAACTGAGGGTGTGTGTTTTTATTTAAACAAAAGGACAAAGACAAACTCGCAGTCTATATTTTACCCTTATTTTGATGACCATGAAAATGTGTATGTAGCACGTTGTGTGAGAGAGTATGAGAAGAGAACATTGCATTTGCGACCCGCGAATGTGAGTCAGTTGTTGATCTCCTTCATGTATCCTCATAAAGACGTGTCATCTCCAATCCTTGCAAGATGGGTGAAAGAGGTGATGTGGAATTCAGGTGTGGATGGGAGCTTGTTTGGGGCACATTCATTAAGGGGAGTGTCTGCTTCTCAAGCCTTTATGTTAGGAGGAGCATTACAGGACATGTTGTGAAGTACGGATTAAGCGAATGATGCAGTTTTTCGCAGATTTTATTTCAAGCCTTTGAACTTGCAATAACGTTAGCCTCTGGTCTTGACATAAAATGTAGATTTTCCCCAGCCCTGATGGTCAGAACATCTGGATTTTATTAAAGACAAGGAGGCTAATATTATTCCCACCCTGTACCCAATCCTGTTTACATATGATTATATTATTTTGTAGGATGCGGTCAACAATAGAAGAAGAGGATGAGGAGGATGGAGTAGTCCAGGATGTGGAACCTCTTGGAGAGTTGGAGATGGATTCCTTCATGGAAACGGATTATGGACGTATTATTGTATGGGTTTATTTCTTATTCTCTTGTTGTTTTTGGAGAACAGTAAGAACATGTTTATGGTTCTGAAATGTGATCCGTTTAAAAAGAAGGAAGAGATCAGAGTGTTCTGGTCTTTTATTAGGTTGGAATTTTTTGTAATTAAGTGTTCTGAGTTCTTTAAAGAGACTGCTGTGTGGTAGCAATTAAAGGAAGATTGGAATAATAGCCTCCGTGTCATCAAGGCTGGTGAAAATCTACATTATGACTGTGAGGTTTTATGAACTATGAACAATGAGAAAAACTATGATTTTGTGCTCATGTTAGATTCTAAGTCCATGTTAAAATCTATGCTCAAGGTAGTCTGCACTCGCTCATGTCCTAAGCTGGTAGTGCAGTTTTAGAAATAAGATTGTTTTTATGCAAATAACATCCTATGTCCTAAATTTCTTAAATGTAAACTCTATTTTTAATAACTATAATACTAAACATCTACCTAATTAAATTGCGCTACAGAAATACATATTGTATACAAACACCAATTGATACTTGGGTGTATGAAACACAGACCCCTTCACCCTTTCACAGCATGGACTCAGTTATACCAATTATACAGAGTTACATGCGAGCCATTCTGATGGTGGTTAAGATATACTGTCTGTTTGCAGGCGGCTTTAAGATGCCTGTGGATGAACTGCAGCAGCTGAGAGTGATAAACTAATTTGCGCCATGGAGAGAACTGAGGTAACAATGCTTTGTCACAAAGAGGATCTTTCACAAATGAACCTAAGGTAAGCGAAAAACAAAACGTTTGCAAGTGGTCCTAAAATAAGCATTCCTAAATTTTGTAAATCTGCTATAAGGAGTTGTTTCTGTCACCCCCAGATGGGAAGCCAGAGTTGAATTATGTCTCAGATTAATGTACTTGGAGGATCAAAGGTTAGGCAAACAGCTGCTTCTCAATCGGGAGAAGTACAAAGCTTAAGTGTTCAATGCGAGGGCAGCATTGGGCCTCTAGCACTCCCAGGGGCTGCCTTTTATTTGCTTCTGATTGGGAGATATCAGGCGCTGACTCCTGCAACCGATGACCTCCTCTGCTGGGGCAAGGGGGTGAGCTACTGGAGCCAGAGTGCTTTTACCAGTCGCTGGGAAAAGCCCAGCAAATCTTTGAAAGTCAAGATAATATATCCCTTCTGAATGTCTTAATTTAGATTTTCGCAATTGAAAAGAAATTGCATTGAAACGCACAGAAAGTAATTTTAGGTGGTCACGTGCGTTTGTGTGTGTGCGAAATATTGGTACTGCAGCATGGGCTCAGATGACTCAGTGATATTTTAAATATAGCGACTGCATGAGTCTTAAGCGTTGGGTTGCACATGTTACATATAATGCAGCAGTATAATTTGCGTGATGACACGTACAGTATAATCTTTGCGTGTATCTGAGTACGTATATAGCCAGAGTAAAAGAAATGTAGCCCAATAACATTTTATTTACAGCATGTGTACTAATTAACTCACATTCAGTCATTACCAGCACATTGGTCTTCCTCTTCCCTGTTCGTACTTATTGAGGTTTGCTGCAACGGGACAGGTGGAAATGTGAGAGAAAAGACTTGAATAGCATAGATCATGGAACTAGTCTTTCCTCTATATTTAGTCCATAATTCACTCCTTCGCCTTCGTCACATCCTTTTCTTCCCCTGCTGTGTTCGACAAACAGGCATTGTGGCGATATAAAATATTGCTATCGACTTGTGTTAAATGAATTGTTATAACATATACTGTATTCTTTATTTTTCACTACTAAGACGTCGAATGTTGTACCGCAGAGGCAGAGTGGTTCTAGGCAGGATATAGTGGGCCCAGTTAAAGTGAACATTCGTTCCTTTTTTTGTGCTTTGCATTGCTTAACCCCAGCAACAGCGAGCTTTGACTTGTCAAAAATTGAGCCTTTTTCAGTAAAACTCTCTGGAGGAGCAGGCATGCAGGAGAGGAAAATGGGACAACTCTGTGTCTTTCCCTCCTGGTATTGGTAACATGGTTTCTTAGCAACGTATACAAATGGAAGCCATGCAGTAGTGGCGTTTTTTCTAAACAAAGCATAATGGAAAACTTAAAGTGTTCACAGAACAGCTAGGATTTAGAACCTGAAATAGCTCAAGAACCCGAATCTGAGTTTCTTCATGATGAGGACCCAATAATTACTATTTCAAAAACACATCTGCAATTTAGGATTGACAGAGCATTGGCCAGTGCTCTACAAGATGCGCTGCCTATTCCTAAGCATCACAGAATAAAGAAATTGGACCAATATGAAACCCTGGACCCTTTACCGAAAGAGAAGTATATTCAAGAACAACAGTTAATGGCGGTATTGCTACATATTAGAAATACTCTGGTATTTGATGTGCCTGAAGTTGGTAATGAAGGTCTATTCATTCAATATGAAACAGGCACTGCTGATTCTTTACCTTTGCATAAAACTATAAACTCTATGGGAATAAACCCACGTTTTTTGACAAAGGAAGGCAAATTGGTAGAACTTGAAGCTACATTTTCGTTGATTCCAAAAGTAAACACTTTGGGCTCAATTCATGAAGCTAAATGTAAATATGTCTTTTTTTTTTTTAAGTTTGAGTTTATTAAAGAGTAACAAAGAAACAGAGATACAGCAATATAACCATATAATGTAGCCTTATTTAACATAGAGATAAAAAGGTAAGAATAAGGGTACATAATAATATTTGTATCACATTGTATACAAAGCTAAAATGCATCATATAAAACAATAAGAAAGGGGGGGAGGGGAGAGTAAGTAAAAAAGGAATGCAATAAATGAGAACCAATTGAAGTTAAGAAACATACTATGCAAAAATATTTAGCCATGTAAGCATAACAATAAATGAGATTAAAAAGCAAACAGAATAACGGAACAGTCAATAATAACAGACTAATTAATCATCTAGGTAAAGAGGCAAAGGGGAAAATTAAGGTGGATTTTGTACATCGTCTGAACCATTTTTAGAAGCAGCGTTAAAAGAGGCAGTTAGGGATAAATAAGTTGTCAAATGGAGCCATAAAAGATCCCTTTTGATTGCAAGGGATATGGGGGAGACATAGTTAGTATCCAGCCGGTGATGAAAACAGACCGCATTCCACCAGGATTTGAAATTGACTTTATCAGCTTGCTTCCAATTAGAGGATATTAAATGAAAAGCGATAGCTAACAATAAATCTAAAAGCTTAAAACTCAGTGGAGACTGAGGCCATTGGGGGGATAGAGAACCTAAAAAGATGTGTGTATAAGAAAAAGGGAGCGGAACTCTAAAAAAAAATGTAATTTGGGTCCAAACAAGTTCCTAAAATTGATGAATTGGGGGACACTCGAACAACATGTGTTTTAAATCAGCAGTAGGGCAAGGGCAGGACCAACAAGTGGAGGGTGTATTTGGTGAAAAAGAGGCCAAAAGCAGTGGGGAAAATAATACTCGATGATAAATGAAAAAAAGGGTTTGTGTGGTGTTTGCAGCTCTGGAGGTTTTATGGATTTTAGACCATATTTTGTCCCAAGTAAGAGTTGGCCATTCTTGTGAAAAATCTTTTTCCCAAGCTAACTCAACTTTTGTTTTGTATCTGTCCAGAGGAGATTGCAATGATTTGTATATATTGGATGCTGAGGGAGAATTGTCTAAGATTTGGAAGAAGTTTTTATACAAACTAGGAACATAATGAGAGTTAGGAAGATTTTTAAGATATTGGATGAGTGAAGGATGAAGAAGATTATATTGCGATCTAGAGGAGGAAAGTAGAGAAAATTGAACTTGGAGATCAGAGAAAGTAAGGGGTTGATTATTAGATAAAAGCTGGGATATCCAGCTTAAACCTCTAGAGTGCCAAGATTTCCAGTATATAGAACGGTTACGAATCCGTAATAATTTATTATGCCAAATAGGTTGCTGATGTAGGGAGTTATAAGAGGGATATGACGAAGAGAGTGCAGGGATCAAAAGTTTGCGGGAATGGGAAATGATAGGAGAATGCAGAGAAGCAGTGTTGGAAGTGAAAGTTAAAATTTCCTGAAAATCGAAAGGAGCAATAAAAAAGTTTTCTATTTTTAACCGAAGGGGAGGATATAAAGGAAGATCTGTAGATGACCATATAGCCGTTTGTTTTAATGAAAAAGCAGAGTGATACATTTTAAAATCGGGAAACTTAAGACCACCATTAGGTTTGTCTTTCTTCAAAGAGGACAAAACTATATGAGAGCGCTTACCTTTCCACAAGAATTTTACTAAAATTGAATCAGTTGTTTTAAAATAATACTCAGGGATGTGAATAGGAATCATGGAAAGGGTATATAATATAAGAGGAGATAACATCATCTTAATTGAGTCTAAATGACCCCACCAGGATAGAAAAGGGGATGCCAACGCGTAATGGAATCATTCAATTTTTTAATAATTTATTCAAAATTCAACTTCAACGTCTCAGATAATAAAGGAGCAAACCAGAGACCGAGATATTTGATTTTTAGAGGTTTCCAAGAGAACCCAGAATGATCAAAAAGATGTTTTTGGCACAGAACATTTAAAGGTAAAACTTCACATTTGTCTACATTAAGACGATAACCCAAAACGCTAGAGAAGGAGGACACCTGTTGAAGAAAAGGAGGAAGGGAAGATTCAGGATTAGAACAATATAAAAGAATGTCGTCTGCATAAACTGACATTTTAACTTGATGGAGACCAAAATGAAATCCAGTAATATGGTCATCCTGTCTAATTTTAGTTAAAAAGGGTTCCAAAGCGGTAACGAATAATAAAGGGGATAGGGGGCAACCCTGTCGTACTCCTCTATGCAATGAAAAATAATCAGAAGTCATACCGTTGACAAAAATTGAGGCTTGGGGACCAGAGTACAATAAAGAAATCAAAATAATTAATTTAGAAGAAAAATCGGCCCATTTTAAGGCATGAAACATAAAATCCCAACCAATTCTGTCGAATGCCTTCTCAGCGTCTAAGGAAATCGCGGCAAGAGGATGATCCAAAGAAGAGGCTTTACTTAAAACATTGAAGAGAACTCGTGAGTTGTCAGAAGCAAGTCGCCCCTTCACAAAACCTGATTGTTCCGGGCCAATAAGATCAGGAAGAATAAGATCTATAAGGAGAGCCAGAATCTTTGCAAAGATTTTATAATCTGTATTGACCAAGGAAATAGGTCGATAGTTCTTGCAAAGGGAATGATCTTTATCCTCTTTAGGGATCAAGCAAATCAGTGCTTCTTGAAAAGTGCCTCGAGAAGAACCATTGTCAAAGAAAGATTGAAATAAAAGCAAAAGATTTGGCAAAAGTATGCTCGCAAAAGAATTATAAAATTCAATGGTAAAACCATCTGGGCCAGGAGCTTTCCCTCGACGCAGAACCGATACAGCGTGGGAAATATCCGCTAAAGAAATATCAGCTTCCAAGGAATCAAAATCAATGTGACTGGATGGAGGGGGAGGAATGGATTGGAAGTAAGAAAGAAGATCAGACTGATCTGGCGGGTTTTCAGGAGTGTATAAATTCTTAAAAAGGAGACAAATTCGTTCAAAATATCCCTATCCTTGAAGATAGGGGTGCCACCAGAGCCTTGCAAAGATTCTATTTTTGTTCTTTCTTTTCTGACTTTTAAATAGTTAGCTAATAGTTTCCCCATTTTATTCTGACCCCCATAATAACGGGAACTGCTTTTCAATAGAAAATTAGAGGCAGCATCAGTAGAGAGTCTGTTAAAGATAAGTTTAGCGTCAATAAGATTTTTCAGGGAGGATTCATCATTTGAGTGATAGTATGTATATTCTAATTGTTTAATTTTATTGAGTAGTTGAGAGGATTGGGCTTCTATGGATTTCTTCTTTTGTGAAACAAAATTAATGATAAAACCTCTGGCAGCAGCCTTAAAAGAGTCCCAAACCATAACAAAGGAGGAGTCAGGGGTATTGTTGATAGCAAAGAACTCAGAGGCGAAGGAGTTAAACCCTTGACAAAAATTTGGATCAAGGAGAAGGGAATTATTAAAACGCCAACGGCCTGGCTGAGGGAAAAAGGGATAAGGTCAATGTCTACAAGGACAGGGGCGTAGTCTGAGATTAAAATAGAACCAATTTCAGATTGAATGGCATGTTGGGCTAAGGACTTACTCAGGAAAAGATAATCAATACGGGATTGGGAATGATGTGGGGCTGAATAAAAGCTATACTCTCTAAGGTCAGGATAGCAAAGTTTCCAAATGTCCACCAAAGCTTTACGACGAATAGTTGAAGTAAACTGTGAATGCATTTTGGATGGACAAAACTTAATTCTAGAATGTCTATCTAGTATGGGGTCGAAGATTTGGTTACAATCACCGCCAAATATAATGTAATCATCATTATAAGCAAGTAATTTATCAGATACATTAGTCCAAAAAACCTTATCAACCATAGTAGGAGCATATACATTAAAAATAGTTAGAGGAATCTTATCTATAAGAAGTTTAACAATAATCGAACGACCTTCAGCATCATTTTCTTGATGAGCAATTGAAACGTGCAATTTTTTGTGACATAAAATCAAAACTCCATTTTTTTTTTACCCAAGGCTGGAGAGTTAAACACGTGTCCCACCTAGCATCTCTTCAGTTTTGAAGCTTCATCTTCAGAAATATGGGACTCTTGGAGTAAAGCAATATCAGTTTTTAACTTAGCTAGGTGAGATAACATCTGTTGCCTTTTGATAGGGTTACTTAGTCCTTTAATGTTCCAAGTTGTAACCCGAAATGTAACTCAGTGAGAGAGGTGTGAACAAGTTTTATGCTTACAAGAACAAGAATTGAAAATGATTGAGAGAGATATAGAGAAAGAAGATAAGAGAAAAAGAGCAATTGTTGTAAAAAGGAAAACAAAGGAAATGAAAGGGATAAATAAAGAGGATAAAAGAGCAAAAGAGAAAGTGACAAAGAGTCCATGGAAAAAGCAAAAGGGAAAAGAAGAAGATAGAGAACAAAGAGACAGTACATGTCATACATGACACGACTGAAGAACATACCTACAGATACAAATGAAATGGGGAATGACTACACCAAAGATGATGACGACAGCAGTGAAACTCCACCGACAGTCCCGACGGACTACATCAAAGACTTCAACGTAAACAGGGAGAGCAAATAAGGAACGCGATTGAAGGAATAATACACCTGTATATGAAAGAAAGAAAAGTTAATAAAGGAAGAAGCAATAACATTGGGAAGGAGAAAGTGAGAGGAATATATAAAGCAAAACACAATATATTAAAGCATTACGAAAATATAAACGAAACAACATTCAATGTGTAACCAAGACAAGGAAACAAGTACACAACATGAGGCAAATATAATAATCATGCAGGTTTTGAAGTGTCCATAACATCAGCTCCATGAAGACGAAGAAATTCTTGTAGCGCCGCCGGATCTTCAAATGTTATAGTCTTCTCCTTATAAGTAACCTTGAAGAGGCAGGGATGTAGAAGACCAAATCTGGCGTTAATAGTACGTAGTTGAGGACGAAGATCAAGAACTTCTTCCGATGATCTGCTGTGACTTTAGCAACATCTTGAGAAAGAAATAGACAATGACCTTCCCCCCCAAATTTCTTTTAGATTTGACAGCTGACAGGACTTGAAGGAGATCTGTGTATTGCAAAAAAAGCATGATGACACCACGTGGTTTCACAGAGGTTTTAGGACCGAGTCTATGAGCCCTTTGAATATTAAGAGAAGGAGTAGCAGGTAAGTCCAAGAGCTTAGGTAAAAATGACTGAAAAAAGACAGTTGGGTTAGAACCTTCAACATTTTCAGGGAGACCATAAAGCCTAAGATTATTCCTGCGGTTTCGATTTTCCAAATCCTCCGCTTGTGTTTTGAGTAGAGATACTTCAGACTCTAAAGAAGAAATGCGGGAGCAAGAAGCTTGGAGGGATTCTGTTGTTTGTTCCACAATGAGCACTCGCGAGTACAGTGAAGACCATTTGTCATGAAGAAACTGTAGAGTTTTATTAGTGTCCTCTACGAAAGGTTTCAGTGCCCGAACTTCTGCAAGGATTAAATCCATGGAGGCAGAGGTAGAGTTCCCTGGAGAAGGGGGTCCTTTTTGGACGTTTAGTAGATATTGCAGGTAATTTGCTTGCAAGCTGTGTTTTAGGAATGGTGCCCGAAGACTGATCAGGCTTGTGAAGCGAAGGATCATCCATTTCGTTAAAATTTGAATTAGAGTCTGAGTCCGAACACGTAGTAACTTTTGTGGAAACAGAGAGCTTAGTGTTCCGCAGTCTCCCCATAAAAAATATGAGGGAGTCTAGTGAAAAACAAAACTAAACTCTTGAGGGACAAGATCCAAAGGCTTGTAATTTGAGAAAGCCTCCTTGAAGGGAAAATAATCTAGCTCACAGAAGCCAGGAAACCGCAAGGTCAAAGGTAGTGATGGTATTTAAAAATAGATATTCACCTCATAAAAAAGAAGAAATCATGGGAAGCACAAAATGGTGGCTGTGCATAGAGAAGACCAACCGTAATTCACTCATACCATGAGGAACATGAAGGCAGCATTGCTTCAGTAGAGAAGGAATCACAGAATTTGTGTACAAAATAAAAGACAATAGAGGCTTAGGAAAAGAGAACTGATTCAGAAGGATTCATCTTGAAGTACGGTGGGCGCAGTGAGGAAAAAGCAAAATGGCGGTTGTAAGTCATACGAACCAAGTTGCGCCATCAGAAGTTGCCAGAAATCAGTAAAGCGGCATTTAAGGGTGACAAGAAGCTCACTGCTATATGTAGGAAGGATATCCAGTATGCAGTATCAAAAATAGAAGGTGTTTCTCTTCATCTGGAAACACGGTGGACAGAAGGATAAAAAACAAAATGGCGGCCGTTATTTAGGCAAGCCGAGTTGCGTCGTCAAAGATGCCAAAAGATGATGTATGCGACATTTAGAGACGTCAGAAGGCTCACCGCATGAATAAAAGATGATATCTGACGTCCGATAGTCAGAAAGTGAGGCGCTTCTCCCTCAGGGCGAAAGGCATCGGGTGACGGTTGCGGAGCTCCGGAGCTACGTGGCCATCTTGATTGGCGCGTAAGCCATGCCCCCGTACATATGTCTTTTTAATCAAATGTTTTTTACTCCTACACCAAAGGTGTATCTCTCTTTGTAAGCACATTTCTTTATTGAGTTAATGATAACAATAACAACAACATGTACTTAATATGGTTTTATATAGATTCCACAGTTCTGAGATAAAGCAAACATTTGAAGTCCTAAAAGGTGCACGATGAAAAAGAAAAGGGAAAAAAAGAAAACCGAAGAAACATAAAGTACCATCACATACATCAAGTTCAAAGTGAACATCATCTAAGACAACATTGCATCGCTGTGCACCCCACATCTTCCCCACAACCTGCAATCCTGTAAAGAATAAGGCCAACAATATTGTGATTGTGCATAAGAGGGAGGCATTCTCCATGTCCCATACCACCAAGCCACCTCTGTAGCTTTCCTATACGAGCCAAAGCGTGTTATTGAGTGCACTATACTCTAGTCCAAACACATAAAGAACTGGTATACTCTATATTAGAAGGTGAGAGATTAAGGTTCGTTTTGGCTCAAGAAAGGACTCCATATGTTTTCGTAAATGTTTAATTGATCCTGGAACTTGTAAATATGACATTCATAGGCAGCCAGTCAGTACAACTCCGTGAGGCATTCTTGGTGCGTGGGCACCTGCGGCATGCACCAATGCCGTTGGATGCATAAGTTGGCTACCATGAGGGCTGTTGTCAACCAACTATGCCAGTGGGAAGTTGTATGATCTAAGGTGACAAAATCGTGTAAAAAGGCTAGTTTGTCAGATTCTTCAAAGGGTATACAGCTAGTGGAGTGTACCGACTCCCATATGGAACAGTAGCATACCTGTAGAGTAGGGCAAGAGCATAATATATGCCATAGGTCACAGGCGATATCCGAACGTCACCAGCATACAGCATTAGGGATCAGACATGCCCTGTGCAACTTGTATGGGGGCCAGTAGCAATTATGGAGGATTTTCAAATAAGCATATTTTAAGCGTGCTTCTCTAAATGATTGATCACTGTATTCTAAAACTTCCTTCCAGTCAGCCTCCAAGTAGGTTACTCCCAGCAGTTCCTGCCAATAAGACCTAGTCGCTAAGAATGTATTGTTTAAGTAAAGATTGTCAATGAGTATCTGGTACATATTGTTGACACCTCCTCTGGATAGTCCACAAAGTCTGAGATAATTTAAAATTGGTGAGGCTGAGAGATGAATTGGACCTCTCCCTAGTGTACCTCACAGGCAGTGATGCACCCTCCAATATCGCCCCAGTGACTAGGGTAGCTCCAGCTCCAGCTTTATAATTTCAAAGAATCGAAACGTGTCCCCTTCAAATAGGTCATCTATTGTCTTGATTCCCTGGTACTTCCAAATGACCCATCTGATCAGTTTCTGGTCCACAGGAACTTCCTAATTGGACCAGGATCGCGCTTCTTTATGAACAGTTCGAGCAACCCAAATAGGCCATAGAGTAGGTGGGCAATGCAGTGTTGGCAATATGTGAGTGTTGTGCAGAAGGTATTTGGACAAAATATCGAGTTAGAAATATCGGGAGACAGAAATATCGGAAAGAAATATTGCGATACAAAAACATTGTGAGGCAGAAATATCATTGTCAAGAATATTGTTTTTTTCCAGGTAAGTAATATCATTAAGAATATTGTTGTTGTTAATATTGTTTTCAATAATATGGTTGTAAAAAATATAGTTTTTAATTATTGTAATGTGTTTTACTTCATTTATTAATCTTGTATGTTATTATTCTTTGAATAATTGTTATTATTTTTAAATGTAGGGTCTAATTTTAAGTGATTTATCATTTTTAATTTGATTGCTAAAAGCAATTTATATTGTTGTAGCGAGCTGCTAGGTTTGTAGGGTTATAGAGTGGGAAGTTAATTAACTAATAATTAATTAATTATTAATGATGTAAATTGTGCAATAGTTATTTTTTTGTTGTTATATATTAGGTGCAGGCTACTGGATTTGGAGGGGGTATAGGGTGGGAAGTTAATTAAGCAATAATTAATTATTCATTAATAAATTTTTTATTTAATATTAATTATATAAATTGTGTAATAAATATATTTTTTAGTTATGTTTGAGGTGTGGGCTGCTGGCTTTGTAGGGGTTTACGGTGTGAAGTTAACTAATTATAATTTTAAACTTAGGGGCTTATAACGATGGCAGTCGGACCGCATACCGACAGGCCGACGGTGGTGGTCCAACCACCAACAGCGCTTTGGTTCGACGGGAGGATTACAGTGCCTATGGATGGACCCACAGCGGTTGAGGTGAAGACCGCCACCTAACCCAGGATCAGTGATCTCAACTGGGCGGTAGTCGGAATTGTGTTCTCAAATTGTGGCAGTGCTGATGCAGCCACCGCCGTCGGGATTACGATATCCCTTTCTGACAGCCTTTCCATGTTGGGAAGACAGCCATGAAAAGGTTGTCGGAAATTGAATTTGGGGGCCCCAAACAGGGCCCCCATCCATCGTGCACCACCGTAAAATGGCCTTGGGGCCACATTTGTGCCTCCACTCACCTCCATGCACCATGTGCCTAGCACGACATGGTGCGTGGCACACGGTGTATGAATGTGCAGGTGGTGCTCCATACCACAGGGGCTTGTGCTGTGCCCCTTTTCCTTGGCTGCGGAACAAGCCACCATGGTATGGAGCACTTTCTGACTGCCAGCATGGCGGTCAACTCAAAATGCGGCAGTCGGACCACCGTATGATTGTCAGGCGGTGCCCTTTTCCCGCGATAGTGGTTGGTGGTCTGACCAACCGCCATCGTAATAACGCCCTTAAATACTAATATATTATTAATTATTAGATTGATTTTTAATTATGTAGATAGTGTAATAACTTAATATTTTAGTTATATTTTATGTGTGTGATGTTGGGTTTGTAGGGATATAGAGTGGGAAGTTAATTAAGTAAATATTAATTAACAATTATTTATTTATTATTTATTATTTATTTAATAATTCATTATGTAATACTGATTTATTTTAATTATATTTTATTTGCATGTTTATAAGTTTTTAGGGTATAGAGTGGGACATTCATTAAGTATTATTTCATTAATAAATGATAAGCAATTATACATTATTAATTAATTAGTTAATATGGAAATGGTGTACTTTTTTAAATTTTAGATATGATTTATGTGTGAACTGCTAGGTGTGTAGGGATTTAGTGAGAAAAGTTAATTAAGTAATAAATAGCAATTTTTTAAATTATTTATTAAATTGTATACTAATCATGTAAATTCTTTTATTTTTTTAAATGTTACATACATATATATAGGTCCACCATTTCCCAACATAAATACATGTGGGAAATGAATTGTAAGAAAAAGGAAAAAGATTTCTGTGAGAAAAATATTTCTGTAAGAAAATAGTTTTGAGAAAAGTACAGATTGGTTAGTCTGTACAGTACCCACATGGGTGGAAATGTAAAAGTTGATAAGAATATGTTAAACATTGATAGCATCATGAAATATTGTATCACCTGAATAAGAATAACTATTGTGAATTGGTTGAATGCCAATGGTATAGAGGTATTGGGGACATACAAGTAACTTTCTCACCTTACAAGATGGCCGCCAAAGTGAACAAATAAGTACCCTATAAAGTCCTACCTTTATGGTGATGGTTGATCATATGTACTTATGTTGGGAAATGGTGGACGTAAACTGACCCGTGAACAAGAAGCTTTCCCTTCGAAACACGTCGGGACATTTTTCTTTGTGTTTCCTTAAAATAAAATCACGCTGAATAAAATTGAGCCCTGACCATCTTGTATAATTTTTTAAGAAGACTTGTGCTGAGTATTGAAGGGGTTGCCACCAAGTCAGGGCTGCTGTTACGAGGGAATCGGCATTTGGAAGTAAAAGTGATATATATATATATATATATATATATATATATATATATATATATATATATATATATATAGCACTTAATACCCCTGACGAGCCGTTGAAATGCTTTTCGGCAAGGAGCACTCTACTCTGGAACCCAAAGTGGATTACTATAAAGAAAAATATGTTGTTAATTCGACCGGTAGATAAGTACAGCTATTAGCTGGATTGAATAGGATAAAGGAGGGAGAGAGGTGGGAAGAGTTTAGAAAGTGTTATTTGGGCAATCGTAGCAGTAAAAGGAGAATTGGAATGAATCAAAGGAAGGATAGAGGAGGGAAGAGTCTTGAAAGGGTTATTATGGAGATCAAAGTAGAAAAAATAAGTTTCGATGAGTCAAAGGAGGGATAGAGGAGGGAAGAGTCTAGAAAATGTTATTTGGGAGTTCATAGTGGTAAAATAAGGTTTGGGATGAGTCAAAGAAAGGATAGAGGAAGGAAGAGTCTAAAATGGTTATTAGGGGGATCATAGTAGTACAATAAGGTTTGGGATAAATCAGAGAGTGGAGGTAGAGGATATATTGAAAGAGGTATAGTATGAAATATAGAGTAGTAAATTGGAGAGAGCTGAACATTTTTATTTTTTATTTCAACAATAGGTGTAAAGTAATAAATATATAGATACATAACTACATAGGATGGTTTAAGTGTATACAGAAAATAATAAAGAGTTGCATTATAACATTGTATTATATAAAGTTCCATATGTACATGTATTGGTAAATAGTTATATACTCTGACTTTCAAGTGTTGTTGTACATAAATCTTATATATTTGTGTATTTTGTTAAATCTTTTGGGGGAAATTTTATGTTTTTTTGTTTATTTATTTAAATCTATTTGTTCTTATTTTATATTTTTCCCAATGTTTTAATAGTGAAGCACTTATAGATACAATTGTTATGATCAAATTTACACATTGTGATAGATAAAATAAAATAAAACAGAGACCCATAAGCATATAATCAAATGACTTATCGCATATTGAGATAGATAATATGAAATAAGATAGAGACCCATAAGTATATAATCAAATAACTTATGTGCAAACTATGCAGTAACCTATATACATGTTAAACTTAAAATTATATATATATATATATTCACTGAAAAAACCATAGGTTTCAGACACGTTATAGTTAGAAATTAGCATTTAAAAAACCTTTGAAATTCACTGAAAAAACCATAGGTTTTAGGGACAGTTATAGTTAGTTGGACATTTCACTCGTACAAAACCATAGAAATTCCCCCGTTATAGTTAGTTCAGCTAACTATAACTCGCGCCCCGCAATGCACTGCTGATGACGTCACATATTACATCACTCATGACATGGTCAGTGACATCACTGATGACATCACTGATGACATCTCAAATGACATCACTGATGACATCACTGATGACATCATCCAGTGACTGTGTGTTTCTGTAAAGTTTAAATATGTTTAATATATATAGGGAAAGGCGTATTGAAGAATGAGTGGGTGTATAAGTGTCTGAATGGATGATTTAGTACGTGAGTGACTGACTCTACAAGTGAGTGATTAAATGTATCTTACTGAATGCATGGGTTAGTGACTAAACTGTGTGAATGTCTGTATCCGTCTGTCTGTTGGTTTGTAAGCGGCTGCATGGCTTTCTGAATAGCTACATGAGTGTCTACATGGGTTATTGATTGATTGTCTGAGTATCTGTATGGGTGCCTGAGTGTTTGTGTGGGTGGGGTGTGTGTGACTCTGTGCATAGATGTGTGAGTTGGTGATTCACTGGGTGCATGGTTTCAAGAGTGCATCTGTGATGGACTGTATGGGTGGGTGAGTGTGTGTATGGGTGTGTTAGTGATTGAATGTATATCTCAGTGGTACATGTGTGAGTAACTACATATGTGAAAGGCAGTATATATGTGTGTTGGAGTATATAAATGGCTATAAGTGAGAGTGTGTGATTGTGAGAGTGGCTGTATGGATGAGTGTGTACTTGTATCAGTGATTGTATAAGAGCGTAAGAATGTGCTAGTATTTGTATGAGTAAGTGAGCTGGTGTGTGTATAACTGTATAGGTGAGTAAATGGGTGTGTGATTAAGTTTTATGCATGACTGACTAGGTGTGTGAGTACCTCTATGGATGAGTGGCGGTGTGTGAGTGTTTATATAGGTGTATGAGTGCATATGATAGTCCTGTACTGAGTGACTAAGTATGAGTGACTGTACGGGTGAGTGAGTGGATGTGTGTGTAGACCTAAGAATCAGTGAGTGGGTATGTAGTTTTTGGTGTTGGAGTGTCTATGGTTTTGAGAATGGCAGTCTGTAATTTAGAGTGGGTGTATCAAAAGTTATATTAGGGTGTGAGAAGATGCATGAAATTATCACATGGATGATGTCATCAGTGATGTCATTTGAGATGTCATCAGTGATGTCACTGACCATGTCATGAGTGATGTAATATGTGACGTCATCAGCAGTGCATTGGGGGCGTGAGTTATAGTTAGCTGAACTAACTATAACGGGGGAATTTCTATGGTTTTGTACGAGTGAAATGTCCAACTAACTATAACTGTCCCTAAAACCTATGTTTTTTCAGTGAATTTCAAAGGTTTTTTAAATGCTAATTTCTAACTATAACGTGTCTGAAACCTATGGTTTTTTCAGTGAATTTCAAAGGTTTTTTAAATGCTAATTTCTAACTATAACGTGCCTGAAACCTATGATTTTTAAGTGAATTTCAAAGGTTTTTTTAAATGCTAGTTTCTAACTATGCCTACAGAGGTAGGACATGTGAAGAAAGAAGAAAAACGCACAGAAAGAAGCAAAAGATGTGCAGAAAGAACCAACAGAAGAGCAGAAAGAGGCCTTGTTGCAAAATCATCCTGTGCCCACACCTTTTTGAGACGGGTAGTGGTGGGAACTGACTCTGACTAACCAGAGCCAGTGCTATGCTAAAAGACACTTAGAATACAGTGAAAACACCTACATACACAAGGGAACACTATGCGTTGGGGTACCCCTGTGATTAGCATGACCTCCTCTGCAAGTCCCTAGTACATAATAGGGCAGGGGATTAAAACTACCTCTTAAAACGCGCTACAGGGCGCATTTGCACAGTGGTGAAGGGAGGGGGCCTGAGGTGACATGTGTGCAAACGCACCCCGTGGCGCGTTTTAAGTTGTGGGATTAAGTCCCCTTGAATTCTGAGGGTCCCTGGGGCCCAACTAGCCCCCCAGGTACCTACAGTTAGGACCACAGTGCTGAGTTGCAGAGAGGCGTTCCGAGGCCACGCACCTTTTTCACCTCTCTGCAACGCAACTCTGTTGTGCTTACTGAAGGTACCTGGTGGGCTAGTTGGCCCCCAGGGTCCCTCAGGATTGAAAGGGAATTAATTCCCCAACTTAAAACGCACCACAGGGCGTGTTTGCGCACATGTCACCTGAGGCCCCGCCCTCCCTTCACCACTGTGCAAACGCGCCCCGTGGTGCGTTTTAAGTTGGGGGATTAGGTCACCTTGAATCCTGAGGGTCCCTGGGGCCCAACTAGCCCACTAGGTACTTCCAGTAAGCACCACAGGCCTGCGTTGCAACACCTGTAACAAATTGTGCAGTTGTGTTTAGGTAGTGAAGAGGGTCGTGCTGGGGGTAGTGTTTTAGGGTTTAGGGTAGTGCAGCGGTGTTTGTGTAGTGTAGGGGGTCATGCTGGGAGTAGATTTAGGGTTTAGGGTAGTGCAGTGGTGTTTGGGTAGTGTAGGGAGTCGTGCTGGGGGAGTGTTTTAGGGTTTAGGGTAGTGCAGTGGTGTTTGGGTAGTGTAGGGAGTCGTGCTGGGGGTAGTGTTTTAGGGTTTAGGGTAGTGCAGTGGTGTTTGGGTAGTGTAGGGGGTCATGCTGGGGGTAGTGTTTTAGGGTTTAGGGTAGTGCAGTGGTGTTTGGGTAGTGTAGGGGGTCATGCTGGGGGTAGTGATTTAGGGTAGTGCAGTGGTGTTTGGGTAGTGTAGGGGGTACTGCTGGGGGTAGTGTTTTAGGGTTTAGGTTAGTGCAGTGGTGTTTGGGTAGTGTAGGGGTACTGCTGGGGGTAGTGTTTTAGGGTTTAGGGTAGTGCAGTGGTGTTTGTGTAGTGTAGGGGGTAGTGTTTTAGGGTTTAGGGTAGTGCAGTGGTGTTTGTGTAGTGTAGGAGGTCGTGTTTTAGGGTTTAGGGTAGTGCAGTGGTCTTTGGGTAGTGTAGGGAGTCGTGCGGGGGTAGTGTTTTAGGGTTTAGGGTAGTGTAGGGGGTCATGCGGGGGGTAGTGTTTTAGGGATTAGGGTAGGTCATTGGTGTTTGGGTAGTGTAGGGGTCATGCGGGGGGTAGTGTTTTAGGGTTTAGGGCAGTGCAGTGGTGTTTGGGTAGTGTAGGGGGTCGTGCTGGGGGAGTGTTTTAGGGTTTAGGGCAGTGCAGTGGTGTTCGGGTAGTGTAGGGGGTCGTGCTGGGGGAGTGTTTTAGGGTTTAGGGCAGTGCAGTGGTGTTCGGGTAGTGTAGGGGGTTGTGCTGGGGGAGTGTTTGAGGGTTTAGGGCAGTGCAGTCGTGTTCGGGTAGTGTAGGGTGTTGTGCTGGGGGTAGTATTTTAGGGTTTAGGGTAGTGCAGTGGTGTTCGGGTAGTGTAGGGGGTCGTGCTGGGGGTAGTGTTCTAGGGTTTAGGGCAGTGCAGTGGTGTTTGGGCAGTGTAGGGGGTAATGCTGGGGGTGGTGTTTTAGGGTTTAGGGCAGTGCAGTGGTGTTCGGGCAGTGTAGGGGGTCGTGCTGGGGGTGGTGTTTCAGGGTTTAGGGCAGTGCAGTGGTGTTCGGGCAGTGTAGGGGGTGGTGTTTCAGGGTTTAGGGCAGTGCAGTGGTATTCGGGCAGTGTAGGGGGTCGTGCAGGGGGTGGTGTTTCAGGGTTTAGGGCAGTGGTGTTCGGGCAGTGTAGGGGGTCGTGCTGGGGGTGGTGTTTCAGGGTTTGGGGTAGTGCAGTGGTGTTCGAGCAGTAAAGGGGTCGTGCTGGGGTGGTGTTTCAGGGTTTAGGGCAGTGCAGTGGTGTTCGGGCAGTGTAGGGGGCGGTGCAGGGGTGGTGTTTCAGGGTTTAGGGCAGTGCAGTGGTGTTCGGGCAGTGCAAGGGGTGCTGCAGGGAGTGGTGTTTCAGGGTTTAGGGCAGTGCAGTGGTGTTCGGGCAGTGTAGGGGGTCATGCAGGGGTTGGTGTTTCAGGGTTTAGGGCAGTGCAGTGGTGTTCGGGCAGTGTAGGGGGTCGTGCTGGGGCTGGTGTTTCAGGGTTTAGGGCAGTGCAGTGGTGTTCGGGCAGTGTAGGGGGTCGTGCTGGGGCTGGTGTTTCAGGGTTTAGGGCAGTGCAGTGGTGTTCGGGCAGTGTAGGGGGTCGTGCTGGGGCTGGTGTTTCAGGGTTTAGGGCAGTGCAGTGGTGTTCGGGCAGTGTAGGTGGTCGTGCTGGGGCTGGTGTTTCAGGGTTTAGGGCAGTGCAGTGGTGTTCGGGCAGTGTAGGGGGTCATGCTGGGGCTGGTGTTTCAGGGTTTAGGGCAGTGCAGTGGTGTTCGGGCAGTGTAGGGGGTCGTGCTGGGGCTGGTGTTTCAGGGTTTAGGGCAGTGCAGTGGTGTACGGGCAGTGTAGGAGGTTGTGCTGGGGCTGGTGTTTCAGGGTTTAGGGCAGTGCAGTGGTCTTCGGGCAGTGTAGGGGGTCGTGCTGGGGTGGTGTTTCAGGGTTTAGGGCAGTGCAGTGGTGTTTGGGCAGTGTAGGGGGTCATGCTGGGGCTAGTGTTTCAGGATTTAGGGCAGAGCAATGGTGTTCAGGCAGTGTAGGGGGTTTTGCTGGAGGTGGTGTTTCAGGGTTTAGGGCAGTGCAGTGGTGTTCGTGCAGTGTAGGGGGTGGTGTTTCAGGGTTTAGGGCAGTGGTGTTCAGGCAGTGTAGGGGGTCTTGCTGGGGTTGATGTTTCAGGGTTTAGGGCAGTGCAGTGGTGTCGGGCAGTGTAGGGGGTCGTGCTGGGGTGGTGTTTCAGGGTTTAGGGCAGTGCAGTGGTGTTCCGGCAGTGTAGGAGGTCGTGCAGGGGGTGGTGTTTCAGGGTTTAGGGCAGTGCAGTGGTGTTCGGGCAGTGTAGGGGGTCGTGCTGGGGGTGGTGTTTCAGGGTTTAGGGCAGTGCAGTGGTGTTCGGGCAGTGTAGGGTGTCGTGCTGAGGGGTGGTGTTTCAGGGTTTAGGGCAGTGCAGTGGTGTCCGGACAGTGTAGGGGGTCGTGCAGGGGGTGGTGTTTCAGGGTTTAGGGCAGTGCAGTGGTGTTTGGGCAGGTTAGGGGGTCGTGCAGGGGGTGGTGTTTCAGGGTTTAGGGCAGTGCAGTGGTGTTCGGCCAGTGTAGGTGGTCTTGCTGGGGGTGGTGTTTCAGGCTTTAGTGCAGTGGTGTTCGGGCAGTGTAGGGGGTCTTGCTGGGGGTGGTGTTTCAGGGTTTAGGGCAGTGCAGTGGTGTTTGGACAGTGTAGGGGTCTTGCTGGGGCTGGTGTTTCAGGGTTTAGGGCAGTGCAGTGGTGTTCGGGCAGTGTAGGGGGTCGTGCTGGGGCTGGTGTTTCAGGGTTTAGGGCAGTGCAGTGGTTTTCGGGCAGTGTAGGCGGTCGTGCTGGGGCTGGTGTTTCAGGGTTTAGGGCAGTGCAGTGGTGTTCGGGCGGTGTAGGGGGTCGTGCTGGGGGTGGTGTTTCAGGGTTTAGGGCAGTGCAGTGGTGTTCGGTCAGTGTAGGGGGTCGTGCTGGGGGTGGTGTTTCAGGGTTTAGGGCAGTGCAGTAGTGTTCGGGCAGTGTAGGGGGTCGTGCTGGGGCTGGTGTTTCATGGTTTAGGGCAGTGCAGTGGTGTTCGGGCAGTGTAGGGGGTCGTGCTGGGGGTGGTGTTTCAGGGTTTAGGGCAGTGCAGTAGTGTTCGGGCAGTGTAGGGGGTCATGCTGGGGGTGGTGTTTCAGGGTTTAGGGCAGTGCAGTGGTGTACGGGCAGTGTAGGGGGTCTTGCTGGGGTGGTGTTTCAGGGTTTAGGGTAGTGGTGTTCGGGCAGTGTAGGGGTCTTTCTGGGGGTAGTGTTTCGGGGTTTAGGGCAGTGCAGTGGTGTTCGTGCAGTGTAGGGGGTCGTGCTGGGGGTGGTGTTTCAGGGTTTAGGGCAGTGCAGTAGTGTTCGGGCAGTGTAGGGCATCGTGCAGGGGGTGGTGTTTCAGGGTTTAGGGCAGTGCAGTGGTGTTCGGGCAGTGTAGGGGGTCGTGCTGGGGGTGGTGTTTTAGGGTTTAGGGCAGTGCAGTGGTGTTCGGGCAGTGTAGGGGGTCGTGCAGGGGGTGGTGTTTCAGGGTTTAGGGCAGTGCAGTGGTGTTCGGGCAGTGTAGGGGTCATGCTGGGGCTGGTGTTTCAGGGTTTAGGTCAGTGCAGTGGTGTTCGGGCAGTGTAGGGGGTCTTGCTGGGGGTGGTGTTTCAGGGTTTAGGGCAGTGGTGTTCGGGCAGTGTAGGGGGTCTTGATGGGGGTGGTGTTTCAGGGTTTAGGGCAGTGCAGTGGTGTTCGGGCAGTGTAGGGCGTCTTGCTGGGGGTAGTGTTTCAGGGTTTAGGGCAGTGCAGTGGTGTTCGTGCAGTGTAGGGGGTCGTGCTGGGGATGGTGTTTCAGGGTTTAGGGCAGTGCAGTAGTGTTCGGGCAGTGTAGGGTGTCGTGCTGAGGGGTGGTGTTTCAGGGTTTAGGGCAGTGCAGTGGTGTCCGGACAGTGTAGGGGGTCGTGCAGGGGGTGGTGTTTCAGGGTTTAGGGCAGTGCAGTGGTGTTTGGGCAGGTTAGGGGGTCGTGCAGGGGGTGGTGTTTCAGGGTTTAGGGCAGTGCAGTGGTGTTCGGCCAGTGTAGGTGGTCTTGCTGGGGGTGGTGTTTCAGGCTTTAGTGCAGTGGTGTTCGGGCAGTGTAGGGGTCTTGCTGGGGGTGGTGTTTCAGGGTTTAGGGCAGTGCAGTGGTGTTTGGACAGTGTAGGGGGTCTTGCTGGGGCTGGTGTTTCAGGGTTTAGGGCAGTGCAGTGGTGTTCGGGCAGTGTAGGGGGTCGTGCTGGGGCTGGTGTTTCAGGGTTTAGGGCAGTGCAGTGGTTTTCGGGCAGTGTAGGCGGTCGTGCTGGGGCTGGTGTTTCAGGGTTTAGGGCAGTGCAGTGGTGTTCGGGCGGTGTAGGGGGTCGTGCTGGGGGTGGTGTTTCAGGGTTTAGGGCAGTGCAGTGGTGTTCGGTCAGTGTAGGGGGTCGTGCTGGGGGTGGTGTTTCAGGGTTTAGGGCAGTGCAGTAGTGTTCGGGCAGTGTAGGGGGTCGTGCTGGGGCTGGTGTTTCATGGTTTAGGGCAGTGCAGTGGTGTTCGGGCAGTGTAGGGGGTCGTGCTGGGGGTGGTGTTTCAGGGTTTAGGGCAGTGCAGTAGTGTTCGGGCAGTGTAGGGGGTCATGCTGGGGGTGGTGTTTCAGGGTTTAGGGCAGTGCAGTGGTGTACGGGCAGTGTAGGGGGTCTTGCTGGGGTGGTGTTTCAGGGTTTAGGGTAGTGGTGTTCGGGCAGTGTAGGGGGTCTTTCTGGGGGTAGTGTTTCGGGGTTTAGGGCAGTGCAGTGGTGTTCGTGCAGTGTAGGGGGTCGTGCTGGGGGTGGTGTTTCAGGGTTTAGGGCAGTGCAGTAGTGTTCGGGCAGTGTAGGGCATCGTGCAGGGGTGGTGTTTCAGGGTTTAGGGCAGTGCAGTGGTGTTCGGGCAGTGTAGGGGGTCGTGCTGGGGGTGGTGTTTTAGGGTTTAGGGCAGTGCAGTGGTGTTCGGGCAGTGTAGGGGGTCGTGCAGGGGGTGGTGTTTCAGGGTTTAGGGCAGTGCAGTGGTGTTCGGGCAGTGTAGGGGTCATGCTGGGGCTGGTGTTTCAGGGTTTAGGTCAGTGCAGTGGTGTTCGGGCAGTGTAGGGGGTCTTGCTGGGGGTGGTGTTTCAGGGTTTAGGGCAGTGGTGTTCGGGCAGTGTAGGGGGTCTTGATGGGGGTGGTGTTTCAGGGTTTAGGGCAGTGCAGTGGTGTTCGGGCAGTGTAGGGCGTCTTGCTGGGGGTAGTGTTTCAGGGTTTAGGGCAGTGCAGTGGTGTTCGTGCAGTGTAGGGGGTCGTGCTGGGGATGGTGTTTCAGGGTTTAGGGCAGTGCAGTAGTGTTCGGGCAGTGTAGGGGGTCGTGCAGGGGTGGTGTTTCAGGGTTTAGGGCAGTGCAGTGGTGTTCGGGCAGTGTAGGGGGTCGTGCTGGGGGTGGTGTTTCAGGGTTTAGGGCAGTGCAGTGGTGTTCGGGCAGTGTAGGGGGTCGTGCTGGGGGTGGTGTTTCAGGGTTTAGGGCAGTGGTGTTCGGGCAGTGTAGGGGTCTTGCTGGGTGTGATGTTTCAGGGTTTAGGGCAGTGCAGTGGTGTTCTGGCAGTGTAGGAGGTCTTGCTGGGGGTAGTGTTTCAGGGTTTAGGGCAGTGCAGTGGTGTTCTGGCAGTGTAGGGGTCATGCTGGGCGTGGTGTTTCAGGGTTTAGGGCAGTGCAGAGGTGTTCGGGCAGTATAGGGGGTCATGCTGGGGGTGGTGTTTCAGGGTTTAGGGCAGTGCAGTGGTGTTCGGGCAGTGTAGGGGTCGTGCTAGGGTATGTGTTTCAGGGTTTAGGGCAGTGCAGTGGTGTTCGGGCAGTGTAGGGGGTCGTGCAGGGGCTGGTGTTTCAGGGTTTAGGGCAGTGCAGTGGTGTTCGGGCAGTGTAGGGGGTCGTGCTGGGGGTAGTGTTTTAGGGTTTAGGGTAGTGCAGTGGTGCTTGTGTAGTGTAGGGGGTCGTGCTGGGGGTAGTGTTTTAGGGTTTAGGGTAGTGCAGTGGTGTTTGGGTAGTGTAGGGGGTCGTGCTGGGGGTAGTGTTTTAGGATTTAGGTTAGTGCAGTGGTGTTTGGGTAGTGTAGGGGGTCGTGCTGGGGGTAGTGTTTTAGGGTTTAAGGTAGTGCAGTGGTGTTTGTGTAGTGTAGGGGGTCGTGCTGGGGGTAGTGTTTTAGGGTTTAGGGTAGTGCAGTGGTGCTTGTGTAGTGTAGGGGGTCGTGCTGGGGGTAGTGTTTTAGGGTTTAGTGTAGTGCAGTGGTGTTTGTGTAGTGTAGGGGTCATGTTTTAGGGTAGTGCAGTGGTGTTTGGGTAGTGTAGGGGGTCGTGCTGGGGGTAGTGTTTTAGGATTTAGGTTAGTGCAGTGGTGTTGGGGTAGTGTTTTAGGGTTTAGGATAGTGCAGTGGTGCTTGTGTAGTGTAGGGGATCGTGCTGGGGTTGGGTTTTAGGGTTTAGGGGAGTGCAGTGGTGTTTTTGTAGTGTAGGGGGGTCATGTTTTAAGATGCAACGCTCCAATACCTGACCAGTCTGCACTACATAAAACTGCAAAAAAACTAAAAATAAAAAGTGTTTTGCACACTTTTGTCATTGGGCTATATGTGGGCTACATCTGGGTAATATTTGTGCTACATTTGGGCTCTTTTTTCACTGGTGGCCATCTTGGAAGACTTCTTTGTTATGAAGTTTCCTAATTTCCTCATTTACTGCAGTCTCCTCAGTAGGAAATGCTTTCAGTTTTTTACTTTGATTCCATCAAGAAGGCATTCAGATGTGTCACACATTTGCCATAAATTCAGAATGTTATTACTCTAGTTGTTCATTAGATCACTGTAGTAAAGCTACTGCTCACCAAGGAGTTAAATGGAAGTCTACTGCTGGTATTGAAAGTGATTGTTTCAGTCTGCATGTCAGAATTTTCTAATGAAATAGAAGAGGATTTGAGATCTCACTTAAAACATGCACTAAATTTTCTTTTGCAGCACTAACCATAATTTCTATGGCAAAATGAACCCCCTCATTTTGTTCCTTTTCAAATTAAATGTTTTAAGTGTTACCAGTTTATTCCAATCAAGATGGCTTCAGGTGTGCCATACTTTTGTCATAAGTAAGGCTGTTAGCACTCTAGTTGTTCTTTAGAACACTCTGGGAAGCTGCAGTAGAACACAAAGGCATCAACTGACAGGCTGCTCCTGTTGAAATATAACAGGAAGATATTTGAGATCTCACTTAAAACATGTCCTAATTTTTCTTTCTACAGCACTAACCATAATTTCTATGGCAAAATGAACCCCCTCATTTTGTTCCTTTTTAAATTAAATGTTTTAAGTGTTACCAGTTTATTCCACTCAAGATGGCTTCAGGTGTGCCATACTTTTGTCATAAGTAAGACTGTTAGCGCTCTAGTTGTTCTTTAGAACACTCTGGGAAGCTGCAGTAGAACACAAAGGCATCAACTGACAGGCTGCTCCTGTTGAAATATAACAGGAAGATATTTGAGATCTCACTTAAAACATGTCCTAATTTTTCTTTCTACAGCACTAACCATAATTTCTATGGCAAAATGAACCCCCTCATTTTGTTCCTTTTTAAATTAAATGTTTTAAGTGTTACCAGTTTATTCCAATCAAGATGGCTTCAGGTGTGCCATACTTTTGTCATAAGTAAGGCTGTTAGCACTCTAGTTGTTCTTTAGAACACTCTGGGAAGCTGCAGTAGAACACAAAGGAATCAACTGACAGTCTCTGCCCTTGTTGGATGTACATGTTTTACTGAGAATGTCAGACTTCATTCTCACATGACTGAGAAAGATAATGTGAATTTACAGAAAATATGCTCTCATTTTAGCTTCTGGGGCACCTTCCAAAACTGTATGGGACAAGCATGTGAAAATAGTTTTCTCTCAAACATGATTCATGATATCCCAGCAGAAGGTTTTTCACAGGGTAAAATCACCTTAGAACACACCACAATTCCTGAAATTAGTATGGTACCATCAACAAATGAATTCTAATGTAACTAAAGTCTGTTATCACCCTTTATAGTTCTCCTTTTGGTAACCCTCAAAATCTTCGATTCACTACAATGCATTTCAAAGGGGTACTATCATTTATATTGGTCCCAAGATGGCTGCCAGCAATTCCAGGATGAAGTGCTGACAGCCAATCAGATCTCACGATGACATGTGTGGTTAGGCTCCGCCCAGATATATATGTGTTTTTACTTTTGATTTTCTCAGCAACTACTGAACGGATTTACACCATTTAACAAAAGGGTTCTTTTTGAACCAAGAACTACCTCTTTGCCAAATTTGGTGTAATTCCGTTCAGCAGTTCGGGCTGTAGCCTTGCATAAAGTTTCCTATAGGGAAATTGATTTTTTGACTCTTATTTTTTTAATTTCTCCGCAACTACTGAACGGATTTACACCATTTAACAAAAGGGTTCTTTCTGAACCAAGAACTACCTCTTTGCCAAATTTGGTGTAATTCCGTTCAGCAGTTCGGGCTGTAGCCGTGTCTAAAGTTTCCTATGGGAAAATGAATGGGGAAAACACGTTTTGGGACCCTTTTTTTTCTCGGCCCCCGATTGACGAATCACCCTGAGACTTTCAGGGTAGGAGCGGACCGGAGCGGGCCATAAAGTTTGAACATTTCGCGAAGATTCGTCAACCGACGCAAGAGTTATTTCAAATAGAATGTCGCGGATTTCCTATGGAAAATAGGTCCTAACTATAACTATCTAATGGCGACCGCCAGTAGATAATGTTTTATAATATTTTTAGTAAAATATTATTATATATGTGTTTTATAATATTTTTAGTAAATGTCTTTTTTTGGATTTTATTCTTTTATGTTTTATTTGTTTGATAACTTTTTTATGTTTCATATGTCGCAAATAGGTAGTTATAATTAGGATGTAGTTTCCATAGGAAGAGCGTTTTTATTTGCCAATAGCTTTGGCGTTGTTTGACGTATCCTTGCGAAATTTTTAAAACTAGTGTGACGCTCACTTCAGCTGCTGTCCTGAAAATTTAGGGGTGATCCTTCAAGCGAGGGCCGAGAAAAAGGGGATCCCAAAATGCTTTTTCTCCATGTTAATTTCCATAGGAAACTTTAGTCACAGCTACAGCCCGAACTGCTGAACGGAATTGCACTAAATTAGGTAGAAAGGTAGCTCTTGGTCCAGAAAGCGACCTTTTTGTTAAATGGTGTAAATCCATTCAGTAGTTGAAGAGAAATTTAAAGAAATTCCGAATTGTATATATAGGGACACGAAGGATCCACAAACCCTCCAGATCTCGTGCCTCAGATCTGATTGGCTACCAACACTTCTAACCAGGAAGTGTTTGCAGCCATCTTGTGATTCAGTTGAACTGAGTCACAAGAAAAAGGTTAGGCCTCTTGGGGGTCCCACAGCGCTGGATCCGCTGGAGCATTTTATATAGTAATGTGGGGGTGCCAATGCGGCACCCCTGCATTTTGGGGACTGCCACCTCCATGGAGCACAAATAATTAACGAGAGGGCCTCAAGGACCCCCTCTGCCCTAGGGACCACCACCACCCCAGGGCTTTTAAAATGTAATGTGGGGGAGCCTCACTTAACCCCCGGCCCATGGGATCACCACCTCCCTGAATTATAATGAAATGGGCACGTGGTCCCCCTCCTGGACCGTCTCCTCCCTGGGGCAGGCCCCTAGTCAAAGAACCCCCTCCTGGAGTCGTACATCGCCCTGGGGACTGCCATCCCCCAGGGCCGGCTCCAGCATTGTCCCGGGTGCACACCCCTGGGACATTGCAATTTGCTATGGCATGGCTTGCCAAAGTAACCAGTGGTGCGCTTCGAGCAAACAAGAGCATGTCAGCAGCTCTCTGTGTGTAAAAAGCAATGCCGGCTCCTGCTAGGAGGCCGGGAGCCGGCCGGGACCACTGGGGCCTTCATGCTCCCCGCGCTCCCCAACATTTAAAATGTGGGTGTCCTGGGTTCTACCAGGGCACCTACACAACAGACAGGGACCCGGGGGATGGGGTCTCTGGGGCCAACATAAGCCCGGGAGGGGGCCATGTGGCCCCACTTCCCTTTTTTTGTTGAAAAAAATATATAAAAACGGGCAGGCCCCGGGGAATGGGGTCCTTGGGGCCAAAAATGGCCCGGGAGGGGGACATGCGGCCCTCCTCACCAATTGAAAAAGGCCTGGCCCAGGGAAGGGGCCCACACAGGCCCCTTCCTTAAAAAAATAAAATTTAAATAAAACCTCCGGCAAGTCACTGGAGGCCATGCCCCCTTCACCACCACTATACAATTGCACCTCCTGGTGCAGTGGGGGTTGGGGGATGAAGTCCCTTTGGATACTGAGGGTCCACGGGGTCCAGAAATCCCTTCTGTTACCTCCAGTAACTCCCAGACAGCAGAATTGCTGAAAGGACTTTTTGGCAACGGCCCCTTTCACCACCACTCTTCAAATGCACCTCCTGGAATGCTGCTGGTTGGGGAATTAATTCCACTTTGCTCCTGAGGGCCTCAGGACTAAAGTGAACTTTTTCCAACAACCAGTAGTGCGCCAGAAGCGCATTTGCACAGTGGTGGAGAAGCGTTCCATGACCTCTGATGAACTCTCAGCAATCCCGCTATGTGAGTCTTATTGGAGGTAACAGGAGGGCTAGGTGGCCCTCAAAGACCCTCAATAGCCAAGGGACTTCATCCCCCTACTAGTAGTGCACCAGGAGGTGTGTTTGCAGAGTGGTGGAGAAAGAGAGTATGACCTCCAATAACCTCTTAGCAATTGTGCTGTGTGGTACTTACTGGAGGTAACAGGAGGGGTAGATTGCCCCCGAACATGTCCTTGGGGGCCAACTATCCCTCCTGTTATCTCCAATAAGTCCCACACAGTGGGATTGCCAAGAGGTCTTCGGAAGCCACGCTCATTTCTCCACCACTCTGCAAATGCGGCTCAAGGTGCACTACTGGTTGGGAGAGGAAGTTCACTTTACTACTGAGGGACCTTGGGGGCCAAGAAGCCCTCCTGGTACCTCCTGTAAGTCCTACACAGTGGAATTCCTGAGAGCTGGTCAGAGGCCCAGCCCCTTTTCTTAACCACTCTGCAAATGCAACTACTAGTTAAAAGTTAAAAAACGATAGAAATTCACTGAATAAACCAAAGGTTACAGAACGTTATAGTTAGGCTTAGGTTTCACTCATATAAAACCAGGGAATTTCAGCTGTTATAGTTAGTGAGCTAACTATAACTTGCACCATTGCAATGCACTGCTTATGACCTCACATATCACATCACTCATGACATGGTCAGTGACATCCCTGATGACATCACTGATGACATCTCAAAAGACATCACTGATACATCATCCACAGAATCTCTGACACACCCACTCACACCCCCATATAACTTTGCATACACCCACTCCAACTTCCACACTACCATTCTCAAACCAATTCACAGACCCATACCAGTACTTCCACAGCCACTCACTGATTCATAGATCAACATGCACATCCACTCACCCATGAAGCCACTCATATACCCACTCACTCACTAATGCAGCCACTGATATATCCACTCATACACTCATACAGCTGCTCACACACTGTCAGTCACCCATAGAGCTCACCCACCTACTCACTCACCCAGTCAATCACACAGCCACTTACTCACCCATACAGTTACACACACACTCACTCACTTACTCATACAGATACTAATGCACACTCACTCATCTATACAGTTGCTAACACCAGCACACACTCACCCATACAGCCACTCTCACATTCACTCACTCATCCATACAGTCACTCATATACCCCATCACTCACCTATACTACTTTTCACATATCCATTTGCTCACCCATATACCACTGACACATGCACTCACTCACTAACAGATGCATACACACACTCACTCACCCATACAGCCCCACACACATATACTTACTAACCCACACAGCTACTGACTCATCCACTCACTCCTCAACCACCCACACTGACACTCAGACACCCATAGAGGTACTCAGACAACCAATCACTCACCCATACAAAAATTCACATACCCACTCACATACCCATACAGCCACTTAGACACCAACTGACAGATACAGACATTCACACAACCAGTCCCTCACCCATATATTCACTGAGACACCTAATCACTCACTTATACAGTTAGTCATGCACCCTCTGAATCATCCAATCAGGCACTCATACACCCACTGATTCAACAATACACCTTGGTATACTATTTAACACTCAAACTTTTGAAAAACACTAACAGTCACCGGATGATGAAATCTGTGAAGTCATCAGTGATGCCATTTGAGATGTCATCAGTGATGTCACTGACCATGTCATAAGAGATGTAATATGTGAGGTCATAAGCAGTGCATTGCGGCGGTGCAAGTTATAGTTAGCTCACTAACTATAATGGCTGAATTTCACTGGTTTTGTACAAGTGAACCCTGAGCTTAACTATAACGTCCCTGTAACCTTTGTTTTTTTTCAATGAATATATATATATAAATATATATGTATATATATATATATTCACTGAAAAAACCATAGGTTTCAGACACGTTATAGTTACAAATTAGCATTTAAAAAACCTTTGAAATTCACTAAAAAAACCATAGGTTTCAGACACGTTATAGTTACAAATTAGCATTTAAAAAACCTTTGAAATTCACTGAAAAAACCATAGGTTTTAGGGACAGTTATAGTTACTTGGACATTGCACTCGTACAAAACCCGTGAAATTCCCCCGTTATAGTTAGTTCAGCTAACTATAACTCGCGCCCCGCAATGCACTGCTGATGACGTCACATATTACATCACTCATGACATGGTCAGTGACATCACTGATGACATCACTGATGACATCTCAAATGACATCACTGATGACATCATCCAGTGACTGTGTGTTTCTGTAAAGTTTAAATATTTTTAATATATATAGGAAAAGACGTATTGAAGAATGAGTGGGTGTGTAAGTGTCTGTATGGATGATTTAGTAGGTGCATGACTGACTCTATAAGTGAGTGATTTAACGTATCTTACTGAATGCATGGGTTAGTGACTAAACTGGGTGAATGTCTGTATCCGTCTGTCTGTTGCTGTGTAAGTGGCTGCATGTGTTTGTGAATAGCTAAATGAGTGTCTATATGAGTTATTGAATGCTTGTCTGAGTATCTGTATGGGTGCCTGAGTGGTTGTGTGGGAGGGGTGTGTGCAACTCTGTGCATAGATGTGTGAGTGGGTGATTCACTGGGTGGATGGTTTCAAGAGTGCATCTGTGATAGACTGTATGGGTGGGTAAGTGTGTGTAAGAGTGTGTTAGTGAGTGAATGTATGTCCCAGTGGTACATGTGTGAGTAACTACATATGTGAAAGGCAGTATATATGTGTGTTGGAGTATATAAATAGCTATAAGCAAGAGTGAGTGATTGTGATAGTGGCTGTATGGATGAGTGTGTGCTTGTATCAGTGATTGTATAAGAGCGTAACAATGTGCTACTATTTGTATGAGTAAGTGAGTTGGTGTGAGTATAACTGTATAGGTGAGTAAATGGCAGTGTGTTTAATTATTTGCATGACTGACTAGGTGTCTGAGTATCTCTATGGATGAGTGGCGTTGTTTGAGTGTCTATATAGGAGTAAGAGTGCATATGATAGTCCTGTACTGAGTGACCGTAAGTATGAGTGACTGTACGGGTGAGTGAGTGGATGTGTGTGTGTAGACCTAAGAATCAGTGAGTGGGTATGTAGTTATTGGTGTTGGAGTGTCTATGGTTTTGCGAATGGCAGTCTGTAATTTAGAGTGGGTGTATCAAAGATTATATTAGGGTGTGAGGAGGTGCATCAAATTATCACGTGGATGATGTCATCAGTGATGTCATTTGAGATGTCATCAGTGATGTCATCAGTGATGTCACTGACCATGTCATGAGTGATGTAATATGTGACGTCATCAGCAGTGCATTGCGGGGCGCGAGTTATAGTTAGCTGAACTAACTATAACGGGGGAATTTCACGGGTTTTGTACGAGTGCAATGTCCAAGTAACTATAACTGTCCCTAAAACCTATGGTTTTTTCAGTGAATTTCAAAGGTTTTTTAAATGCTAATTTGTAACTATAACGTGTCTGAAACCTATGGTTTTTTCAGTGAATTTCAAAGGTTTTTTAAATGCTAATTTGTAACTATAACGTGCCTGAAACCTACGGTTTTTTCAGTGAATTTCAAAGGTTTTGTAAAGTCATACCGTTGACAAAAATTGAGGCTTGGGGACCAGAGTACAATAAAGAAATCAAAATAATTAATTTAGAAGAAAAATCGGCCCATTTTAAGGCATGAAACATAAAATCCCAACCAATTCTGTCGAATGCCTTCTCAGCGTCTAAGGAAATCGCGGCAAGAGGATGATCCAAAGAAGAGGCTTTACTTAAAACATTGAAGAGAACTCGTGAGTTGTCAGAAGCAAGTCGCCCCTTCACAAAACCTGATTGTTCCGGGCCAATAAGATCAGGAAGAATAAGATCTATAAGGAGAGCCAGAATCTTTGCAAAGATTTTATAATCTGTATTGACCAAGGAAATAGGTCGATAGTTCTTGCAAAGGGAATGATCTTTATCCTCTTTAGGGATCAAGCAAATCAGTGCTTCTTGAAAAGTGCCTCGAGAAGAACCATTGTCAAAGAAAGATTGAAATAAAAGCAAAAGATTTGGCAAAAGTATGCTCGCAAAAGAATTATAAAATTCAATGGTAAAACCATCTGGGCCAGGAGCTTTCCCTCGACGCAGAACCGATACAGCGTGGGAAATATCCGCTAAAGAAATATCAGCTTCCAAGGAATCAAAATCAATGTGACTGGATGGAGGGGGAGGAATGGATTGGAAGTAAGAAAGAAGATCAGACTGATCTGGCGGGTTTTCAGGAGTGTATAAATTCTTAAAAAAGGAGACAAATTCGTTCAAAATATCCCTATCCTTGAAGATAGGGGTGCCACCAGAGCCTTGCAAAGATTCTATTTTTGTTCTTTCTTTTCTGACTTTTAAATAGTTAGCTAATAGTTTCCCCATTTTATTCTGACCCCCATAATAACGGGAACTGCTTTTCAATAGAAAATTAGAGGCAGCATCAGTAGAGAGTCTGTTAAAGATAAGTTTAGCGTCAATAAGATTTTTCAGGGAGGATTCATCATTTGAGTGATAGTATGTATATTCTAATTGTTTAATTTTATTGAGTAGTTGAGAGGATTGGGCTTCTATGGATTTCTTCTTTTGTGAAACAAAATTAATGATAAAACCTCTGGCAGCAGCCTTAAAAGAGTCCCAAACCATAACAAAGGAGGAGTCAGGGGTATTGTTGATAGCAAAGAACTCAGAGGCGAAGGAGTTAAACCCTTGACAAAAATTTGGATCAAGGAGAAGGGAATTATTAAAACGCCAACGGCCTGGCTGAGGGAAAAAGGGATAAGGTCAATGTCTACAAGGACAGGGGCGTAGTCTGAGATTAAAATAGAACCAATTTCAGATTGAATGGCATGTTGGGCTAAGGACTTACTCAGGAAAAGATAATCAATACGGGATTGGGAATGATGTGGGGCTGAATAAAAGCTATACTCTCTAAGGTCAGGATAGCAAAGTTTCCAAATGTCCACCAAAGCTTTACGACGAATAGTTGAAGTAAACTGTGAATGCATTTTGGATGGACAAAACTTAATTCTAGAATGTCTATCTAGTATGGGGTCGAAGATTTGGTTACAATCACCGCCAAATATAATGTAATCATCATTATAAGCAAGTAATTTATCAGATACATTAGTCCAAAAAACCTTATCAACCATAGTAGGAGCATATACATTAAAAATAGTTAGAGGAATCTTATCTATAAGAAGTTTAACAATAATCGAACGACCTTCAGCATCATTTTCTTGATGAGCAATTGAAACGTGCAATTTTTTGTGACATAAAATCAAAACTCCATTTTTTTTTACCCAAGGCTGGAGAGTTAAACACGTGTCCCACCTAGCATCTCTTCAGTTTTGAAGCTTCATCTTCAGAAATATGGGACTCTTGGAGTAAAGCAATATCAGTTTTTAACTTAGCTAGGTGAGATAACATCTGTTGCCTTTTGATAGGGTTACTTAGTCCTTTAATGTTCCAAGTTGTAACCCGAAATGTAACTCAGTGAGAGAGGTGTGAACAAGTTTTATGCTTACAAGAACAAGAATTGAAAATGATTGAGAGAGATATAGAGAAAGAAGATAAGAGAAAAAGAGCAATTGTTGTAAAAAGGAAAACAAAGGAAATGAAAGGGATAAATAAAGAGGATAAAAGAGCAAAAGAGAAAGTGACAAAGAGTCCATGGAAAAAGCAAAAGGGAAAAGAAGAAGATAGAGAACAAAGAGACAGTACATGTCATACATGACACGACTGAAGAACATACCTACAGATACAAATGAAATGGGGAATGACTACACCAAAGATGATGACGACAGCAGTGAAACTCCACCGACAGTCCCGACGGACTACATCAAAGACTTCAACGTAAACAGGGAGAGCAAATAAGGAACGCGATTGAAGGAATAATACACCTGTATATGAAAGAAAGAAAAGTTAATAAAGGAAGAAGCAATAACATTGGGAAGGAGAAAGTGAGAGGAATATATAAAGCAAAACACAATATATTAAAGCATTACGAAAATATAAACGAAACAACATTCAATGTGTAACCAAGACAAGGAAACAAGTACACAACATGAGGCAAATATAATAATCATGCAGGTTTTGAAGTGTCCATAACATCAGCTCCATGAAGACGAAGAAATTCTTGTAGCGCCGCCGGATCTTCAAATGTTATAGTCTTCTCCTTATAAGTAACCTTGAAGAGGCAGGGATGTAGAAGACCAAATCTGGCGTTAATAGTACGTAGTTGAGGACGAAGATCAAGAACTTCTTCCGATGATCTGCTGTGACTTTAGCAACATCTTGAGAAAGAAATAGACAATGACCTTCCCCCCCAAATTTCTTTTAGATTTGACAGCTGACAGGACTTGAAGGAGATCTGTGTATTGCAAAAAAAGCATGATGACACCACGTGGTTTCACAGAGGTTTTAGGACCGAGTCTATGAGCCCTTTGAATATTAAGAGAAGGAGTAGCAGGTAAGTCCAAGAGCTTAGGTAAAAATGACTGAAAAAAGACAGTTGGGTTAGAACCTTCAACATTTTCAGGGAGACCATAAAGCCTAAGATTATTCCTGCGGTTTCGATTTTCCAAATCCTCCGCTTGTGTTTTGAGTAGAGATACTTCAGACTCTAAAGAAGAAATGCGGGAGCAAGAAGCTTGGAGGGATTCTGTTGTTTGTTCCACAATGAGCACTCGCGAGTACAGTGAAGACCATTTGTCATGAAGAAACTGTAGAGTTTTATTAGTGTCCTCTACGAAAGGTTTCAGTGCCCGAACTTCTGCAAGGATTAAATCCATGGAGGCAGAGGTAGAGTTCCCTGGAGAAGGGGGTCCTTTTTGGACGTTTAGTAGATATTGCAGGTAATTTGCTTGCAAGCTGTGTTTTAGGAATGGTGCCCGAAGACTGATCAGGCTTGTGAAGCGAAGGATCATCCATTTCGTTAAAATTTGAATTAGAGTCTGAGTCCGAACACGTAGTAACTTTTGTGGAAACAGAGAGCTTAGTGTTCCGCAGTCTCCCCATAAAAAATATGAGGGAGTCTAGTGAAAAACAAAACTAAACTCTTGAGGGACAAGATCCAAAGGCTTGTAATTTGAGAAAGCCTCCTTGAAGGGAAAATAATCTAGCTCACAGAAGCCAGGAAACCGCAAGGTCAAAGGTAGTGATGGTATTTAAAAATAGATATTCACCTCATAAAAAAGAAGAAATCATGGGAAGCACAAAATGGTGGCTGTGCATAGAGAAGACCAACCGTAATTCACTCATACCATGAGGAACATGAAGGCAGCATTGCTTCAGTAGAGAAGGAATCACAGAATTTGTGTACAAAATAAAAGACAATAGAGGCTTAGGAAAAGAGAACTGATTCAGAAGGATTCATCTTGAAGTACGGTGGGCGCAGTGAGGAAAAAGCAAAATGGCGGTTGTAAGTCATACGAACCAAGTTGCGCCATCAGAAGTTGCCAGAAATCAGTAAAGCGGCATTTAAGGGTGACAAGAAGCTCACTGCTATATGTAGGAAGGATATCCAGTATGCAGTATCAAAAATAGAAGGTGTTTCTCTTCATCTGGAAACACGGTGGACAGAAGGATAAAAAACAAAATGGCGGCCGTTATTTAGGCAAGCCGAGTTGCGTCGTCAAAGATGCCAAAAGATGATGTATGCGACATTTAGAGACGTCAGAAGGCTCACCGCATGAATAAAAGATGATATCTGACGTCCGATAGTCAGAAAGTGAGGCGCTTCTCCCTCAGGGCGAAAGGCATCGGGTGACGGTTGCGGAGCTCCGGAGCTACGTGGCCATCTTGATTGGCGCGTAAGCCATGCCCCCCGTACATATGTCTTTTTAATCAAATGTTTTTTACTCCTACACCAAAGGTGTATCTCTCTTTTGTAAGCACATTTCTTTATTGAGTTAATGATAACAATAACAACAACATGTACTTAATATGGTTTTATATAGATTCCACAGTTCTGAGATAAAGCAAACATTTGAAGTCCTAAAAGGTGCACGATGAAAAAGAAAAGGGAAAAAAAAGAAAACCGAAGAAACATAAAGTACCATCACATACATCAAGTTCAAAGTGAACATCATCTAAGACAACATTGCATCGCTGTGCACCCCACATCTTCCCCACAACCTGCAATCCTGTAAAGAATAAGGCCAACAATATTGTGATTGTGCATAAGAGGGAGGCATTCTCCATGTCCCATACCACCAAGCCACCTCTGTAGCTTTCCTATACGAGCCAAAGCGTGTTATTGAGTGCACTATACTCTAGTCCAAACACATAAAGAACTGGTATACTCTATATTAGAAGGTGAGAGATTAAGGTTCGTTTTGGCTCAAGAAAGGACTCCATATGTTTTCGTAAATGTTTAATTGATCCTGGAACTTGTAAATATGACATTCATAGGCAGCCAGTCAGTACAACTCCGTGAGGCATTCTTGGTGCGTGGGCACCTGCGGCATGCACCAATGCCGTTGGATGCATAAGTTGGCTACCATGAGGGCTGTTGTCAACCAACTATGCCAGTGGGAAGTTGTATGATCTAAGGTGACAAAATCGTGTAAAAAGGCTAGTTTGTCAGATTCTTCAAAGGGTATACAGCTAGTGGAGTGTACCGACTCCCATATGGAACAGTAGCATACCTGTAGAGTAGGGCAAGAGCATAATATATGCCATAGGTCACAGGCGATATCCGAACGTCACCAGCATACAGCATTAGGGATCAGACATGCCCTGTGCAACTTGTATGGGGGCCAGTAGCAATTATGGAGGATTTTCAAATAAGCATATTTTAAGCGTGCTTCTCTAAATGATTGATCACTGTATTCTAAAACTTCCTTCCAGTCAGCCTCCAAGTAGGTTACTCCCAGCAGTTCCTGCCAATAAGACCTAGTCGCTAAGAATGTATTGTTTAAGTAAAGATTGTCAATGAGTATCTGGTACATATTGTTGACACCTCCTCTGGATAGTCCACAAAGTCTGAGATAATTTAAAATTGGTGAGGCTGAGAGATGAATTGGACCTCTCCCTAGTGTACCTCACAGGCAGTGATGCACCCTCCAATATCGCCCCAGTGACTAGGGTAGCTCCAGCTTTATAATTTCAAAGAATCGAAACGTGTCCCCTTCAAATAGGTCATCTATTGTCTTGATTCCCTGGTACTTCCAAATGACCCATCTGATCAGTTTCTGGTCCACAGGAACTTCCTAATTGGACCAGGATCGCGCTTCTTTATGAACAGTTCGAGCAACCCAAATAGGCCATAGAGTAGGTGGGCAATGCAGTGTTGGCAATATGTGAGTGTTGTGCAGAAGGTATTTGGACAAAATATCGAGTTAGAAATATCGGGAGACAGAAATATCGGAAAGAAATATTGCGATACAAAAACATTGTGAGGCAGAAATATCATTGTCAAGAATATTGTTTTTTTCCAGGTAAGTAATATCATTAAGAATATTGTTGTTGTTAATATTGTTTTCAATAATATGGTTGTAAAAAATATAGTTTTTAATTATTGTAATGTGTTTTACTTCATTTATTAATCTTGTATGTTATTATTCTTTGAATAATTGTTATTATTTTTAAATGTAGGGTCTAATTTTAAGTGATTTATCATTTTTAATTTGATTGCTAAAAGCAATTTATATTGTTGTAGCGAGCTGCTAGGTTTGTAGGGTTATAGAGTGGGAAGTTAATTAACTAATAATTAATTAATTATTAATGATGTAAATTGTGCAATAGTTATTTTTTTGTTGTTATATATTAGGTGCAGGCTACTGGATTTGGAGGGGGTATAGGGTGGGAAGTTAATTAAGCAATAATTAATTATTCATTAATAAATTTTTTATTTAATATTAATTATATAAATTGTGTAATAAATATATTTTTTAGTTATGTTTGAGGTGTGGGCTGCTGGCTTTGTAGGGGTTTACGGTGTGAAGTTAACTAATTATAATTTTAAACTTAGGGGCTTATAACGATGGCAGTCGGACCGCATACCGACAGGCCGACGGTGGTGGTCCAACCACCAACAGCGCTTTGGTTCGACGGGAGGATTACAGTGCCTATGGATGGACCCACAGCGGTTGAGGTGAAGACCGCCACCTAACCCAGGATCAGTGATCTCAACTGGGCGGTAGTCGGAATTGTGTTCTCAAATTGTGGCAGTGCTGATGCAGCCACCGCCGTCGGGATTACGATATCCCTTTCTGACAGCCTTTCCATGTTGGGAAGACAGCCATGAAAAGGTTGTCGGAAATTGAATTTGGGGGCCCCAAACAGGGCCCCCATCCATCGTGCACCACCGTAAAATGGCCTTGGGGCCACATTTGTGCCTCCACTCACCTCCATGCACCATGTGCCTAGCACGACATGGTGCGTGGCACACGGTGTATGAATGTGCAGGTGGTGCTCCATACCACAGGGGCTTGTGCTGTGCCCCTTTTCCTTGGCTGCGGAACAAGCCACCATGGTATGGAGCACTTTCTGACTGCCAGCATGGCGGTCAACTCAAAATGCGGCAGTCGGACCACCGTATGATTGTCAGGCGGTGCCCTTTTCCCGCGATAGTGGTTGGTGGTCTGACCAACCGCCATCGTAATAACGCCCTTAAATACTAATATATTATTAATTATTAGATTGATTTTTAATTATGTAGATAGTGTAATAACTTAATATTTTAGTTATATTTTATGTGTGTGATGTTGGGTTTGTAGGGATATAGAGTGGGAAGTTAATTAAGTAAATATTAATTAACAATTATTTATTTATTATTTATTATTTATTTAATAATTCATTATGTAATACTGATTTATTTTAATTATATTTTATTTGCATGTTTATAAGTTTTTAGGGTATAGAGTGGGACATTCATTAAGTATTATTTCATTAATAAATGATAAGCAATTATACATTATTAATTAATTAGTTAATATGGAAATGGTGTACTTTTTTAAATTTTAGATATGATTTATGTGTGAACTGCTAGGTGTGTAGGGATTTAGTGAGAAAAGTTAATTAAGTAATAAATAGCAATTTTTTAAATTATTTATTAAATTGTATACTAATCATGTAAATTCTTTTATTTTTTTAAATGTTACATACATATATATAGGTCCACCATTTCCCAACATAAATACATGTGGGAAATGAATTGTAAGAAAAAGGAAAAAGATTTCTGTGAGAAAAATATTTCTGTAAGAAAATAGTTTTGAGAAAAGTACAGATTGGTTAGTCTGTACAGTACCCACATGGGTGGAAATGTAAAAGTTGATAAGAATATGTTAAACATTGATAGCATCATGAAATATTGTATCACCTGAATAAGAATAACTATTGTGAATTGGTTGAATGCCAATGGTATAGAGGTATTGGGGACATACAAGTAACTTTCTCACCTTACAAGATGGCCGCCAAAGTGAACAAATAAGTACCCTATAAAGTCCTACCTTTATGGTGATGGTTGATCATATGTACTTATGTTGGGAAATGGTGGACGTAAACTGACCCGTGAACAAGAAGCTTTCCCTTCGAAACACGTCGGGACATTTTTCTTTGTGTTTCCTTAAAATAAAATCACGCTGAATAAAATTGAGCCCTGACCATCTTGTATAATTTTTTAAGAAGACTTGTGCTGAGTATTGAAGGGGTTGCCACCAAGTCAGGGCTGCTGTTACGAGGGAATCGGCATTTGGAAGTAAAAGTGATATATATATATATATATATATATATATATATATATATATATATATATATATATATATAGCACTTAATACCCCTGACGAGCCGTTGAAATGCTTTTCGGCAAGGAGCACTCTACTCTGGAACCCAAAGTGGATTACTATAAAGAAAAATATGTTGTTAATTCGACCGGTAGATAAGTACAGCTATTAGCTGGATTGAATAGGATAAAGGAGGGAGAGAGGTGGGAAGAGTTTAGAAAGTGTTATTTGGGCAATCGTAGCAGTAAAAGGAGAATTGGAATGAATCAAAGGAAGGATAGAGGAGGGAAGAGTCTTGAAAGGGTTATTATGGAGATCAAAGTAGAAAAAATAAGTTTCGATGAGTCAAAGGAGGGATAGAGGAGGGAAGAGTCTAGAAAATGTTATTTGGGAGTTCATAGTGGTAAAATAAGGTTTGGGATGAGTCAAAGAAAGGATAGAGGAAGGAAGAGTCTAAAATGGTTATTAGGGGGATCATAGTAGTACAATAAGGTTTGGGATAAATCAGAGAGTGGAGGTAGAGGATATATTGAAAGAGGTATAGTATGAAATATAGAGTAGTAAATTGGAGAGAGCTGAACATTTTTATTTTTTATTTCAACAATAGGTGTAAAGTAATAAATATATAGATACATAACTACATAGGATGGTTTAAGTGTATACAGAAAATAATAAAGAGTTGCATTATAACATTGTATTATATAAAGTTCCATATGTACATGTATTGGTAAATAGTTATATACTCTGACTTTCAAGTGTTGTTGTACATAAATCTTATATATTTGTGTATTTTGTTAAATCTTTTGGGGGAAATTTTATGTTTTTTTGTTTATTTATTTAAATCTATTTGTTCTTATTTTATATTTTTCCCAATGTTTTAATAGTGAAGCACTTATAGATACAATTGTTATGATCAAATTTACACATTGTGATAGATAAAATAAAATAAAACAGAGACCCATAAGCATATAATCAAATGACTTATCGCATATTGAGATAGATAATATGAAATAAGATAGAGACCCATAAGTATATAATCAAATAACTTATGTGCAAACTATGCAGTAACCTATATACATGTTAAACTTAAAATTATATATATATATATTCACTGAAAAAACCATAGGTTTCAGACACGTTATAGTTAGAAATTAGCATTTAAAAAACCTTTGAAATTCACTGAAAAAACCATAGGTTTTAGGGACAGTTATAGTTAGTTGGACATTTCACTCGTACAAAACCATAGAAATTCCCCGTTATAGTTAGTTCAGCTAACTATAACTCGCGCCCGCAATGCACTGCTGATGACGTCACATATTACATCACTCATGACATGGTCAGTGACATCACTGATGACATCACTGATGACATCTCAAATGACATCACTGATGACATCACTGATGACATCATCCAGTGACTGTGTGTTTCTGTAAAGTTTAAATATGTTTAATATATATAGGGAAAGGCGTATTGAAGAATGAGTGGGTGTATAAGTGTCTGAATGGATGATTTAGTACGTGAGTGACTGACTCTACAAGTGAGTGATTAAATGTATCTTACTGAATGCATGGGTTAGTGACTAAACTGTGTGAATGTCTGTATCCGTCTGTCTGTTGGTTTGTAAGCGGCTGCATGGCTTTCTGAATAGCTACATGAGTGTCTACATGGGTTATTGATTGATTGTCTGAGTATCTGTATGGGTGCCTGAGTGTTTGTGTGGGTGGGGTGTGTGTGACTCTGTGCATAGATGTGTGAGTTGGTGATTCACTGGGTGCATGGTTTCAAGAGTGCATCTGTGATGGACTGTATGGGTGGGTGAGTGTGTGTATGGGTGTGTTAGTGATTGAATGTATATCTCAGTGGTACATGTGTGAGTAACTACATATGTGAAAGGCAGTATATATGTGTGTTGGAGTATATAAATGGCTATAAGTGAGAGTGTGTGATTGTGAGAGTGGCTGTATGGATGAGTGTGTACTTGTATCAGTGATTGTATAAGAGCGTAAGAATGTGCTAGTATTTGTATGAGTAAGTGAGCTGGTGTGTGTATAACTGTATAGGTGAGTAAATGGGTGTGTGATTAAGTTTTATGCATGACTGACTAGGTGTGTGAGTACCTCTATGGATGAGTGGCGGTGTGTGAGTGTTTATATAGGTGTATGAGTGCATATGATAGTCCTGTACTGAGTGACTAAGTATGAGTGACTGTACGGGTGAGTGAGTGGATGTGTGTGTAGACCTAAGAATCAGTGAGTGGGTATGTAGTTTTTGGTGTTGGAGTGTCTATGGTTTTGAGAATGGCAGTCTGTAATTTAGAGTGGGTGTATCAAAAGTTATATTAGGGTGTGAGAAGATGCATGAAATTATCACATGGATGATGTCATCAGTGATGTCATTTGAGATGTCATCAGTGATGTCACTGACCATGTCATGAGTGATGTAATATGTGACGTCATCAGCAGTGCATTGGGGGCGTGAGTTATAGTTAGCTGAACTAACTATAACGGGGAATTTCTATGGTTTTGTACGAGTGAAATGTCCAACTAACTATAACTGTCCCTAAAACCTATGTTTTTTCAGTGAATTTCAAAGGTTTTTTAAATGCTAATTTCTAACTATAACGTGTCTGAAACCTATGGTTTTTTCAGTGAATTTCAAAGGTTTTTTAAATGCTAATTTCTAACTATAACGTGCCTGAAACCTATGATTTTTAAGTGAATTTCAAAGGTTTTTTTAAATGCTAGTTTCTAACTATGCCTACAGAGGTAGGACATGTGAAGAAAGAAGAAAAACGCACAGAAAGAAGCAAAAGATGTGCAGAAAGAACCAACAGAAGAGCAGAAAGAGGCCTTGTTGCAAAATCATCCTGTGCCCACACCTTTTTGAGACGGGTAGTGGTGGGAACTGACTCTGACTAACCAGAGCCAGTGCTATGCTAAAAGACACTTAGAATACAGTGAAAACACCTACATACACAAGGGAACACTATGCGTTGGGGTACCCCTGTGATTAGCATGACCTCCTCTGCAAGTCCCTAGTACATAATAGGGCAGGGGATTAAAACTACCTCTTAAAACGCGCTACAGGGCGCATTTGCACAGTGGTGAAGGGAGGGGGCCTGAGGTGACATGTGTGCAAACGCACCCCGTGGCGCGTTTTAAGTTGTGGGATTAAGTCCCCTTGAATTCTGAGGGTCCCTGGGGCCCAACTAGCCCCCAGGTACCTACAGTTAGGACCACAGTGCTGAGTTGCAGAGAGGCGTTCCGAGGCCACGCACCTTTTTCACCTCTCTGCAACGCAACTCTGTTGTGCTTACTGAAGGTACCTGGTGGGCTAGTTGGCCCCCAGGGTCCCTCAGGATTGAAAGGAATTAATTCCCCAACTTAAAACGCACCACAGGGCGTGTTTGCGCACATGTCACCTGAGGCCCCGCCCCTCCCTTCACCACTGTGCAAGCGCGCCCCGTGGTGCGTTTTAAGTTGGGGGATTAGGTCACCTTGAATCCTGAGGGTCCCTGGGGCCCAACTAGCCCACTAGGTACTTCCAGTAAGCACCACAGGCCTGCGTTGCAACACCTGTAACAAATTGTGCAGTTGTGTTTAGGTAGTGAAGAGGGTCGTGCTGGGGGTAGTGTTTTAGGGTTTAGGGTAGTGCAGCGGTGTTTGTGTAGTGTAGGGGGTCATGCTGGGAGTAGATTTAGGGTTTAGGGTAGTGCAGTGGTGTTTGGGTAGTGTAGGGAGTCGTGCTGGGGGAGTGTTTTAGGGTTTAGGGTAGTGCAGTGGTGTTTGGGTAGTGTAGGGAGTCGTGCTGGGGGTAGTGTTTTAGGGTTTAGGGTAGTGCAGTGGTGTTTGGGTAGTGTAGGGGGTCATGCTGGGGGTAGTGTTTTAGGGTTTAGGGTAGTGCAGTGGTGTTTGGGTAGTGTAGGGGGTCATGCTGGGGGTAGTGATTTAGGGTAGTGCAGTGGTGTTTGGGTAGTGTAGGGGTACTGCTGGGGGTAGTGTTTTAGGGTTTAGGTTAGTGCAGTGGTGTTTGGGTAGTGTAGGGGTACTGCTGGGGGTAGTGTTTTAGGGTTTAGGGTAGTGCAGTGGTGTTTGTGTAGTGTAGGGGTAGTGTTTTAGGGTTTAGGGTAGTGCAGTGGTGTTTGTGTAGTGTAGGAGGTCGTGTTTTAGGGTTTAGGGTAGTGCAGTGGTCTTTGGGTAGTGTAGGGAGTCGTGCGGGGGTAGTGTTTTAGGGTTTAGGGTAGTGTAGGGGGTCATGCGGGGGGTAGTGTTTTAGGGATTAGGGTAGGTCATTGGTGTTTGGGTAGTGTAGGGGGTCATGCGGGGGTAGTATTTTAGGGTTTAGGGCAGTGCAGTGGTGTTTGGGTAGTGTAGGGGGTCGTGCTGGGGGAGTGTTTTAGGGTTTAGGGCAGTGCAGTGGTGTTCGGGTAGTGTAGGGGGTCGTGCTGGGGGAGTGTTTTAGGGTTTAGGGCAGTGCAGTGGTGTTCGGGTAGTGTAGGGGTTGTGCTGGGGGAGTGTTTGAGGGTTTAGGGCAGTGCAGTCGTGTTCGGGTAGTGTAGGGTGTTGTGCTGGGGGTAGTATTTTAGGGTTTAGGGTAGTGCAGTGGTGTTCGGGTAGTGTAGGGGGTCGTGCTGGGGGTAGTGTTCTAGGGTTTAGGGCAGTGCAGTGGTGTTTGGGCAGTGTAGGGGGTAATGCTGGGGGTGGTGTTTTAGGGTTTAGGGCAGTGCAGTGGTGTTCGGGCAGTGTAGGGGGTCGTGCTGGGGGTGGTGTTTCAGGGTTTAGGGCAGTGCAGTGGTGTTCGGGCAGTGTAGGGGTGGTGTTTCAGGGTTTAGGGCAGTGCAGTGGTATTCGGGCAGTGTAGGGGGTCGTGCAGGGGGGGGTGTGTCAGTGTTTTGGGCAGTGGTGTTCGGGCAGTGTAGGGGGTCGTGCTGGGGGTGGTGTTTCAGGGTTTGGGGTAGTGCAGTGGTGTTCGAGCAGTAAAGGGGGTCGTGCTGGGGTGGTGTTTCAGGGTTTAGGGCAGTGCAGTGGTGTTCGGGCAGTGTAGGGGGCGGTGCAGGGGGTGGTGTTTCAGGGTTTAGGGCAGTGCAGTGGTGTTCGGGCAGTGCAAGGGGTGCTGCAGGGAGTGGTGTTTCAGGGTTTAGGGCAGTGCAGTGGTGTTCGGGCAGTGTAGGGGTCATGCAGGGGTTGGTGTGTCAGGGTTTAGGGCAGTGCAGTGGTGTTCGGGCAGTGTAGGGGGTCGTGCTGGGGCTGGTGTTTCAGGGTTTAGGGCAGTGCAGTGGTGTTCGGGCAGTGTAGGGGGTCGTGCTGGGGCTGGTGTTTCAGGGTTTAGGGCAGTGCAGTGGTGTTCGGGCAGTGTAGGGGGTCGTGCTGGGGCTGGTGTTTCAGGGTTTAGGGCAGTGCAGTGGTGTTCGGGCAGTGTAGGTGGTCGTGCTGGGGCTGGTGTTTCAGGGTTTAGGGCAGTGCAGTGGTGTTCGGGCAGTGTAGGGGTCATGCTGGGGCTGGTGTTTCAGGGTTTAGGGCAGTGCAGTGGTGTTCGGGCAGTGTAGGGGGTCGTGCTGGGGCTGGTGTTTCAGGGTTTAGGGCAGTGCAGTGGTGTACGGGCAGTGTAGGAGGTTGTGCTGGGGCTGGTGTTTCAGGGTTTAGGGCAGTGCAGTGGTCTTCGGGCAGTGTAGGGGGTCGTGCTGGGGTGGTGTTTCAGGGTTTAGGGCAGTGCAGTGGTGTTTGGGCAGTGTAGGGGGTCATGCTGGGGCTAGTGTTTCAGGATTTAGGGCAGAGCAATGGTGTTCAGGCAGTGTAGGGGGTTTTGCTGGAGGTGGTGTTTCAGGGTTTAGGGCAGTGCAGTGGTGTTCGTGCAGTGTAGGGGTGGTGTTTCAGGGTTTAGGGCAGTGGTGTTCAGGCAGTGTAGGGGGTCTTGCTGGGGTTGATGTTTCAGGGTTTAGGGCAGTGCAGTGGTGTCGGGCAGTGTAGGGGGTCGTGCTGGGGTGGTGTTTCAGGGTTTAGGGCAGTGCAGTGGTGTTCCGGCAGTGTAGGAGGTCGTGCAGGGGGTGGTGTTTCAGGGTTTAGGGCAGTGCAGTGGTGTTCGGGCAGTGTAGGGGGTCGTGCTGGGGGTGGTGTTTCAGGGTTTAGGGCAGTGCAGTGGTGTTCGGGCAGTGTAGGGTGTCGTGCTGAGGGGTGGTGTTTCAGGGTTTAGGGCAGTGCAGTGGTGTCCGGACAGTGTAGGGGGTCGTGCAGGGGTGGTGTTTCAGGGTTTAGGGCAGTGCAGTGGTGTTTGGGCAGGTTAGGGGGTCGTGCAGGGGGTGGTGTTTCAGGGTTTAGGGCAGTGCAGTGGTGTTCGGCCAGTGTAGGTGGTCTTGCTGGGGGTGGTGTTTCAGGCTTTAGTGCAGTGGTGTTCGGGCAGTGTAGGGGGTCTTGCTGGGGGTGGTGTTTCAGGGTTTAGGGCAGTGCAGTGGTGTTTGGACAGTGTAGGGGTCTTGCTGGGGCTGGTGTTTCAGGGTTTAGGGCAGTGCAGTGGTGTTCGGGCAGTGTAGGGGGTCGTGCTGGGGCTGGTGTTTCAGGGTTTAGGGCAGTGCAGTGGTTTTCGGGCAGTGTAGGCGGTCGTGCTGGGGCTGGTGTTTCAGGGTTTAGGGCAGTGCAGTGGTGTTCGGGCGGTGTAGGGGGTCGTGCTGGGGGTGGTGTTTCAGGGTTTAGGGCAGTGCAGTGGTGTTCGGTCAGTGTAGGGGGTCGTGCTGGGGGTGGTGTTTCAGGGTTTAGGGCAGTGCAGTAGTGTTCGGGCAGTGTAGGGGGTCGTGCTGGGGCTGGTGTTTCATGGTTTAGGGCAGTGCAGTGGTGTTCGGGCAGTGTAGGGGGTCGTGCTGGGGGTGGTGTTTCAGGGTTTAGGGCAGTGCAGTAGTGTTCGGGCAGTGTAGGGGGTCATGCTGGGGGTGGTGTTTCAGGGTTTAGGGCAGTGCAGTGGTGTACGGGCAGTGTAGGGGGTCTTGCTGGGGTGGTGTTTCAGGGTTTAGGGTAGTGGTGTTCGGGCAGTGTAGGGGGTCTTTCTGGGGGTAGTGTTTCGGGGTTTAGGGCAGTGCAGTGGTGTTCGTGCAGTGTAGGGGGTCGTGCTGGGGGTGGTGTTTCAGGGTTTAGGGCAGTGCAGTAGTGTTCGGGCAGTGTAGGGCATCGTGCAGGGGGTGGTGTTTCAGGGTTTAGGGCAGTGCAGTGGTGTTCGGGCAGTGTAGGGGGTCGTGCTGGGGGTGGTGTTTTAGGGTTTAGGGCAGTGCAGTGGTGTTCGGGCAGTGTAGGGGGTCGTGCAGGGGTGGTGTTTCAGGGTTTAGGGCAGTGCAGTGGTGTTCGGGCAGTGTAGGGGTCATGCTGGGGCTGGTGTTTCAGGGTTTAGGTCAGTGCAGTGGTGTTCGGGCAGTGTAGGGGGTCTTGCTGGGGGTGGTGTTTCAGGGTTTAGGGCAGTGGTGTTCGGGCAGTGTAGGGGGTCTTGATGGGGGTGGTGTTTCAGGGTTTAGGGCAGTGCAGTGGTGTTCGGGCAGTGTAGGGCGTCTTGCTGGGGGTAGTGTTTCAGGGTTTAGGGCAGTGCAGTGGTGTTCGTGCAGTGTAGGGGGTCGTGCTGGGGATGGTGTTTCAGGGTTTAGGGCAGTGCAGTAGTGTTCGGGCAGTGTAGGGTGTCGTGCTGAGGGGTGGTGTTTCAGGGTTTAGGGCAGTGCAGTGGTGTCCGGACAGTGTAGGGGGTCGTGCAGGAAGTGGTGTTTCAGGGTTTAGGGCAGTGCAGTGGTGTTTGGGCAGGTTAGGGGGTCGTGCAGGGGTGGTGTTTCAGGGTTTAGGGCAGTGCAGTGGTGTTCGGCCAGTGTAGGTGGTCTTGCTGGGGGTGGTGTTTCAGGCTTTAGTGCAGTGGTGTTCGGGCAGTGTAGGGGTCTTGCTGGGGGTGGTGTTTCAGGGTTTAGGGCAGTGCAGTGGTGTTTGGACAGTGTAGGGGGTCTTGCTGGGGCTGGTGTTTCAGGGTTTAGGGCAGTGCAGTGGTGTTCGGGCAGTGTAGGGGGTCGTGCTGGGGCTGGTGTTTCAGGGTTTAGGGCAGTGCAGTGGTTTTCGGGCAGTGTAGGCGGTCGTGCTGGGGCTGGTGTTTCAGGGTTTAGGGCAGTGCAGTGGTGTTCGGGCGGTGTAGGGGGTCGTGCTGGGGGTGGTGTTTCAGGGTTTAGGGCAGTGCAGTGGTGTTCGGTCAGTGTAGGGGGTCGTGCTGGGGGTGGTGTTTCAGGGTTTAGGGCAGTGCAGTAGTGTTCGGGCAGTGTAGGGGGTCGTGCTGGGGCTGGTGTTTCATGGTTTAGGGCAGTGCAGTGGTGTTCGGGCAGTGTAGGGGGTCGTGCTGGGGGTGGTGTTTCAGGGTTTAGGGCAGTGCAGTAGTGTTCGGGCAGTGTAGGGGGTCATGCTGGGGGTGGTGTTTCAGGGTTTAGGGCAGTGCAGTGGTGTACGGGCAGTGTAGGGGGTCTTGCTGGGGTGGTGTTTCAGGGTTTAGGGTAGTGGTGTTCGGGCAGTGTAGGGGGTCTTTCTGGGGGTAGTGTTTCGGGGTTTAGGGCAGTGCAGTGGTGTTCGTGCAGTGTAGGGGGTCGTGCTGGGGGTGGTGTTTCAGGGTTTAGGGCAGTGCAGTAGTGTTCGGGCAGTGTAGGGCATCGTGCAGGGGGTGGTGTTTCAGGGTTTAGGGCAGTGCAGTGGTGTTCGGGCAGTGTAGGGGGTCGTGCTGGGGGTGGTGTTTTAGGGTTTAGGGCAGTGCAGTGGTGTTCGGGCAGTGTAGGGGGTCGTGCAGGGGGTGGTGTTTCAGGGTTTAGGGCAGTGCAGTGGTGTTCGGGCAGTGTAGGGGTCATGCTGGGGCTGGTGTTTCAGGGTTTAGGTCAGTGCAGTGGTGTTCGGGCAGTGTAGGGGGTCTTGCTGGGGGTGGTGTTTCAGGGTTTAGGGCAGTGGTGTTCGGGCAGTGTAGGGGGTCTTGATGGGGGTGGTGTTTCAGGGTTTAGGGCAGTGCAGTGGTGTTCGGGCAGTGTAGGGCGTCTTGCTGGGGGTAGTGTTTCAGGGTTTAGGGCAGTGCAGTGGTGTTCGTGCAGTGTAGGGGGTCGTGCTGGGGATGGTGTTTCAGGGTTTAGGGCAGTGCAGTAGTGTTCGGGCAGTGTAGGGGGTCGTGCAGGGGTGGTGTTTCAGGGTTTAGGGCAGTGCAGTGGTGTTCGGGCAGTGTAGGGGGTCGTGCTGGGGGTGGTGTTTCAGGGTTTAGGGCAGTGCAGTGGTGTTCGGGCAGTGTAGGGGGTCGTGCTGGGGGTGGTGTTTCAGGGTTTAGGGCAGTGGTGTTCGGGCAGTGTAGGGGGTCTTGCTGGGTGTGATGTTTCAGGGTTTAGGGCAGTGCAGTGGTGTTCTGGCAGTGTAGGAGGTCTTGCTGGGGGTAGTGTTTCAGGGTTTAGGGCAGTGCAGTGGTGTTCTGGCAGTGTAGGGGTCATGCTGGGCGTGGTGTTTCAGGGTTTAGGGCAGTGCAGAGGTGTTCGGGCAGTATAGGGGGTCATGCTGGGGGTGGTGTTTCAGGGTTTAGGGCAGTGCAGTGGTGTTCGGGCAGTGTAGGGGGTCGTGCTAGGGTATGTGTTTCAGGGTTTAGGGCAGTGCAGTGGTGTTCGGGCAGTGTAGGGGGTCGTGCAGGGGCTGGTGTTTCAGGGTTTAGGGCAGTGCAGTGGTGTTCGGGCAGTGTAGGGGGTCGTGCTGGGGGTAGTGTTTTAGGGTTTAGGGTAGTGCAGTGGTGCTTGTGTAGTGTAGGGGGTCGTGCTGGGGGTAGTGTTTTAGGGTTTAGGGTAGTGCAGTGGTGTTTGGGTAGTGTAGGGGGTCGTGCTGGGGGTAGTGTTTTAGGATTTAGGTTAGTGCAGTGGTGTTTGGGTAGTGTAGGGGGTCGTGCTGGGGGTAGTGTTTTAGGGTTTAAGGTAGTGCAGTGGTGTTTGTGTAGTGTAGGGGGTCGTGCTGGGGGTAGTGTTTTAGGGTTTAGGGTAGTGCAGTGGTGCTTGTGTAGTGTAGGGGGTCGTGCTGGGGGTAGTGTTTTAGGGTTTAGTGTAGTGCAGTGGTGTTTGTGTAGTGTAGGGGTCATGTTTTAGGGTAGTGCAGTGGTGTTTGGGTAGTGTAGGGGGTCGTGCTGGGGGTAGTGTTTTAGGATTTAGGTTAGTGCAGTGGTGTTGGGGTAGTGTTTTAGGGTTTAGGATAGTGCAGTGGTGCTTGTGTAGTGTAGGGGATCGTGCTGGGGTTGGGTTTTAGGGTTTAGGGGAGTGCAGTGGTGTTTTTGTAGTGTAGGGGGTCATGTTTTAAGATGCAACGCTCCAATACCTGACCAGTCTGCACTACATAAAACTGCAAAAAAACTAAAAATAAAAAGTGTTTTGCACACTTTTGTCATTGGGCTATATGTGGGCTACATCTGGGTAATATTTGTGCTACATTTGGGCTCTTTTTTCACTGGTGGCCATCTTGGAAGACTTCTTTGTTATGAAGTTTCCTAATTTCCTCATTTACTGCAGTCTCCTCAGTAGGAAATGCTTTCAGTTTTTTACTTTGATTCCATCAAGAAGGCATTCAGATGTGTCACACATTTGCCATAAATTCAGAATGTTATTACTCTAGTTGTTCATTAGATCACTGTAGTAAAGCTACTGCTCACCAAGGAGTTAAATGGAAGTCTACTGCTGGTATTGAAAGTGATTGTTTCAGTCTGCATGTCAGAATTTTCTAATGAAATAGAAGAGGATTTGAGATCTCACTTAAAACATGCACTAAATTTTCTTTTTGCAGCACTAACCATAATTTCTATGGCAAAATGAACCCCCTCATTTTGTTCCTTTTCAAATTAAATGTTTTAAGTGTTACCAGTTTATTCCAATCAAGATGGCTTCAGGTGTGCCATACTTTTGTCATAAGTAAGGCTGTTAGCACTCTAGTTGTTCTTTAGAACACTCTGGGAAGCTGCAGTAGAACACAAAGGCATCAACTGACAGGCTGCTCCTGTTGAAATATAACAGGAAGATATTTGAGATCTCACTTAAAACATGTCCTAATTTTTCTTTCTACAGCACTAACCATAATTTCTATGGCAAAATGAACCCCCTCATTTTGTTCCTTTTTAAATTAAATGTTTTAAGTGTTACCAGTTTATTCCACTCAAGATGGCTTCAGGTGTGCCATACTTTTGTCATAAGTAAGACTGTTAGCGCTCTAGTTGTTCTTTAGAACACTCTGGGAAGCTGCAGTAGAACACAAAGGCATCAACTGACAGGCTGCTCCTGTTGAAATATAACAGGAAGATATTTGAGATCTCACTTAAAACATGTCCTAATTTTTCTTTCTACAGCACTAACCATAATTTCTATGGCAAAATGAACCCCCTCATTTTGTTCCTTTTTAAATTAAATGTTTTAAGTGTTACCAGTTTATTCCAATCAAGATGGCTTCAGGTGTGCCATACTTTTGTCATAAGTAAGGCTGTTAGCACTCTAGTTGTTCTTTAGAACACTCTGGGAAGCTGCAGTAGAACACAAAGGAATCAACTGACAGTCTCTGCCCTTGTTGGATGTACATGTTTTACTGAGAATGTCAGACTTCATTCTCACATGACTGAGAAAGATAATGTGAATTTACAGAAAATATGCTCTCATTTTAGCTTCTGGGGCACCTTCCAAAACTGTATGGGACAAGCATGTGAAAATAGTTTTCTCTCAAACATGATTCATGATATCCCAGCAGAAGGTTTTTCACAGGGTAAAATCACCTTAGAACACACCACAATTCCTGAAATTAGTATGGTACCATCAACAAATGAATTCTAATGTAACTAAAGTCTGTTATCACCCTTTATAGTTCTCCTTTTGGTAACCCTCAAAATCTTCGATTCACTACAATGCATTTCAAAGGGTACTATCATTTATATTGGTCCCAAGATGGCTGCCAGCAATTCCAGGATGAAGTGCTGACAGCCAATCAGATCTCACGATGACATGTGTGGTTAGGCTCCGCCCAGATATATATGTGTTTTTACTTTTGATTTTCTCAGCAACTACTGAACGGATTTACACCATTTAACAAAAAGGGTTCTTTTTGAACCAAGAACTACCTCTTTGCCAAATTTGGTGTAATTCCGTTCAGCAGTTCGGGCTGTAGCCTTGCATAAAGTTTCCTATAGGGAAATTGATTTTTTGACTCTTATTTTTTTAATTTCTCCGCAACTACTGAACGGATTTACACCATTTAACAAAAGGGTTCTTTCTGAACCAAGAACTACCTCTTTGCCAAATTTGGTGTAATTCCGTTCAGCAGTTCAGGCTGTAGCCGTGTCTAAAGTTTCCTATGGGAAAATGAATGGGGAAAACACGTTTTGGGACCCTTTTTTTCTCGGCCCCCGATTGACGAATCACCCTGAGACTTTCAGGGTAGGAGCGGACCGGAGCGGGCCATAAAGTTTGAACATTTCGCGAAGATTCGTCAACCGACGCAAGAGTTATTTCAAATAGAATGTCGCGGAGTTTCCTATGGAAAATAGGTCCTAACTATAACTATCTAATGGCGACCGCCAGTAGATAATGTTTTATAATATTTTTAGTAAAATATTATTATATATGTGTTTTATAATATTTTTAGTAAATGTCTTTTTTGGATTTTATTCTTTTATGTTTTATTTGTTTGATAACTTTTTTATGTTTCATATGTCGCAAATAGGTAGTTATAATTAGGATGTAGTTTCCATAGGAAGAGCGTTTTTATTTGCCAATAGCTTTGGCGTTGTTTGACGTATCCTTGCGAAATTTTTAAAACTAGTGTGACGCTCACTTCAGCTGCTGTCCTGAAAATTTAGGGGTGATCCTTCAAGCGAGGGCCGAGAAAAAGGGGATCCCAAAATGCTTTTTCTCCATGTTAATTTCCATAGGAAACTTTAGTCACAGCTACAGCCCGAACTGCTGAACGGAATTGCACTAAATTAGGTAGAAAGGTAGCTCTTGGTCCAGAAAGCGACCTTTTTGTTAAATGGTGTAAATCCATTCAGTAGTTGAAGAGAAATTTAAAGAAATTCCGAATTGTATATATAGGGACACGAAGGATCCACAAACCCTCCAGATCTCGTGCCTCAGATCTGATTGGCTACCAACACTTCTAACCAGGAAGTGTTTGCAGCCATCTTGTGATTCAGTTGAACTGAGTCACAAGAAAAAAGGTTAGGCCTCTTGGGGGGTCCCACAGCGCTGGATCCGCTGGAGCATTTTATATAGTAATGTGGGGGGTGCCAATGCGGCACCCCTGCATTTTGGGGACTGCCACCTCCATGGAGCACAAATAATTAACGAGAGGGCCTCAAGGACCCCCTCTGCCCTAGGGACCACCACCACCCCAGGGCTTTTAAAATGTAATGTGGGGGAGCCTCACTTAACCCCCGGCCCATGGGATCACCACCTCCCTGAATTATAATGAAATGGGCACGTGGTCCCCCTCCTGGACCGTCTCCTCCCTGGGGCAGGCCCCTAGTCAAAGAACCCCCTCCTGGAGTCGTACATCGCCCTGGGGACTGCCATCCCCCAGGGCCGGCTCCAGCATTGTCCCGGGGTGCACACCCCTGGGACATTGCAATTTGCTATGGCATGGCTTGCCAAAGTAACCAGTGGTGCGCTTCGAGCAAACAAGAGCATGTCAGCAGCTCTCTGTGTGTAAAAAGCAATGCCGGCTCCTGCTAGGAGGCCGGGAGCCGGCCGGGACCACTGGGGCCTTCATGCTCCCCCGCGCTCCCCAACATTTAAAATGTGGGTGTCCTGGGTTCTACCAGGGCACCTACACAACAGACAGGGACCCGGGGGATGGGGTCTCTGGGGCCAACATAAGCCCGGGAGGGGGGCCATGTGGCCCCACTTCCCTTTTTTTTGTTGAAAAAAAATATATAAAAACGGGCAGGCCCCGGGGAATGGGGTCCTTGGGGCCAAAAATGGCCCGGGAGGGGGGACATGCGGCCCTCCTCACCAATTGAAAAAAGGCCTGGCCCAGGGAAGGGGCCCACACAGGCCCCTTCCTTAAAAAAATAAAATTTAAATAAAACCTCCGGCAAGTCACTGGAGGCCATGCCCCCTTCACCACCACTATACAATTGCACCTCCTGGTGCAGTGGGGGTTGGGGGATGAAGTCCCTTTGGATACTGAGGGTCCACGGGGTCCAGAAATCCCTTCTGTTACCTCCAGTAACTCCCAGACAGCAGAATTGCTGAAAGGACTTTTGGCAACGGCCCCTTTCACCACCACTCTTCAAATGCACCTCCTGGAATGCTGCTGGTTGGGGAATTAATTCCACTTTGCTCCTGAGGGCCTCAGGACTAAAGTGAACTTTTTCCAACAACCAGTAGTGCGCCAAGAAGCGCATTTGCACAGTGGTGGAGAAACGTTCCATGACCTCTGATGAACTCTCAGCAATCCCGCTATGTGAGTCTTATTGGAGGTAACAGGAGGGCTAGGTGGCCCTCAAAGACCCTCAATAGCCAAGGGACTTCATCCCCCTACTAGTAGTGCACCAGGAGGTGTGTTTGCAGAGTGGTGGAGAAAGAGAGTATGACCTCCAATAACCTCTTAGCAATTGTGCTGTGTGGTACTTACTGGAGGTAACAGGAGGGGTAGATTGCCCCCGAACATGTCCTTGGGGGCCAACTATCCCTCCTGTTATCTCCAATAAGTCCCACACAGTGGGATTGCCAAGAGGTCTTCGGAAGCCACGCTCATTTCTCCACCACTCTGCAAATGCGGCTCAAGGTGCACTACTGGTTGGGAGAGGAAGTTCACTTTACTACTGAGGGACCTTGGGGGCCAAGAAGCCCTCCTGGTACCTCCTGTAAGTCCTACACAGTGGAATTCCTGAGAGCTGGTCAGAGGCCCAGCCCCTTTTCTTAACCACTCTGCAAATGCAACTACTAGTTAAAAGTTAAAAAACGATAGAAATTCACTGAATAAACCAAAGGTTACAGAACGTTATAGTTAGGCTTAGGTTTCACTCATATAAAACCAGGGAATTTCAGCTGTTATAGTTAGTGAGCTAACTATAACTTGCACCATTGCAATGCACTGCTTATGACCTCACATATCACATCACTCATGACATGGTCAGTGACATCCCTGATGACATCACTGATGACATCTCAAAAGACATCACTGATACATCATCCACAGAATCTCTGACACACCCACTCACACCCCCATATAACTTTGCATACACCCACTCCAACTTCCACACTACCATTCTCAAACCAATTCACAGACCCATACCAGTACTTCCACAGCCACTCACTGATTCATAGATCAACATGCACATCCACTCACCCATGAAGCCACTCATATACCCACTCACTCACTAATGCAGCCACTGATATATCCACTCATACACTCATACAGCTGCTCACACACTGTCAGTCACCCATAGAGCTCACCCACCTACTCACTCACCCAGTCAATCACACAGCCACTTACTCACCCATACAGTTACACACACACTCACTCACTTACTCATACAGATACTAATGCACACTCACTCATCTATACAGTTGCTAACACCAGCACACACTCACCCATACAGCCACTCTCACATTCACTCACTCATCCATACAGTCACTCATATACCCCATCACTCACCTATACTACTTTTCACATATCCATTTGCTCACCCATATACCACTGACACATGCACTCACTCACTAACAGATGCATACACACACTCACTCACCCATACAGCCCCACACACATATACTTACTAACCCACACAGCTACTGACTCATCCACTCACTCCTCAACCACCCACACTGACACTCAGACACCCATAGAGGTACTCAGACAACCAATCACTCACCCATACAAAAATTCACATACCCACTCACATACCCATACAGCCACTTAGACACCAACTGACAGATACAGACATTCACACAACCAGTCCCTCACCCATATATTCACTGAGACACCTAATCACTCACTTATACAGTTAGTCATGCACCCTCTGAATCATCCAATCAGGCACTCATACACCCACTGATTCAACAATACACCTTGGTATACTATTTAACACTCAAACTTTTGAAAAACACTAACAGTCACCGGATGATGAAATCTGTGAAGTCATCAGTGATGCCATTTGAGATGTCATCAGTGATGTCACTGACCATGTCATAAGAGATGTAATATGTGAGGTCATAAGCAGTGCATTGCGGCGGTGCAAGTTATAGTTAGCTCACTAACTATAATGGCTGAATTTCACTGGTTTTGTACAAGTGAACCCTGAGCTTAACTATAACGTCCCTGTAACCTTTGTTTTTTTTTCAATGAATATATATATATAAATATATATGTATATATATATATATTCACTGAAAAAACCATAGGTTTCAGACACGTTATAGTTACAAATTAGCATTTAAAAAACCTTTGAAATTCACTAAAAAAACCATAGGTTTCAGACACGTTATAGTTACAAATTAGCATTTAAAAAACCTTTGAAATTCACTGAAAAAACCATAGGTTTTAGGGACAGTTATAGTTACTTGGACATTGCACTCGTACAAAACCCGTGAAATTCCCCGTTATAGTTAGTTCAGCTAACTATAACTCGCGCCCCGCAATGCACTGCTGATGACGTCACATATTACATCACTCATGACATGGTCAGTGACATCACTGATGACATCACTGATGACATCTCAAATGACATCACTGATGACATCATCCAGTGACTGTGTGTTTCTGTAAAGTTTAAATATTTTTAATATATATAGGAAAAGACGTATTGAAGAATGAGTGGGTGTGTAAGTGTCTGTATGGATGATTTAGTAGGTGCATGACTGACTCTATAAGTGAGTGATTTAACGTATCTTACTGAATGCATGGGTTAGTGACTAAACTGGGTGAATGTCTGTATCCGTCTGTCTGTTGCTGTGTAAGTGGCTGCATGTGTTTGTGAATAGCTAAATGAGTGTCTATATGAGTTATTGAATGCTTGTCTGAGTATCTGTATGGGTGCCTGAGTGGTTGTGTGGGAGGGGTGTGTGCAACTCTGTGCATAGATGTGTGAGTGGGTGATTCACTGGGTGGATGGTTTCAAGAGTGCATCTGTGATAGACTGTATGGGTGGGTAAGTGTGTGTAAGAGTGTGTTAGTGAGTGAATGTATGTCCCAGTGGTACATGTGTGAGTAACTACATATGTGAAAGGCAGTATATATGTGTGTTGGAGTATATAAATAGCTATAAGCAAGAGTGAGTGATTGTGATAGTGGCTGTATGGATGAGTGTGTGCTTGTATCAGTGATTGTATAAGAGCGTAACAATGTGCTACTATTTGTATGAGTAAGTGAGTTGGTGTGAGTATAACTGTATAGGTGAGTAAATGGCAGTGTGTTTAATTATTTGCATGACTGACTAGGTGTCTGAGTATCTCTATGGATGAGTGGCGTTGTTTGAGTGTCTATATAGGAGTAAGAGTGCATATGATAGTCCTGTACTGAGTGACCGTAAGTATGAGTGACTGTACGGGTGAGTGAGTGGATGTGTGTGTGTAGACCTAAGAATCAGTGAGTGGGTATGTAGTTATTGGTGTTGGAGTGTCTATGGTTTTGCGAATGGCAGTCTGTAATTTAGAGTGGGTGTATCAAAGATTATATTAGGGTGTGAGGAGGTGCATCAAATTATCACGTGGATGATGTCATCAGTGATGTCATTTGAGATGTCATCAGTGATGTCATCAGTGATGTCACTGACCATGTCATGAGTGATGTAATATGTGACGTCATCAGCAGTGCATTGCGGGGCGCGAGTTATAGTTAGCTGAACTAACTATAACGGGGGAATTTCACGGGTTTTGTACGAGTGCAATGTCCAAGTAACTATAACTGTCCCTAAAACCTATGGTTTTTTCAGTGAATTTCAAAGGTTTTTTAAATGCTAATTTGTAACTATAACGTGTCTGAAACCTATGGTTTTTTCAGTGAATTTCAAAGGTTTTTTAAATGCTAATTTGTAACTATAACGTGTCTGAAACCTATGGTTTTTCAGTGAATTTCAAAGGTTTTTAAATGCTAATTTCTAACTATAACGTGCCTGAAACCTACGGTTTTTTCAGTGAATTTCAAAGGTTTTGTAAATGACAATTTTTAAATGTATTAATTGTTATATTAATTTTTCATACTGATTTACTACATTTTTAGAAACAATTTTTTTTTACAGATTTTATTTTTTAAATTACATTGTAATTACATTATACATTACATTACAAAAAATACTTTCTCAGAATGAATTACTTTAGTTTAAATACTTTGCACATAGGCAATAGACTTTTAAGTACAGTAGTTACAGTTGTTGCAATGGGCAACACATTTTCAAACACAATGCAACATTCAGCTCAATGTGAATTTCTAGTTAAATGCAATTAGTTACTTTATGGATTACTTTTCTAACCACAGGACTGGATCCTAGATTCAGTCCTGGTACATCTCCTGTAAACAGTTGAGTAAAAGCGTTTTGGTTACAGTCGTGATTTTTAAGGAATATTATTGTATTTTAAAAGTTGACACTTAGAAACTTTTTCTCATAGAATCACCAATGTTATGCTATGGAAGGAAATTCACTTAGCAGGTAAAAACTGTTATCGTTACTTTTTCTTACTCAGTGTTGGATCCTGGATCCAGCACTGGTGCATCTCCTGTAAACAGTTGAAAGAATGCGTTTAAGTCATACAGGTGATTTTTAAGGAATATTTGTAGTTTGTAAAAATCAACACTTTGAAACTTTTTGCTGAAAACCAGACAATGGATTCCTATGGAAGAAAATATAAGTTACTGGTAAGTACGGTTAAAATTACTTTTCAGGATTAGTACTGGGCTGAAAGATGCAGCACTGAGGTCTCTCCTGATAACAGGTGAGTAAATCGGAATTCGTATTTCGGCTGATTTTAGAGGAATATTTTAAAGTTCCAAAACTCCATACTTAGAAGAATTTCCAAGTGAAACCAGTCAATGTTAGCCTATGGAAGGAAATTCAAGTTACTGGTAAGTACGGTTAAAATTACTTTTCAGGACCAGTACTGGGCTGAAAGATACAGCACTGAGGTCTCTCCTTATAACAGGTGAGTAAATCAGAATTCGTATTTCGGCTGATTTTAGAGGAATATTTGTATGTTTCAAAAATCAACACTTAGAAACTTTTTCAGCAAAAAGCAGGCAATGATATCCTATGGAAGGAAATTCAAGTTACTGGTAAGTACGGTTAAAATTACTTTTGAGGATCAGTACTGGGCTGAAAGATGCAGCACTGAGGTCTCTCCTGATAACAGGTGAGTAAATCGGAATTCGTATTTCGGCTGATTTTAGAGGAATATTTTAAAGTTCCAAAACTCCACACTTAGAAGAATTTCCAAGTGAAACCAGTCAATGTTAGCCTAAGAAGGAAATTCAAGTTACCGGTAAGTACGGTTAAAATTACTTTTCAGGACCAGTACTGGGCTGAAAGATGCAGCACTGAGGTCTCTCCTGATAACAGGTGAGTAAATCGGAATTCGTATTCGGCTGATTTTAGAGGAATATTTTAAAGTTCCAAAACTCCACACTTAGAAGAATTTCCAAGTGAAACCAGTCAATGTTAGCCTATGGAAGGAAATTCAAGTTACTGGTAAGTACGGTTAAAATTACTTTTCAGGACCAGTACTGGGCTGAAAGATACAGCACTGAGGTCTCTCCTTATAACAGGTGAGTAAATCGGAATTCGTATTTCGGCTGATTTTAGAGGAATATTTGTATGTTTCAAAAATCAACACTTAGAAACTTTTTCAGCAAAAAGCAGGCAATGATATCCTATGGAAGGAAATTCAAGTTACTGGTAAGTACGGTTAAAATTACTTTTGAGGATCAGTACTGGGCTGAAAGATGCAGCACTGAGGTCTCTCCTGATAACAGGTGAGTAAATCGGAATTCGTATTTCGGCTGATTTTAGAGGAATATTTTAAAGTTCCAAAACTCCACACTTAGAAGAATTTCCAAGTGAAACCAGTCAATGTTAGCCTAAGAAGGAAATTCAAGTTACCGGTAAGTACGGTTAAAATTACTTTTCAGGACCAGTACTCGGCTGAAAGATGCAGCACTGAGGTCTCTCCTGATAACAGGTGAGTAAATCGGAATTCGTATTTCGGCTGATTTTAGAGGAATATTTTAAAGTTCCAAAACTCCACACTTAGAAGAATTTCCAAGTGAAACCAGTCAATGTTAGCCTATGGAAGGAAATTCAAGTTACTGGTAAGTACGGTTAAAATTACTTTTCAGGACCAGTACTGGGCTGAAAGATACAGCACTGAGGTCTCTCCTGATAACAGGTGAGTAAATCGGAATTCGTATTTCGGATGATTTTAGAAGAATATTTGCACAATGGTGAAGGGAGGGGCGGGGCCTGAGGTGACATCTGTGCAAACGCGCCCCGTTTTAAGTTGGGGGATTAAGTCCCCTTGAATCCTGAGGGTCCCTAGGGGCCAACTAGCCCACCAGGAACCTCCAATATGCGCCAGGGGGCTGCGTTGCAGAGACGTGTAGAGAGGCCACACCCCTTTTTACACCTCTCTGCAACGCAGCTCTGTGGCGCTTTCTGGATGTACCTGTTGGGCTAGTTGGCCCCCAGGGACCCTCAGGATTGAAGAGGATTTAATTCCCCATCTTAAAACGCGCCACGGGGCCTGTTTGCACACATGTCACCTGAAGCCCCGCCCCTCCTTTCACCACTGTGCAAACGCGCCCGTGGCGCGTTTTAAGCTGGGGATTAAGTCCCCTTGAATCCTGAGGGTCCCCGGAGTCCAACTAGCCCACCATGTACCTCCAAAAAGCGCCACAGAGCTGCGTTGCAGAGAGGTGTAAAAAGGGGTGTGGCCTCTCTACACGTCTCTGCAACGCAGCCCCTGGCGCATATTGGAGGTTCCTGGTGGGCTAGTTGGCCCCCAGGGACCCCCAGTATTCAAGGGGAATTCGTTCCCCCTCTGCAAACGCGCCAGGGCGCGTTTGCAGAGTGGTGAAGGAAGGGCGGGGCCTGCGGGCCCGATCGTTTTTTTTTTTATTTTAGTTTTTTTGTCCCCTGAAGGGGGGCTGTGTGGCCCCCCTTCCTTTTTCCTGTTTTTGGGCCCTGGGGACCCCATCCCCCAGGGCCTTACCCCTTTTTTTTAAATTTAATTAAAAAAAAAAAAAAATGGGAAGGGGGCCGCGTGGCCCCCCTTCCCTGGGCCTGTATTGGCCCCGGGGACCCCATCCCTGGGGCATGGCCTTTTTAATTTTCTTGGGAGGGGGCTGCGTGGCCCCCTCCTCAGGCCATTTAAGGCCCCGGGGACCCCATCCCCCGGGGCCAGCCTTTCCATTTTTTTTTTCTTTTTTTGGGGAGGGGGCCGCGTGGCCCCCATCCTGGACCACTACTTGCCCCGGGGACCCCATCCCCCGGGGCTGGCCCTCTCCGTTGGGGACTGTGGGGGGTCCCCAATCCCCCCACAGTCCAGCCGGCTCCCCACGTCCCTTGGGAGCCGGCATTGCTGTTCCACATGGGGAGCAGCTGACATGCTGCTCCCCATGTGGAAAAGCAATGTGCTTTGGATATTGGAAGAGAGAGCAGGTTTCCCTGCTCTCTCTTCCGATATCCAAAGCAGTTGCTATGGCAGGACGGGAGCCGCGAGGCTCCGTCCTGCCATAGCAAACTACAGTGTCCCGGGGGTAGGCACCCGGGACACTGCAGGAGCCGGCCCTGGGGGTGGCGGTCCCCAGGGCCATCAAGGGCTCCAGGAGGGGGGCCGCGCGGCCCCCTCCTACATCAGCACAGCCCCGGGGAGGTGGTGGTCCCCGGGGCTTCGGGAGTCCAAAACGGACCCCCATTTTAATTTGTTAGTGCCCCGGGGAGGTGGCGGTCCCCGGGGCGTGTGGGGGGCTGGAGCCCCCCACACAGGTTGTTCAATTAATAAAAAAAAGCCCGGGGAGGTGGTGGTCCCCGGGGCTGCGGGAGAGCTCAGAGCCCTCCCGCACCATTTTTAAAAAGCCCCGGGGGTGGCGGTCCCCGGGGCTTGGGGGCCCCTTGAGGACCCCCACACATAAATTAAACCCCCCACCATGCCCCCGGGACTTGGGCCACCCGGGGGCAAAATACTGTCGAAGCGCGGGAGACCGCGCTTCGATTTTCGGCAGGATTCGCGCACCCTGAGCGCATCCTGCCGATTTTTAAAAATTTTTTTTTTTTTTTTGCCCAGGGGGTCCTTGTGGGACCCCCTGAGCAAACCTAGGGGTCAGGGTGTTTCTACCCTGCCCCCTTTGTGCGCTTTGCGCACTTGTTTCTGTCCCTCGGTTCTACCGAGGGACAAAATGGCTGCCAACATTTCCTGAATCGGAATGTTGACAGCCAACTGACAACCAATTAACATGCAGCTCGTGATCGGGAGGGTACGCGGACCCTACTCGGCCATAGATATCACTATCTTTTTACTTTTGATTTTCTCAGCAACTACTGAACGGATTTACACCATTTAACAAAAGGGTTCTTTCTGAACCAAGAACTACCTCTTTGCCAAATTTGGTGTAATTCCGTTCAGCAGTTCGGGCTGTAGCCGTGTCTAAAGTTTCCTATGGAAAATTGCATGGGGAAAACGCGTTTTGGGACCCCCCTTTTTCTCGGCCCCCGCTTGACGAATCCCCGAGACTTTCAGGGTAGGAGCGGACCGGAGCGGGCCACAAAGTTTGAAAATTTCGCGAAGATACGTCAACCGGCAAGAGAGTTATTTCAAACAGAATGTCGCGGATTTCCTATGGATAATAGGTTGTAACTATAACTATCTACTGGCGACCGCCAGTAGATAATATATATATATATATATATATATATATATATATATATATATATATATATATATATATCACAAACAGGATCACCTCATTAGGAAGTTACCTACTGGTTGAGGGTCGCCAGTAGGTAGTTATAGTTAGAACCTAGCTTCCATAGGAAAAGCATTTTTTGACTTGGCTATAGCTTTGGCGTCATTTGACCAATCTTCATGACATTTTCCCCAAAAAGTGTCAAGGAAGGTTCTGTGTGTCATGGACAGTTTGGGGGTGATCCATGCAGTTGGAACCGAGAAATTGGGTATGTGAAATAAGGGTGCATTTGAAATGTTAAATCTCATAGGAACTTTGAGCTACAGTAACTGCTTAACGGACTTACAACAAATTTGGCAGGGAGGTAGATGTTGGTTCAAGAAAGTGCCTTTTGCTTATTTCGTGTAAATTCGTTCAGTAGTTGTTGAGAAATTTAAGTTGAAAATTATAGTGATATCTCTGGTCATGTAGCCTTCATGCAAAAAAAAGCTTGTGCAGTGAAAGGCCTGCTCTGATTGGCTGCCAACACTTCAACCAGGAAGCGTTGGCAGCCATCTTTGGACTCGGCTTCAATGAGCCCCCCCCAAAAAAGTGAAAATAAAGAAAGGGGGCAGGGTACGAATACCTTGACCCCCAAGCCATGGTCTTGGGGCCCCCCTGGGACCCTGCCATGGCATAAAAGCATTTTTACCGACAAATAATTTGTCGTAAAATTGCGATATTTGTGGATTCTTAGCAAAATGTTTAAAAAAAAGCAAGCGTGGGCTCCTGCGCTTGCTTTTAAATAATCCCTGGGTGGGCCATGTCCCGGGGCATATAATAAATATAGGAGAGTGGCACTGGACCCCCCTCCTAGGGCTTATCAAAACCCCGGGGATCGCCACCCCCGGGGCACTTTTCATTATGAAGCGGTCTTCCACAGCCCCGGGGACTGCCATCTCCTTGCTATTTCCAATTATGTTGAATGGCTCACGGACCACCCTGCCCTGGGGACTGCCACCTCCCCAGGCCTAATTAAAACAATATGGAGGGGTCTCGCGGACCCCCCTGCCCCAGGGACTACCACCTCCCCAGGGCTATTTTCAATAATATGGGGGGCCTCGTGGAACCCCCCCTGACCCGGGGACTGCCACATCCCCGGGGATACCCCTGGGACTGCCACCTCCTAGGGGCTAAAATAAATAACAAAGTGTGGGGGGTTCCAGCCCCCCCACACAGCCCCAGGGACCACCACATCCCCGGGGCACACATACAATAATTAGGGTGATCTGTTGCGGACCCCAGGGCAAATTTGAATGAAGGAGGGGTGCCGGGCGGCCCTCAGGGCCAGCTCCATCAATGTCCCGGGGTGTCCACCCCTGGGACGTTGCAGTTTGCTTCAGCTTAAGCCATAGCAAACACTGCTCTGCTTCATGGAAGCGAGAGTACTAAAAAAGCTCCCGCTTCCACAAAGCGGAGCAGAATTGCTTTTGGACAGAGGGAGCTGCAACTTAGCAGCTCCCTCTGTCCAAAAGCAATCCTGGCTCCCGCAGGAGGTGGGGTGCCGGAAGGGACAGCAAGGGCCTTGAGGCTCCTTCCACGTTCCCCAACAGAGTGGCCTGGCCCCGGGGAATGGCGTTCCCAGGGCTGAAGTTGGCATGGTGAGGGGGCCGAGCGGGCCTGACCCCATTCATAAAAATAAATAAATATGAAGGCCTGGCCCCGGGTAATGGGGTCTCCGGGGCCCAAATCAGCCTGGGAAGTACGCCACCCACCCCTTTTAATAAAAGAAAAGGCCTGGCCCCAGTGGATGGGCTCCACGGGGCTGACATCGGTCTTGGGAGGGTGACCCCCTCCTCTTTTTCAAACAAATACATTTAAAAAAATGGGCGTGCCCCGGGGATGGGGCCCCCGGGGCCCAAATTGACCCTCAAGGGTGAGTAGCACACTTTAAACTCCCTGATTGATTGAATGATCCAGGGAAGGGAGGGCCACTCATCCCCCTTCCTAAAAAAGAAAAACAAAAAAGCTGGCAAATCACGGGAGGCCCCGCCCCCTTTGAAGTATTAAAAAGATAATAAAAGCTGAGTCCCTCGGGATGGGGTCCCCAGGTGGAAATTGGCCTGGGTGGGAGGCTGCCTGGCCCACCTCCCCTTTTTTTAATAAAACAAATTTGAAACAGGATCAGGCCCCGGGGGATGGGGTCTCCGGGGCCAAAATGGTCCAGAAAAGAGGGGCCACATGGTCCCCCTTGCTAAAAAAAAAAAATCCGGCAACTTGCGGGAGGCCCGACCCGTTTCTCTATTACTTTGCAAATGCTCCTCCTGCAATGCTGCTGGTTGGGGGATGAAGTCCCGTTGGCTGCTGAGGGTCCTTTGGGGCCAACAAGACCTCCTGCTACCTCCAGTATGCAGTGGTCATAGGCCATGCCCCCTATCTCCACCACTCTGCAAATGCATCTCTCGGTGCACTGCTGGTGGGGTCTGGAGGTAACAGGAGGTCTAGCTGGCCCCAAGGACTCTAAAGACCAAGGGGACTTCATCCCCCAAATAGGTGTGCACCAGGAGGTGTGTTTGCAGAGTAGTCAAAAAAGGGGGCATGGCCACTGAAAACCTCTCAGCAAACCCACTGTGTGGGAATTACTGGAGGTAACATGAGAACTTGTTGTCCCCCAAGGACCCTCTGAAGCCAAGGGGACTTCATCCCTAACTACCAACTAGTAGTACTCCGGGAGGTGGGTTTGCAGAGTGGTGGAGAATGGGGGCATGGCCTCTGACAACTTCTCAGCATTCCTGCTGTGTGGGACTTACTGGAGGTAACAGGAGGGGTAGTTGGCCAACAAGGACGTCCTTGGGAGCCAACTACCCCTCCTGTTACCTCCAGTAAGTGCCACATAGTGGGATTGCTGAGAGGTGTTCAGAGGCTAAGCCCCCTTTCTCCACTACTCTCCAAACACAGCTCCTGGCGCACTGCTGGTTGGGGGATGAAGTTCACCTTACTCCTGAGAGGTGTTGTGCAGCGGCTAGGGCAGCTGACTTCGGAGCACAGGGTTCACGGTTCGATCCCCGGCTCCGGCGGCAGCTCAGCTCAGCACCATGTGACTCTGGGCAATAGCTCACTTAATTTCCACTACGGCCCCCAGCGCCTTGAGACCCGTAAGGGTGAGTAGCTGCGCTATATAAAAACGGACTTACATTTTTTTTTTTACATTGGGGGCCAAGAAGCCCTCTTGGTACCTCCTGTAAGTCCTACACATCAGAATTCCTGAGAGCTGGTCGGAGGCCCGCCCCTTTTCTCCACCACTCTGCAAACATTACTACAAAACAAAGGTTACAAGGACATTATAGTTAGGACTTAGCATTTAAAAAACCTTAGAAATGCAATGAAAAAAACAAAGGTTACAGGGATGTTATAGTTAGGAGATATAATTTTTTAAAACCTTAGAAATTCACTGGAAAAAACAAAGGTTACAGAGACCAATAAATCACCCATACAGCCACTCACGTACTCACTCATCAACCCATACAGCCACTTAGACACCATCTGACAGACTGATACAGACATTCGCACAGCCTAGTCACTCACCCATAGATTCACTGAGACACCTAATCATTCACTTATACAGTCAGTCACTCACCCACTGAACCATCCATACAGGCACTTCCACACCCACTGATTCACCAATACACCCTAATATTTAACACTCATAAACCTTTTAAAAACACTCAAAATCACTGGATGATGTCATTTGAGATGTCATCAGTGATGTCACTGACGATGTCATGAGTGATGTAGTATGTGTGCGTGTGTATATATATATATATATATATATATTCACTGAAAAAACCACAGGTAACGTTATAGTTAGAAATTAGCATTTAAAAAACCATAGAAAGTCACTGAAAAAACCACAGGTTTCAGGGACGTTATAGTTAGTTCGACATTTCAGTCATACAAAACCAGAGAAATTCGGCCGTTATAGTTAGTTGAGCTAAGTATAACTCGTGCCCCCGCAATGCACTGCTGATGACATCACATATTACATCACTCATGACATGGTCAGTGTCATCACTGATGTCATCACTGATGACATCTCAAATGACATCACTGATAACATCACTGATGACAACATCTAGTGACTGTGTGTTTCTGTAAAGTTTAAATATATTTTATATATATATAGGCCAAGGTGTATTGAAGATTGAGTGGCTGTATGACCTTCTGAATGGATGATTTAGTAGGTGTGTGACTGTATAAGTGAGTGATTAAAAGTCTCTTACTGAATGCATGGGTTAGTGACTAAACTGTGTGAATGTCTGTTGGTGAGTAGCTACATGAGTGTCTATATGGGTTATTGATTGCTTATCTGTATGGGTGCCTGAGTGTCTGTGTGGGTGGGTGGGGTGTGTGTGACTCACTGCATGGATGTGTGAGTGGGTGATTCACTGGGTGTATGGGTTCAAGAGTGTGTCTGTGAGGGGCTCTATGGGTGGGTGAGAGTGTGTATGGCTGTGTTGGTGAGTGAATGGATGTCTCAGTGGTACATGTGTGAGTAACTACATATGTGAAAGGCAGTATATGTGAGTGTTGGAGTATATAAATGAGTATGTGAGAATGAGTGATTGTGAGAGTGGTTGTGTGGATGAGTGTGTGCTTGTGTCAGTGATTGTATAAGAGAGTAAGCATGTGTTAGTATCTGAGTGAATAAGTGAGGTGGTGTGTGTATAACTGTATAGGTGAGTAAATGGGAGTGTGATTGATTCTTTGCATGACTAACTAGCTGTGTAAGTAACTATGGGTGAGTGGCAGTGTGTGAGTGTCTATATAGGTATATGAGTGCATATGATAGTGGCTGTATTGATGATTGGCTGCATGTATGAGTGACTGTATGTGTGAGTGAGTGGATGTGTGTGTGTGTGTAGACCTAGGAATCAGTGAGTGGGAATATAGTAACTGGTATTGGTGTGTCCATGGTTTCGAGAATGGCAGTATGTATTTTAGACTTTGTGTATCAAAGGTTATATTAGACTGTGAGGAGGTACATCAGAGGATCACGTGGATGATGTCATCAGTGATGTCATTTGAGATGTAATCAGTGATGTCATCAGTGATGTCACTGATCATGTCATGAGTGATGTAATATGTGATGTCATCAGCAGTGCATTGCGGGGGCCCGAGTTATACTTAGCTCAACTAACTATAACGGCCGAATTTCTCTGGTTTTGTACAACTGAAATGTCCAACTAACTATAATGTACCTGAAACCTGTGTTTTTTTCAGTGAATTTCTATGTTTTTTTAAATGCTAATTTCTAACTATAACGTCCCTGAAACCTATGGTTTTTTCAGTGAATTTCAAAGGTTTTTTAAATGTTAATTTCTAACTATAACGTCCCTGAAACTATGGTTTTTTCAGTGAATCTCAAAGGTTTTTTAAATGCTAATTTCTAACTATAACGTCCCTGAAACCTATGGTTTTTTCAGTGAATTTCAAAGGTTTTTTAAATGCTAATTTCTAACTATGCCTACAGAGGTAAGACATGTGCAGAAAGAGGAAGAAAGGCGCAGAAAGAAGCAAGAGAAATGCAGAAAGAGGCAACAGAAGTACAGAAAGACGAAGAAAAGTGAAGAAAGAAGCTAGAGGTATGCAGAAAGAGCCAACAGAGGTGCAGAAAGAGGCCTTGTTGCAAAGTCATCCTGTGCCCCCAACTTTTTTCTGACTGGTACTGGTGGTAACTGACTCTGATTAACCAGGCCCAGAGCCAGTGCTATGCTGAAAGACACTTAGAATACAGTGAAAACACCTACATACACTAGGGTACACTATGGGTTGGGGTACCCCTGTGATTGGCATGACCTCACCTGTAAGGCCCTAGTACATAATAGGGCAGGGGGATTAAAAGTACCTCTAACTCAGACATGCAGAAAGAGGCAAGAGAAGTGCAGAAATAAACAACAGAGGTGCCGAGAGAGGCAAGAGAAGTGCAGAAAGAAGCAAGAGAGGTGCAGAAAGAGGGAAGATGAGTGCAGAAAGAGACAACAGGGGTGCAGAAAGAAGCAAGAGATGTGCAGAAAGAGGCAATAGAAGTGCAGAAAGAGGCAAGAGAGGTGCAGAAGGAGGCAAGAGAACTGCAGAAAGAGGCAAGAGAGTTGCAGAAACATGCAAAAGGGGTGCAGAAAGAGGGAACATGTGTGCAGACAGAGGCAAGAGAGGTGCAGAAAGAGGGACGAGGGGTACAGAAAGAGGCAAGAGGGATGCAGAAATTTGCAAAAGAGGTGCAGAAAGAAGCAAGAGCAGTGCAAAAGAACCAACAGAGGTGCAAAAAGAGGCAAGTGAGGTGCAAAAGGAGGCAAGAGAACTACAGAAAGAGGCAAGAGAGTTGCAGAAACAGGCAGAAGGGGTGCAGAAAGAGGGAACAGGTGGGCAGACTGAGGCAAGAGAGGTGCAGAAAGAGGGAAGAGGGGTGCAGAAAAAGGCAAGAGGGATACAGAAATTTGGAAGAGGTGCAGGAAGAAGCCAGAGCAGTGCAGAAAGAACCAACAGAGGTGCAGAAAGAGGCAAGATGGCTACAGAAAGAGGCAAGTGAAGTGCAGAATAAAGAAAAAGAGGTGCAGAAAGAACCAACAGAGGTGGAAAAAGAGGCAAGAGGGGTGCAGAAAGGGGTAAGAGAGGTACACAAAGAGGCAAGAGGGGTACAGAAAGAGGCAGGAGGGGTGCAGAAAGAGGAAGAGAACTGCAGAAAGAAGCAACAGCGGTGCTGAAAGAAGAACGAAGGGTGCAGAAAGAGACAAGACAGGTGAAGAAAGAAGGGACAGAGGACAGAAAGAGGCAAGAGTGGTGCAGAAAGAGGGAAGAGAGGTGTAGAAAGAGGCAAGAGAGTTGCACAAAGAGGGAAGAGGGGTGTAAAAACAGGCAAAGGGGGAGCAGAAAGAAGCATGTGAGGTACAGAAAGAGGCAAGAGAGGTGCAGAAAGAGGCAAGAGAATTACAAAAAGAGGCAAGTGAAGTGCCGAAGGAGGCAAGAGGACTGCAGAAAAAGGCAATAGAGGTGCAGAAAGAGGCAAGTGAGGTGCAGAAAGAAGCAAGATAAGTGCAGAAAGAAGCAACAGAAGTGCAGAAAGAGGGAAGAGGGGTGGAGAGAGAGGCAAGAGGGGTGCAGAAAGAAGCAAGACAGGTGCAGAAAGAAACAAAAGAAGTGCAGAAAGAAGGAACAGGTGCAGAAAGAGGCAATTAATATGCAGAAAGACATAAGAGGGGTACAGAAAAAGGCAAGAGAGGTGCAGAAAGAGGGAAGAAGGGTGTAGAAAGAGGCAAGAGGGGTACAGAAAGAAGCAAATGAGGTGCATAAAGAGGCAACAGATGTTCAGAAAGAGGCAAGAGAGGTGCAGAAAGTAGATGAGATTTGCAGAAAGAGGCAAGAGAAGTGCAGAAAAAGAAAGAAATGTGCAGAAAGAAGCAACAGAAATGCAGAATGAGGCAAGAGAGGCGCAGAAGGAAGCAAGAGTGGCTTGCACACCATTAGTACCAATTTAACACCCACATTTAGCAATAAGTAACAGGTGACCATTCTAGGTTTGTAAAGGGCCTTCCACCACGCTGTAACACTTGTCGCTGCATTTTTGGTAACGTTTGAGCTAGAAACAAGGCTTTCTTTGTTCAAGTCTGCAGATTAGGGAGCAGATGGTGAATTATGTGGCTAATGCGGAAAATGTATAATTGTGCAAAAGTCGGTGCAGCCAAACAGTCGCATAATTCCAGTGGCCCTGCTCATACCTCTGACTAGGTCCACAAGTGCTCCTCAGTGATTCCTTCTTTTTTTGTCTCACTGAGTTCATAGTTGAGCTTCTATGGAAACTAGGAAGACTAAACCTGAGGTTACCACTCCACAACACAGACTACCATACCACATAATTACTCTCCATAACACATAATCCCACTCTACATAATTCTTATACACTAAACACCACATACTTTCCATCCACATAATTTCACTGCACAACATACCACCTAATTCCACTACACACAACGTACATCCACTCCAATCCAAAAAACATTAGTAAAAAACTTTTACATTTACAACGCCGATAGCTCTAACTCTCGCAAATGCAAAACCTACTACATTGCAAACACTTCTTTAACTAGTAGTCGCGTTTGCAGAGTGGTGGAGAAAGGGTGCTGGGCCTCCGACCAGCGCTCAGGATTTCCTTCTTGGCCCCCAAAGTCCCTCAGGAGTAAATTGGACTTTATCCCCCATCCCGTAGTCTGCCAGGAGGCGCGTTTGCAGAGTGGTGCAGAAAGGGGGGCATGGCTTCCGAAGACGTCTTAGCAATCCCACTGTGTGGGACTTACTGGACATCCTTACAAGGACATCTTTGTGGTCCAACTACCCCTCCTATTACCTCCAGTAAGTCCACACAGCAGTATTGCTAAGTTCTCATAGCAGGCCAAGCCCCCTTTGCCCACCACTCTGCAAACACGCTCCCTGACATGCTCTTGGATGGGGATTGAAGTCCCCTTCGCTGATGTGGGCCGTTTAGGGGCCAAGTAGCCTACCTCTTACCTCCAGTAATCCCCACACAGTGGGATTGCTGAGAGGTGGACACAGGCCACGCCCCCTTCCTCCACCACTCTGCAAACTCGCCTCCGGCGCGCTCTTAGTTGGGGGATGAAGTCCCCTTTCCTCCTGAGGGTCCCTGGGTCCAACTAGCCTTCCTGTTTCCTCCAGTAAGCCCCATACAGCTAGATTGCTGCGAGTGCTCAAAGGCCAGGCCCCCTTTTTACACGACTCTGCAAACGCGACTCGTGGCGCACTGCTGCTTAGGTGATCAAGTCCACTTGTGTCCTGATGTCCTCAGGACAAAAGAGGACCTCAACGTCCCACCAGCAGTGCGCCAAAAGGCGCGTTTGCAGAGTGGTGTAAAAAGGGGCTTGGCCTTGGACCACCTCTCTGCAATCCAGCTGTGTGGTGCTTACTGGAGGTACCTGGTGGGCTAGTTGGCCCCCAGGGACCCTCAGTATTCAAGGGGACTTAATTCCCCAACTTAGAACGCGCCAGGGGGCGCGTTTGCAGAGTGGTGCAGGGAGGGGCGAGGCCTCCGGCGAGATGCCGGCTTTTTTTAAAATATATTTTTAGAAGGGGGCTGTGTGGCCCCCCTTCTTTTAGTATTTTTGGAGCCCTAGGGACCCCATCCCCCAGTGCCTGATCCTTTTTAAATAAAATAATTTAAAAAAAATAGGAAGGGGGCTGCGGGGCCCCCCTCCTGAGACCGATTTCGGCCCCGGGGACCCCATCCCCCCGGGGCATGGCCTCCTTTTTTTATATATATTTATAGGGAAGTGGGGGCTGCGTGGCTCCCCTTCCCTGGGCAACTTTTGGCCCCTGGGACCCCATCTCCCAGGATATGGCCTCATTTTGAAAAAAAAATCTTTATAGGGAAGGGGGGCCGCGTGGCCCCCCTTCCCTAGGCCACTTTTGGCCCCGGGGACCCCATCCCCGGGCATGGCCTCTTTTCGAAAAAAAAATCTTTATAGGGAGGGGGGGCTGCTGGCCCCCTTCCCCAGGCCGATTTCGGCTCCAGGGACCCCATCCCCCAGAACCCGGCCATTTTTTATTTTTAAATTAAAGGGAGGGGGCGGCATGGCCCCCCTCCCGGGCCACTTCTGGCCTCGGGGGACCCCATCCCCCTTGGCCAGCCCTTAGCATTGGGGACCATGGGGGGAGCCCCAATGCCCCCATGGTCCCTGCTGGCTCCCCGCCTCCTGCGGGAGCCAGCATTGCTTTTGGGCAAGGGGAGCTGCTAACATGCAGCTCCCCTTGCCCAAAAGCAATCTGCTTCGCTTCCATGAAGCGAAGCAGTGTTTGCTATGACAGGGCGGGAGCCGTGCTCCCGCGCTGTCACACCCCGGGACATTGCAGGAGCCAGCCCTGGGGGGTGGCAGTCCCCAGCACCATCAATGGCTCCAGGAGGGGGGCCGCACGGCCCCCTCCCATCATTTGAAGAGCCGGGGAGGTGGCGGTCCCTGGGGCTTGGGGGGCTCCGTGAGGCCCTCCCACACACAAAATAAAGCTCCCGGAAGGTGGCAGTCCCCGGGGCTGCAGGGGCCCCCGCGGGCCCCCGCTATATAATTTTGGCATTGCCCCCAGGACCTAGCCCTCCCGGGGGCTCATTAAAATGAAGCGCGGGAGCCCGCGCTTCGTTTTTTTATTTTCTCGGCAGGATTCACGCATCCAGCGCGAAATGCTTTTTTTGGGCCTGGGGATCCTTCTGGGACCCCCTGAGCAGGCCTAGGGGGTCAGGGTGTTTCTACCCTGCCCCCTTTTCTTCATTTTTCACTTTTTTTCCCCCTTTTTCTTGTGACTCGCTTACCGAGTCACAAGATGGCCGCCAACACATTCTGCTTTGGAGTGTTGGCAGCCAATCAGAAGTCAGCTCATGCTCGGGAGGAGTCGCGACTCCTCCTCGGTGCTCAGATATATAAATTATTATTTTTTCAATTTCTCAGGAACTACTGAACGGATTTACGCCATTTAAAAAAAAGGTCGCTTTCTGAACCAAGAGCTGCCCTTTTGCCAAATTTGGTGTAATTCTGTTCAGCAGTTTGGGCTGTAGCCTGTTCCACAATTTCCTATGGAAATTAACATGGGGAAAACGCGTTTTGGGAACCCCCTTTTTTTCGGCCCCCGCTTGACGAATCACCCCGAAACTTTCAAGACAGGAGCTGACCTGAGTGAACCATTAGTTTGAAAATTTCTCGAAGATTCATCAAACGGCGCCAAAGATATTGGCAAAAGAAAAAATGCTTTTTGAATAGAAACAAAGTACTAACTATAACTAACTACTGGTTACATACACAGTAAGGAAGGAGTGTGCGTCTTGCAGCTACGTTGTGAAGGGAAACTGAATATATATATATATGTATATATATATATATTCAGTTTCCCTTCTAACGTAGCTGCAAGACGCACACTCCTTTCCTTACTGTGTATGTACACCTCTATCAGACATTGTGATGGTTTGAAAGCTGTAGAATACTATTTGAATCGGCGTCCAATGAAATTTGTCAAACACAATAGAATGTTAACCTCTATGATATTGGCATGTTTAGAACAAAATTTCTTTTTGTTTAATAACCAGATTTATCAACAAATCAGGGGTGTCGCGATGGGGGCCTGCTTCTCCCCCAGCTATGCTTGTTTGCATATGGGGCTGTGGGAGGAGCAGGTCCTTTGGACAATATGAAGCGATAATGAGAGAGCATGTTACGGTGTATCTACGTTACATCGATGATCTGTTTTTCATTTGGAGGGGTCGGAGTCAAGTGCAAAGGAATTTGTAGATCGTCTAAACAGCAATTGTCTTAACCTCCAATTTACATCCATTATTAATGCCGTATCTGTTTGCTTTTTGGATGTTGAAATATATGTGGATCATGAGCATTTAGCTACTAGATTGTTCAGAAAGCCAACTGCTGGCAATACGGTCTTGCATGCGACCAGTCATCACCCGCCCCACCTGATACGCAGCATCCCATATGGTGGGATGCAGCGTATCAGGCGGATTTGCAGTACAGATTTGGAATGCAGGGTTGCGCAGGAAGAATGCAAGCAGAGGTTTTTGGCGAGAGGATACGCACTCAAGGTTTTGGATAGTGCCATTGACAAAGCCATGAGCCTGTCCAGAAAGGAGGCTTTAACCCCGAGAATCAAGCAGACAGCAGAGAACATGATGCCCGTGACCATTAATCCTAGGGTCATATTGACGTACAACTGTCAACATCAGGAACTTAGGAAAATCTTTTACCGTAACTGGAATCTGGTACAGGGGGATCCAGTTATTGGTTTGTTAGTTCCAGTGAAGCCAGCGTTGACTTTTAGGAAAGCACCATCTATGAGCAGTACCCTTGTGAGCAGTAGCCCGGAGATGCAGATTCCGACTACTTGGATGGCGCAGTGTAAGGGGTTCAGGAAATGTTCTAGCTGTAAAGCTTGTAAATTTGGATGTAATAGAACTCAGTACAGTAGTCCTTTCAAGCCTGACCCCATCATGATAAACAAGAGGCTAACATGTAAGACTGAATTTGCGGTTTATGTGCTGGAGTGCCCTTGTGGGTTGAGGTATATTGGTAGCACCAAGTTACCGGCCCACAAGAGGATACTCCAGCACATAAGAGCGATCAGTGGTAAGGACCAGGCCTACCCAGTCGCAAGACATTTCGAGCAAAAACATGACAGTAACCCTGTATTTCTCCAGTATTTTGTAATAGATACGGTTCCAGCAATTAAACGAGGTGGAAACCGGGAGGCCAAATTGCGCCTCCTGGAAACAAGATATATACTGGAACTCGACACAAAATCTCCTTCAGGGTTAAATGCCAGTGTGGATTTCCATACCTGTCTCTGAGTGAGGGAAACATTGAATAATGACTTGTGGATTTTATATTTGTACTGTATGTTAGGATCAGCTGTAGTGTATATATTTTAGACATTTGGTAAAATTTTGCCTCTGAAATCTAAAAATTATGGTGAATTTTTGTATTTATTGTATATTTCTTTGTTATTTGTTATTTTTTTAGTACACATTTTGACCAAGGATTTGCTATGTATGCAAGGTGCGGGAGATATAGGAAGGCCCACTGGGGCATTATTCTTTACTTTAGTTGGCAGCAGAATCATGGGCTGTGCTTTTAACATCAGCAAAATATGATTATTGACAAAGTTTGGTGCAAGTATATTATTGTGTATACTTATTTATTGCTTATTTTAGGCGCATCAAACTTTACACATGTTTTTTATATATATTTTTCCTATTGCACTATGCTGCTGCTAATAACTCTATAGTTTCTATGCATTTGCACTTTGACTGCATGTCGTCATTTCCTGGTACTTATCACTTTAAATGTCGTTTCTCTACAATGCAATGCGTCATGTGATCAAGACCCGAGTGGGGGTCGAAACGCGTAATGGCGGACTTGCTGGCATTTTAATAAACAGCACTGGATTTGCACCAAGAACCTGGGGTCTGCTGTCGTCTTTTCAGGTCCGGGTGAGGCTTCTCAGAAGGACGAATCGAATATATATATATATATATATATATATATATATATATATATATATATATATATATATATATATATATATATATATATATATATATATATTCAGTTTCCCTTCACAATGTAGCTGCAAGACGCACACTCCTTTCCTTACTGTGTATGTAACAAGGCTGTTATGCACTTTCTCTTTGTGTGATCAAGGCCGCTTGATGGCCGAAACTAGTCACGTCTGATTTATGAAGGAATAAATCAACTTTTCCAAATCCTTGGTGTGGTCTCTGAGAGCGCGATTTACTGAATTTGTTCGAATTTGGATTACCAGCTGCTCCGCCGGTTTTCGCGCCACCTACCTCGGGACTCCGGCTTCCAGCAGGAGCGCTCTTTCCCTTGGATTCTATTGAGGAAGCCCACGAGTGAGACCGTCCGACCGATCCTTGCGTTACAGCAACACAGTGAGTGTGGAGCATCCCAGAGGGGGGGCTTGCACATGGGGGTGTGAGGTGGTGGGGTCGCCGATGTCGGAAGACGCGGAGGGCTTGCTGCATCCGCTCCCAATGTGCGGTGCTCTTCTCTGGCTGGCCGCTGCACTTAGCATTTCCATAGCCGTATGGCAGGCTGAGTTTAGAGGATATTTTTCAAACCACACGAGTGTATCACTAGAGTGCCCTCTACACTCCTACACTCTCTCTTCCTCACCCTGAGAGTCATTTGACAGAGAGGATTGCAAGACGGCACGGACAGCAGGAGGAACTTTCATTGTGAAAGGGAGACCCTTTGAGACTTTGAGAATTGGCATTAGTGCGGTGCGAGACGCACAGGAGAGTGACACATGATGGATGATGACAGCAATAGACGTGCTGTGGCACAGACACTGTTTGCGAGAGCTCCAGGGAAGGGTAAAATTGCAGCCACACAGACTATTCAAAACACCACAGTGAGGGATTTACTCAAAAAGTTGGAGAAACTCAGTAAAACCGAGATCTCAAAATGGTGGGAGGCAATCTCCCTCCAGGATTACATCAATAAAGAGATGATACCCAGAGGACTCAGAATTTACACGACTCCATAGTATGAGTCCCCAGACCCCAGGATGTTAGAGGAGTGGGCAGCAAATTCTGCAAGAAGCTCCAAAACCATGCTCAAGATTCTGGTGAAGTTCGCATGGCAGGACAGGGAGAAGATAATTGGAGAAATCAAACAGCTGAAGGACGAACTCAGCAACAATCCTGAACAGGACACCATTGGGAAATTCTATGATGATTTAAAACAGAGGCTAACCAACTACAAGGACGACTTAAAGGCCAGAAAACAACGAAAACTACACCGTGATTGTGTGGATTACGAAACAGGAAGGATCTTAACGTACAGTCGCAAATATGACCATCTATACGACGAGCCCGGTCCCAGCACCATGGCAACACAGTCCAACATAACGACTACAGAAGACGGCGGAGCAATCCAGAGTGATGCGGACACGGACAATTCAGCCACCTCAGTAACATCACTAACTTCAGCCAGTTCTCTATCCAGCAACGAGGCGGAGATAAGACCAAAGACTTTTTTAGACGAGTACCGGCTCCTTCGCAGGGGCCGGCAAACAACACGCACAACACCAAAACCGAAGAACAGGAACACAAACTCATGGGGAATGGGAAGAGGAAGGGGCCGGGGTATGGCCGAAAAAGGAGAAGGCGAGACAAACAGAGGCAGAGGAAGAGGGAATTTCAGAGGGCGCATGGGAAGCATTGCAACTCGCTCAACCACAGCCATATAATGGATGATGCTGAGGTAAACCGCACCATTGTGAATCTCACTTCTAAACCCATGAGTGATTTAGAATCCAGAACTCTATGTCTACGACTATCCTTTTGCCCCACGGAACCCCTGAACTATGTTAACACTCGTATTGACCTTTTTAAGTTTTGCCGCAAGCTCAAATTAAAAAAATGGCATAAACTGAAACCTAATACTAGCAGAGAACCGTGTTCCAACCTGACTCCGAATGAGGAACTTAAGATCAGTGACATCGATACCCTTATGACATTACCCGAACTGGGCAGCGAAGGGGCATGTGATAATCAAAATATGTACCAGATATTGAGAGAGTTTGAAATCAGCTATGATAAAGCGGACAATACAAAATTCAGACTGAAGTCCACGTTTTTACCAACCATGCTGCATGACAATATTGACACTTTCCAAGACATTGTATCTGATCAACTGCTGAAATTTAAACAAAAAGTTTGGTTTAAAAAATCGGTACCCATATCATACAATCTCACTATAGCACAAAAGAATGCAATCACCAATCTAGCTACTGATAGCTCCATTGTCGTCAGGCCTGCTGACAAGGGGGGCAATGTAGTTATCATGAGTAAGGAGATGTACATATCAGAAGCTAACCGTCAACTTAGTGACCCTCTATTTTACATTCTCACCAATAGAAATGAGTACACCAAGAGCATCATCAGTATATGGAACAACTTAACGGATTGGAGGGACAAGGGTTTGCTAGAATGGGAAGAGTATTGTTATTTGAAGAAAGATTTCCCTAAACTCCCTGTTCTTTACCTCATTCCAAAAATCCACAAGGATATCACCAATCCCCCGGGTCGGCCCATCGTTTCCTCCAGGGGTAGTGCTTTGGAAAACGTATCGAGATACGTCGACCACTTTCTGAAAGACCAGGTCATTCTCCTTCCCTCCTATGTGAGAGACACTAAGGACTTTCTCATCAAAATCCAAGGGGTGGAATGGCAAGAGGATTTTCTCTTAATCACGATGGATGTCAGCTCACTATATATGGTTATTGAGCATGAGTTAGGGATCTCGGCATGTAAAAAATACCTCTCCAAGAGATCCATCAAACACTTGGAGCACACAGACATGATCATTGCCATGATCAGGTTCTGTCTCAATAATTTTTTCCTATTCAATGGAGACATATACAGACAAACACTCGGCACCGCCATGGGGACTTGTTTCGCTCCTAGTTTTGCAAACTTGTTCCTAGGGGCTTGAGAGGAGGAGTTAAGAAAAGACATCAAGTTTAGGAGTGACTTTGGCAAGGTCATTCTATGGTTGAGGTACATAGATGACTTCTTCCTGATTTGGAGAGGGACTATTACCGAGGCCACTGACTTCATGCACAGATTGAATAACAACAATCATAATTTGGTATTGACTAGTAACATCAGTGACAGTGTAGTGGAATTCCTAGACATTAAGGTGGAAATCAAAAACAATACCCTACACACAAGCCTTTTCAGGAAAGCCACTGCCTGCAATAGTCTGCTCCATGCCATGAGCTGCCATCCCGACAGGCTCGAGTCAAATGGAGTATCCCCTATGGGGAACTCCTCAGAGCTAAACGTAATTGTAGCTCGGAGGAGTCATTTACTAGAGAGCAAGACATCATGCTCGCAAGATTTGCCGAGAGAGGTTATCCTAGATGGGTCCTACGCAGGGCAGTGGATAAGGTGAAAGCAGTTAGTAGAGCCACCTTTCTAGAAAGCTATGAAAACAAAGGAGAAAACAATGACACTGACGACATCACTAGAGTCATCCTAACATACAATGGTGGGTCAAAGGAAGTACAATGTATCCTAACCAGAAACTGGGACATGTTAAAGAAAGATCGTAATATAGGTACCACGATCCCAGATAGACCACGCATCACCTACAGGAAGGGGCGAAGCATGAGAGACATTCTGGTGCACAGTGACATCACCACCAACGAGGAAAGAGGCATCAACCTGCAGGGCTTCTTCCCATGCAGACCCTGCAAAGCGTGTCGCAGTAGCAACATGCGGAGGGAGTTCCTCAATACCAACAGCAACAGGTCCATACCGATCCGCCAATTCCTCACGTGCAGCTCAGCTTTTGTTGTGTATGCACTAGAGTGCCCCTGCAACCTGCACTATGTGGGCAGTACCACTCATATGGCCAAAAAGCGTGTTTTGGAACATATGAGGGCCATCTCCAATAAAGATCAACACTACCCCATAGCCAGGCACTTTGAGACACACCACTACTCTGACAGTGCGAAACTACAATACTTCATTATCGAACAAGTAGAAAGCAATCACAGAGGGGGCAATTGGGAACTCCAATTGAGGAAGCGGGAATCTAGATGCATCATTGAGTTAGGAACACGCTACCCCAAGGGGCACAATATTGACGAAGAGATTTTCATACACTTACATGAGGAATAGGATTGTGATACATTACTGAGTCCATCTGTTTACACAATGTACCTGTGCATGCAAACAGTTGTTTTACAATAATGTATACAAGATTTATGAAACTGTCATTAGTCAGTGTTTTTATGATTTTAACCTTCTATCCTTTCCCTTTACAGGAGGAAAGGAAGGGACAAACTGGATGGAACCGATAGACCTACAGGGGTCCCTACCCTTTTCTTCATGGCATCATTCTCCTGATGTTCCAGTCACCGCAGTTAAGAATATCTTCTTTTCTATTTCTTTAATTTTTCTTTTTTCAGTGCACATCTGTGTGCATCATTGTTTACACGCTTACACACTGTTTTTCCATTCCTTAGTTTACATAGTTGGCTTGCACAGAGTCTCCCACTTGGGGATTATAGCTTCAGGCGCTATTTTAGCTTTGTCCTTGCAATTGGACTGTGCAATGTATTTCATTACAGAACTGAGAGACTTTGGCCAGCTGGCCAGCCACAGTTCTAATTGGGTCCCGGCTTGTCTTGCCCCTATGCCTTCAACCCAAGTGTGCTATTTTCAAATTATGTGGCAATCTAGTGGATGGAGTCCCGTTGTGTTCCATTGATGGGACACTTAGACACTATAAGATGGCGACCGCTTATTTTAGGTTAGCAATTTTTTCTTTGGACTTTGCAGCGCGAATGTTCAATCAGGTGATTGCATGCCCCTGCTACCAATGAGTCATGTCATGCATGCATGTACTTCTGTGCTGTGATGGTCTAACATTGTGATTTAACATGTGAATTAACACGTTACAATATGGCGGCCATGAGACTACAGCGTTTACACTGTTTCATGTAGATTACCTTGTCCAACCTTAGTTTCTACACTGTGTATGTAACAAGGCTGTTATGTACTTTTTAGGTCTCGCGCCTAGCGTTGCAGTGCGTAGCGCGAGACCTCTAGAAAGGGCTTTAGAAAGCTAACCACACGCTTGTGCGTGTGGTTTTGCTTTCGCCTGCTGGTATTGGCTTTTGCGTGCTTATTTTTAATAAATACAGCACGCGATTGGGTAATGGCGGGCGCATGTCCCGCCTTTGCTCCTCCCATTCCCACTGGTGGCTAGCACACGCAGCAGCGCGCGTTCGCCTCGCTGCCGCGCTCCCTCCCCCCGCTCCGCTGTGGTGCGCGCGCACCACTGTTTTTATATGCAGGCGTCGCAGGCCGGAACCGCAGGGACCAAAGGTCTGGTGCTTAACTTATAAACTACATTTTGAAAGAGGTTTTGCTTAACTTGTCCTTATCGAAGCAGGCATCTGTGAAGGCTTTTCTTGAATGTATTATATGTGGTGCACCTATAATCTGTTTTCTGACAGTGCAATCTGAGATTTACACAAACAGACCAGTGGCACACATTAGTTATTTGGGAGATGAGGTAAAAATACATTTCACATAGATGTTCATTCATTTCAAAGCATCTCGTTCCAACGGATACGGAATTATTCTCCACCTGATTTCACATCAGCAAACGAGTGTGTTGCTGAAATTCGGTGATTATAATCTGTCGTCATCGGACGGTGGCGCTGACCGTGTCGTGAGTCTTCTTGTTCGCGCCCTATATCTGGAAGTAGAATGATCCCTAGATGATTAAACCAGATCCACACGTGATCTTAGCAAAACAAAATACAAAAGGAATGTGTTTTCCTGAGATCGTGAGGTAAAGTATATAGTATTATTCACGCAAACCACCATTTAAAGAAGGCGTGGCAGCTGCCTGATTATATAAAACGCAAATCTGACAAGACACCCTTTAACTTAATAGTAAACTTAATTTTCTGACAGATGAAGGAAGCTTGCCGTTCTGACCATTGCCGGAGCCCCTCCTCAATTTCCATACTGCAGCCTTCGCCTCACGTATTCCAGCTCATTAGAAGGGGAGGGCTTCTTCGGAACAGAAAAGATAAGCTACATTAAGTAAGAGTCAATTTTGGCGACGAGCCCATGCTTACAGGGAGGGGATGGACATTCTACCCCTCGGCACTCCCCGTTATACTGAAAAGCAAAGAGCACGCTTTTAGAGCAGCATGAGGTGCCGTGTCCCAGCCATGCTCCCATGGCCCCCCGTTTTGCTGCCGCCTGCTGCTTAGCTGGTTTGAACATTTTTTTGAACATCTTATGCTGAGTTGCAGTCTGGCCCTGCATACCTCTCCATTTGGCTTATCTTAACCCCGTGAATTTCTGAGCAGTCGCTAAGGGCACTTGGAGTAAAACGGTAGTTAAAGCCACAAAGGCGGATGACCATTGCAAATATGCCTTCAAACCAAAACTCGTAGGTAGGGACAGTCAAAACGCGTTTTACTGAGTTTACAGCTGATTTCTTAGTTCCCCACGGACTGTCAATATTTAGCATTTTCTCCACCAAATTGTAGAATTACTTGCAGAGGTTCTAGATCTGCCTAAATCTACTTGCATAGATAGATTGTGTAGCAGCTTCAGAAAGGTGCAGAGGAGGGTCTGGGATATTCTTCATTAGCTCCATCGAGTTTAGGCCAGCCTGAATGGTTGGCGTGTGTGTGTTAAGAGTATGCAGTGAATCGGTCCAGCCCTAGTCACCCTAGCCCTTCTAACTAACACGGCACGCTGTTGGGTGGGCATGAACGTGAAGGTTATCCTAGGAAAGCGGCGAGGGTGCATATAACCTATCAAAAGCCCATAAAAAGTTGTTGACTGAATTGTGGGAACAGGAGATGGTCGACCAAGATGGAGGCCTTCACATCTGCATGCACACATTGTAGCTAAAGAGAGATGTTTACAAGGGAGGAGAGACCCAAGTTATATATTGCATTATGTTCTAGAATTGTAGGGCTCCTTGAGACACACAGTGGACGCAGTTTTATGTACTTTTCTTATTTTTCGCATTGGTCTAAGAAACATTAAGAGGGCTCTTCTCCATCCTCACTACAGATTTGACCCTTTCCCACAGAAATATCTTCATATTTCTGCAGATTTTATTTTTCTGGCGTTTTTGTCCACCACTGGGAATTTTGTCATTTCAAGGTCAATGAAATGAGTATTTGTTATATTCATTTTCAGAGCTATGAAACCACACAATCTCATGGCAACCACACTTTTAAAATGTAAGTTAATAGGGTCATAATGTAGTACTCAGTTAATCAATGCCTTTTATTTAGCCGTTTTGAAAAACAATGCAATAGGTCTCGCAATATTAAAGTTTGAGCTATTGGTGTTGCATTATTTAGCAATGCCAATAGCTCAAACTTTAATAATGCGAGACCTATTGGCTATGCCAATGCTTGTTCTTTGTGTGATCAAGGCCGCTTGACGGCCGAAACGCGTCACGTCTGATTTATGAAGGAATAAATCAACTTTTCCAAATCCTTGGTGTGGTCTCTGAGAGCGCGATTTACTGAATTTGTTCGAAATTGGATTACCGGCTGCTCTGCCGGTTTTCGCTCCACCTCCTTCGGGACTCCGGCTTCCAGCAGGAGCGCTCTTTCCCTTGGAAAGTAGGTAATATATACATATATATATATATTCACTGAAAAAACCATAGGTTTCAGGGACATTATAGTTAGGTGGACATTTCACTCATACAAAACCATAGAAATTCCACCGTTATAGTTAGTTCAGTTAACTATAACTCGCGCCCCCGCAATGCACTGCTCATGACGTCACATATTACATCATTCATGGCATGGTCAGTGACATCACTGATGACATCTCAAATGACATCACTGATGACATCACTGATGACATCATCCAGTGACTGTGTGTTTCTGTAAAGTTTAAATATGTTTTATATATATGGCAAGGTGTATTGAAGAATGAGTGGGTGTATAAGTGTCTGGATGGAGGATTTAGCAGGTATGTAACTGATTGTATAAGTGACTGATTAAACGTGTCTTACTGAATGCATGGGTTAGTGACTAAACTGTGTAAATGTCTGTATCAGTCTGTCTGTTGTTGTGTAAGCTGCTACATGGGTTGGTCAGTAGCTACATTAGTGTCTATATGGGTTATTGATTGTTTGCTTGAGTATTTGTATGGGTGGGTTGGAGGTGTGTGACTATGTGCATAGATGTGTGAGTAGGTGATTCACTGGGTGTATGGGTTCAAGAGTGCATCTGTGAAGGGCTGTATGGGTGGCTAAGTGTGTGTATGGGTGTGTTGGTGAGTGAATGGATGTCTCAGTGGTACATATGTGAGTAACTACATATGTAAAAGGAAGTATATGTGAGTGATGGTGCATATAAATAACTATATGTGAGACTGAGTGATTGTGAGAGTGGCATGTATGGATGAGTCTGTACTTGTTTCAGTGATTACATAAGAGAGTAACTATGCATTACTGTCTGTATGAATTAGTGAGGTGGTGTGTGTATAACTGTTTAGGTGAGTAAATGGGAGTGTGATTGATTCTTTGCATGACTGACTAGGTGTGTGAGTAACTCCATGGATGAGTGGCGGTGTGTGAGTGTCTGAATAGGTGTATGAGTGCCTATGATAGTGTTGTATTGATAAGTGACTGCATGTATAAGTGATTGTATACGTGAATGAGTGGATGTGTGTGCAGACCTAGGAATCAATGAGTGAGTATGTAGTAACTGGTATTGGTGTGTGGATTGTTTCGAAAATGGTAGTGTGTATTTTACAGTGGGTGTATTAAAGGTTATATTAGGGTGTGATGAGGTGCATCAGATTATCACATGGATGATGTCATCAGTAATGTCATCAGTGATGTCATTTGAGATGTCATCAGTGATGTCACTGACCATGCCATGAATGATGTAATATGTGACGTCATGAGCAGTGCATTGCAGGGGCGCGAGTTATAGTTAACTGAACTAACTATAACGGTGGAATTTCTATGGTTTTGTACGAGTGAAATGTCCACCTAACTATAACGTCCCTGAAACCTATGGTTTTTTCAGTGAATTTCAAATGTTTTTTAAATGCTAATTTCTTACTATAACGTCCCTGAAACCTATGGTTTTTTCAGTGAATATCTAAGGTTTTTTAAATGCTAATTTCTAACTATAACGTGCCTGAAACCTATGGTTTTTTCAGTGAATTTCAAACGTTTTTAAAATGCTAATTTATAATTATAATGTTCATTAAACCTATGGTTTTTTCAGTGATTTTAAATTTTCATTCCATTCTCAACCGAGTGAAAACAGCCGATATTGCCAGTTTTCCAACAAAAGCTTCCGCAAAAAAATTTGCCACAAGTGAGAGCGACAACTAACGCTAATAATATGCAGAGTTGGCGTTCCCGTGCAAAAAAACCATGCAAACACCACTTCCCGATATTTTCAACGAGCAGCCGAATCTTGGGTGCGATCCAAAAACAGGCGATAAGCTGCGTTAGCAGTAAGAATTTAACATCTGCCTTTTACTGGTGTAAAGCAGGACGACTACCTACAGTGTGAAAGGGAGCCCAGCCCATAACCACATCTAAAGACCAACACATATCATAGAGCTACTGACCATGCAGCTCTGACACCCAAGAAGGCCACAACACCCACTGCCATCACCCTCAGGACCTCCCCCCCGGACCACCCCCCTCCCTACTACCACCGAGGCAGCGCAGAACAGGACAGCGGACCCTCCAAAAACGGCATGGTCCCTCAGCCACACAATAGCTGAATGTTGGGAGATGTGGCAACCAAGTATGTGTGAAGGACGCAAGACACCCATCGATAAAAATGCACACAGTACCAAGTGTAGCGGTGATGTGGTGGACAGACCTCACTATGCAGAGCACAAACCTCTCCATGTGGACATATACTGCTGGTACTTGTAGTGTTGTGGACAATAGACGCAACCATGTTACCTCAGGCAGTGGGGAAGATCTCGGTCATGTAGCTGTGTTATCCCCCCCTGGAAGCGGAAGCGGAGTGGGCTGGTCCAACGTACCCCACTCCAGCGTAGGAGTATGAATAAATAGGCTGGGGCTCTGGGCGTGGTTCACTTGTGGGAAGGCCAAAACGTCTGACAGGGCGGCAGCCCTCACCCTGCCATGAGGCCTCCGCCGTGACCGCCGGCCTCCTCGACACAGGCCCCCTGCGAACCCAGCAGCAGAGCACCAGAGACTTATGTCTGTACAGACTACTGCCTTCGATCTACACTGTGGACAGCAGGGCTCACAATTCAGATCGAGTCCCAATTGCAGATGACTCAGTCCAGTAGGCAAGAGACATTGCTCCCAGTGCGGCCCGCCCGGACCACGCATCATTGCAGGCTGCGCACACGCTGAGTGCTTCAGGTGCCACTAACTCAGTGCACCACAAGTCATCGCCACGTAGCCTTATTAAGGCAGAATTCATTAGACAAAAGACATTGCTACCAGTGTGGCCCGGCCGGACCACGCATCATCGCAGGCTGCGCACACGCTGAGTGCTTCAGGTGCCACTAACTCAGTGCACCACAAGTCAACGCCACGTGGACTTATTAAGACAGAATTCATTAGGCAAAAGACATTGCAACCAGTGCGGCCCGCCCGGACCACGCATCATCGCAGGCTCCACACATGCTGGTTGCTTCAGGTGACACTAACTGTACAGCTCAACTCAACGCCACGTGGCCGTGGGCCCTTGCTGACCGCTGCCTCTGGCCTACACTGCGGTCATCAGGGCTCACATTTAAAATTGACTCTTGATTCATTAATTGCAGAGTCCAGTAGGCAACTAAGTATTACGTCCCTAAAACCTACATAACATCCTTTTAGTATCCTTGCTTCAAGAACTTGTTTTATATCAGTTATAGCTTTAGTACAATGACCAACTTCATCTTGCAAGTCCAAAGGAACACTGAATGGCAGTCTACACTGCGGACAGCAGAGCTCACAATTTGAATTCAGTCTTGATTTATTAATTGCAGACAGAATTGTACTCTATGTCCTCGAATTTTGTCAAGAGGAAGTGACAAAAAGCATTCCTTGATGTCTGTGCTGACTACTGCCTTCGATCTACACTGCGGTCAGCAGGGCTCACAATTCAGATCGAGTCGCGATTGCAGATGACGCAGTCCAGTAGGTAAGAGACATTGCATCATCGCTGGCTGCGCACACGCTGAGCGCCACACCTACCACTAACTGTATGCAGCTCAAGTCAACGCCACGTGGCTGTAGGCCCTTCCTGACCGCTGCCTCCAGCCTACACTGTGCTCAGCAGGGCTCACAATTCAAATTCAGTCTTCATTCATTAATTTCAGAGTCCAGTAGGCAACTAACTATAATGTCCCTGAAACCTACATATTTCGACAGTGTATTCCATAAATGTTTCATCTTTTGTTCCATACACCTACACTGCGGTTAGCAGAGCTCACAATTTAAATTGAGACATGATTTATTTATTGCAGACAGAATTGTAATCTATGTCCTCGAATTGTGTAAACAGGAAGTGACTAAAAGCATTCTTCGATGTCTGTGCTGACTACTGCCTTCGATCTACACTGCGGATAGCAGGGCTCACAATTCACATCGAGTCGCGATTGCAGATGACTCAGTCCAGTAGGCAACAGACATTGCTCCCAGTGCGGCTCGCCCGCACCACGCATCATCGCTGGCTGCGCACACGCTGAATGTTTCTCATGCCCCTATCTCAGTGCAGCACAACTCATGGACCCTTTATGATACAATGTTTTGTGTATAATTTCACATCTGCTGCCCCTACCTCAGTGTACCACAAGTCATGGACCCTTTACGATACAATCTTCTATGTATTATTTCACATCTGTTACCCCTACCTTAGTGCAGCACAAATCATTGACCCTTTATGATTGAATCTATGTGTCTGATCCAATGATTACTGTTGTACTTGTAGCCAGCACCAACCATTCCCGGAGGGCTGGCTTACACTCACCCCACATGCATCCAGCACAGACGTCACTGGACATGTGACCCTGGTAATAAAAATGAGTCGAGCGCACATGCCCGTACCCAGTTCCACTATCTATCTGTGTCCGTGTGTTCATTATGTATGCAAGATGCCGCCCCTGGGCCCTACCACATTACATTGTGCTGTGGACAGCGTATGCAACCATGTTACTCTGGCAGTGGGGAAAACTTCGGTTATGTAACTTTCTCTCGATCACTGTACAAGTACGTACGTAGAGACTGGATCATTACAGTACTGCAAGGAGAGTGTATAGTGAATTTATAAGTGCTTGGGGATTGGCGGAGTAATTCTATAAGTACATATGTTGGCGCAGCCTAACCCCGAACACAAGCTTGGCTCTAATTGGCTGCCTTCCATGTGCCAAAAACTGAAACTTAAACTTTCCATGGCCCTGTATTGCTACAGCTGCAACACTCCACTGAATGTGCAATAAACATTCATATCCACACAGATGTGTCATGTCCACCATCTTTCATGTGTGGAACTATGGATGAATGTAGGGTCAGTGATTCCCCATACCTTCCATGTTGGCCATGTTGTGGGACTTGGCTCACAGAGTGACACATTGGCGCTTACGACCCGGGTGACGTCAGCACTACAACAGGGACACCCGCATCAGTTGATTCCTCATACAGACCAGGACGGAGCCACGCCCATAGCTCCGGAGTCATTCTTCACAGCCTCACGCAGGACTGGCATACGCCAGGCCAGCCCACTCCGCTTACGCTTACAGGGAAGGACAACAACGCTACATGGCCCAGATTTTCATTACACTGATCTGCTGGTCACACCCTAGTTGTCAGTACGCCACAGCCACTCCCTCACGGCTAGTATACACCCACACCATACCCATCGAGCACACACGTCACAAGACACGTAACCCTGCCAATAAAAAAGACCGGGCGCACGTGCTCAACGCCATTTCAGAGTTGCTCGCACCGGATACACTGCGGCCGGCACAGGCACACCGGCACGGGACGGTGACTTTCGGTCCACTGAGGTACGGGTACCATAACTGCTGAGCGGGTGTGCAGCCTGCGGTGATGGCCCATCCCGGCGGCCTGGCCAGCTCATGTTTTGTGTGCCCTGCTGGACCGCAGTGTAGGCCTGAGCCATCAGACAGCGCAGGCCTACCGCCACGTGGTGTCGCCTCGCTGGTCACAGAGTTAGTGGCACCACAAGGGCTGAGGGGGTGTGCAGCCTGCGATGAAAAGCCCGGTGCACTGGTATGTCCTCTGCCATGGCTAAATCAAGACCCAGCACCAAATGTGAGACCTGGTGGCCTGCGGAGCGGGGCTGCATGACATGCAGGGTGCTTGTCCGCGGGCCCAGGGCTTGGGGCTTGCAGCGGCACAAAGTAGGCCCTCTTTTCTACACGCAAGTTGCGAAAGGTGAGCAGAGAGGCTTGTTAGTGCAGCGGCGGGCAGTCACCTCCGGGCAGTGATAGTGGATGGGGTGCAGCAGCCTGGGTGCGCAGCGGCAGACAGTCACCTCCGGGCAGTGGGAGTGGATGGGCTGCAGCAGCCTGGGTGCGCAATAGCGGGCAGACACCTCTGGGCAGTGGAAGTGGATGGGGTGCAGCAGCCTGGATGCACAAAGGCGGGACAGAGAATTAGGCGTGTGCAGTTGTATGTACTCTGCCATTACTGATTCCATACTACGTTTCAGATGACTAAGCTTGAGGGCTCCACTATGTCCCGGCACGTGGTTGGAGACACACCGGTGACGGAAAGGTGAGCTGGGAGGGTTTTGTCCACAGTGTCGGCACTCACTGTCCCTCTCCATCTCTTCCTTTCTCTCTCTCACACTCTTTCTATGTCTCTTCCTCTCTCTCTCATTCTTTCTTTCTCTCTCTATTCCTCTCTGTCTCACTCTTTCTCTCTCTCTCTACCTCTCTCTCACACTGTTTCTCTCTTTCTCTCTCACTTCCTTGTATCTCACTCTTTCTCTCTTTCTCTCTCCCTTCCTCTCTCTCTCACTCTGTCTCTTCCTCTCTCTCACACTGTTTTTTTTCTTTCTCTCTCTACCTCTCTCTCTCTTTCTCTCTCTCTCACTCTTCCTCTGTTTCTCTCTTCCTCTTTCTCACACTGTTTCTCTCTTTCTCTCTCTGTTCCTCTCTCTCACTGTTTCTCTCTCTCTTCCTCTCTCTCTCACTCTTTCTCTCTTTCTCTCTGTCTACCTCTCACTCTTTCTTTCTCTCTCTCTTCCTCTCTCTCTCTCCTTTGATGGACGCATGACGCACAATCTTATCTTGCTTTTTTTCTAGCAGGCTGTGATTCACAGATTGACGACCCCCCGACATGGACCTCCCGCCACGAGGCGATGACTTCAGTTCCACTGAGTTAGTAGCACCACAGCTGAGCGCGTGTGCAGCCTGCGATGATGCGTGGCCATCCTGCAATCAACACCCACTCTGAATTGTGAGCTCGGCTTGACCGCGTGTACGAAACTTGTGTCTGAGGAGGTTGCTTCAGCACGTGGTGGACCCTCTTCGACACACTCCGGTGGCGGAAGGTGAGCAGAGAGCCTTGTTTCCGCAGCAGCGAGCAGTCACCTCTGGGCGGTGGGAGTGGATAGTGTGCAGCACCCTGGGTGCACAAGAGCGGGCAGACACCTCCGAGCAGTGGAAGTGGATGGGGTGCAGCAGCCTGGGTGCACAGGAGCGGGCAGACACCTCTAGGCAGTGGGAGTGGATGGGATGCAGCACTCTGGGTGCGCAGGAACGGGCAGTCACCTCCGGGCAGTGGGACTGGATGGGGTGCACCAGCCTGGGTGCACAGCAGCGGGCAGACACCTCTGGGCAGTGGGAGTGGATGGGATACAGCAGCCTAGGTGCGCAGAGGCGGGCAGGCAACTCTGGGCGGCGGGAGTCGATGGGGTGCAGCAGCCTGGGTGAGCAGGGGCGAAACAGAGAATTAGGCATGTGCAGTTGTATGTACTCTGCCATTACTGATTCTATACTATGTTTCAGATGACTAAACTTCAAGACTCCACTATGTCCCGGCACGTGGTTGGAGACACACCGGTGGCAGAAAGGTGAGCTGTAAGGATTTTCTCCACAGTGTCAACACTCACTCTCCCTCTCCATCTCTTCCTTTCTGTCACTCACACTCTTTCTCTCTCTCTCACTCTGTATCTCTTCCTTTCTCTCTCTCACACTCTTTTCTCTATGTCTCTTCCTCTCTCTCTCATTCTTTCTTTCTCTCTCTCTTCCTCTCTGTCTCACTCTTTCTCTCTCTCTCTACCTCTCTCTCACACTGTTTCTCTCTTTCTCTCTCATTTCCTTGTATCTCACTCTTTCTCTCTTTCTCTATCTCTTCCTCTCTCCCACTCTTTCTCTCTTTCTCTGTCTCACTCTTTCTTTCTCTGTCTCTTCCTCTCTCTCACTCTTTCTCTCTCTCTCTCTCTCTCTCTCCTTTCATGGACGCATGACGCACAATCTTATCTTTCTTTTTGTCTTGCAGGCTGTGATTCACAAATTGTCGAGGGATGACACGCCATACCTGTACCTACTTTTATTTTGTTGCTTTGTTTAAATAAAATGTTTTATATGTAAATCCATAGATGACTGAGATTCTTATTTGTCCAACCTCCCATGCATCTTCTTTACTATAATTGTGCGTCATCAGCCAATTTGTTACGTTCCAGATTTCCTAACGTTGCTGTCACATTTGTTTGTGTGAGGGGGGAGGTGAGGGGGGATGGCAGACAAGGGGCTGGTGGCGGGGGGTGTCAGAGCAGTGTTGGGTGTCCGAGCTGCATGATCGTTGGCTCCATTGCATCTGTTGTCATTCACGTATGGCTCTGGGTTCGCTCCCTTTCATATTGCAGGTTGTAGTCCGACTTTACACCAGCTCAGAGCAGGTGTAAACTTTCTGCTACTAACGCACCTTATCGCCTGTTTTGTACTCTCTTCGACGATCTTGCTGGTGGTTGAGACACATCTGAAGTGATGTGTTTGCTGCTTTTGCACAAGAACGTCTACTCTACATCTCATTAGCAATATTTGCCGGACTCATCCGTGACGATGCTTTTTGAGGCTGCTATCGCTGGTAAACTGGTGATATGGGCTGTTTGCTCCAGCTTGTGAATGGTGCGTTAAATTTATCACTATTTTGGTTGCGATAAAGTGCCGTTAACTCGGCGATATGTCCTTGAGAATTTACCCCTCGGTGTTTGAAAGAATTAAGAAGTACTCAAGTGCCGCGCTGAGAGCCGCGCACCCATCGCTTTCACAAGTTTGCTATGACAGGGCGGGAGAGAGCGAGGGAGAGAGACGGAGCGAGATAGCACAAGCAGCGCAAGGCCGCACAGGCACCTGGCTCCACATACCAACATGTGTGTGTGCATCGCCATCCGTGCACAGGCAATTCCCCACAATGCAGCCCACACACATATCAATCACAGAACATCAGCAATGAAGGCAATGTGGTACAAAACTCCCCTCATACAGGTTCTGTGTCCGGTGTGTGTGGCAGGGTGATGGCTGCATGGCTGTGTTCCCCTGACACATCAGACTGCGTAGGTGATGGGGCTGCATCAGATGTCGTCCAGCACCTATGCAAAAACAATGTCTGGCTCACAGAGGCGGAGCTTGCCAAAGGGATACACCCCCGCACATAACACACCTTCTTAATTTCTAATTTACATTCCTAGTTGGTATGCAGATTTCAAATGTCACAAACGCATGCAATTCTTTTCTTGTCACACAGTACATGTAATGCACCGCTTTCATCAAGAATGGAACCAGTAATGGCACAATTTCCTTGTTGCTCCACACATAAATCCATGTAAAGAACAAATCAGAATAGTTCCTTATTTTTTTTAGATTGCAAAACCTCTCTTTATTGCTTATTTTTGAGCTTTCCATATAAACAGTTTTTTTAAGGACACATACAGGTGAAAAGTTCAACGTATTGTATCAACACTTTCTAGAACATTCTACGACATGTGCAGGTTAAAAGTTCATCATTTTTTTAAACCTACCGATATATTTTTTTGCAACATTTTCTCCAACATTTAACGGCACGTGCAGGTCAAAAGTTCACCATTCTTTCAAGTTTGAACTGCACCTTCCGAATACAATTAGCAGGTGTGGTTGATCTGAGCAAATTTCATCCTATGATATGTACTCCACGTATAAACTGCTTTTTTATTAACCAATCACCAAGATGCTTTTCATCAAAACTAAAATACACCCTACTTTTTAGGACACAATACATTTCATCTCCCAATCGGTTAACGTTTTGTATGTGAAAAAAAAGTAGTTCCCCATGTTTAAACATATCTCTCATTCTACGAACGGACTGCATGAGCTACAGACATTTATCCATATCTTCTAGCCATACCTTCAAAATGCTAGTGTTGATTGTAGGACATAGCTATGTTTTCTGGTGCAAGAGGTATGCAGAAGAGAGACATATTGACTTAGACCTAGGTTTACAAAATGTGCACAATAAATGGTTTGCACAGACAGGATTGAAGTGGCATCAATTGCTCCCTTTGGTTAAAACCTGTTTGCATCTCCAACACCCTGATCTCATGATTGTGCACTGTGGTGGTAACGACCTAGGCACATTGACTGGGGTAGGTTTGGAAATGCTTATGAAGGACACCTTTGGACAATTGATGTTACTTTAGCCTCAAACTGTCTTTATATATTCCAATATATGCCAAAGACAGAAGTGGAAATGGTCAAACCAATTTTGTCATAAGATTGAAAAATCTAGGAAGAATGTCAACAAAGCTGTGTCTGCATACCTCAGAGACCATAGAATGGGGTCTATCTACAACAACAACATACGTTTTGATATGGCTGATATCTACAGCAGTGATGGAGTACACTTCACAGATGAGGGAAACCGAGTTTTCCTTTTAATCTGAAGCTGTGCAACTGCACTTATATGTAGCTTCAACTAATAAACACAAGGGCTCTTTTTAGAGCCGCCTTATATTCCCAATTTTGGCTCGCAGAGTGTCCGCTGCGGTTCGGCTAGCAGAGGGACACCTGTGGGCCGTCGGGCAGGCTCGCAGAGGAAGAGCTGCGGCCCGTGGGCTCAGCTCGCAGAGGGAGACCTACGAGCTGTTGGCTTGCAAAAGCACAGCACCGTACTGGCTCGCAGAGGGAGAGCTGTGGTCTGACTCGCAGAGGGAGACCAACGGGTCAACAGGCCTGCTAGCAGAGACACAGCTATCAGTTAACAGGCTGGCTCACAGACATACAGCTGCGAGCCCTCCGAGCTGCAACCCGACGGGCTAACTCACAGAGGGAGAGTAACGGGCCAACGGGCCTGCTAGCACAGACACAGCTACGAGCTAACTAGGTGGCTCACAGAGGTAGAGCTGCGGGCCTGACGGCTTGAGGACACAGAGCTGCGAGCCGACGGACTGGCTTCTAAAGGCATAGCCGCGAGCTGATGATGTGGGGAGAGGGAGCGTAAAAGGAGTATCTCGCACAGACAGACCTGTGGGATATTTTCAGTATTGCCTCGCAGAGGTAGAATTACTGATCCGATGCCTTTTAGAGGGAGAGAGATGCGAGCTGACGGACTGAGTCACAAAATGGCTGACAGCTCGCAGTCGCAGAGCTGCGAGGCGACAGACTGGCTTCTAAAGGCATAGCCACGAGCTGGTGATGTGGGGAGAGGGACCGTGAAAGGGGTATCTCGCACACACAGAGTTGCGGTATATTTGTAGTGTTGCCTCGCAGAGGTAGAACTACGGACCTGATGCCTTGTAGAGGGAGAGATGTGAGCTGACGGACTGAATCACAAAATGGCTGCCAACACTTCCTAGTTTCAACAGTTCGCAGCCAATCAGCCGCAAGCTCGTGCTCGTAACGCCTCAGCCAATCAGATGTCAGAATTCTTAAATATCAATATCTGGAAAATTTGATATTTCTCTAAAGCTACTGAACGGATTTACCCCATTTAAACAAAAGCGTGCTTTCTGGACCAAGACCTTTCTCTCTGCCAAATTTGGTGTAATTCTGTTCAGCAGTTTGACCTGTAGCCTTGTCTAAAGTTTCCTATGGAAATTGCATGGAGAAAACATGTTTTGGGACCCCCTTTTTTTAGCCCCCCCTTGACGAATCCCCCCCAAACTTTTAGGATAGGAGCTAACCTGTAAAGAGGAACTTTTTGGAAAATTTCGTAAAGATTCGTCAAACGACGCCAAAGTTATAAGCACATCAAAAAATGCTTTTCCTATGGAAACGTGGTCCTAACTATAACTATCTACTGGCGACCGCCATTAGATAATATATATATATATATATATATATATATATATATATATATATATATATATATATATATATATACCTACTGGTGGCCAGTAGTAGGTAGTTATAGTTAGGATGTAGCTTCCATAGGAAGAGCGTTTTTTCATTTGCCAATAACTTTGGCATCGTTTGATGAATTCTCATGAAATTTTCAAATGTAGTTTGACGCTTAATTCAACTGCTGTCTGGAAAGTTGCAGGGTGATCTGTCAAGCAGGGGCCAAGAGAAATAGAGGGTGCCAAAATGCATTTTCCTATGTTAATTTCCGTAGGAACTTTAGACAAGGTAACAGCTCGAACTGCTGAACGGAATTACACCAAATTTGGCAGGAAGGTAGATGTTGGTCCAATAAGCGCCCTTTTTGTGATTTGATGTAAAGCAGTTCGGCAGATGTCATTTGAGATGTCATCAGTGATGTCACTGACCATGTCATGAATGATGTAATATGTGAGATCATAAACATTTCATTGCGGGGCGTATGTTATAGTCAGCTCATGTAACTATAACTGCTGAATTTCACTGGTTTTGTACAAGTGAAATCTTAGCCTAACGATAACGTACCTGTAACCTTTGTTTTTTTCAGTGAATTTCTAATGTGTGTGTTTGTGTGTGAGCAAAGTGTCATCTAATTAACAAATCAGAACACAGTTTTATTAAACATCATCAGCGCACTCTATGCTAATATCATCCGGAGATAGCAGGACAAACTATATACATGAACAAAAGGAAACGTGTGAATAGGGCACAGTGAGCTAGCATAAGGCCCTTGAAAAAAGATACAGCATTAGAACCATGCTGGAAGATTTCATTGAGAACAGCAACAACAAAATCAATGGAAATAAACAAACATGACTCTGCTTAAGTGGGCACTGGAGGTATAACATACAGTGAAATGTTCAGGGGAAGACATCCATTATGACAGAGATGGCAGGTGGGCCTAATTGAGGCCTGGTTAACATGAGTCAGGAAACACAAACTTCTACAAGTCACAGGAAATTAGTTTCAAAAGTATTAGTGTTATATAATTTTAAAATCAAGAGTAATACTACATTCTGCACATTGTTAATCATGTACAAAAATATAAATGCACAAAAATATTTAACAACTTCTCATCATTATTTTATAATCACCAATCCACATTTATTATAATTAATCTAGCAGTTGTAACACAGTCTGCATCACCTTATGTTTCGAGTCGAGTCAATTCTTTCATAAAATTCAGCTGACTTTAAGCACGATCTCTGGCATCCTTCATTTAAAATGCTTGTTTTATCATCTTAGACAATCCTGTTTTCTACTTACACTCATACTTTAGAAACCGCAACTCAGAAAATTTGAACAAGAGAAACAAGACAATTACACAAATCAAGAAAGGGGTTAGAAACAATGTAAACATACCACCACCCATCCAACCATTCATCCATCCTTGTTAACCCCCTTTTCTATTTTACTGGCCCAGGAACCTACTCTTTCCCACAAGAGAATGCTCCTATAAAGCTTGGATTTAACAAGAAATATTATTATTTTTCAACACAAATGAAAATAACCCTACTGTTATCAGGTATGAAGATACAGCATTCTCTAACAGTCAAACCCAGCAAACACTGCCTATCTTTGCTAGAAGGACATCTAGCACTAAGTGGGATTTGCATAATCATTGCTCACATTGTTGTCAGTTGAATTAATCTGAGTTAGGGCCCCGGCCATGTTAGAAGTGAGCCAAAGCACAAGCGTAGACAATCTTCTAATCTTTACATCATTCATAGCCACTCCTTTAGATGGAATCATAGATCCTAATATATCTAATGCTATCAGCTCAAAACCATGTTTCATTCTTTTCAAATCAATGTTATCATTCTTTTCTCTAACAAGATAAACTCTATGAGACACTAACACTAAATAACAGGAACCCACCCATTTATGAGGTAGGTTGAAATTTAGCAATTTTACCACACACATAATAAATTCCTCTCAAAATTGGTTACTCAATGACCAGAAAATCACCACTAACAACATAACTTCTTTCATACTCATTCTCACCCACATATTCTATTGACTAAACTCATATAGGTTCACAAAGCACAATACACAACTCAACCGTTCTCTCATGCTCCATTCTCAAAATTGGATGCAAATTTGAAAGCCTAAATCCTAAAAATCAGTGTTAAACTGTTCTCTTATCTTTTCTTCATATTTCCAATCTCTCATAATTTTTATTCTTCTTTCGAAATATTCCTTAACAAACTTGCGCTCCACTTTACTTAAACTACACACATAGTCCTATTTAGTCTTACTAATGTTACGGTTAGTTTGAGCACCTGTATTCACAAATGTACAATATTTGACACCATCTTTAGCATCTTCAGAAACAGGAAGGTGTTCCAGCGAGACATTGAAATCTGACACTGATGACCATAGAAATGCATGATTTTTAAATATACTAACACACACATTAAAGAACAATCCATAAGAATCTGGAAGTTGTAAGTAGGTCACACCTTCACCTGCAGAAGAAGGGAAAAACATACAAACAGGCAATTCTTAACCCCATTATATTGACATACTCACCCAACATTTTAGTGTAGATATTATCATGAAATCCACTAACTAGAATTTCCTTGTGTGTCAATTTAGTAGATCCAATACTATGATGTACTGTAGTTATTTCAACTCCTGTGGAGTCATATCCCACTGGAGAAATGAGGCACAACAATAAACCAACGAAAACTATTATTGTCATTATCAAAGAGATCAATTGAACAATTTTACAACATTTGCTGTATTCCACTTCTGTTGAAGTCAAAAACAAAAAAGAACATGGAAGTTCAAAAATAAGCAAAAACATTTTTTAAAATAACAATAGAAACTCTTTCCTCTTTTTTTAAGTAAGAATCACAAAATTTGAATAGTTTTTTTTCATCTCTGTTGTTCAGTTCACACTGCTCATATCCTCAAACTCTTCTTCTTCATCAAGATTATTTTCCAAAGTTCAAACCCTATTACACGACTGCCAGATTTTCAAATGTTCAAGGTGGCTCTTCTTCTTCTAGTGTGCTTTAAAAAATGATTTGGACTGCAGATTCCTGTATCTAACTGTTCTTCTTCTCCAGACACAGATGCTAGACTCATCCAGTCAGGTGAAGCATAATTTATGTTTGGAATTCTATGTCTCTTTGGTCTTTTAGCAGCAGGTAACTCACTCTCGATGTTCTCTGAGTCAATTTCAATTACTTCAGGCTCTTCTTTGATTGACTTTAACCTTTCATTCTGCCATTGTTTTCTTTTGTAGGTTGTCTTTACTGCCTTTGCTGTCTCTACTCTTGCATCGTCACTTGAGACTACTGCTGAATCTTCTTCACTCACTGATAGACTTGTGCTTTGATCAACATTAGCAACCTGACTCACGGTGAACTGCTTTCTCTATCTGATGTTTCTCTAGACTCGAATTTTCAAGTGAAGCCTTTCAGTGGATGAGACAGAAATTTTGTTTTGCTGCAACTTTACAACAGCTCTTCACTGTGACCCTCAAATTGGTACCTTCAGCAGGATCTTCACCTTTACTTTTACTAGCAACTTCCCCAGTTTCAAAACTATCTTTACCCTCCTCTGGCTCCATACTGTGAACTTGAGCTTGACTCTATGAATCAATGGTTGTTGTGACCATATCTTCATCCACTGCCTTCACCCTTCTTGTGTGAGTGGGGAGTATCCACTACAGGACTCCTGCACACTTTACAGCAGAATTAGTCACAAGCATGACTTGGAAAGGGCTTCCTCACTGTTCTTCGAGATAACCTTTTTGGACATGCTTCTCCAGGAGAACCCAATCCCCTGGGTTCAAGGGATGACAGTGAATGCCTTTTGTATTTTGTCTGTACTGTTGCCAAACTCACCTGATGAGAAAAATATTTCACCACATTAGCTACACCTTAGCAGTAATCTAGTATGATGCCATCAGTCACTGAAACAAGTGTAGTTGAAGGAAATAATGCCAATCTCATTGCTCTGCCCATTAATACTTCATCAGGTGAGAGACGAGTCTTTTCATTTGGGATTGGGCTAATACTCTTCAGGACAAGAAAGAGAGCAACTTCCCACTTCCGACTAGTGGATGCACATGCTTTAGTCAGCTTGGTTTTGATCATCCCTGTAGGACTTGGCCCTTTCTACAGAGTCATTCCCAAACATTTTTCCTTTTTTCCCCCATTTTTTTGCTGCATTTGTTTTTGTTTGCCAAAGGACTCTGTGCACTTTACTGCTGCTAACCAGTGCCAAAGTGCTTGTGCTCTCTCCCTAAAACATGGTACTATTGGCTTATACCCAATTGGCACAGTTAATTTACTTGTAAGTCCCTTGTAGAGGGATGTTGCATATACCCAGGGCCTGTAAATTAATTGCTACTAGTGGGCCTGCAGCACCTATTTTGCCACACTCTTAAGTAGCACCTTAACACATGTCCCAGGCCTTCTATTGCAGCCTGAATGCAGTTTTAAACTGCCATGTCATCTTGGCATCTAAACACTCTTGCCATGCCTTAACATTCCCTTTTATTACACATAAGTCACCCCTAATGTAGGCCCTAGGTAGCCCATAGGACTGGTTGTGGTGTAATGAAAAGGTTGGACATGTACTTTCAAGTTTTACATGTAATGGTAGTGAAGAAATCCAACATTTGTTTTTCACTACTGTGAGGCCTATCACTCCCTTATGATAACATTGGGGATTCCTTATTACATTTAATACGCTGTCATTTCCAATTGGGAGCTGATAACTATGCTATGTTTGGTGTCTTTGGAATTGTGGTGAAGAGCCCTATTTGATGGTAAAGTAGTGTTTTTTATCACAATTATAAAAATGCCACTTTTAAAAAGGTGACATTTTTTGCCTTAGCCCTTTTGAGCCAATAGTCTGGTCTGGGTCACATGACTGGGTATAACTGGCAGTTAGACTTTGTGAATTCCTCCCAGTAAAGGGATTAGGCATGCCTGAATGGGCCGTCTGCTGCCAGGATGGGGGAGTGGGGTGAGGAGCTGAGGACAGCCTCACTGACAACTGAATAGCCTATGCTCTGCATTCCCACAAAGGGCCTAATGACCCTGCGTTGTCACTTCAGCCACCTTTTTTGCCAGGGCAGGGGAGGTAGGGATTTCCATGCATTTCAAAGCCACTACCTAGAAGCTTCTCCCACCATCCAGAACCAGGGCACCAGGGTATAAATGTAGGACCTCTGACACCAACTATTCAGTTCAGAACTGGATTGCGGAAGGAGTCTCAGAGGACTGCCTGCTTCTGTAACCTGCTGCACAGTCTGCCAGACTGCTGCTGTACCTGGAAGGACTGCTTTGCTGTCTGGAGCCTGCCTTAAGCCCTCAGAGGCCAGCCCTGCTGTTGATCCCTGCATCTTCACCTGCACCCAGGACTACCAGAAGTGACTACAAAGGCTAGTTTGCTGGCCTCCTGTTCAGAACCACAGGGACCTATTGAACCCACACCTGAACAAAGTCTGAGTGAGTCTTACCCTGAAAGTGGTGCCTCACAGGTACTGGACCCTTAGTGTGGCTCATGGGCTTTTAAATCAAGCTTTTGGGCTCTTCGTGATCGCAAAGGGCCCTTTTGCACCAAGACTGTGCTGCTCGCGTGTGCCTCAGACAGCCCACCACTTTGCACAGCACATTGATCGCTCATGGAGGACCGCCAACACGAAGCACCAGCCCAACCATCCATTATGCCCAGCCTGCTATTTGCCCCTATGCTGACCACCATCTGCGACGCTCTCCTTGAGCCCAGCGACCCTCTCCAACATGGTCGGGACTCTTGGCATAAACCTTGAAAAGGTAAATGTTCAGCAAGACTAATCTGGGACTGTACCTCACCCATGCTCCATCACGGTCGGCTTGAACTTTTGACTTTGAGCCAGTCAAGCATGGCCAAATATCCTCAGTTGGCACTTTGTGCTTTTAGGTGCTATTTTACACTTTATTCTTTAAAAATTCATAACTCTGGTTGTACCAATTGGATTTTTGCCATTTTGGTGTCAAATAATGTATTAAAAATTACTCTAAATTGGTTTGGGATTTTTCTGGCATTGTATTTTCACTTTATTGCTGTTTGTGATGCATAAATGCTTTAATCACTCTTTCTAAGCTAAGTCTGACTGCTTGATGTGCCAAGGTACCCAGGGTTAATCGCAGGTTAATTTAGTGACTTTTGGTGGTTCACTGCAATGGATTGTGGCTATTAATCGACCAGGTCTCAAACCAGAGTCAACTAACAGCCCAATTTCTCACAGTCCCATTCTGCCTCTCCTCAACATCAGATGATTTGAGGACAATATGTACAATGGGACCTTTGATCAATCTTGCTAGCTGTAAAAATTAATTTCAGAATTTTATTCCGAAAATGAGATCCACGATCCATCTCAATAGAAGTGGACAGGCCAAAACAAGATATGAACTCCTTCAACAAATGTTTGGCAGCTGTCATGCTGTTTCATTTCTGGGTAGGATAGGCCTTGACCCATTTAGAGAACAAGCAGACAATAACATGAATGTGCTTAAGACCATTGTAAACCAGCATCTCTATTAACCCTGGGCGTAGTTCGCGAAGTAGCGCTACTTGAAGCTACGCGAAGTGCACTACGCGAGCTACGCGTAGCACTACGCGAACTGCGTAGTGCGCTGTTCGTGATGATTGCACAGTGCCGGATGCTTGTCTGCACTGTGCAATCATTGAAAACGGCATCTTGCACAGTGCGAGCTGTCTTTTACTGCCACTCGAGTAGATTTTTACTCGAGCGGCAGCTTTCTCAACGCGGACTGGTAGTTTCTCATTGCGAGCGGTCGCGAGCATACGCGACCACTCGCAATGAGAAACCTGACCTCCCCGCGTTGAGAATCTCGCCAGGAGGTTTATTTTCCACGCTCGCGATCGGCAACTTGATGTTGCTGATCGCGAACGAGGAAAAGTCTCACCGGGATGTCATTTTGCTTGCTCGCGGTCGCCAACTTGACGTTGAGGACCGTGAGCAAGCAAAAAATGACCGCTGCACTACGCTACGCGTGTTTGCACTGTGCTACGTGCAATTCGCGTAGTGCGAAGTAGCGCAAACTTCGCAAACTACGCGAGCGTAGCGTAGTGCTTTGCCCAGGGTTAATCTCTATGTAATCTTGTAAAATGGCACCTCTGATTTGCCAATTTGGTTCATAAGAACTATAGTCTGCTATCCATGATTTTTCCCTGACAAACAAGACATCTCTGAAACAAATCTTCTGCAACAGTTCTGAATTTTGAATTTGACCAAAACTTATTAAAAGTTCTGTTCATAGTATCCCTCCATGCATGTAACTAATTATGTTAATATATATGTAATTCAACAGTGAGTCTGGTAAGATATATTTGTACTTAGGAGTAATCTGCACATCTTGTTAATTCTTTTGGAAACCCAACATTTCCCACATTATTTTCTCATCCTCTGCCCTTCCTCGTGAAGATTCCTTAATTCACTCAAGGAAGTCTGTATTGGATTGAACAAGAAACAATTTACATTTCATTTTCTTCACCTCAGAAAAAATCTCACTTGATTAACTTTGTTCTGTCTCTTAAATTGTAATTTGAGATCACATCTTCATTCTCAAGTGCACAATATCTTGTTACCTGGTCCTCATATTTATTTCCAAACATGACCATCTCTTTTCCAGCTTTATGGGCAGTACACATGCCCACTGAAATGTATTTGGCAATTGTATGGCTTTCAACAAATCAGTAATATAGGAACCATTACTGATGGGAGTTCCAGAGAATGTCATAAAACCTCTTTGTGACAACAATTGTCCAAAGTCATGGACCACTGCAAAACCGTACTGACTGTCTGAATAGATTGTCAAATTCAAATCTACTGCAAGGCAACAAGCTCTTGCCAGTGCAATCTGCTCAGCCACTTGTGCTGAAGCTACATAAGGCAGATATGAGCCTTCAAGAATCTCAGAAATTTAACATACTGCATAGGCAGCTTTCAGTGCTCACAGTGGTCTCTGAAACAAGAACTATCTACAAACAGAATCAGATCAGCCATTTCAAGAGGAATTTCTCGGATGTCTGGACTTAGCTTGGTATATTACTCTGTGTCATTAATGTAGTCATGCTCAGGTTTATCATCATCATCACTCCTAACGCTGTCTTCATTGCTGTCTGAAACAGGAAGTAGAGTTGCACGATTCAGAAAAGTACACCTCCTGATAGAGACGTTCTCAGCTGCCAGCATGACTTGTTGAAATCTTGCCAGACAACTATTTGCCAAGTACTGAGTCCAGGTACGAGACAGCAAAATTTCAACTTAATGTGGAACACGCACAATTAACATATGTTCCATAACAAATCCTTCACTTTGCTCAATTGCAAAGCAATACCTGCAACCACCTTCAGACAACCAGGAAAAACTACAGCTAATGGATCCAACACAGATGATAGGTAGGCAGTTGGTCTCATGATCCAACCATGTTTTTGGGTAAGAACAGATAAAGCACACTGGCCTCTCTCGTTACAGAAGAGATACATCTCCATGCTGTAATCAGTTATACTGTATTCAGGTATTCCAAAGGGTGCATTGCATAATTTTTCTCTCAAAATTCGGAAGATTATAAGCATTTGTCATCAAATCGTACTGTGTCTCTGATAGCATAATGCGTTAGCCTCAGTAAAGCCTTTGTTATCAAGGGAAAGTTTGGAATCCACTGACAATAGTAGCCAACAATTCCCAGGAACATTCTCACTTCCCTCTGGGAGTTTGGAAGACCCATATTCAGAAATGCAAAAAAAGCTTACCTTTGAGGCTTGCATTGCCCTTTCTCAATGTAATGACTCAGATAAAACACATCTTTCCTACAATACTGCATCTTTCTTGGGGAAACCTTGTGACCATTATCAGCTAGATGATTCAAAAGTCAAATAGAATAAAGTTTACAATCTTCTTTTGTCATAGATGCCACCAATAGGTCATCTATGTATTTCAAATGGACTGAGTTACAGGGCAACTGTAAACTCGCCAAATCTTTCTTAGGATCTGTCTGAAAATTGAAGGACTTTCAATATACCTTGTGGGATTTGACACTAAACGAGAAATGTACTTTGGAACTGAAATGCAAAAAGAAATTGACTATCCTCATGCAGACGAATGGAGAAGTAATAATAATAATAATAATAATCATAATAATAGTGTTACTTCTATAGCGCATACAGCTACCTCAAACAGAGGTGTCCCGGTGCTTAGCGGTAATCAGGAAAGCAGCTAAGGGATGCAACTGGACTAACCGAAGAGCCACGTCTTCAAGTGCCTTCGAAAGTCAGGTTCGGAGTCCAGCATGTGAAGATGAGGAGGTAGTGCATTCCATAGCATAGCTGTCCTGACCGCGAAGGACCTTCCTCCCTTCCTGGCCTTGGAGAACCGAGGCACGCGCAGTAGGTGCTTAAAGTTAGATCTCAGAGTGTGGGCCGCTTGATACGGGAGGAGTCTCTTTCTGAGGTATCTAGGTCCTATGTTGTGTATAGCCCGAAAAGCAAGGGTCAAGGCCTTGAATTCAATCAGCCTTGCAACCGGGAGCCAATGAAGAAGCTTGATGTGAGGGGAAATGTGATGACGAAAAGGCACTCTTCGAATAAGTCTTGCTGCTGCATTCTGAATCATCTGAAGTCTGTAAATCAGATACCTGGGTAGTCCCAGGTACAGACTGTTAGCATAATCTAGATGGGATGTAATCGTTGCATGGACTACCATCCTCCTACTATCCTCTGTAAAGAGGTGCAACATTTTTTTTTTTATTTCCAGCTTGCCAAAACAGACCGACGAGACATGGTGTATGTGGGTTTCAAAGGAAAGAGCAGAGACCCACTTAACACCCAGATTTCTAGCTTCCTTTACCGGAAGTACCATTCTGAATGTGCTGGAATCTCAAACAAAATTACTGCAAGATTAGGTACCATTGGAAAACATGGAATCACTATTTTATTTATGTTTCTAAGATTTTGCATTATTCTCCAATACCACTCATTTTTAGCTCTCGGCTGTAGATGGCGCATGCGCCATCTCGAACCGAAACTTGCTGTATCTAGTGTGTGTGGGCTTCAGCCCGCCCCCAGCTTGCCATTTGCTGGCACCATCATCTCTCCATTTTGCATGCTCCCCATTTGTCAAATGCAAAACACACAAGATGATGGACGGAATGTTGCACATTGGCAAACATTCACCCCCAGTCACAGATCTGGGTTTAATCCATCGTTATTTTGCTTCACCACGCCACCCCAGTTCAGACATAGCCATATGCAAATCAGTCTTGACCCTGTGCCTCATGGGAACAGTCCAGACCGAACTGCCAAGCCACGTCTTCCCTGGACCGGAATCAAGCATCCTAGGACCGGTTTCAGGCTTTCAGCCCTCATCAGCCAGGATAGCTTGACTCCAGTGGTGTAGTGAGCACGGGACCCATGTCTGGGCATACCCTTCCCACTTAGGGCGAAATGCAAAACACACAAGATGATGGACGGAATGTTGCACATTGGCAAACATTCACCCCCAGTCACAGATCTGGGTTTAATCCATCGTTATTTTGCTTCACCACGCCACCCCAGTTCAGACATAGCCATATGCAAATCAGTCTTGACCCTGTGCCTCATGGGAACAGTCCAGACCGGACTGCCAAGCCACGTCTTCCCTGGACCGGAATCAAGCATCCTAGGACCGGTTTCGGGCTTTCAGCCCTCATCAGCCAGCATAGCTTGACTCCAGTGGCGTAGTGAGCACGGGACCCACGTCTGGGCATACCCTTACCACTTAGGGCGAAATGCAAAACACACAAGATGATGGACGGAATGTTGCACATTGGCAAACATTCACCCCCAGTCACAGATCTGGGTTTAATCCATCGTTATTTTGCTTTACCACGCCACCCCAATTCAGACATAGCCATATGCAAATCAGTCTTGACCCTGTGCCTCATGGGAACAGTCCAGACCGAACTGCCAAGCCACGCCTTCCCTGGACCGGAATCAAGCATCCTAGGACCGGTTTCGGGCTTTCAGCCCTCATCAGCCAGGATAGCTTGACTCCAGTGGCGTAGTGAGCACGGGACCCACGTCTGGGCATACCCTTCCCACTTAGGGCGAAATGCAAAACACACAAGATGATGGACGGAATGTTGCACATTGGCAAACATTCACCCCCAGTCACAGATCTGGGTTTAATCCATCGTTATTTTGCTTCACCACGCCACCCCAGTTCAGACATAGCCATATGCAAATCAGTCTTGACCCTGTGCCTCATGGGAACAGTCCAGACCGAACTGCCAAGCCACGTCTTCCCTGGACCGGAATCAAGCATCCTAGGACCGGTTTCGGGCTTTCAGCCCTCATCAGCCAGGATAGCTTGACTCCAGTGGCGTAGTGAGCACGGGACCCACGTCTGGGCATACCCTTCCCACTTAGGGCGAAATGCAAAACACACAAGAGATGGACGGAATGTTGCACATTGGCAAACATTCACCCCCAGTCACAGATCTGGGTTTAATCCATCGTTATTTTGCTTCACCACGCCACCCCAGTTCAGACATAGCCATATGCAAATCAGTCTTGACCCTGTGCCTCATGGGAACAGTCCAGACCGAACTGCCAAGCCACGTCTTCCCTGGACCGGAATCAAGCATCCTAGGACCGGTTTCGGGCTTTCAGCCCTCATCAGCCAGGATAGCTTGACTCCAGTGGCGTAGTGAGCACGGGACCCACATCTGGCCATACCCTTCCCACTTAGGGCAAAATGCAAAACACACAAGATGATGGACGGAATGTTGCACATTGGCAAACATTCACCCCCAGTCACAGATCTGGGTTTAATCCATCGTTATTTTGCTTCACCACGCCACCCCAGTTCAGACATAGCCATATGCAAATCAGTCTTGACCCTGTGCCTCATGCAATGTTCAACACTCCGTCCATCATCCCCTTTGGTTTTGCTATGTTCGCCCTAAGTTGGCAGGGTATGCCCAGACGTGGGTCCCTTGCTCACTTTGCCACTGGATTCAAGATAGCCTGGCTGATGACGGCTGTAAGCCAGAAACCGGTCCCAGGATGCTTGTTTCCGGTCCAGGGAAGACATGGCTGGCAGTTCGGGCTGGACTGTTCCCATGAGGCACAGGGTCAGACTGATTTGCATATGGCCATGTCTGAACTGGGGTGGCGGAGTGAGCTAAAGAATGATGATGGATTAAACCCAGATCAGTTGACTGGGGGTGAGTGCTTGCAATGTTCAACACTCCGTCCATCATCCCCTTTGGTTTTGCCCCATTTGTCAAAGGCATGCATATGTCTTGGCTCTTTCGGTGATTAGCTCTCCCCCAGCGACTGGGCCTACTACTGCTAAACACTGCATAGGCCGTTGTTATTCGTGTTTTGGGACTACTTTTTTACATATGGAAATCCTGTGCCCCTACAGGCACGCCACCATTTTTTATGCGTGCAGTGTTAGGGGTAAACATTGAATGCACACACAGTCACTTTTGTCTTGTGCATTGAGTGCGTTGGTGAATAGTCCACCCCACGCGTGCAGCGCAGGAGCAGCTGCCACCCCTCCTCCACCACCCTTTTGTTATGTGCGCTTTCTTTGCTTCGGATTTATCTTAGTTGTACTGCTCTCCATTTCCTGACATCTTCCCTTTGCAGCAAAGACGATGTCTTCTCTTTAACCCCTCTCTCACCCCCTGCCCTCTCCGAGAATTTTTACATTGCAGTAGAGTCTGCACACTGTCAGCTTGTGACCAGCGCTCATGCACCACAGAGCAGGGCGAGTTTCACTGAATGCCAGTCTGTGCTGTCACTCTAGGCGCTGGCGAGTGACCTTGTGTGCTCTTGCTAGAGGAGAGGAGGCATCACAAAAGCAATGACGTCATGCTAGCTCCTGAGAAAGCCTTTATTCATTGCAGGATAACGTCCCCTTAGCGCCCGAGAAAGCCTTCATTCATTGCAGGTGCTTTGCTTTTCCTGGATCTGTCTTCTGCATGGGATTCCCCTAAGCAACACCGAGGTTAGTGGCTTAATACTCCATTCACTTGAAAGAATACAGAGGCACAACTGCAAAACATTCCATGTCTGCACCAACAGTTTTGATGAAATGCCGCCAATTCTCATAGTTGCAGAGAAATTCTAGACGTCTTCACTGCGGAGAATGCGAGGGTAAGGCTGGAGACCATACTAAAAACTTTGTGTAGTCCGCTTTTATACGTGCCGCTCTTCTGTGCAATTTTTTGATTATATTTGCATCAGAAAGCAGGTAACGAAGTCAACCAAGAGAAAAGCACAAGATACACTGGGGAGTTCTAGTATTTGCACATTGAACTGAGGCATTTCAAATATGAAGCCAGTTCCTCCATTCACTGATCCTGCCTGGCTTGCTTCTCAAGATGTGTCTATCTTGCACACAGGAACATTTGTGTTGAAAGCGCTGGTTTTGTGAGCAGACACATTTTAAAAGTAAAGGCAACAATGCCCCAGGGCCCCCACATTAAAGGTGCCTCCTAGTAATGGGATTGGACTATCAGACGTCCCACTATATCAACAGTATGCTTATCAAGGGATTCTGCTTTAATCTGACTTCCAGGCACGAAGGATTCACGTATCCAAACTTAACCTTTGCACTCTTGGGCAGTTGGTGACTGTTCCGTAGGCACTGTGCGTCAAAGAGTGCATGGTCAGGAATTCCATTGTAACGCAGTGGTTGGGGTAGTTTGTTAGTATCCAAAGGAACCCTTTTTAAAAACCTTACAATAAAGACAAATGAGAAAAAATACAAAGGGGCCTATTACGATGGCGGGCGGAGGCACCACCGCAGTGCTGGCGGTGGCGGAAAATGACCTTTTCCGCACTCCATCGGCGGTCTTTGCGACCGCCGTATTATGATGGGCATCGATAGCCCATTTCCCGTCCGCTGCGGTGTTCTGTGTTCCGCCAAAAATCTCCATCCGCACCGGTAGCGGACGGAGCCACAAGAGTGATACCGCCGTGTGGAATGCGGTCAGGACCGCCGGTCAAATCACGATGCCTCATACATCCCACCACACCGCTGCGGAGAATCCGGCCATCCGAGGATGGCAGTGGCAATACTGCTGACAGCTCCATGTGTTCCAGACCACTGGGGAAACGGCGGTCTTTGGCCTTTCCGCAGCAATTCCGACCGCCACGGACGGAATTTCAGCTTTTCCGGCGCTGAATCCTGGAATCCGACCGCCGCGGTAGGGGGTTTCTGGTGGTGCATCCTAATCTGGCCGGCGGTTTTGCTGCGGTACCTGCGGGTGGAAGTTTCTCGATAGCACGGCGGTCGGAATGCGTTTCCGCCCACCATCGTAATCAGCCCCAAAGTTCTGAACCCGTGCCATGCACTTTGCACTCAGTTCATTAATACCGGTCATGGCTCACTGTGCTGGATCACTGACAAAATATCGAGAGACAAAATATCGTGTTCCCAAAATATCGGGACATAAATATCGATGTCAAAAATATCGACATCCTATCTTCATAATGGTAAGTACTAAAATATCGAAAAAAATATATAGGGGCCCATTACGATACCCGGCGTAAATAAATCCGCCGGGCATGGAAGCGGCAAAATTCCGCCCGCATACACCGTCTGAACACCGACCACGCCATTACGATAACACAAACCGAAAACCGCCATCGGCGGAAAAATCACACAAAATACCGCCCGCCATCGTCCGAGTCGGAGTCAAACCGCCCGCCACGGACGGAAACACGCACGACAACACAAAACCGCCCGCCCACACGGCCGACACACCGCACGTGAAATTCCGATCGCACCGCCATGAGCGCGGGAAAACCACAAATATACCGCCCGCCAGCGCAAACAACGCCGATGCCAATCGACACGGCAGAAACCATGGCGCCCACGTCCCTGCACAGAAACCATCCGCTCACAAAACCAATAGCACACAACATGGCCAATAAGTCCACACAGCAAGGCACGCACAAATACACAAGCACAGTACACATCCCGAAAACACCCCCCCTGGACAAACAAAAAATACAAAGGCCAGAACACCAGACACAACACACCTGAAAACAACAGACCATGAGGACACACCCACATAGGTAAGTACAAAAGCAGCACTCCCACAGACCACAACCCCTTGCAACATTGCAAACTAGAGAGGAGAGGAGAGGACACAGTGACACAGCAAGGACAGCAGCACACCACAGAAACGCACACATCACAACCACCACCACCACCAAACACTGGCACCACAAACCCCCTGCACATTACACAACACACACCGCACCAGCACCACAAACACCATGGCACCACAAAGAATGCCCAAGTTCACGCCCATGGAGCTGACGGTCATGGTCGACGAGATCATCAAGGTGCACCCACAAATCTATGGGAACATGGTCCAACACACACCACTAGCCACCAGAAACAGAATGTGGAACCGGATCGTAGACCAGGTCAATGCAGTCGGGACCCTGCCCAGGAACAGAGTCGAAATTAACAAACGGTGGAATGACGTCAAGAGCCTGGTCAAGAAGAAGGAGGGCAAAAACAGAGAGCTGGCTGCCGTCACTGGCGGAGGGAATCACGCGCTCTTCAAGACCTTCAAAGCGTGGGAGGAGAAGGTGCGAGTCATCATACATCCCGAGATCCTCGCCGGATTAGCAGGGGGAGTGGAGGCTGGTAAGTACAAACTAATGTATACCAGCACACCGCTATGTACTCACATGCACTACCACCATGCCACAGCTCCCAGGGACAAACACCCCCATGTCCAGCACACAATACACGACACACACATGCAACAGACACCACCACACACAGCCCAAACAGAACAACTGTAAGATGCGTGGGGACATGTGTACATTCAGCCAGCCACGTAACCACCAACAGGTCCCCAAATATGCCAGAAGCGCCACAACGAGCACCCACCACACCCATGTGTCCGCCATAGCTGCACTAACCGACAAGTAACAGTTAAGTGGCAGGAACACAAAGTGCAGTGGGTGGGAGGGTGGACAGCCCAAGTACAACACACACCAGGCCCCTAGTCCCACAGTACAGCAAGGAGGAGCATCCCCACACCCCACAGCCACGTGTCAGCCACCGCAGTGCACAACGACAGCCGAAAGGTAGACATCACGGTCCACAGCAATCGGTGTCAGTGGGTGTCCAGCCACCACTACGACCCACAACACCCCCCCACCCCCACAGACCTGCAACATGGAGCACCCCCGCTTAGAACCATGTGGCATCCAGTACAGTGCACGCCCGAACAACCTGCAGGTGGGAAACTGGACAGGGCTGGATTACTGGAGGCATGAGGGCCGTAACATGACCAACACATGGGACATGTCACGTAGCAGACGAACACGCAGCACCGCCCACCGTCACGAACAAGTGAACAATGTGCACACGGACATGAACAACAGACTCACACCCCACATGACCCATCACAAACACAGCAACACCCAAGGAGCCACGTCTGCATGCACAAGCCACACTGAACATAGTACCACACGGCAGCCACTGTGCAACCCATCACACACAACCGAAACACCATTGAAGTCCAGTCCATGTAGCCCCTACTGCCTGTCAACCACACACCCCACAACTACGCCTATGTAAGACAAACAACACTAGACGCAACAGAGCGGAACTACATAAATGCACACGAACACCACTGAACCCATCAAACACACAGACACACCATGCACATACAACATACCATCCATCCCATCCGTCAGCCCCAGTCTCATGAAAGGCATGTCATCCGCACAGCTGCCACATATACAGCAGTCACGCTAAGACACATGCCCATGACCAACCATGTGCCAGAAGTCAATGAAGCGCACGACACACTGTGAGCAACAACACACAACATGGGCCCCCCCCGAGCACTGCAGTGATGCACATGGCACAGGGCAGCACGCACACCAAGGAGATGGGACAACTGCAATACGTTGGCTGGCACACAACCAACACTCACTCATAACGATGCGTCCAATGCCATGTCCAGTAATCACAACAGACAGCAAATATGCAGGCCATGTCAAGCATGCACACACCTCAAACCATGCACTGTCATGCTGCCACAACACATGTCACGTTCGGCACCCATGGCTTACAGCATGTACCCCAAAAGCATATCCCCTCCCAAATGTGAATCTGGGGCATGGCCCCCATGTTGCCATATGGGTGCCTAAGCGTTCCATATGAACCCCAAAAGCAAAGTACAAACCAGACCCAGGATGGGCCAGGAGCCCGCATACACCAGAGTCACAATGAGTAGGGGCACAGCAACACACCCATCGGCATGGCCAATCCGTCCCATGCCACATGTGCACAGCACACAGTCCCATTGCCTAGCACACACAACTACAGATGCCACAGCCGCACACTCGCCTCCGGGAAACCCATGTACGAGATTGCACGAACTGCCAATGTCAGACGACAAATACATACTTCGCCAGGTGCAACACAATAACAAATCTCATTCTCTCCACAGGTGACGAACTGCCGGATGCTGGGGATGGAGACAGCAGCCAGCACAGCCAGCCCACAAGCCCCCAACGAGGACACACGGATCTGGAGGATCTGTCCTCCTCTTCGGACACGGACCACCAAGCAGGCCCATCTGGTGTGGCAGGGCCCAGCCGCTCCCCAGGACCCCTCCTACCCACCAACCCATCATCCAGGGATGCTGAACAGTCCCAGCCCCCTGCTGCCACTGTCGTTGCGGCCACACCCACGGTCATTGCGGCCACTACCACTGCCGCAACCGCCACCATCGCCGCACCGACCACCACCGCCACCACCACCACCACGTCTTCGCTGGCACCAGCCCCAGCGCAGGTGGTGGCCCGGCCGACTGGATCCACCCTGGGAGCCACAGCGAGGACCGTGGTGTGCAATGTGGCTAGTGGGCAGGCCGGTGGCAGCAGGACTGGTAGGAGGAGCAGGGTCAGGGAAACGCCAGCCTCCCCTGGGAGCCATGCCCTGCCTCAAATGGCCAGAGTCCTTGGGGCCTATGAGGAGGCCCAAGAACAATGGGTCAGGTCTGCTACAGACACGCGGGAGGTGCTGGGGGTGCTGAGGTCCATGGACGCCCATATGGGCCAATTCGTGTCCCGTATGGACCAACTCGTGGACCTCATGGGCCAGCTGGTGGTGGCGGTGGGGTCACAGGCAAGGCCAGCAACACCACCTCCGCCACCACCTGCTAGGGCGCAGGGTCGGGCAGCAGTGTCCACTTCCCCTGCATCCACAGCCAGTGAGCACACCTCACCCACCACCAGCAGGTCGCCACCACACACCCCCCTCCCAAACGTGGAAGGGGCCGTCCGAAGAGGAAACAGATCTCCCGGGAGGACTTCGCACGCTCCAGTCGCAAGTGAGGCAGCCAGCCAGCCTTCCGCCAGCCTTCCTTGACCAGCCACTGCATTGACTTGCTCTACGATCCCACTCCACACAGCCAGCTGGATGGCATGTGTGTGTTGGACTATGGACATAGAACCAGTGGGTACACCCTGAGCTTCACGCAGCCATGACCGACAGCTCATTGTCACTGCACGCACCACTTTTGTCATCACCTTACACACAATCACATGTCACAGTTTGGAATAAATGCACCTTTTTCACTAACTGCTGTTTGTGCCCTGTGTTTTATTTGTACGGAATACAACGGCCACCTTGGGCGGAAAGGCACCTGATGCGTGGCATGGCAATGGAATCCGGAGGGCCTGTAGGGACCTAGGGGTGGGAGACAGAACAGGAGCACATTCAATGAGTGTGTCACACACCCATCACACAGTACATGTCAACAACTACAAGCAATGTACACACATCGCACAGAGCAATAGGGCACAATGCCACAGTCACCAACAGTGGCATACTACCCTGGCCATGGAGCATTGACACACTGCACGCAGTGAACATACGGCCACCCTGACACAGCACACACACACCTGCACAGATACAGACACATCATCCGTCGTACATGGACACTCACCGTCAAGTGAAGTAGCGGGCGATGAGCTGCTGGCGCACATTCCCAGCTTCCTCCTCTCCGCTGTCCACCTCACTCGAGCTGTCCTGGTCTGCGGGCTGGGGCCCTGGTTGATCTCCGTCATCCACAATGAGGGGGATCTGCTTCCGAATGGCCAGATTGTGCAGCATGCAGCACGCCACCACTATCTGGCACACCTTCTGTGGGGAGTACGCCAGTGCACCCCCGGTGCGGTCCAGGCACCTGAACCTGGACTTGAGGAGGCCAAAGGTACGCTCGACCACACGTCTGGTCCTCCCATGTGCCTCATTGTATCGATCGTCTGCTGGGGTGCGAGGATTCCTCAATGGACTGAGCAGCCATGCCCCATTCGGATACGCAGAGTCACCTGGGTGTGAGGGACACAGAGAACCGTTGCTATTCCAACTGGACAGGGGACAGCATCGCACAACCAGCACGCTACACCACTCCACATACTCACCGACAATACAGCCACGATCCTGTTGCAGATTGGCCATCAGTCGTGGCAAGATGCTGTTGCGCATTATGTGTGCGTCATGTGCCGAGCCTGGAAACTTGGCACACACGTGGGTGATCACCATGTCCGCAAGGCACACCACCTGCACATTCAGGGAGTGCGTGTGCTTCCTGTTGCGGTACAGGTGCTCAGTGGCCTGTGGTGGAACAAGGCCAACATGTGTGCAGTCAATGGCTCCCACGACGTGTGGGATTCTGCCAAGGGCATAGAATGCACCCTTCACTGCCGCCAATTCACGAGCCCTGGGGAATCTGATGTACCTGTTCCGGTACAGCATCATGGCTGCCAGTACATCCCTCAGCACCTTGCTGAACATGGGCTGGGACATCCCTCCTCCACTGCCCACTGTGTGCTGGAATGACCCAGTGGCGAAGAAATGCATGGCGGCCATCACCTTAGCCGTGGGGGTGACAGCAGTCGGATACACCCTGCGGGGACGGAGATGGGGCTCTAACATGGCACACAGTCGATGCAGGGTTGGCCTGTCCAGCCGAAACTTCCTGATAACCTCTGTATCGTCCATGTCCGCCAGCAATTGGTATGGGCGGTCAATGTTCGGTCTCCGCCTGTGGAAAATGGCAGAGGACACATGTCAAAGCAACACCGCACATAGCAATTTCGCATACACATCACTGACATGACTGAGCAAGCACATGAGCCACAGCCCAGCTGTCAAGCTGGGACGGCACGGCCACAATACACTTACACAGGTCTCCCAACAATGGCAATGGCAAGTGAGACATACCACTGCCATGTGCATGCACATGGGGATATAGGCCCCAATGACTTGCGGGGCGTGCTGATGGGGACTGACTGCATATTCGTCAAGCGGCAACGCCACGGCAACATGAGTGTCTGCTGAGCATGGAACTGCTTCCGAGGCTGGATGAGTATGGCACACGACGACGACGATGTGGGCACGGGCTGAGCGGCCAATACAAGTGGGACCTGTGGCACGAGGGGATATGAGACAGTAGTAGGTGTCAGCACTGCACCCTATGTACAGCACTGTACGGATCACACCTCCCGAAACATTGACTGGTGTCCACATTGACAGCCCCATGCCAAGACGGCTGTGTGCTTGCAGTCACACGTCACAGGTGAGAGGTTACATTGCACGTGCCAGGTGGCAGACGTACATAGTGGGAGCTGGCATGTGTGTGCATGTGTCTCCTGTTCAGGATCCACCAGATGGGCGCTGACTCTGTACTGACCATTGGACACAGCATGTTCCGTGGAAGGCTTGTGTGTGTGGGATGGTGGCACTGGATGTGCCTCCGTTGGGTGGGGGGCCATGCACAGGGCGGGTACGTCGATGATTGCGCATTGTTGGTCACGGTGGGTGCACCAACTAAGATGTGTTGCCCTGTGTTCAATTCCTATGTCCGCATGATGATGGACTGTGGATGTGGGCAGACTACACATTGGTCGATGTGCTGTCTATATGCATGTGCCTTCACACCAGGCACAGCTGCCCCTGCACATGTGACCCCTGCTGGACTCGCTGCTGGGTCTGTGGAGCTGATGCACCTTCTGCGCGTGGGGCGGACAGCTCTCCTCACTTCCCTCATTGCGCATGTCATGTCTTTGCCGCAGGTGACATGGATCATGGAGGGCCCACATGTACGCGTGGGTAGGCTACACATGATTGTTCACTGGTCGCCACCCCCAGTCAGTGTTTCGAATGGGAAGGTTGTCGTGCTGGTGGTATGTTCGATGTGGCGGATGGGCGGGCCTAGGTGCGGGCTTACATTCCGGACATGGGGGGTAGTTGGATTGGCGACTAGTTGCAGTACACACGGGACACGTCTCTTCCTTTCCACATCTGGGTCATCCCTTGTACTAACTGACAGTGATACAGTCATCTTCGCCCCAGCCCTCATGTCCTCCCCTCGCCCCCCAATATGCATGCTCACCTGCGAGGCTAGCGCTTGCACAGGCAACCCCAAGCTCGCACCAGAGAGGGCAAGGAGTGTATGTGTGGGTCCAGTTGCACGAGTGGGCTGTCTCAGGGTATGATGTGTGGCGGGACGCCGTCCACCTGCGTGGTGCCCCAAATGGAGACCCGGCCTGCATGGACTATGCATCACAGTCTTCGCCTTCCGGATCCGCCACCTGCGACACCCAGTGGCTGTGGCTGCCCTTGCGGCCAGGCCGCGTCCGTCTGTGGCTGATGGCCCACACATTCACTCTTTGGCCTCTCTGGGGAGGGCTCAGGGGTGGTGGCGCACGCGCTTGCACTTAGTCGCAATGGCATGTGGCGTGGTTGATATGATGGGCAATGGATGGGATGTTGCGAGCCACCTCCCGTGACGTCAGTGCTGCTCGTGCTGTGGTGCATCCCCCTACACTTCCATTTGACTTTTTGCCATGCTGGACGTTGAGGTTCTATTGCCTGCGTGATATGACCAGGAGGAGCGCGAGGAGACCTCTCACACACCATGCTCCACTGCCATCCCGTGCCCTGTATCGCCTGTGCGGATTGACTATGTTGGGGTTACACCTGGTCGACTGGGGCTGTGTGTGCCTTGTCAAGGGGCATGGCGGGCGCACAACAGGATCCAGCTTGTCCACAGAGGGTGGGCTGAGGTGCGCCTGGTACCGCTTTGTACGTGTGCCCGGCTGCTGTGCACACACGTGTTCACTCCCCCCGACAGGTGTCCTCTCACAATGCCCAGGGAAGCGGTGGTGTACTGTTCATGACCCCTCCCAACACGGCGTGCTCCAACTTGGCATGTGTGCATCTACCCGTCGCACCCACCCACCTGAGCACTGCGTCCATACGACTTCACACGACACATGTGTGTCTTCCACAGTAGTGCTACTCATTTGCGTTGACATCCAATACCAGTGGACTACATGGTCATGTCACGACTGCCGTGTACTTCACATACTCTCATCCTCTCTCATTCGTACTTGTGAAATGAGTCAGCGGAGACAGTTTTGGTTTCAAACATTATATTGAGTCTTCTGTCCTCTGTGATGCAGTATAGTGGACACTACTGGCAGCGGAATACATGTTGAGGATATACTGAGCATGATTACAAATTGGATAGGGTGTGGGGTTACATGTGATTGGCTGTTGCATGTGGGATGTGGGCTTCAGAGTTACATCTGCTTGGCCAAGGCTGTGCTAATGTACATTTACGTATAGCTGCGGAGCTGCGGACTTTGACACAGACGGTATACATGTAGCCTACCAGACCGCTCGGCATCATGGGCACAGTCCATCTCAGTTCCATGTGACAGGTTTGCTGCGGTTGTTCCTCATGCACGCGTGCATGTGAGATGACATCAGGGCATGTGCTTGCGTGCATGCAGCGGCGTGCCACTTGTTGTTGCACTGTGGTGGTTACTGGACATGTCACAGTCACTGGGGTCGTGTTGTTGTTGTATGCACTTGTCGTCCATGCAAAGGTCCTGGTATGGGATTCCCGGGGCGGGGGTGGGAGGGATGCAGCACCCACAGACTCCAGGCGACCTATTCATGTCCACTGAGCGGTGTGTGTGTCCATGTGCGCTTGATCCATGTCGTGTCCTGGTTGTTCGTGCAGTTCCGTCCATGTGGGTGCGATACACAGAGCCCATGCCACTGCCTCCCACGATGCATGCGGTGTTCCTGGATGTGATGGGGAACAGTGTGCATGTCCCGGTCATATCCGATGTCATGGCGATGTCGTTGATGGTGTGGTTACAGTTGCCGGTCGTTTGGTATGGCTGTTGTGGTGGTGACTGGCCAGTCCGTGCGGAAGCTGAGCATGGGTGCGGGGTTGGACTTCATAGGTCACTCGGGGAACCTGCGTTGTGGTCCGACGTATTTACAGGTTGTCAGGTATGCGATGCCGTCCAGCAGGGCTTCCATGTCATTGGTGGTGTACATGTTTGCCAGCCAATGAAGCGGATGGTGGCTCTCAAGGTGTTGTTCGTAAGTTGTCCCTTGGAGGACCATGATGGGGCATGCTGGGTGACATTCGATGTAGCTGTTCTCGATGATCCGTCGTGTGGAGGCACAGTGGTCCCATTTCAGTGCGGGTGCGATGTTGGCCACATACGCCATGCCCCCATAGGCAGAGCAGGCCCTGTCGTGTGCGTCCAGAGGGAGGAGTAGTGGTAGCAGGTCCGCCTTCAGACATGCCGGGTTGGAGAGGCATATCTCGACGGGATGCTGGTAGGGACACCTCCGACAGTAGAAGACGGGCATGACGCAGCTGAACAATGTGATGCGGTAAGTCAGTCGGTAACTTACGTTCAGCAGGGACAGGAGATCGCATCCCAATGTATGTATCGTGTTGGTTTTGTACAGCTTGAGCTGTTCGGCGTAGTTGGGTAGGTGTGTTGCGGTTGCCATTTCGCAGCGGTTCGTTGAGATGGCGTGCTCCGGCTGTGTGTGCAGTCTGCAATGTGCACGCTCCGGGGTTGCTGTGAGCTCTGTGTAGTCGTAGGGAGACAGGACTTGTGTTCTGTTGGCTTGTTTGGAGGACACGGGCCCTCTTCCCACATGCTTCTCAGACAGTTCAAGGTCAGTGCTGTGTGACTCCTTCCAATTAACTTGCATGTGGCCGACATGGGGGAGTGTTTTCTTCTTTCTTCCCCGTCCGTTGTGTGCTTCTGTGATATGCGCTATCTGCCCTGTGGTCGGTCTCCTCGGCATGCCTGTGTTGGTCTATTCCTGGACAATGGCTGTATTCACCGGCTTCTGTCGTAGGGCTGTGGTTTCGGAGTTGGAATGGAAGGTCATTCAGTGCTGTCTGCTCTCCCTTGTGTGGGCGGCAGGCTGCCTTTCCGCTCTGCGTTGGGCCTTGTGTGTGGATGTTATTCTTGGGCCACCTGTTGTCGGTCCCCGGGCTCTTTGGTGTTCCGTTTCATATGTCTTGTTCATATGTGCAGGGTGGTATGGGTTTTTCAGTGTGGTACTGGCGTTCCTCTTCCCGAAGGGGCCCTGCTTCTCCTAGTTGGTGTTGCCGCCGCTGTGTGCTACGCCATGTTTGTTACACTGGGGTGTGTCCTGCTGTTGCGTGACTTCACTGACATGTGTGCGTCGGTTGTGTGGCGTTGGGTGTTGTCCGTGAATTGGGCGTTGGGGACATGTCTGTGGCAGGCCTGTCACGTGTCATGTGCGTTCGGGGTGGGGCTGATGTGTGTGCTGCTTGGTTGTGTCCCTGTGTCTGTGTGCGATGCATGCATGGCGCTGCGGTTGGCCTCTGCGTTGTGCGCATGTGTGGCGGCGTCATCGGCGCTTTGGGGCCGTGACGGGGTGGTTGGTTCCTAGTCCCAGGTGGTGTGTACACATGTGTTCCGCGATGTTAGGATTTGGCCTGTGTGTCATATGTGGATGCAATGGTGGATGTGTAGTGTACACGCGCTGGTGGGGGTTGTCCGCTTTTTCCGCCCTTGCACTGTGTGCGCTGTTTGCGTGCACTTGTTGTGTGTGTGCCTACCTGCGTCTCCGCGGTACGTTGCGTCCTTGGTGGTGCATCAGCAGAAGCATGGGAAGGGCCTGCAGTGCTGGATTCATGCCCGGGGTGCCGCTTCTTCGTTGTCCGTGCTCTGCGTCCGTGTTACCGCCTCTCTTTCACGTGCGGTGTCTCTTAGCCGTGGGAGCCGTTTGTTTGCGGCATCGTAATTTATACGCCGGGCGGGACGTGTTTCGTCGGACGGTGTGTGTCAGTTGGGCTGCGCCGCTACGTGTACGGGCGCACTTTGATGGCGGACGGTGTTGCTGGCTTGCCGGCGGTGTTTGGCCTGCTTTTCGCATCGTAATTGGGCGGGCGTGTGGACTGCTGCGTGCCGGCGGTAACTGGTGGTTTTTGCATCCGCCAGCACGGCGGTTGTGCTTCCGCCCGCCATCGTAATGGGCCCCATAGTTGTTAAAAATATCAAAGTACAAAATATCGTTTTTTTAAATGTATAAAAAATAATGTAAAATAAATTAAATAATACATATAACTTAAAAAAAATATTTAAAATTATTAGAAAATGTTCCCAATTATAAGTAATAAATGTAATATAAAAATAAATTAAACATACATATATAAAATGAAATATATATATTTACTTAATAATAATTAAGAAATAATTATTTTAATAAATTATAAAATGTTAGAAATATATTAAAAATTATAAATACAGATCCATATATATACATACACCTGTAACATAAAAATAAAAAATATATATATATATATATTCTAAATTAAAATATTAAAATATGTATTATTTTTTAAAACTACATTTTACACTACATTGAGTACAACAGTAGGGAAAGTGTTGGATAGCGGAGGTGAAGAAATTACTATTCCCACTCCAGCAACTGCAACAGTAGGGAAAGTGTTGGATAGCGGAGGGGAATAATTTACTATTCCCACTCCAGCGAGTGCAACAGTAGGGAAAGTGTTGGATAGTGGAGGGGAATAATTTACTATTCCCACTCCAGCAAGTGCAACAGTAGGGAAAGTGTTGGATAACGGAGGAGGAAAAATTACTATTCCCACTCCAGCCAGTGCAACAGTAGGGAAAGTGTTGGATAGCGGAGGGGAATAATTTACTATTCCCACTCCAACTAATGCAACAGTAGGGAAAGTGTTGGATAGCGGAGGGGAATAATTTACTATTCCCACTCCAATGAGTGCAACAGTAGGGAAATTGTTGGATAGCAAAGGGGAAAAAATTACTATTCCCACTCCAGCGAGTGCAACAGTAAGGAAAGTGTTGGATAGCGTAGGGGTAAAAATTACTATTCCCACTCCAATGAGTGCAACAGTAGGGAAAGTGTTGGATAGCGTAGGGGATAAAATTACTATTCCCACTCCAGGGAGTGCACCAGTAGGGAAAGTATTGGATAGCGGAGGGGTAAAAATTACTATTCCCACTCCAGCGAGTGCAACAGTAGGGAAAGTGTTGGATTGCGTAGGGGTAAAAATTACTATTCCCACTCCAGCGAGTGCAACAGTAGGGAAAGTTTTTGATAGCGGAGGGGAATAATTTACTATTCCCACTCCAACGAATGCAACAGTAGGGAAAGTGTTGGATAGCGGAGGGGAATAATTTACTATTCCCACTCCAGCGAGTGCAACAGTAGGGAAAGTTTTGGATAGCGTAGGGGTAAAAATTACTATTCCCACTCCAGCGAATGCAACAGTAGGGAAAGTGTTGGATAGCGGAGGGGTAAAAATTACCATTCCCACTCCAGGGAGTGTAACAGTAAGGAAAGTGTTGGATAGCGTAGGGGTAAATATTACTATTCCCACTCCAGCGTGAGCAACAGTAGGGAAAGTGTTGGATAGCAGAGGGGAATAATTTACTATTCCCACTCCAATGAGTGCAACAGTAGGGAAAGTGTTGGATAGCGTAGTTGATAAAATTACCATTCCCACTCCAGGGAGTGCAACAGTAGGGAAAGTGTTGGATAGCGGAGTGGTAAAAATACTAATCCCACTCCAACAAATACAACGTTAGAGAAAGTGTTGGATAGCGTAGGGGTAAAAATTACTATTCCCACTCCAGGGAGTGCAACAGTAGGGAAAGTGTTGGCTAGCGGAGTGGAATAAATTACTATTCCGACTCCAATGAGTCCAACAGTAGGTAAAGTGTTAGATAGCGGAGGGGATAAAACAACACATTACAGCTGTTGAACCTAAATCCCAAAACAAAATAAAAACAAAACAATTACTAACAATATTTATCAATTAATAAATAAATATTAATGATCAAATAATGATAAATGTATTCAAAGTATATTACTTTCAAAACTCTACCCCAATAAACACAAAAACACACACCTAACAATATTTAAACAATTTCCATAACTAATTTTACATTAATAAATTAATAACAATTAACAACAAATCATTAATTAATTTTTAAAAATGTTCTGCCCGAAATTTACAACTATAAACGCCATGACTCACACATCAAAATTATTCCACAATTAGCATATTTAAATTTTAACTAATTAGTTAGCATTAATTAACAAATAATTAATTAATTATAAATATTTTACCTCCCACCATATTCCCCTATAAATGCCACCACCAATGTCATAAAACATGACACAATTAAAATAATTTACTAACAATTAATGAATTATTTAATAACAATTAACAAGCAAAAAAAAAAACAATTAATAATAAATTAATTCACACAATTAACACTATAAAACAACATTAAATAAACATTATATTATAAATATTAAAAAATGTATTAAAAATAAATTACTTCCCACCCTACTTCCCTATCAACCCACAACGCACTCCTAAAAAATAACACAATTACAATAATTACCAATTAATTATTAATAATTAACAACAAATTAACAAATAATTATTAATAAAGTAATTACCACAATTAACAATATAAAATATTAAATACATAAATATAAAATATTTAAAAATGTTAATTAATTGATTAGAATGACATTTCTTCCCACCCTACTCCCCTATCAACCCACAACCCGCTCCTAAAAAAATGACACAATTAACATAAGTACCAATTAATTAATAATAATTAACAACCAATTAATAAATAATTAATATTAAATTAATCCCCACTATTAACAATATAAAACATTAAATACATAAATATTAATTAATAAAAATATTAATAAATTGATTATAATTAAATTACTTCCCACCCTATTCCCCTATAAACCCACAATCCGCCATGGAACTAAAACGCAAAATGTATCTAAAATGTAATTAATAGCTTCTAAAAATTATTAATACATTAATTCTAATTAAATTAGTTCCCACCCTATTCCCCTATAAACCCACAACCCGCTCCTAAAAAAATGACACAATTAACATAATTAACAATTAATTAATAATTAACAACCAATTAATAAATAATTAATAAGAAATTAATTCCCACTATTAACGATATAAAATATTAAATACATAAATATTAATTAATAAAAAATGTTAATAAATTAATTATAATTAAATTACTTCCCACCCTATTCCCCTATAAACCTACAACCCGCTACGGAACAAAAACGCAACATTTACTTTAAATAAAATTAATAACTTCTAAAAATTTAACACATATATTAAAAACAAATGCAATACTTAGACAAAAAAGTAGAACACATACATTTAAAATACATGCTTAAATACATAACACTAACTAAAAAAACGATATTTTTAACAACTATATTTTTGCAAATGATATTAATGACCGATATTTTTAAAAACAATATTACTTACCTTAGACTCGATATTCTTGTCCACGATATTCTGACAGTCGATATTTTTGACAAACGATATTCTGCACTCGATATTAGTACAAGTCGACATTAACAACTCTATATTTAGACTGTTTACCCACTGTGCTATATCAGAAGTATTTCAACTAATGAACTGCAAGTAACAGCAGAGCCTCTGTGTCAAAAGCACTAACTGTTACCTATCCAGATAAAAAACAAATCTGTGATCTCCATTTTACATGATGAGCTTTGCAGCACGCTCGTTAGCTCTCCATGCAACTTTCTGAGTAAAAAATTAAAACAAAACTATCACTAAGCAAAACAGAGTTACCCAGCAAGTGCATTAATTACCTGACCTATCTTATTATTATTATCCTCTGCCATTTGCTGGACACAGAGATTTCTGCAGCCAGTGCCTTAACCCCTTCAGATATTTTAACATGCAACCTCTTTTTGACTAGTTCAGTGAAACACAAGAGATTTACTGTCACATTTTTACTCCTGAATCTGTTGGTTTCCTGCCAGACTCCACACCTTGTGACTCTACCCCCTGACCACTGCCACACTTTCACACCCAATCTATGTGTTCTTGGAGTAAAGGGTTTCCAATTCCAGTACTGCCTGTCTCCCATCTTTCATTCATACACCCCTCCCCCCACCTCAGGACTCTCTAGCTTACCAAGGGCTCATTCATCTCTCTCCATACATCTCTACTTACTCCAACCTGCAGCCACAACCTCAGGTCTTGCTCTACCACTCTCTGGATCTACCACTACTTCTGTATTTGTTTGCTCCTCACTCTACCCCCATCTTTAACCCCTCTATCTGCACCTCACAGCTGTTTACATCTGTTCGTTGTATCTCTCCTCCATCTACTTCATCTTTCTCTATACATAACCTCTCTATCTTGCTATGCCCTTTCTATTTCAACTCATTCTCTCTGTAATACACATCTTTCTCTCACTACCTAACCTCTCAATTTATTTCTACGTTTGTTCACTACCGCACACCTAAACCTCCACTCTTTCTACCTCGGTTCTTTATCCTCACCTACTAATTCATTTCTCTTCAATATTTTCTCTATCATTACTTCTCTGTATTTCTTTGTAATCTTTTCTGCATCTCCTTCTGTGTCATTTCACCCTTTCTACCTCATCTTCCTCTACATATCCCCCTTCAAATATCTCTTTACCGCACAACTCTTTCTCTCTATCACACCCTTTCTCTCTTTTGCACCCATGAACCTCACCTCTTTTTTTTTACCTCAACTCTTTCTCTCAACTTTTCTCTCTTTTGCACCTGTCATCCTTTTCTTTTCCGCACCTTTTATTCTCCATACCTCACTACTCTCTTAACCTGCCCTGTTTTTCTGTACCTCTTCTCATTTTGCCTTTACCTCACCAATCTCTCTACATTATGGGCCTGATTCTGATGCGGGTTGGAAAGCTTCCCGACCGAATCGGTTTGGAAATGGTTTCCGACCCACTCGGATCGGGAGAGTCCGACCAACGGAGTACGATGCATCCGGATGCTTCCAGATACGATTTGGTTGGACTCCCATTGACTTCAATGGGAGCATATGTTCCTAACCGCATCATAATTGGGCCCTGGGTCGGGAAGACACGTTCCCGATCCGATTTGGAAGGAGCAAATGCCATTAGGAGGCCTTCCTAACCGCATCAGAATCAGGCCCTCAGTCGGGAAGCTTTTCCAACCCGCATCAGAATCGGGCCCTATGTCTCTATTCTTCTTTACCTCACCTCTCTAAATGACTACCTCTACCCTTCCTGCCTTACTTACCTTTCTAACTTATCTCAACTTCAGTGTGCCCCAGTATTCTTTCTCAACATTTCCTTATCCCGATCTCTAACTCTCCACCGCCTTCAAAAACATCATCCATCTCTCTACCTCTTTTTGTCTGCCTACTTCTTCCTCTTTCTGCCACTGTTTATTTTTCTTTCTGGGTGTCTCATCTTCCTCTCTTTACCTTATGTCCCTCTTTACTTCACCCGTCTCTCTAGCACTACTTCCTTCTCCCACTACTTCTCTGCTTTCGCAGTGCCATTCTCATTACCTCTCTGACCTCTCTGTATATTTTGAAAGAGGAGAGGAGGGTCTAGGTAGGGAAAGAAAAATACGGTGATAAGACCCAGATTTCACTTGATTTATTAGTGAAACTCTTTGGAGTAGTGCTCTGAATTTTCACTGTTATAAAAAGTGCTACTTTTGAAAGGGATATATTTGTCATTGCAAATATCCAGCAATTAAAGCTGCATCCGAAGCAAAATGTGGACATGTTTTTTTTAAAATATTGTTCATTAGACCACTAAACACCCACCACATCACCCTTACTCTGTCTTTCCTACAATGGAAAAAGCAGGCTTGTTTAACGTCTACTCTCTCGCTTCCCCAACCCTCTTGATTAGTTTCCATTATAACTGATAACCGTCTTCAAATGTGTACCCGTTGTTCTGCATTGTCCAGCCACAAGCAGCTGTAACCTCCTGAACCTATCTGTGCTCATTCTAGGATTTGTTTGAGGATGTACAAATCCCCGTTTTAGGCTGGTTTCTGGATTCCTTCTCGTCATGGACTCCGCTATTGCATGCTTGATTAATTGATTGGTGATTCAGCCTTGTTTTTTTCCGTTACCTAAAAGTATGTAATACACATATGCATCTGTGAAATGCTGCCTTTCGCCCATCCTGCAGCTGTCTTTTATACAGTTATTCCCGCATTGGCCAGAAGTCACCACATAAATCCACTCCATAACACAATTCCCCTACACACAACATACATCCAGTCCACAACACACAATTCCACATCATGCCACAATAGTCATCACCACATCTCATAATTCCATGCCACTGCATGCCACTCCATGATATACAATACCACTCAGCATAATTATACTCCATGACAAACAATCCCACTCCACATAATCATAGTACACTCAATATCACACAATTACAATCCACATAATTCCACTACACATAACTTCACTCAACACCACTCAATTCTACACCACACACTCCCAAAACAAGCAATTCCAATTAAGCCCACTTAATTCCACTCCACACCACATACATCCACTCCAAAACACATGGCTCAAAGACATGGACATTAACAACAGCATTAGCTCTCGGATTGCCGAGACCTATTGGCTTTTCTAATGCTTGTTTTAATGCCCATTGATGGAGATTTGCAACTACTAACAAGCACTTCTTGCAGAATACATTTTTTAATCATTTTTGCAATGACGGGCTACATTCCCTCTTCTGCCTCTTCCAAAAGTCTGTATTGTCTAATTCTAGGGAAAACTGCATTTGGTTTTACATTCCTCTTGGCAGGCTCTGCACTTTTTATCAGTCATATCTCTTTTTCTCTTAAATCCCATATTTTATTTTCTTGGACTGTATATCTTAAATACAAAGGCAAATCATCTTTAGAAAGTACTGGGAATAATTGAACTTTTGAATCTTGTGATATAACTTTAAAGTTATGAAAGTCTTGCATTGCCTTTGCGTCACACAAGGTAACACAAGGGCTACACGATACTAAAGTCAGATTTAGTAAGCCACACAAGGCCACCTTGCATGGCGCTGCGGTGCTTGATAAATCTGGAGTAATGCAAGGCAGCGCAAGTCGCTGCCTTGCTTGACTCTGCTCCACAGAGGTATTCCATGAGTGAAACATGGGTGTTCCACCCCATCCACCCATGGATTTTGGCGCTAATAGATTTACCATGAGTGGTAGACCTGGCAATGAGTCAAAATGCTATGACTTCCCAGGGGAGGTGTAACTAGGAAATATATCTTTAGTTCTCCTCATTTCTTCTTTCTACGTGTGTTGTATTCTGCAGCACATTTAGTAAGAGGAAAATGCCTCAGAGGATTGTTTTTGTAGGTGCAGGAAGCCTTTGGAAGATATGAAGACTGCAAGAGAGTCAAACATATCTTGTCCTGATGTTATGTGTCCTTTTTAACAGGATGAATGCTGAGATTTATCATTGTTTTTCTTTTTCCCCTTCTTTTTTTACTTTTGTTTGATTTTTCACTAGTCATTTGAGAATTTTTTCTTTCGATAGATGATTAATCAAGTTAGCCCACAGGGGCACAATTGAAAAGTAGAATTATAAATCACTTGTAAGGGCCCACTTAGGCAGAATTCTATGCTTGTATATACGCATCTGAACACAAATTGTTCCCGCCACTTTTAAAAGTAGGAAAGTAGCTATTTTCAAGTTGAAAACTCATGTTTATAAATTTGAAAAGGGTAACCTAGGCAATTTGAAAAAAAGCAAAACTGCATTTGAATGATTAATCAAGCATTACATGAATTAGTAAATGTAAGGAACAACTGAGTATGTATTGAAATAACAATTGTATTCAGTGAATCCTGTTAGCTAAATATGCCCGCCGCATTACTTGCAATTCCAAGGCACCTGCATAGTCCTACTTTTATATTGAAATAATCACTGTGGGAGATTTATGCATGTTTTAGCAAACAAAAACTGACCTGTGATCAAGGAGCAACAAGCTCTAAAACACGTTGGGCTGTTAATGCTGCCAATATTGGATTAAACCCTTGTGATAAATGAGCCGTGGACCGTGTTTTTCTTCTTTGTGGATGAAAAGAGAAATTATCGGAAATGGTGTGTGTGTAAAGAGGGTCCGCTACCCCGCCAAAGGCTCGCCGTCATGAAGAGGGAGGAAAACCAGCGATAAGGAGGTGAAACATATATATACACATACTGAGGAAGGCTAGATGCTGAAACGCGTATGCGGCCAATAAAGTTTTTTTGAATGCCCCGTGAGTGCCCCAGGTGTTTTGAGTGGTTGTGGAACCAGCGGGTCTCACTACTGCTTTTTGGAAGCACCCGCCGTGAGTTCGGCGGCCTCGGTGGGAAACATGTGTTTATTCTTCTTTGGCCTTCCTGAACCATCGCTGACAAGCCCCTGTTGACCAATGGAGGTCATGGACGATACAAGTTTAGGGAGGCCAGTCACTTGTCTGACTCCCACGGAAGAATTGCATTTTATCCAGCGACAGACGAGGGGCATTCAGGACAACTTACCAAGCAGCAGCCCTTGTGAGATCGTGAAGGCACAGAGGACTGATGGTGGTGAGAGGAGCCGGCGTCCGTGAAACATCGGGAGAGAATTTTCATTGGACATTGCAGTCCTGTAATTTCTTAATAACAACAGGGATACCGGCATTCCATTTCCATACCGGTTTGACTGTTGCCTCGTGATTGGGCAGAGAACAGCCAATCGTGAAACCGAATTGTTTAAATTGATATGGTGCTGTTCATATCAGACATTTGTCTCTGCCGCACTGAGGAAGGCTAGATGCTGAAATGCGTATGCGGCCCATATAGTTTTTTTGAACGCCCCGTGAGTGCCCCAGGTGTGTTGAGTGGTTTTGGAACCAGCGGGTCTCACCCCCAGCTTTTTGGAGTCACCCACCGTGAGTTCGGCGGCCTCGGTGGGAAACGTGTGTTTATTATATATATATGGGCTTCATCCAAATGACCACTGCCTATTAATTTTGTTTTTTCCTGTATGACAGTTACTATACTGTAAACCCGTGATGTTGTTCTATTTGTATAAATCTATACAAATAGATGGAATTTTCTATATATACACTTCTCTTTTAGTGCATTAGCCGCTAACTTTAGCCGCTAACACATACAGGCATATTTATAAAGAGATTTCTCTTTTTTCAAATTTTCGTTTAGGCATATAAGTGGCTGTAATTCTTCTATTTCTTCTTTAATAAGAAGTTGAAATTGTAACAGTACCCTTGACAAACTGTATACATGAAATATTTTTTAACGGCTTTTTAATTAGTGTCACAGTTTATGTAAGTGTATATAAATACTGTTGTGATGTTAGCAAATTCAGCTTTAACAATAGTACACTTTGTTCTGGTTTTCATCACTCTTTTTTCACTTCCCTGTTTTTTGCACTATCATGGCTACAAATGCACTTTCTTCTATGTCTTTCAGACCATGGTTGCTGTGACAACCAAACCAATGTGCTTGACTCACTCGTGTATATAAGAGCATTACTTGGAGATACCTGGTGTAGTGAACAAGGCGGTCAGCCGCCGAAACGCGTCTAGGTCATCATTGTTGAATAAATTGATTTTCTTTGATATATTTCCCACGGAGTCAGCGCCTGTTTTGAATGCCGATATCAGGACTGGATTAATATATATATATATATACATGTATATACACACACACACATATATATATGTATATACATATATATTTATATGTATGTATATAAATATAATTCTCACAACTCCAACTTTCTCGTAGCTCAGCGTAATTGAGGCAGAACGCCAGAGGCGATTTTCAAAATAATTTATTACATTACGCGTGCAATGCAAGGACAGTCTACGCATTTCGGCGAGTTGCCTTCCATAGGACAATAGAGTCCTGATGTCCAGCTAGTCCTTTTCAACTGTTTGTGACCTTAGTCCATCAGCAATGTTTACTATTCCACTCATAACTAGACCTCATACAGTGTTTCCTTTGTTGAGCCATTCATTTTAACATTATATTCATGTAAAGTACATTAATTCTACATTGGCTTAGTTAGGTTCTTTTTACAATTTCTACAGAAATGAGACATTTAAAGTTGTAGCCACAGTAAAGTACTCAAGTACAAAAAATTGTTCTTTCTATACAGTATAAGTGCTAATAATAATCAACAGATGGAGGAGCCCCTCCTATCTATTTGTGTGTAAGAGAGCAAGTTAATAAAAATGAGGATATACTGGGGTTAATAGGGTTTGAGGTGTGACGACATCAATAAAGGTAATATTGTTGTTGGAAAATTCCATCAAGGTTCCCTATAACAGGTTCATACTAAATTTAATACACAGTAAATCTTAAGAAAGTGCAAGTGCAGTGATGTTAATAAAATGCTATTTAGTAATTAGTTATTATAAAAGTTGTTTCTAAGGTGCATATAGCTAGCAGCAGTATATTTTTTCATGTGTTATGTGCAAAGACACATTCTATGATGGAATTAGGAAGTGCAATGTATATTTTATTTCTTAGGTCATAACATTTAAATTGTATTCACTTCCTTATAAAGTGCTAGTACATGCTTAATGAATGAACATCTGGTATATAGTTCCCATATACACACACATATATGTATATACATATATATTTATATGTATATAAATATATATATTAGTGGGGTAATAATCAGTGCATTGCGGGGGCGTAAGTTATAGTTAGCTCAGGAACATATATATATATATATATATATATATATATATATATATATATATATATATATATATATATATATATATATATATATATATATATATATATATATATATATATGTATATATATCTTTACTACTGGCAGTCACCAGTAGGTAGTTATAGTTAGGACCTTGGTTCCATAGGAAAAGCGTTTTTTCTTTTGCCACTGTCTTTGGCGTCGTTTGACAAATCTTCGCGAAATTTTCAAAACTAATTGTTCACTCAGATGAGCTCCGGTCTTGAAAGTTTCGGGGTGATTCGTCAAGCGGGGGCCGAGAAAAAAGGGGGGTCCCAAAACGTGTTTTCTCCATGTTAATTTCCATAGGAAACTTTAGACACGGCTACAGCCCGAACTGCTGAACGGACTTACACCAAATTTGGCAGTGAGATAGCTCTTGGTCCAGAAAGCACGCTTTTCTTTAAATGGTGTAAATCCGTTTAGTAGTTTTTGAGATATTTAAAGATTTAGAGATATCGTTATTTGAGAATTGTGAGATCTGATTGGCTGAGCCGTCCCGAGCACAAGCTTGCCTCTGATTGGCTGCCAACACTTCAAACTAGAAAGCGTTGGCAGCCATCTTGTGACTCGGTTGAAACGAGTAGGGGAAAAGGGGGAAAAAAGTAGAAGAGGGCAGGGTAGGAACATTGTGACCACCCTAGGGTGCTGAGGGGGTGCCACAGGGAGTCCGAAGGTAAAAAACAACAACATTTTTTATATGTTTTCGGCGGGATTCACGTAGGGCCTGGAAATCACGGTGGGAAAAAGAAAAATGAAGCGCGGTGTTAGGTGCTTCGTTTAATTAAGCTCCCGGGTGGGCTAGTTCCTGGGAGCAATGTTTAGTTATGATGCGGCGTTTTCTTCTGTCACGGGGACCACCACTTCCTCGGAGCAAATATAATGATATGGGGAAGTACGCGTCTTCCCTCCCCCTCCGCCCCGAAGAGCAGCACGTCCTTGGAGATATATGTAAAATATAAGTGTGGAGGGGTGAAGGCTCCCCCACACTGTCCCTGGGACCACTACTTCTTCGGGCCATTTACAATTAAAATGCGGGGGCTACTTTTGTTATGGGCATGCAGTTCCCAGGGGGAAATATAATGATATGGGGGGCACACGTTCCCCTCCCCCTCTGCCCCAAAGAGCAGCACTTCCCCAGAGCTATAAGTAAAATTTAAGTGTGGAGGGGTGAAGCCTGCCCCACACTGTCCCGGGGAGCACTACTTCCCCGGGGCATTTATGAATTAAAATGCGGGGGTCTGTTGCGGACTGCCGGCCCCGGGGAGCACGATGTTCCCGGGCCTTTAAATTGGATGGAGGCGTATCGTCCAATTTCCCTTGAGGAGCTTTCCATGGCCCTGGGTATCGTCATCTCCGAGGGCCGGTTCCAACAATGACCCATGGTGCCTACCCCGGGACATTGTAGTTTGCTATGGCAGGGCGTGATCTCTGCAGAGTTCCCGCTCTGTCATAGCAAACTTCTGCTTCGCTTCATGGAAGCGAGAGGAGGAAATTTGCTCTCGCTTCTATGAAGCAAAGCAGATTTGCATTTGGGCAAAGGGAGCTTGCATGGAGCAGCTGGCTTTGTTTAAAAGGAATGCCGGCTGCCGCAGGAGGCGGGGAGCTGGCAGGGACTGCAGGGGCATTGGGGCTCCTTGCGTGGTTGTCAAACGTTGTGGCGAGGCCCCGGGGGATGCGGTTCCCAGGGCCTAAAATGGCCTGGCTGAGTTCTGAGTTATAGGGTGGCTCTAAAAAGAGCCCTTGTTTTCATTATGAGTTTGTTGGAGCTACATGTAAGTGCGGATGCACAGCTTCAGGTTGTTGAGAAAAACTCTGTTTCCTTGATCTGTGAAATGAACTCCATCACTTCTGTATATGTCATCCATATCAAAACGTAGATTGTTGTTGTCGATGGACCCCATTCTATGATCTCTGAGGTATGCAGAAACAGCTTTATTGACATTCTTTCTAGCTTTCTCAATCTGTGGACAGAATTGATTTGACCACTTCCATTTCTGTCTTTGGCACATATTAGAGTATACAAAGACAGTTTGAGGCAAAAGCAACATCAATTGTGCAAAGGTATCCTTCATTTGCATTTACAGACCTACCCCAGTCAATGTGCCTAGGTCATTGCCACCACAGTGCACAATCATGAGGTCAGGGGGTTGGAGATGCAAAGAGGTTTTAACCAAAGGCAACAATTGGTGCCACTTTAATCCTCTCTCTGTGCAAACCATTTAATGGCCACATTTTGTAAACCTAGGTCTTTGTCAATACCTCTGTGTTCAGCATACCTTTTGCACCAGAAAACATAGCTGTGTCCTACAATCCACACTAGCATTTTGAAGGTATGGCTGGAAGGAATCAAAAGGTGTCTGTAGCTGATGTAGTCCGTTGGTAGAATGAGAGACATGTTAAAAGGTGGAGAAGAAGCTTTTTTTGAGAAAACCGATAACTGATTGGCTGATGAAGAACATTGTGCAGTGAAAACTAGGGTGCATGTTACTTTCGTGAAAAAGTATGTTTCTGATTGGTTAATAAAAAATGTTTGAAACGTACACTATATAGGATACGATTAGACGTGCAGAAGTCAACCACACCTGCTACTTGCATTCGGAAGGGACTGTTCTGACCTTTAAAAAATGGTGAACTTGTGACCTGCACCTGCCGTCGAATGTTGCAGAAACTGTTGGGATGAAATATGGTGAACCTGTGACCCGCACCTGCCGTTGAATGTTGCAGAAACTGTTGGGATGAAATATGGTGAACTTGTGACCCGCACCTGCCGTTGAATGTTGCAGAAACTGTTGGGATGAAATATGGTGAACTTGTGACCCGCACCTGCCGTTGAATGTTGCAGAAAGTGTTGGTATGGAAACTGGCAATAAGGTGATTGGGGGAGGAGTAGAAATATCTGTGGTATTAAAATATGAAATACAAAATTAATTACAACTGATAAGCTATTAAAGTTAGTTTTTCAAAATGAGTAGTATGAGTAGAAGTGTGTTGTTCAAAATTTGCAGTAGTATTACTAGAAATAGGCTTCTGAATTGTCATAAGGGTTCGGGGCTGTATGGCGATGCGGCAGTGTGGGGGAGTGTCCAATCCACAAAATAAGAGAACCAGTTTGGGGCATTTTAAAAGAGAGTTAGAGAGGGTTAATATGAGTAACCAATAGAAATGTGTTTTGCAATTTGAAATAATGAAGGAACGATTTTGATTTGTTATTTGCATGTATTTCTGTGCGGAAAGAGAGGGAAAGTTTGCCATTACTGGTTTTATCCTTGATGAGAGTCTTGAATTACATTTATTGTGTGAGAAAGAAAATATTGCATGCGTTTGTGAAATTTGAAATCTGCATACCAACTACAGAGGTGAGTTACAAATTAATAAGTTGTGTTATATATTGTGTAGTAGTGGTTAAGTCTTTGGGGTGATATTTTTAAGTTTGAAAATATATATATTTTTTTAAATAACGTAGTATTATAGAAGTGTGCTGTTTCACATTTGTTACAAAATGTGCATAGAGTGTGAGTAGTTGCTGAACAAGTATCCCATATATATTTAGGTGTCTTCGAAAAAGAAGGAGTACAGTTTGTCATGTTAAAAGGAGTGCATGGTTTTGAAAGTGAGTTACAGGGTTGATTTGGGTTCCAAAATCGACCCGGGCAATATAGAGGAAATGGCGCACGTTTGCAGATTGTGCCTTGTCGAAAAAGTACGGGGGGGTTTAGAAGAGGCATGTTTTGTTAATTTGAGGGAGATGAAAAAAATATGGAAATGTTGCGTGCAGACGTTGTGCTTGTACTTTTCACACTGGTGAGCTAACTTTGAATATAAGTGAAGGTAACTGTCACACTCCCTGCCCGTGCAGAATCTGCAGACATTAGAAGTCCGGCAGATTGAGAGACTAAGAATGACATGTCCCTTGACCCCCTCACCTCCTCCCCCCCACGCTTCCTCCACTTCCCCGTTTCTAAAAGGAAGGTAACAGAGGCGTATTTGCTTTGAAAAATATTACTTGGACCCTCAGTGGGCTGCTGGTACCACCTGAACAGCAGAGAGAAAGTCCCAATCGCCTTTTATGCTGCAGAAAAAAGCGGCACACAGTTTCAACATATATCCCGGCCTATTGTACATTGGCTGTGTGCATGGATTTGTTTATACTGGTGAACTACACGTGATTGCCAGGCTCTGTGGCCGTGCATAATCTGTGTACAGTAGAGGGTCCTACAGATCGAGAGACTAGGAATGATACGTCCTTTGACACCCCCCTCTCCTCTTACACCCCTTCAACGATTCCTTCTTACCCGTTTGTTAAAGGAAGGTAAGAGAGGCCTATGTGCTTCGACAAATATTAGTTTAACCTTCACTGGGCTGCTGGTACTACCTGAACAGGAGAGAGAAACTGCCAATCGCCTTCCATGCTACACAAAAAAGCGGCACACATTTGCAACTTACATACCGGCCCATTGTACATTGTCCGAGTGTTTGTCTTAACAGTGTGACTTTGTGAAGGTATGTGTATAGTTCTACATGTATTTTCACACGTGTTATGCATCGGAAGATCCGATACCTATAAAACACAGGTATATATCTATTAGTATGTTTTTTTAAGTATGTGCTACTAGGAAAAGGCACAGCCAGATGTATGCATGCTTTCAGTAATATGGTGAGACTATCAAGTGTGACATGGAAAGGGTTTCTGCTTTGTATTTAGGTAGGAACAACACTGTTAGTAGTTGCTAAGTAGAGAAGATGCAAAAGACAAATGAGGTCAAAGACATTGTGGCAAAGGGATTAATGATTATGGTACTTTGTATGAGTCTTTGGGAAGGTATTGTTGATGTGCGCCGTATATATTTAAGTGTCTTCGTGAAATCAGGAATGCAGTCTCTTATGTTGAAAGGACTGCATGGTGTTGTGACTGAGGTACAGGGTTGAACTAAGATCCAAAATCGACCCAGTCAATGTAAGAGAAATAGGCACGTTTGTAGATTGTGCCTTGTCGGAAAATACAGGGGCAGGGGGGGTTGTTTACAAGAGATATGTTTTATGAATGTCTGGGAGATAAAAAAGAAATGGAAATGTTCCCTGCACATTTTGTGTACGGATTTGCTCATACTGGTGAAGTACATGTGAATATAAGTGAACGGTAATTGTCAGGCTCTCTCCCTGTGCTGAATCTGCGTATATTAGAGGGCCGGCAGATGGAGAGTTTGGGAATGACACGTTCTTTGACTCCCCCCCATGTCTGTCCCCCCCAACGCTTCCTCCATCTCCTCTTTCTAAAAGTAAAGTAACAGAGGCCCATCTACCGTGAAAAATACCACTTAGACCTTCACTGGCCTGTTGGTGGCACCTGTACAGCACAGAGAAAGTCGCAATCGGTTTAAATGCTACACGAGTGCAGTGTGTCATGTTGCCAGGACTACATGGTCTTGTGACTAAGGTACAGGGATGAATTGGGGTCCAACATCAGCCTGGGAAATGTAAAAGAAGTGGCCTTCTGCAGATTGTACTTTGTCAGAAAATACTGGGGGGGTTTACAAGGGACATGCTTTATTAACTTCAGGGAGATGAAAATGAAATGTTGCCTGCATACTTGGTGCACGGGTTTGCTCACACTCGTGAAGCACACGTGAATATAAGTTAATCTAATTGTCAGGCTTCGTGCTCATGCTGAAGCTGCCTACATCATAGGGGCGGCTGGTCGAGAGACTGGGAATGACACGTCCCTTGACCCACCCCTCCTTCCTCCCGCTCTCTAACGGTTCCTCTCTCCTCGTTTGTAAAAGGAAGGTATCAGAGGCCCATCTCCGTTGACCCTTACTGGGCTGCTGGCGTCATCTGAGGAGCACAGAGAAAGTCGTAATCGACTTCTATGCTATACAAAAAAGCAGCACAGAGTTGCAACTTACATATCGCCCCAATTTACATTGCTCGACGATTCGTCTTAACAGTTTAACTTTGCTGAGGTATGTCTATGCTTCAACATGTATTTTTTGACATGAGTTATGTATCGGAAGATCCGATACCTATAAAACACAGGTATAGATCTATCTGTATGTTTGTTTAAAGTATGATGCCACTAGGAAAAGGCACAAGGAAATGTATGCACCCTTTTAGTAATATGTTGAGACTTTCAACTGTGACATGGAAAGGGTAGCTGGTTTGCATTTGGGTAGGCCCAACATTGTTAGTAGTTGCTGAGTAGTGAAGATGCAACAGGCAAATGAGGTTAAAGAGATGGTGGCAAAGGAATTAACTGTCACTATTGTATTTGTAACATCTGACACAGATATGAAACATTTTAAAAATTTCTTTGAAATAACATGGCGTAATGTGCAGTATATGTGCCACAACAAAAATAAAATTGTATGATAGAATTATAATCAGTATAGTAGTGAATCGATATCTGATAAAGAGAGATGTCATCATAAAAAGAGAATAGAGGAAAGACTATGGGGTATATTCACAAGAACGTGTGATAACTACCGCAAGAGTAGCGTAACGCAACTTTCAATATCGCAGCCCATCGCGGGAAAATAACCTTGTGTCAACATGGAATTCACAACAAGGCGGTACCATGCGATAGTCTGCAGAAACCGCGGACAATGTCCGCGATACAACCACCACGATGGAGATAAAAACACAAACCACAACACCAAAAAACACGCGATGGGCCAAAGCGCGATGAGGAAACAGCGACAAGCAGCGCCAGGCCTGCAACACACACCTGGCAGGCATAAAAAATCTCCATAAAAGTAGAAAAAACACCCACACACAAACTGACCAACACACAAGCACCATGGAGGCAGCCGAAGCAGGCACAGAGGACGAGCGCAACCCCACAAGCACCCCGGACGACCAGCCTGGGACCTCGGGGACAGGGAAGGGCAAGGACCTGAAGACGAGGAAGACCAAGTTCAGTCTGCAGGCGAACAGGATCATAGTCATGGAGGTGATGGAACACCATCAACAACTCTTCGTCACCTCCAACGTGTCATTGGGCACCAAAACTGGAATATGGCGGGACATCGTCGACAAGGTGAATGCCGTCGGAGAGCACAAGCGGACAATGGACGAGGTCAAGAGGCGATGGAATGACATCAAGCGGAAGACCAAGGAGAAACTCTCCGCCAACCTGAAGGCAGCAACGCAGACCGGAGGTGGGGGCCCAGCGCCACAGCTGGAGCTGGATGACATGGAGGAGCTGGTGTCGACAGACATCAGTGTGGAGACTGTGGCCGGAGTCGGGGGACCAGACACTGCTCGACAGGACACAACACAACCGCAACAGGGTGAGTGACCAGCAGGTACTGGGGGACGGGGAGATGGCCACAATGGCACACATGCACAAGCAAGCAGGGCACAGTGCACACCCACAATCACTCTGGGTCCTCGCCCAGACCCACAGACTGTCACAATGTACAATGCCATGCTGTCTGAATGTCAACCTGTACCATGCGGCTACATACATGTGAACACATTGTGATACACCATCTCCCCTTCACATCGCAGGGGCATCATCAACACCTCCTGCAGAGCAGTCACAGCCACTCTTCACTGATGATGAGGAGGAGGACAACACCAACATCGACACCCAAACCATCCAAGACCTCATTGACCTCATCCGCAACTCACCTCCAGGATCAGGGCAGCCCAGCTACATCCATGAGACCCCACCCACCACCCAAACCACCCAGCAGGAAGCACCCACAGCCCCGGCACCCTCCCAAGTCCCCCAGGAACAGCAAATGGCCTTCCAACGCCTTGTGCTGGAAGGCCAGAGGAAGACGGCCGAGCAGGTGCGGGTGGGGTTCGAGCTCATGGCTACCAAACTGGACGCCATCCTTGGGTGTCTATGTCCACCCCATGGACTCCAGCGAGCCCTGACTGACATCTCTGGAGTCATGACGCGGAGGGAAGAATACCTGTCCACTTAGAGTGGCCCCAGCGATGCCAGCCATGAGCTGGCACACATGCGGAGGCTCATGGAGGACATGGTGCAGATGGAGGCGGAAAGGATGGCAGCCGCCGCTGCACATCAGCGAAATGTAGCTGGGATCTACCGTGCCCTGCATGTCCTCATCATGGCATTGCTGCCACAAGGCGTGACGATGATGAATGCTGCTGCCCCCACACCATCCACATCTCTGCCCCCTGGTGTGTCAGTGGCTCCCAGTGCGGCAGGCGTATCCACTCCGGCACCTGATGTGTCACTGCCACACAGTGCGGCCGACAATCCTCCTCCGTCCCCTGATGTGTCAGTGGCACACAGTGCCGCAGCCGGTACTGCAACACCCACAGGTGGGGCAGGGCACACACCCGGGGACGAGGACGTGGCTGGGGCTGTGGTCAGGAGGGCCAGGCACTAGCATCCATTTCCGCCACCTTGCCTGTTTCTGCTTGGTGGCCTCAAGACCTACCACTGACCCCCGATACAATCCGATGCACTCACCTTGGACAGCGACATTGACTGCCACATCCTGTTTGATGACCAATGACACGGCGGACAGACTGCAGACTGTACCCTTCCTCTTCCGCAGTACAGGTCATCCCTGGATGGACACTGGCTGGCCCTCCACAGGCCCATATTGTGTAGTGTGCTCAGCATTGCCCTGTACCGCTCCAGCTGCATGACTGCACTGGATGTGCAAATAAACATCAAGTGATGCACTGCTGTGTAATGTCTTACGTCATTCCTGTATGGATGTGTGGATGAATGTGGGGACAGTGCCTTCCCTTGCGTCAATGATGTTCATCCTGTGGGATGCCAGTCAGAGGGTGCGACATTGCATTTTGTGTACCGGGTTCCGTGAACACTACAACAGGGACACACACATCAGTCACTTCCTTGTCTGGACATGGACTGGACCACGCCCAGAGCCCACGAGTCATTGTTGCAAGCCCTGCGCTGGTTGGGCGTACGGCAGGCCAGACCACTCCGCTAACGCCCCGAGGGGGGGCCCTCATTGCTACCCGTCGCAGCCGTACTCGCTGGTGGTGTGCAGGTCACTGGTCTAGTTGTCAGCATGTCACAGCCACTCCCTGAGGGCAGGTTTTCACACACATCACACCCATCCGGCACAGGCGTCACAGGCCATGTGACTCCGCCAACATAAGGGGCCGACGACGTCACATTCCCCTCTTCCGGTGGTGACTGGATGACGGCCGCTCCACGGTTCTCACTCATGTAGGGCCCATGAGTTGTTGCGCACAGGGTTAGTGGCATCCGAGGCCTTGCGGACGGCACAGGTCTACCACCACATGGCGCAGACTGGGGTTGCACAGGGTTAGTGGCACCAGGGGCCTTGCGGACGGCACAGGCACCCCGCCACGGGATGGTGACTTTGGGTGCACTGTGTCAGTGGCACCTTGAGCTGCTGAGCGGGTGTGCAGCCTGCGATGATGCCCCGTCCCGGCGGTCCGGACAGGTCAGGTTTTGTGTGCCCTGCTGGACCGCAGTGTAGGCCAGAGCCAGCGGGCAGCGCGGGCCTACCGCCACGTGGCGACGCTTCCGGGATCCCAGAGTTGGTGGCACCCATTGGGCTGAGCGGGTGTGCAGCCTGCGATGGTGCCGGGTGCACTGGTATGTCCTCTGCCATGGAGTAATCAAGACCCAGCACCAAACGTGAGACCTGGTGGCCTGCGGAGCGGGGCTGCATGATGTGGAGGGTGCCATGTCCGCGGGCCCCGGGCTTGTGGCTTGCAGTGGCATGTGGTGGGACCTCCTGTCTACGCGCCGGTGGCGGAAGGTGAGCATTGAGGCCTGGGTGTGCATGGGCGGGCATGCTCAGATGGGCGGCGGGTGAGGTTGGGGTGCCTCTGCCTGGGTGTGCATGGGCAGGCAGGCGATGTTGTCTTGTGCAAGTGTGTGTACTGTGCCAGTCATGTAACTGGGCTCTGTTTCAGCTGACGGCTCTCAATGAGATGTGTGACCTGGTGAACTGCACCACATACCGACACGTGGTTGGAGACACACCGGTGGTAGCAGGTGAGCAGTGTGGCCTGGGTGCGCAGGGGCGGCACTCTCTCTCTCTCTCCCTCTCTTCCTCTCTCTCTCCCTCTCTCTCTCCTCTTCTCTCCCTCTCCTCTTCTCTCTCTCTCTCTCCCTCTCTTCCTCTCTCTCTCCCTCCCTCTCTTCCTCTCTCTCTCCTCTTCTCTCTCTCTCTCCCTCTCTTCCTCTCTCTCTCCCTCCCTCTCTTCCTCTCTCTCTCCTCTTCTCTCTCTCTCTCTCCCTCCCTCTCTTCCTCTCTCTCTCCTTCGCTCTCTCTCTGTCCTCTGATGTGCGCAGGACACACCTTCTCATCATCTTTTTTGTCTTACAGGCTGTGACCTACGTATTGTCCGGAGGGGAGCGGCCATGTGTCTTAGTTTCATTTCGTTGTTCTATTTTAATAAAGTTTCATTTGTTGCTTCGCAAGTGAATGTGTGCTGGTCATTTCTGTGACGACACATCCATGTCACCAGTTGTGATTGTGCGGCATCAAGCGGAATATTTTGTACATGTTTAGGTGTGGCTGATATGGCATGTCTTTGGTCGGAGGGTGTGCCAGGGAGGGGTGGTGCTGGGGGTGGTGGCTGTGGGTGTTGTGGCCCTCTTGGGTATCCGGGCCGCATGATGGGTGGCTCCATGGCATCTGTTGCCCTTCCGATGTAGCCCTGGGCTGTGCTCCCTTTTGGTTTTCAGGCTGCCGTCGGACTTTACACCAGGTCAGAGCAGGTGTAAATTTCCTGGTGCTAACGCGCCCTATCGCCTTTTTGTGTTTTTATCGCGGATGTGGCTGGTCGTTGTGAATGTTGAGGTGTGCTGATGTCTCGACTTTTGTCACGGGAACGCCTACTCTGCATCGCATTAGCGATATTTGCGGGGGTCCTCTGTGGCGATGTTTTTTGCGGCTGCTATCGCGGGTTAACTGGTGCTGTGGGCTGTTAACACCGGCTTGTGAATGGGGAGGTAAATTTATCACAATTTTGGCTGCGATAAAGTGCCGTTAATTCGGCGATGGCTCCTTGTGAATATGACCCTATCTTGCGTAACGTTTCTCTCCCTGCTAAAAAGAAGTATTATTATAAAATAGAACATCTCAGAGGTTTGTCTGCAGACTATATAACTTTTAATATAGATAGTAATTGTAAATGACAGAATCTGTTTCGCTGTTCTCCTTGGAAACGGTTCTATCCAAGTGTGTGGGCCACTTATTCGAATATCCCAATTGTATCACAGTACAGGTGTTCAACAAGATTTTCAGTGTATATTATTATTCACTGAAAATACCACAGGTTTCAGGGACGTTATAGTTAGAAATTAGCATTTAAAAACATTTGAAATTCAATGAAAAAACCATAGGTTTCAGGGACGTTATAGTTAGAAATTAGCATTTAAAAACCTTAGAAATTCACTGAAAAAACCACAGGTTTCAGGGACGTTATAGTTAGAAATTAGCATTTAAAAAACCTTAGAAATTCAATGAAAAAACCATAGGTTTCAGGGACGTTATAGTTAGAAATTAGCATTTAAAAACCTTAGAAATTCACTGAAAAAACCACAGGTTTCAGGGACGTTATAGTTAGAAATTAGCATTTAAAAACCTTAGAAATTCACTGAAAAAAACACAGGTTTCACGGACGTTATAGTTAGTTGGACATTTCACTCATACAAAACCATAGAATTTCGGCCGTTATAGTTTGTTAAGCTAACTATAACACGCGCCCCCGCAATGCACTGCTGATGACATCACATATTACATCATTCATGACATGGTCAGTGACATCACTGATGACATCACTGAAGACATCTCAAATGACATCACTGATGACATCATCCACGTGATAATCTGATGCACCTCCTCACACCCTAATATAACCTTTGACACACCCACTCTAAAATACAGACTACCATTTTTGAAACCATAGACACACCAATACCAGTTACAACATACCCACTCACTGATTCCTAGGTCTACACACACATCTACTCACTCACCCATACAGTCACTGATACATGCAGTCACTCATCAATACAGCACTATCATTTGCACTCGTACACCTATACAGACACTCACACACCGCCACTCATCTATAGAGTTACTCACACACCTAGTCAGTCATGCAAAGAATCAATGACACTCCCATTTACTCACCTATACAGTTATACACACACCACCTCACTTATTCATACAGATACTAACACATACTTACTCTCTTATACAATCACTGATACAAGCACACACTCATCCATACAGCCACTCTCACAATCAGTCACTCTCACGTATAGTCATTTATATACTCCAACACTCACATATACTGCCTTTCACATATGTAGTTACTCACACATGTACCACTGAGGCATCCATTCACTCACCAACACACCCATACACACACTCACACACCCATATAGCCCTTCGCAGATGCACTCTTGAACCCATACACCCAGTGAATCACCCACTCACACATCTTTGCACAGAGTCACACACCCCCCACCCACCCACACAGACACTCAGGCACCCATACAGATACTCAGACAACCAATCAATAACCCATATAGACACTTATATAGCTACTCACCAACCCATGCAGCCGCTTACACACAAAACTGACAGACTGATACAGACATTCACACAGTTTAGTCACTAACCCATGCATTCAGTAAGACACATTTAATCACTCACTTATACAGTCAGTCACACACCTACTAAATCATCCATTCAGACACTTATATACCCACTCATTCTTCAATACACCTTGGTATATATATATATATATATATATATATATATATATATATATATATATATATATATATATATATATATTACAAAAAGAGTTGCCTCTAGGTGGGATGCACTCCCAGGTGGAAATTACGCCAAAGCAAGGGCACACGCCATGAACAAAGTCCTTTTCTGGTTACCTGCCAGATGCGTATATATATAAAACATATTTAAACTTTACAGAAACACTTAGTCACCGGATGATGTCATCAGTGATTTCATCAGTGATGTCATTTGAGATGTCATCAGTGATGTCATCGACCATGTCATGAATGATGTAACATGTGACGTCATCAGCAGTGCATTGCGGGGGCATTAGCTCAACTAACTATAACGGCCAAATTTCTCTGGTTTTGTATGAGTGAAATGTCCAACTAACTATAACGTCCCTGAAACCTGTGTTTTTTTCAGTGAATTTCTAAGGTTTTTTAAATGCTAATTTCTAACTATAACGTCCCTGAAACCTATGGTTTTTTCAGTAAATATATATACATATATATATATGTTCCTGAGCTAACTATAACTTACGCCCCCGCAATGCACTGATTATGACCTCACATATTACATCGCTCATGACATGGTCAGTGATATCATTGATGACATCACTGATGACATCTCAAATAACTGTGTTTCGTAAACGTTTCTGAGGCTTAAAGATATATACTAAGTTCCAGCATGTTAAATTACTATTCTTTCTGTACTACTAATTAGTCATACTATTTCTAACATATCTCATCTGAGTGGCTGTCTGACTGTCTGTATCAGTGTGTGAGTGTATGTCTTTTTAGCAGCTAATTGGGTGTGTGAGTGACTGTATAGATGTGTTAATGGGTATGTGAGTAGCTGTATGGTTAAGTGATTGACTGTGTGAATAGTTGTTTTGGAGAGTGAAAGGGTGCGTGAGTGGCTGTATGGGTGTTAGTGGCTGTGTGAGTGGCTGCATAGGTATATGAGTGGGTGTCTGAGTGGTTGTGTGGGTGACTGAGTTGCTGTGTGAGTGACTGTATGGGTGAGGAAGTGGGTCTCTGAGTGGCTGTATGTGTGAGTGAGCAGCTATTTGAGTGTGAGTTTCGGTGAGTGGGTGTGAGTGATTGTATGGATGTAAGAGGTTCTGTGGGTGTGTGAGTGGTTGCATGGGTGAGTGAGTGGGTGTGTCAGTTGCTATATGTGTATGTGAGTGTGCATGTCAGTAGCTGTAATGTGAGTGAGTGGCAGTGTGATGTATGAGTGCCTGTATGGGGGAGTGAGTGGCGGTTTGAGTTTCTGTATGAGTGATTGACTGGTTGTGTGAGTGGCCATAAGGGTACATGGGTGGGTGTATAAGTGCTTGTATGTCTGTATGACTGGATGTGTGAGTGGCTTTATTGGTGAATGAGTGGGTGCATTAGTGGCTGTATTGGTTAGTTAGTGGGTGTGTGAGTAGCAGTATGAGTGAGTGGTTGTGTGAGTGGCCCTCTGGTTGAGTTCTGGGTTGTGTGAGTACAGGTATGGGTATGTGAATGGGTATGTGGGGGGTTGTGTCACGTCCCATAGGAGGAACACTGCAACAACACGCTAGAATGCGTTATCAGCAGTAGAAAACTACAGCCCCCATGATCCTTTGCGGTTCTGGCGTCAATGACGTCAACACGCGCTGAGACAATTCCATGAAAATAGCTTCCGGGGCATCGGAGAGGTGCCGATTACTCTTTGTAGGAGCTGCGCCGATGACGAGAGGAGGCTGGTAAGGGTGCTTTGAGCACCACGCTTCATTTGTTGGTTATCGGGAAGAGGCAGCTCTTTCTTGAGTGGCAAGAGCGGTGTGCTGTTTTTCACGTTGCTCCGTTGGTTGAACCATATTTACAGGTTCATTGCGGAGCAACTGTCTTGGTTGAGCTCAAACCTAGGGAGGAATCACCCCAGACGTTACCAAGTCTTTTCACCAGTTGAGGATAACCTGAGATAATGTCTACGCTGATCTAGTGCTGGGCATAGTGACTACCGAAGCGTTTCCTCGTTGGTGAACCGGCAAGCAGCGGTTCGTGCGGGAAAACGCCCTTACGAAACAGATGCAAACTGTTTAAGACATTGTTGGGTCCAAGGGAGAAACGAGGAGTTTCTTACCGGGAAACCATTCTTTATTCGTTGTTGCCTATTTCATTTGGCCATTTAACCAAGAAGCATTGGGGAAAAGAGCCGGATATGATGCGTGTCTGCCTGAGTGTATGCGGTGCATTATGGTCTATGAAGTCATACCTGTTTCTTTGTATATTTCATTAGCAGGAGTGCAGTGAGTGAGCAGGAAGATAGCTCTTCCGCACCCCTGTTTCAGCCTTCATAAGATACCTAAATGGTAGGTTAGATAACTATAGCTCCCGTCTCCAGAAACTACTGCGATAGGGGATGTTATTACACTAGTTGACTATATGCTTTTCTTTTAGATCAGACTGAGTGCCACCACATACCATCTAGGTTAACCGATTTCGAGGAGAAGTTATTTTTATTTTACAGGTATGGTTCCCTAGATAGGTACCAATTGAAAAAAGGGGTAAGGGTAGGAAATAATTCTACACTGTTGTTTACTGATCCCTGTGTCCTTATATTACAGGTCTCCCTCCCTGCTGTTCCCTTCCTTCCCTTCCCCCGCTTGATCACTCCATAGTGTCTGTGTATATCTAATCAGACCGTGGGGGTGTCGAGAGGTGGACCATTATTGAGCAACGTACGATCCTGAGGATTCCAGGCCACGACAGAGTAATCGGCCCACGGTTTATAATCCTCCCGGTCGTACGTTGAAGTATGGCTACTTTAGAGGACGTGCTTGCTGCGTTACACATAGTACAGGCGGAGTTGGCAGCCTCCAGGGTAGAGACAGCCACACTACAAGCCACAGTAGATAGAATGCAGCGAAACCCTTTCAGTGCAGGCATACCGTTAGCATCCCACTCGGCCCCTTTAGTGGTAGAGATACCCACTCCTGTTCCTTTGGCCACACCAGAGAGGTATTTCGGGAAAGCAGCAAGGTACAGGTCTTCCTCACCCAGGTTCTGCTGCATTTTTCCTGTAAACCTAAGGCGTTCAATACCAACCACGCAGAGTGGCCTTTCTGATTTCCTATCTGGCAGGGGATGCAGCTCAATGGGCGGTTCCTTTGGTTAAGAGAGACGATCCCCTGCTATACGATTGGGATTCCTTTATTAAGGACTTTGAAAGAACTTTCAATCGTCGAACGGCCACTCTTTCAGCCGATAAAGACCTGTTGGAGCTACGACAAGGGAATAGAGACCTTATTGCTTATCTAAATGATTTCCGTCGGTTGGTTACCGAAACCGAATGGCCAGAGGCGAAACAATCTGCCATCTTTCATAAAGGTTTAAGAGAAGATATGAAGGACGTGCTGGCCCAAATCGAGCCCCAACCCGCAACGTGCGAAGACCTGATTAGTTTGGTTCTCCGGTTAGATCATCGCCTCAGCGAAAGGAGAGGGGAAAACAAACGAAGAGACCGAAGCTCCTGGAGAGCAGATCAACCCCGAAACTCTGAATCCTCAACGGCCGCCAAAGCCGAACCTATGGAGATAGGGGCGGTCCGTTCCACCCTCACTAACGAGGAAAGAGAATACAGGCGAAAGAAAGGGTTATGCATCTATTGTGGGAGGAAGGGCCATTACATTAGGGAATGCACCCTGAGATCCAAGTACCCTCGCACGGAACCCCGCAGACCGCAAGCACTTGCATCCGACGGTACGATGGGAAACGACAGAGCTTGAAGAAAGGAGAAAGGGATTCTTCAAGCCCAACGTATATCCCTTCATTGAGTGATGACACCTTGTGTGTCAGACAACATTTCTTCGTGGAACTCACCCTGTTGGTAAAAGGGGAATGGAGTCAAGTAACAGCTATGTTGGACTCCGGGGCCACCGGGTGTTTTATTGATCAGGAAGAAGCATCGCGGTTGGGTTTGGTACTTCGCGAGAAAGAGAAACCGGAAGCGGTGTTCGCAGTGGATGGAAGACGCTTAGCTGCAGGTCCTATCCGTTTCCAAACGGATAATTTGGAAGTACGTCACGGACTCGACCATGTAGAAACGCTCGCTTTTAGCGTGATTCAAGCACCCCAGTATGGGATAATCTTGGGGTTGCCCTGGTTGAGGCAGCATAATCCCCAGGTGAACTGGGTGGAAAAACCGTCCGCTTTACCTCCGAATATTGTTCTCTACATTGTGTTCCGTCGACACACAGTCCCTCGCAAGCCTTGGCTGTGCTACACCACATCGCCACAGCCGCAGAACATCCGGTTAAACTGCCCGAAGAATACCAGGATTATGCGGAGGTGTTTAACGATATCAAGGCCGAGACGCTTCCGCCTCATAGGCAATATGATTGCCAGATCGACTTGGTTCCAGGAGCCCTAGTGCCCACCGGAAGGGTTTATGCCCTAACTGAACCTGAGAACACACACCTGCGAGCTTATTTGGATAAATATCTGGCGCTGGGGTTCATCCGTAATTCCAAGTCTCCTGCAGCTTCTCCGTTGTTTTTTATCCCTAAAGCTAACGGCGAACTGCGCGCATGCATAGATTTCAGAGCGTTAAACGCCATCACAATTAAGAACCGTTATCCTCTGCCATTGATACCGGTGTTGTTGGAGCAAGTCCAGAAGGCTGTCATATACACACGGCTGGATCTCAAAGGGGCTTATCATCTGGTACGGATGCGCGAGGGCGACGAGTGGAAAACGGCCTTCAAAACACGTTACGGCCTATATGAATACCTTGTCATGCCCTTTGGGTTATGCAACGCGCCCGCGGCGTTTCAGTTCTTTCTGAACGACGTCTTGCGTGAACATCTGGATCGATTCGTTATCGTATACATTGACGATATTTTAATCTATTCGTCCACTATCGAAAGCCATGTATCTCATGTGCGTGCCATCCTTCACACCCTACAAGAACACAACCTCTACTGCAAAATCAGCAAATGTGAATTCGGAGTCTCCACAGTAGAGTTCTTGGGCGTCATGCTAACCCCTAGGGGACAGGAAATGTCCGAACGGAAAATAGCAGCAGTAAGGAACTGGCCTACCCCAGCAACCGTTAGAGACATTCAATGCTTTCTTGGGTTTGCCAATTTTTACCGACGGTTTATTGGTCGGTTTTCATACCTGGCAACTCCACTAACCCGCTTGTTATAGAAGAAGGTCCCTTTTCAATGGACCGAAGAGACACAAAAAGGGTTCGATGCTTTAAAAGAAGCATTTGTTTCCGCTCCAGTATTGGTGCACGCCGATCCTGAACAGCCGTATATAGTAGAAGCGGATGCCTCCGATTATGCGGTAGGAGCAGTGTTGTCACAACGCCATACCAACACAGGTCAATTACACCCGGTGGCGTTTAGGTCCAGAAAACTTAACTCGGCGGAACGCAACTATACAATTGCGGAGAAAGAGCTGCTCGCGATCAAGGATGCCTTCCAGGAGTGGCGTCACTATCTCATGGGTGCCAAACACATGGTTACGGTATTCACGGATCACCGTAACCTCCAGTTCATGACTGCAGCCAGACACCTCTCCCCCCGACAGCTACGGTGGACTTTGTTTTTTGCTGAGTACAATTTTCTGGTCACATATCGACCAGGAAAGGATAACAAAAAGGCTGATGCCTTAACCCGTCAATCCAACACACAACCGGTAGAGGAACCAGAGGAGAAAACCATCATCAATCCGCATAACGTTATATGCACCACAGTGACGGAACCTTTCCTTAGGAGCATTGCGCGGCACATGCTTAACGAGGGATGGAAGGCATGGTTGGGAAGGCATCCAGAGTGGAGGATAAAAGACGGTCTGCCTATTCGAGGAAGACAACTTTTGATCCCGATCCTCTCGCTAAGGAGGCGTGTTTTCAATTGGTGCCACACTCTACCCAGCGCAGGACATAATGGCGTAGAGAAGACCACGGAAAGAGTGTTACGCCAATTCTGGTGGCCCACCGTACTTACAGACATTCGGTTATGGGTCACGGAATGTTTGGTGTGCACACAAATGAAGGCCTCACACACCAAACAGGCAGGACTTCTGCAACCCTTACCAACCCCTGACCACCCGTGGGAAAATATATCCCTGGATTTTGTCGTAGGCATGCCATCGGACAAGGGGCACACGGTAATCCTGGTCGTGGTGGACTACCTTACCAAAATGGCCCATTTTATTGCCTGCAGAAAAATACCCACATCGGGCCAGCTGGCCTATTTGTTGCTGATACATGTGGTACGGCTACACGGGTTACCTCAGGTGGTGGTTTCGGATCGAGGTTCCCAATTCACAGCTAAGTTCTGGAAGGTGTGGTGTACTGCCTTAAAAATAACTCCTAACGTATCCACAAGTTTTCACCCCCAAACAGATGGCCAAACCGAGAGAGTAAACCAGACACTAAAGCAATACCTAAGGTGTTACGTGGATAACACAACGGACGCCTGGGTTGAGAATCTCTGGTTGGCAGAGATAGCCTATAACAGCGCTACACATAGCTCCACGAGACACTCTCCCTTCTTCTGCAGTTATGGTTATCACCCAAGATTCATTCCATTTGTACATCCTGTTAGAACTGAGAACATACCGGAAGTAAAGGATAGGATACTCCATATACAGAAAACATTAACAGAGGCACAGAATAGGCTGAGAGAGGCAAAAGAACGCTACAAGGCATACGCCGACCTGAAACGGCGTCCAGGACCCAGCTACAAGTTAGGGGACTATGTTTGGCTGTCCACCCGGAATATCCGGTTTAAGAAGTATAGCGTTTTTAGTCCTAAATACATCGGTCCCTATAAAATAGTGAAATTCATAAACCCCGTAGTGGTTAAGCTGGCCTTACCCTCCTCACTGAGAATCCATCCAGCGTTCCACAGTTCCCTGCTCAAACCCTCTCGTGCAGCGACCAAAGGGGGCATACCACCAGTGTTGATAAATGGGGAGACGGAGCATGAAGTAAGAGGTATCCTGGATTCCAAGATATACCGTACCAAGTTGTGGTATCTAGTAGCTTGGAAGGGATACGGAAACGAGGAGAACTCTTGGGAGCCCGCGGATGGGGTTCATGCCCCTCGCTTTGTCAGACTGTTCCACACTCGATTCCCTAAGAAGCCGTGTCCCTGTCAGTGTTCTTTGGGAGGGGGGTGTACTGTCACGTCCCATAGGAGGAGCACTGCAACAACACGCTAGAATGCGTTATCGGCAGTAGAAAACTACAGCCCCCATGATCCTTTGCGGTTCTGGCATCAATGACGTCAACACGCGCTGAGACAATTCCATGAAAATAGCTTCCGGGGCATCGGAGAGGTGCCGATTACTCTTTGTAGGAGCTGCGCCGATGACGAGAGGAGGCTGGTAAGGGTGCTTTGAGCACCACGCTTCATTTGTTGGTTATCGGGAAGAGGCAGCTCTTTCTTGAGTGGCAAGAGCGGTGTGCTGTTTTTCACGTTGCTCCGTTGGTTGAACCATATTTACAGGTTCATTGCGGAGCAACTGTCTTGGTTGAGCTCAAACCTAGGGAGGAATCACCCCAGACGTTACCAAGTCTTTTCACCAGTTGAGGATAACCTGAGATAATGTCTACGCTGATCTAGTGCTGGGCATAGTGACTACCGAAGCGTTTCCTCGTTGGTGAACCGGCAAGCAGCGGTTCGTGCGGGAAAACGCCCTTACGAAACAGATGCAAACTGTTTAAGACATTGTTGGGTCCAAGGGAGAAACGAGGAGTTTCTTACCGGGAAACCATTCTTTATTCGTTGTTGCCTATTTCATTTGGCCATTTAACCAAGAAGCATTGGGGAAAAGAGCCGGATATGATGCGTGTCTGCCTGAGTGTATGCGGTGCATTATGGTCTATGAAGTCATACCTGTTTCTTTGTATATTTCATTAGCAGGAGTGCAGTGAGTGAGCAGGAGGATAGCTCTTCCGCACCCCTGTTTCAGCCTTCATAAGATACCTAAATGGTAGGTTAGATAACTATAGCTCCCGTCTCCAGAAACTACTGCGATAGGGGATGTTATTACACTAGTTGACTATATGCTTTTCTTTTAGATCAGACTGAGTGCCACCACATACCATCTAGGTTAACCGATTTCGAGGAGAAGTTATTTTTATTTTACAGGTATGGTTCCCTAGATAGGTACCAATTGAAAAAAGGGGTAAGGGTAGGAAATAATTCTACACTGTTGTTTACTGATCCCTGTGTCCTTATATTACAGGTCTCCCTCCCTGCTGTTCCCTTCCTTCCCTTCCCCCGCTTGATCACTCCATAGTGTCTGTGTATATCTAATCAGACCGTGGGGGTGTCGAGAGGTGGACCATTATTGAGCAACGTACGATCCTGAGGATTCCAGGCCACGACAGGTTGTGTGAGAGGGTGTATGAGGGTTTCTGTGGATAATGTCATCAGTGATGTCACTGACCATGTCATGACTGATGTAATATGTGAGGTTATAAGCAGTGCACTGTGGGGTCGTAACTTAGCTCACGTAACTATAAGTGCTGAATTTCACTGGTTTTGAATGAGTGAAATCTGAGCCTAACTATAACGTACCTTGTAGCCTTTGTTTTTATCAGTGAATTTCTAAGGTATTTTAATTCTAGTTTTTTTAATTTTAATTCCTAAATGTAACCTTTAATAGTGGTTGTGCGAGTGATTGTGTGAGTATCTCAATGTATGTGTGAATATCTGAGTTGGCCTGGCAGTGGCTGCATAAATGTCTCACAAAGGGCCTGATTGCAAGTTTGGCAGTGCAGCGACGGGTCTGTCCCACCGCTGCACCACCAAACCCGTGGTCTGGCCACCCCCCAGATTAGGAGTTTCCTCCTGTCTGGTGTTTTTTTTGGGGGCGTTCCCATGGCGGTGCCTCTAAAAATGGGCACCGCAATGGGAACGCCAAAAGTCCATGCAATGCAGCAACTGGGGTGCATACACACAGGGGACACATATTGTAAGGACCACGGCGGTCCCACCAAGCATATTGATAACTCCTTACCGCCGCAAAACTGCCAGGGAATGGCGGTTCTCTGGCAGCTGCGGTGGGGCAATGGCGGTCTGACCGCCCTTATTATAGTAGGGTGGTCAGGAGACTGCCACGCCCCCATGAGTCTGGCAGTCTGTGGACCTCTTGACTCATAATCATTGATACCATCAAAGAAAACACCGGAACAAAGACTCCAAATGTAAATGCCAATACTTTATTCCACACAGTTTGCCATGATGCGCTTCGACCAAGCCTGGCCTTTTTCAAAACTAATGGCCCACTCACTTTAGCTGCTGTCTTGAAAATTTCGTGGTCATCCGTCAAGCGAGGGCCGAGAAAAAGGGGAGGTCCAAAAACGCATTTTCTCCATGTTAATTTCCATAGGAAACTGTTGACGCAGCTACAGCCCGAACTGCTGAACGGAATGACACCAAATTTGACAGAAAGGTAGCTCTTGGTCCAGAGTGCACTCTTTTTGTTAAATGATGTAAATCCGTGCAGTAGTTCCTGAGAAATGTAAACATTTCTCCGATATACATATATGGCCACGGAGGATCCGCAAACCCTCCCGATCTCGTGCATGAGATCTGATTGGCTGCCAACACTTCAAACCAGGAAGTGTTAGCAGCCATCTTGTGACTCGGTTGAACACAAAAGCCCAGCATTCCCCCAGGTCTCCCGATAAAAATGGTACCTTACTTGTGTGGGTAGGCATAGTGGGCGCAATAGGAAATGGCCCAAATCGCACTGTGGAGACTTCTAAATCAACTATCAAAAAATGACCTGGTTTTGCAATGGGGGGCACCAAGGGTTTTTGGCCCCGGGCTTGGCGGCCATCTAGGCAAACCTACCAAACCCACATATTTCTGAAAACTAGAGCCCTGGGGAGTCCGTGGAGGTATAGGTTGCGTGAACCCCCAACGTTTTCCTACCCAGAATCCCCTGCAAACCTCAAATTAAGCTGGAAAAAATCACATTTTTCTCAAATTTCTGTGTGGGAAAGTTGTGGGATCACAGGGCTGACACAAATTTCCTACCACACAGCGTTCCCCCAGGTCTCCCAATAAAAATGGTACCTCACTCATGTGGGTGGGCCAAGTGCCCGTGACAGGCAAGGGCCCAAAACGAATTGTGGAGCCATCAAAATTACCTATCAAAAAACGATCTGGTTTTGCAACGGGGACACCTGGGTTTTTGGAACCGGGCTCAGCGGCCATCTAGGGAAACCTACCAAACCCACACATTTCTGAACACTAGACACCCTGGGGAGTCCAGGGAGGTATGGCTTGCGTGGCGGCCCCAACGTTTTCCTATCCAGAATCTCCTGCAAACCTCAAATTTAGCTGAAAAAAATCACGTTTTCCACACATTTTTGTGTGGGATCACCATGCCGGCACAAATGTTATACCAACCAGCATTCCCCTTGGTCTCCCGAGTCAAATTATACCTCACTTGTGTGGGTGGGCCAAGGGCCTGTGACTGCGAAGGACCAAAAACATAGGGATTAACGGTATGGCAAAGTGAATTCTATGCGCTACATTTTATAAAAAAATATTTTTTTGACGATTCTGCAATGGACAGCCACACAGGTGAGGTACCATTTTACTTGGGAAACCAAGGAGCCCTCGATGGCCCTAGGGACCGCCACCCCCCAGGGCCAGCTCCTGCAATGTCCCAGTGTGCCCACCCCCGGGACATTGCCGTTTGCTGTGGCAGGGCAGGAGCACGGCTCCCACCCTGCCATAGCAAACACTGCTTTGCTTCTTGGAAGCGAGTGCAGGAAACTTCCTCTTGCTTCCAAGAAGCAAAGCAGAATTGATTTTGGGCAAGGGGAGCTGCATGTTAGCAGCTTCCCTTGCCCAAAAGCAATGCCAGCTCCCGCAGGAGGCGGGGAGCCGGCGGGGACCGTGGGGGCATTGGGGTTCCCCCCACGGTCCCCAACTTGAATGTTTGCTCCGGGGGAAGGGGTCCCCGGGGCCAGAAGTGGACTGGGAGGGGTGGCACTCGGCCCCCTCCCTTTTAAAGTTTAAAAAAATAAATAAATAAGGACAGGCCCTGGGGGATGGGGTCCCCGGGGCCATAATTGGCCTCAGGATGGGGGGGCCACGTGGCCACCCTCCTCAAAAAAAGCAGGCTGGCCAAGCCCCGGGGGATGGGGTCCCCAGGGCCAGAAGTGGCCCAGGGGAGGGGGGCCACTCGGCCCCCCTCCCGGGAAAATAAAACAAAACGAGGCCAGACCCCAGGGGATAGGGTCCCCGGGGCCAGAAGTGGCCCAGGGTAGGGGGGCCATGCAGCCCCCCTCCCAGGAAAAATACAATTTTTTAACAATAAAAACGAGGCCAGGCCCCGGGGGATGGGGTCCCCCGTGCCAATAGTGGCCCAGGGAAGGGAGGCCACGCGGCCCACTTCCCGTTTAAAAAAAATAATAAAATGCTCAGGCCTTGGGGGATGGGGTCCCCAGGGCCCAAAAAATACTAAAAGAAGGGGGGCCATACAGCCCGCCTTGTAAAAATATTTTTTTAAAAGAAAAGCCGGCATCTCGCCAGAGGCTCCGCCCCCTCCCTGCACCACTCTGTAAACGCACCCCCTGACATGTTCTAAGTTGGGGGATTAAGTCCCCTTTATTCCTGAGGGTCCCTGCGGGCCAACTAGCCCAACAGGTACCTCCAGTAAGCCAACTTAGAATGTGCCAGGAGGCGCGTTTGCAGAGTGGTGGACAAAGGGGGCGTGGCCTCCTATGAGAACTTAGCAATCCTGCTGTGTGGGACTTACTGGAGATAATAGGAGGGGTAGTTGGCCCCAAGGATGTCCTTGGGGGGCAACTACCCCTCTTGTTACATCCAGTAAATCCCACACAGTGGGATTGCTAAGACTTCTTTGGAGGCTGCGCCCCCTTTCTCAACCACTCTGCAAACACGCCTCCTGGCAGACTACGGGATGGGGGATGAAGTCCACTTTACTCCTGAGGGACTTTGGGGGCCAAGAAGCCTTCCTGCTACCTCCTGTAAGTCCTACGCAGTGGAATTCCTGAGCGCTGGTGGGAGGTCCAGCACCCTTTCTCCACCACTCTGCAAACGCGACTACTAGTTAAAGAAGCATTTGCAATGTAATAGGTTTCGCATTTGTGAGAGTTAGAGCTATTGGCGTTGTAAATGTAAAAGTTTTTTACTAATGTTTTTTGGTGTAGAGTGGATGTACGTTGTGTGTAGTGGAATTATGTGGTATGTTGTGCAGTGAAATTATGTGAATAGAAAGTGGTAACCTCAGGTTTAGTCTTCCTCGTTTCCATAGAAGCTAAAAAATAAACTCAATGAGACACAAAAAAAGAAGGAACCACTGAGGAGCACTTCTAGACCTAGTCAGAGGTATGAGCAGGGCCACTGGAATTATGTGACTGTTCGGCTGCACCAATTTTCACATAATTAAACATTTTCCGCATCTGCCAAATATTCCATCATCTGCTGCCTAATCTGCAGATTTGAACAAAAAAGCCTTGTTTCTAGCTCATACGGCTCAAATGTTCCCAAAATGCAGCTTCACATGTTACAGCGTGGTGGAAGGCCCTTTGCAAAGCTGGAATGGTCATGTGTTACTTATTGCTAAATATGGGTGTTAAATTGGTACTAATGATGCACAAACCTTTCTTCTTTCTGTGCCTCTCTTGCCTCTTTCTGCATTTCTCTTGCATCTTTCTGCACCTTTCTTCCTCTTTCTGCATCTCACTGTCTTCTTTCTGCACTTCACTTGCCTCTTTCTGCACTTCTCTTGCCCCTTTCTGCACCTCACTTGCCTCTTTCAGCACCTCTGTTGCTTTTTTCTGCTGATCTCTTGCCTCTTTCTTCACCTCTCTTGCCTCTTTCTGCACCTCTCTTGCCTCTTTCTGTACCTCACTTGCCTCTATCTGCACTTTTCTTGCTTCTTTCTAAACCTCTCTTCCCTCTTTCTGCTCCTATCTTGCCTCTTTGTGCAATTTTCTTGCCTGTTTCTGCACTTCCCCTGCCTCTTTCTGTACCTCTCTTACCTCTTTCTGCTTCTCACTTGCCTCGTTCTGCACCTCACTCTTTTCCTTCTGCACCTGTTTTGCCTCTTTCTGCACTTCTCTTGCCTCTTTCTGTACCTCTCGGGCCTCTTTCTGTACCTCTCTTACCTCTTTCTGCACCTCAAGTGCCTCTTTCTGCACTTATCTTGCCTCTTTCAACACATATCTTGCCTCTTTCTATACATCTCTGGCCTCTTTCTGCACCTCACTTGCCACTTTCAGCTCTTCTCTTGCCTCTTTCTGAACCTAACTCTCTTCTTTCTACACCTCTCTTGCCTCTTTCTGCATCTCACTTGCTTCTTTCTGTAACTCTCTTGCCTCTTTCTGCACCTCTACTGCCTCTTCCTGCAACTCTGTTGCTTCTTTCTGCACTTCTCTTGCTTCTTTCTGCACCCTTCTTGTCTCTTTTAGCACCTCTGTTGCTTCTTTCTGCACTTCTCTTCCTTCTTTCTGCACCCCTCTTGCCTCTTTCTATACCCCTCTTGCCTCTTTGTGTACCTCTCCTACCTCTTTCTGCACCCTCTTGCCTCTTTCTGCAACTCTGTTGGTTCTTCCAGTACCCCTCTTCCCTCTTTCTGCACCTCTCTTGCTTCTGTCCACACATGTTCCCTCTTTCTACACCCCTTTTGCCTGTTTTTGCAACTCTCTTGCCTCTTTCTGCAGTTCTCTTGCCTCCCTCTGCACCCCACTTGCCTCTTTCTGCACTTCTATTACCTCTTTCTGCAACTCTCTTGCTTCTTTCTGAACCCCTGTTGTCTCTTTCAGCACCCCTGTTGTCTCTTTCTGCACTCATCTTCCCTCTTTCTGCAACTCTCTTGCTTCTTTCTGCACTTCTCTTGCTTCTTTCTGCACCTCTCTTGCTTCTTTCTGCACCCTTCTTCCATTTTTTGCATCCCTCTTGCCTCTTTATGCTGTTCTCTTGCCATTTTCTGTACCTCTCTTGCCTCTTTCTGCATCTCACTTGCCTCTTTCTGCACTTTTCTTGCTTCTTTCCACACCTCTGTTGCTTCATTCAGCAATTCTCTTGCCTATTTCTGCACTTCTCTTGCTTGTTTCTGCACCTCTCTTGCGTCTTTCTGCACCTCTGTTGCCTCTTTCTGCATTCACTTGCTTCTTTCTACACCCTTCTTGCCTCTTTTTGCACCCCTATTTTCTCTTTCTGCACCTCTCTTGCGTCTTTCTGCACCCCTGTTCCCTCTTTCTGCACCTTTCCTGCCTGTTTCTGCACCTCTCTTGCCTTTTTCTGTACCTCTGTTGCTTCTTTCTGCACTTCTCTTGCTCTTTCTGCACCCTTCGCGCCTCTTTCAGCACCTCTGTTGCATCTTTCTGCACTTCTCTTCCTTCTTTCTGCACCCCTCTTGCCTCTTTCTGTACTTGTCTTAACTCTTTGTGCACCTCTCCTACCTTTTTCTGCACCCCTCTTGCCTCTTTTTGTACCTCTGTTGGTTCTTTTTGCACTTCTCTTGCTTCTTTCTATACCTCTGTTGCTTCTTTCAGCAATTCTCTTGCGTCTTTCTGAACTTCTCTATTTTCTTTCTGTACCCCTCCTGCCTCTTTCTGCACCCCTCTTGCCTCTTTTTGCACCTCTGTTGGTTTTTTCTGCACTGCTCTTGCTTCTTTCTGCACCTCACTTGCCTCTTTCTCCACTTTTCTTGCTTCTTTCTACACCTCTGTTGCTTCTTTCAACAATTCTCTTGCCTCTTTCTGCATTTCTCTTGCTTGCTTCTGTAATTATCCTGCATCTTTCTGCACCTGTTGCCTCTTTCTGCACCTCACCTGCCTCTTTTTGCACCCACTTCCCTATTTCTCTACCTCTCTTGCTTCTTTCTGCACTTCTCTTGCTTCTTTCTGCACTGCTCTTGCTTCTTTCTGCCCCGCTCTTGCAAATTTCCGTATCCCTCTTACCTCTTTCTGCACCCCTGTTCCCTCTTTCAATACTTTTCTTGCCTGTTTCTGCACCTCTCTTGCCTCTTTCGGCACCTCTGTTGCTTCTTTCTGCACTTCTCTTGCCTCTTTCTGCGCACCTCTGTTGCTTCTTTCTGCACCTCTCTTGCTTCTTCCTGCACCTCTCTTGCCATTTTCTGCAGTTCTCTTGCCTCTTTCTGCACCTCTTTTGCTTCTTTCTGCACTTTTCTTGCCTCTTTTTGTTCCCCTCTTGCCTCTTTCTGCACCTCTGTTGGTTCTTTCTGCACTGCTCTTGCTTCTTCCTGCACCCCTGACTCAGAGGTAGTTTTAATCACCCTGCCCTATTATGTACTAGGGCCTTACAGGAGAGGTCATGCCAATCACAGGGGTACCCCAACCCATAGTGTACCCTAGTGTATGTAGGTGTTTTCACTGTATTCTAAGTGTCTTTCAGCATAGCACTGGCTCCGGGCCTGGTCAGTCACAGCCAGTTACCACCAGTACCAGTCAACAAAAAGTTGAGGGCACAGGATGACTTTGCAATAAGGCCTCTTTCTGCACCTCTGTTAGTTCTTTCTGAATATCTATTGCTTGTTTCTGCACCTTTCTTCGTCTTTCTGGACTTCTGTTGCCTCTTTCTGCATTTCTCTTGCTTCTTTCTGTGCCTTTTTTCCTCTTTCTGCACATGTCCTACCTCTGTAGGCATAGTTAGAAATTAGCATTTAAAAAACCTTTGAAATTCACTGAAAAACCAAAGGCTGCAGGGACGTTATAGTTAGAAGTTAGCATTTAAAAAACCTTTGAAATTCACTGAAAAAACCATAGGTTTCAGGGATGTTATAGTTAGAAATTAGCATTTAAAAAACCTTTGAAATTCACTGAAAAAACCATAGGTTTCAGGCACGTTATAGTTAGTTGAACATTTCACTCGTACAAAACCAGAAAAATTCGGCCGTTATAGTTAGTTGATGTAACTATAACTTGCGCCCCCGCAATGCACTGCTGATGACGTCACATATTACGTACCTCATGACATGGTCAGTGACATCACTGATGACATCACTGATGACTTCTCAAATGACATAACTGATGACATCATCCAGTGACTGTGTGTTTCTGTAAAGTTTAAATATGTTTTATATATATATAGGCCAAGCTGTATTGAAGAATGAGTGGGTGTATGACTGTCTGAATGGATGATTTAGTAGGTGCGTGACTGACTGTATAAGTGAGTGATTAAACATGTCTTACTGAATGCATGGGTTAGTGACTAAACTGTGTGAATGTCTGTCCTTTAAGTTTGAAGAATTTGTAAAGTTTTAGTTTCCTTGAAAACTTAAACAAATCAATTCTTGTTTGTGTGTATTCGAAGCCCATCATTGGGCAGAAGGTGAGTCCTAGTTGCAGCACTGATTCCTCAGATTTTGTAAGTTATTTTGTTGTCAAATATATAATTGATAAATTATCAGTTCTTATTTCTTTTTAGTTCCTCACTTGTTCCGTGTGGTACGATTTGAGATATTTCCGGTAATGCTTCCACACTCCCCTTCTCGTTTTTCATTTCCTCTGTACTCCAGAGGTTTGCCTTATCCTCCATGTAGCCAAGTCTGTCGAATTAGACAGAATTCCTTGTGAAAATGTGTCTGTATTTGTGGAGTGTGTCCTCCCACTGCTCCTTCCTCTTCAGACTGTTCTGCATCTGTCACCTCTGATTCAGAGGTCTCTCTTTGTTCCACTGTGGTACAGTTCTTATTGCTCCTTAATTCACGTAGTGGGGCATCATACATTCTTGCAAACTTAAGCACTCTCCCCTGTTCATAATCTCTTGCATCTCACTCAAATTTCTCTTTCTTACGTTGTTTTATTGTTATCCCATAATTCGTGAGGCGTTTTTTCATTTGTTCTCTAAATTCCTCTGACTTTGTCTTTTCCGGATGTGCAGCAATATCTTTTTCCAATTCTTCAATTTCCTTCAAGACCTTTTCACAATCACTTCTAGCAAATTTCACGAGGATCAATAGCATACCTCTTGATGAGTTCGCCATTTGTATGGCCCATTCTTCTAAGAATTTCGGATCTGGATTCTCATAGACAGGAACTGTGTATATTCTTAGTCCTCTTGGCACTCTGTTGATCTCTATGTAGTGCTGTTGCGAGGTGGCTTGACACCACTTTCTCGTCTCTCTCTCATATAGTCTCTTGAGTTTGCTGTACTTACTCCTCAAGTCTTCATTGCCCCCTTTGGGTTTTTGCTGTTGTCACCTGTAAGTGCTGTTTGTTTTCTCTTAAAAATGTCTGAGGCTGCTTCCTGGCATGCCACCTCACTGAACATTTTATATCCGTATAATTATAGTCTTCACCGTGCACTATTTTCCCTCGCTCCTGCCGCGTATTGTACTCAATTTCATTCAAATATTTCGCTTACCGGTGAGAGGGTTCCTGTCAGGATCGCATTCATCCGACTCTGCCATTTGCAGTCTCTCTCCACTGAACAAGATGCTTTTGATTCACCGTGGCTGTGCCAATGCTCCTTGTTGCATCAGAGCTCCACTTTCACCATGACTTCCCCACTCGCGAGCAGGTGTCGGATCCTGCGAGGGTGCACTTGCACTTATATGCAGCTCTAAACAAAGTATTGACCAGCACTCACGGGAAAAGAATTATCCTTTTAATGGATTATTCGTGCACTTAATCACAACAGACGCGTTTCGGCAAAGCGCCTTTTTTGATGTTGGCGGCCACCACTGTTTTCACTTTTTTATGCAACTTCATTACGTCATGTTAGCAACAATGAAAACAGACTTAGTAATCTAAATCAAACATCAGTGCCATCTTGTAACATGAAAATTAATTTGTGTTACAATGCATTTCAAATATATTTTATATTTCATATTCAAATTCCATAACTCGAGTTAAGTGATTTTTGGCCCTATTTTTAAAATGTATTCAATTTTACATTTTCACTTTTAATGAGTCCCCTCCCTCTATGGAATTCATCTCTTATACCCGTAATGGTGCATATTGGGAAGCTCAGCCTGCTTATTGCCATCATGCCCTGGATGGGCTTATATTCCAATTGATATTATATTTCGATTTTGGCGAATGCCAACTTCCCGTGTCTGAAGTGGACTCCCTTTCTTTATTATCCGACCCACTGATGGGCTCTTTGATTGAGCGTAGTGATAGGAGTATAAGGAATATAATGCTAGGGTTGGGGACCATGCGAGCAGAGCTGGTTGGGGCTGGTGGGGTTGGGTGCAGAGCGAACAGGTCAGCCGGGCGTCGTGCATCTTCAGGGTCATGCAGTCAGGAGCAGGCAACTTGGAGAGGTGACCTCAGGACAGGTGGGCCACTCAAGAAGTGGGTTATGGGTGTTGCAACATCCCTTGATGGGTGCTTGCTTCTGGTGCTTGGGGAGTCCAATATAGACTCTTCTTCTTGGTTTTTACTGTTGGGGGTCCAGTACCCTGGCTATTGATACACCATGGCTCTGGTAGGTCCTGGTGCCTCCAAACTTGATGGAGAGGCAGATCAGACCCTCTGGAGCTGTTGTACCTCATCTTGCTTTGGTGGTGCATCGAGGTCATTGGGGAGCAGCAAGTCCACAAACCAGACTTCATGGAATTTTGATCCCTGCAGTGTGCAGGGAAGATATACCTTCACTCCAAGGGAGATTTCTTGAAGGCTGGAGGTGCTCTGGGGTTCTTGGAGTCCTTGCGGGTTTCAGGACGACACAGCAGCAGTGACTGTCAAGTCCTCCATGCAGCTGACAGGGTTTGGAACCTTTTCTTTCTGCAGCAGGGCTTCAGTTCTCGTCTTCTTTGTCCTGGTCTTCTTAGGTCCAATGAATCTGAGGCTCATGCTTCAGAGAGCCACCTGAATACTGAATTTAGGGGCGTTACAAGGAGAGACAGGTAATAGCCAATGGATTATCTACCTTTAGGTTATCTACACCCTTTAGTGACCACTTCCTGTGGGAAGAGGCACTACCCTAACCCTGATTGGAGGTTTTCTTATCATCTCAAGATGGTGGAATTTGAGGAGAGGGGTTGTGCAGGCTGAGGGGGACCCCCCTCCTCATCTAAGTAAATTTCCCGCCTTTCTGCCAGCCAAAAGTAGAGCAGGAAAGGGGGCTTGGCCTCCCCCACTATCTGGATGTCCCTGTGTTGGATTTCAAAGGAGGCATTGCCTTTGAAGCTTCTCCTGGAGAAGGTGTGAAACACTCCCACCCAGAACAGGTATTGTTTCTGCCCTCTGAAAGCTCTGGCTCCCACCCCATGAGGTCAGAAATATGTCTGGTGGTGGCAGGCTGGGGAAAACTGGCCAAAGACTCACTAGTGTTTGGTTAAGTTTCAGGGGACCCTCTAAAAGGGTCTCCTGTGTGAATTTATTAATAAATCCAACACTGGCAACAGTGAGGTTTAATTAAGTCAAGATGTTCGGTACCAAGTATGTTAGAAGTGAAGCCATCATGGCGCTAGGAAACTCGTGTTGACAAGTATCCAGCCCATGTAGCTGGCTCCCCTGTTCACTTACAACATCACAGAGTAGACTGGACATTGTCGGGGCATATCTGCTCATGCTGATATGCCCTCACATAGGATATAGTTCACCCTGCCTTAAGGCTAAAGACCTGCAGGAGGGGTGAATTACCTATATCTTATGCAGTGTAGGGTTTTCACGGCACACAGGTCTTTGTGCCATGTCGACTCTTTGGATTTTCCTGCACCAAGACACGCAGCCTGCAATGGCAGAGGGCATGGCCTTGGTGAGGGGGCCCTGGGGTGGCACAACCAGTGCTGCAACCTCAGAGGACCCTCTTCAGTATTGATGCCCTAGGTACCAGGGGTACCACTTACTAGGGACCTGGACTTACAGCGGTAACTGAAGTTGTGCCAATTGTGGTATAGTTTTAAGGAAAGAACACAGGTACAGGCAACATGGTAAGCAGGGACCCAGTACACCTAAGTCAAAATTGCATCAAAAGCAAGGCAGGAAGTGTATATATATATATATATATATATATATAGTAGTTAGTTATAGTTAGGACCTATTATCCATAGGAAAAGCGTTTTTTGTTGTGCCAATATCTTTGGCACCGTTTGACGAATCTTCACGAAATTTTCCAAACTAATGACAAGTTTTCTCCATGTTAATTTCCATAGGAAATTTTGGAACAGGCTACAGCCTGAACTGCTGAACGAATTACACCAAATTTGGCAGAAAGGTAGCTCTTGGTTCAGAAAGCGACCTTTTTTTTAAATGGTGTAAATCCGTTCAGTAGTTCCTGAGAAGTTTAAAAAATAAAATTATCGATATCTGAGCACCGAGGAGGAGTCGCGAATCCTCCCGAGCACAAGGTTCATTCTTATTGGCTGCCAACACTCCAAACCAGAGTGTGTTGGCAGCCATCTTGTGACTCGGTAACCGAGTCACAAGAAAAAGGGGAAAAAAAGTGATAAATGAAGAAAAGGGGGCAGGGTAGAAACACCCTGACCCCCTAGGCCTGCTCAGGGGGTCCCACAGGGATCCCCAGGCCCAAAAAAACATTTTTTTTAAAAACAAAGATCGCAGAATTTGCGATGGGTGCGCGAATCCTGCCGAGAAAATTTTAAAAAATGAAGCGTGGGCTCCCGCGCTTCATTTTAATGAGCCCCCGGGTGGGCCAGGTCCCGGGGGCAATGCCAAAATTATATAGTGGGGGCCCCCACAGCCCGATGACCACCACCTCCCCGGGGCTTGTTTAATTTGATGTGGGGGGGCTTCCCAGGCCCCCCCAAGCCCCGGGGACCGCCACCTCCCCAGGGCTTTATTTAATTATGCGCGGGGGCACGTGGCCCCCCTGTAGCCCCGGGGACCGCCACCTCCCTGGGACTTTATTTTGTGGGTGGGGGGCCTCACGGACCCCCCAAGCCCTGGGGACCGCCACCTCTCCGGGGCTTTCATAAATTATTTGCGGGGCCTCCTCCACGGGGCTGTTGAAATGATGGGAGGGGGGTGCGGCCCCCCTCCTGGAGCCCTTGATGGCCCTGGGGACCGCCACCCCCCAGGGCCGGCTCCTGCAATGTCCCAGGGTGCCCACCCCAGGACATTGCTGTTTGCTATGGCAGGGTGGCTCCCGTTTTTTATTTTTTTCCTCCCTGCACCACTCTGCAAACACACCCCCTGGCGCGTTCTAAGTTGGGGAATTAAGTCCCCTTGAATACTGAGGGTCCCTCGGGGCCAACTAGCCCACCAGGTACCTTCAGTAAGCACCACACAGCTGGATTGCAGAGAGGTGGTCCGTGGCCACAAACCTTTTTACACCACTCTGCCAACGCACCTCTTGGCGCACTGCTGGTGGGATGATGAGGTCCTCTTTTGTCCTGAGGACCTCAGGACACAAGTGGACTTCATCCCCTGAGCAGCATTGTGCCACGAGTCGCGTTTGCAGAGTCGTGTAAAAAGGGGGCGTGGCTTTTAAGCACTCTCAGCAATCTAGCTGTATGGGCTTACTGGAGGTAACAGGAGGGCTAGTTGGCCCCCAGGGACCCTCAGGAGGAAAGGGGACTTCATCCCCCAACAAGGAGCATGCCAGGAGGTGCGTTTGCAGAGTGGTAGAGGAAGGGGGCGTGGCCTGTGTCCACCTCTCAGTAATCCCACTGTGTGGGGCTTACTGGAGGTAAGAGGTAGGCTAGTTGACCCCTAAAGGACTCCCAGCAGCGAAGGGGACTTCAATCCCAATTCAAGAGCGCACGGGGAGCATTTTTGCAGAGTGGTGGGCAAAGGGGGCGTGGCCTGCTATGAGAACTTAGCAATCCTGCTGTGTGGGACTTACTGGAGGTAATAGGAGGGGTAGTAGGCCCCCAAGGATTTCCTTGGGGGCCAACTACCCCTCTTGTTACCTCCAGTAAGTCCCACACAGTGGGATTGCTAAGACGTCTTCAGAGGCCATGCCCCCCTTTCTCCACCACTCTGCAAACGCACCTCCTGGCAGACTACGGGATAGGGGATGAAGTCCAATTTTCACCTGAGGGACTTTGGGGGCCAAGAAGCCCTCCTGGTACCTCCTGTAAGTCCTATGCAGTGGAATTCTTGAGCGCTGATCGGAGGCCCAGCACCCTTTCTCCACCACTCTGCAAATGCGACTACTAGTTAAAGAAGTGTTTGCAATGTAATAGGTTTCGCATTTGCGAGAGTTAGAGCTATTGGCGTTGTAAATGTAAAAGCTTTCTACTAATGTTTTGTGGAGTGGAGTGGATGTACGTTGTGTGTAGTGGAATTATGTGGTATGTTGTGCAGTGAAATTATGTGGATAGAAAGTATGTGGTATTTAGTGTATAAGAATTATGTAGAGTGGGATTATGTGTTATGGAGAGTAATTATGTGGTATGGTAGTCTGTGTTGTGGAGTGGTAACCTCAGGTTTAGTCTGCCTCGTTTCCATAGAAGCTCAACTATGAACTCAGTGAGACAAAAAAAGAAGGAATCACTGAGGAGCACTTGTGGACCTAGTCAGAGGTATGAGCAGGGCCACTGGAATTATGCGACTGTTTGGCTGCACCGACTTTCGCACAATTATACATTTTCCGCATTAGCCACATAATTCATCATCTGCTCCCTAATCTGCAGATTTGAACAAAAAAGCCTTGTTTCTAGCTCAAACGGCTCAAAACGTTACCAAAAATGCAGCGACAAGTGTTACAGCGTGGTGGAAGGCCCTTTGCAAACCTAGAATGGTCACCTGTTACTTATTGCTAAATGTGGGTGTTAAATTGGTACTAATGGTGTGCAAGCCACTCTTGCTTCCTTCTGCGCCTCTCTTGCCTCTTTCTGCATTTCTGTCGCTTCTTTCTGCACTTTTCTTTCTTTTTCTGCACTTCTCTTGCCTCTTTCTGCAAATCTCTTCTACTTTCTTCACCTCTCTTGCCTCTTTCTGAACGTCTGTTGCCTCTTTCTGCACCCCATTTGCTTCTTTCTGTACCCCTCTTGCCTCTTTCTGCACCCTTCTTCCCTCTTTCTGCACCTCTCTTGCCTTTTTCTGTACCCCTCTTATGTCTTTCTGGACCCTTTTTGCCTCTTTCTGCACTTCTGTTCCTTCTTTCTGCACTTCTTTTGTTTCTTTCTGCACCTGTCTTGCTTCTTTCTACACCCCTCTTGCCTCTCTCTCCACCCCTCTTCCCTCTTTCTGCACTTCTGTTGCTTCTTTCTGCACTTATCTTGCTTCCTTCTGTACCTCACTTGCCTCTTTCTGCACCTCTATTGCCTCTTTCTCAGTTCTCTTGCCTCCTTCTGCACTTCACTTGTCTCTTTCTGTAACTCTCTTGCCTCTTTCTGCACCCCTCTTGCCTCTTTTTGCACCTCTGTTGGTTCTTTCTGCACTGCTCTTGCTTCTTTCTGCACCTCACTTGCCTCTTTCTGCACTTTTCTTGCTTCTTTCTATACCTCTGTTGCTTCTTTCAGCAATTCGCTTGCCTCTTTCTGCACTTCTTTTGCTTGTTTCTGCACCTCTCTTGCGTCTTTATGCACCTCTGTTGCCTCTTTCAGCACCTCTGTTGCTTCTTTCTGCACCTCTGTTGCTTCTTTCTGCACCTCACTTGCCTTTTTCAGCACCTCTCTTGCTTTTTTCTGCAGATATCTTGCCTCTTTCTGCACCTCACTTGCCTCTTTCAGCACCTCTGTTGCTTTTTTCTACAGATCTCTTGCCTCTTTCAGCACCCCTCTTTTCTCTTTCTGCACCTCTCTTGCCTCTTTCAGCACCTCTGTTTGGTTCCTTCTGCACTGCTCTTCCTTCTTTCTGCACCCCTCTTGCCTCTTTCTGTACCTCTCTTGCCTCTTTGTGCACCCCTCCTACCTTTTTCTGCACCCCTCTTGCCTCTTTTTCCACCTCTGTTGGTTCTTTCTGCACTGCTCTTGCTTCTTTCTGCACCTCACTTGCCTCTTTCTGCGCCCCTGTTCCCTGTTTCTGCACCTTTCCTGCCTGTTTCTGTACCTCTCTTGCCTCTTTATGTACCTCTCTTGCCTCTTTCTGCCCTTCTCTTGCTCTTTCTGCACCTTTCGCGCATCTTTAAGCACCTCTGCTGGTTCTTTCTGCACTGCTCTTGCTTTTGTCTGCACGTCACTTGCCTCTTTCTGCACTTCTCTTGCTTCTTTCTACACCTCTGTTGCTTCTTTCAGAAATTCTCTTGCCTCTTTCTGCACTTCTCTTCCTTCTTTCTGCACCCCTCCTGCCTCTTTCTGTACCTCTCTTGCCTCTTTGTCCACCCCTCCTACCTTTTTCTGCACCCCTCTTGCCTCTTTTTGCACCTCTGTTGGTTCTTTCTGCACTGCTTTTGCTTCTTTCTGCACCTCACTTGCCTCTTTATGCACTTCTCTTCCTTCTTTCTGCACCCTCCTGCCCCTTTGTGTACCTCTCTTGCTTTGTTGTGCACCTCTCCTACCTCTTTCTGAACCCCTCTTCCCTCTTTCTGCACCCCTCTTTCTCTTTCTGCACCTCTCTTGCCTCTTTCTGCACCCCTGTTCCCTCTTTCTGCACCTTTCCTGCCTGTTTCTGCACCTCTCTTGCCTCTTTTTGTACCTCTGTTGGTTCTTTCTGTACTTCTCTTGCTCTTTCTGCACCCTTCGCGCCTCTTTCAGCACCTCTGTTGCTTCTTTCTGCACTTCTCTTCCTTCTTTCTGCACCCCTCCTGCCACTTTCTGTACCTCTCTTGCCTCTTTGTGAACCTCTCCTACCTTTTTCTGCACCCCTCTTGCTTCTTTTTGAACCTCTGCTGGTTCTTTCTGCACTGCTCTTGCTTCTTTCTGCACCTCACTTCCCTCTTTTTGCACTTCTCTTGCTTCTTTCTACACCTCTGTTGCTTCTTTCAGCAATTCTCTTGCCTCTTTCTGCTCTTCCTTCTTTCTGCACCCCTCCTGCCTCTTTCTGTACGTCTCTTGCCTCCTTGTGCACCTCTCCCTGCACTTCACTTGCTTCTTTCTGCACCTCTCTTGCCTCTTTCGGCACCTCTGTTGCTTCTTTCTGCACTTCTCTTGCCTCTTTCTGCACCTCTGAGTTAGGGGCAGTTTTAATCCCCCTGCCCTATAATGTACTAGGGCATTACAGGGGAGGTCATGCCAATCACAGGGATACCCCAACCCATAGTGTACCCTAGTGTGTGTAGGTGTTTTCACTGTATTCTAAGTGTCTTTCAGTATAGCACTGGCTCTGGGCCTGGTTAGTCAGAGTCAGTTACCACCAGTACCATTCAGCAAAAAGTTGGGGGCACAGGATGACTACGCAACAAGGCCTCTTTCTGCATGTCTGTTGGCTCTTTCTGCATATCTCTTGCTTCTTTCTGAACTTTTCTTCGTCTTTCTGGACTTCTGTTGCCTCTTTCCGCATTTCTCTTGCTTCTTTCTGCACCTTTCTTCCTCTTTCTGCACATGTCCTACCTCTGTAGGCATAGTTAGAAATTAGCATTTAAAAAACCTTTGAAATTCACTGAAAAACAGGTTTCAGGAACGTTATAGTTAGAAATTAGCATTTAAAAATCTTTGAAATTCACTGAAAAAACCATAGGTTTCAGGGACGTTATAGTTAGAAATTATTATTTAAAAATCCTTTGAAATTCACTGAAAAAAACATAGGTTTCAGGGACGTTATAGTTAGAAATTATTATTTAAAAATCCTTTGAAATTCACTGAAAAAACCACAGGTTTCAGGGACGTTATAGGTAGTTGGATATTTCACTCATACAAAACCAGAGAAATTCGGCCGTTATAGTTAGATGAGCTAAGTATAACTCGCGCCCCTGCAATGCACTGCTGATGACATCACATATTACATCACTCATGACATGGTCAGTGACATCACTGATGACATCACTGATGACATCTCAAATGACATTACTGATGACATCACTGATTACATCATCCATGTGATCCTCTGATGCACCTCCTCACAGCCTAATATAACCTTTGATACACCCACTCTAAAATACAGATTGCCATTCTCGAAACCATAGACACACCAATACCAGTTACTACATACCCACTCACTGATTTGTAGGTCTACACACACACACATCCACTCACTCACCCATACAGTCACTCATACATGCAGTCACTCATCAATACAGCCACTATCATATGCACTCATACACCTATACAGACACTCACATACTGCCACTCACCTATAGAGTTACTTACACAGCTAGTTAGTCATACAAAGAATCAATCACACTCCCATTTACTCACCTATACAGTTATACACACACCACCTCACTTATTCTCACAGATACTAACCCATACTTACTCTCTTATACAATCACTGACACAAGCACACACTCATCCACACAGCCACTCTCACAATCACTCACTCTCACATATAGTCATTTATATACTCCAACACTCACATATACTACCTTTCACATATGTAGTTACTCACACATGTACCACTAAGATATCCATTCACTCACCAACACAGTTATACACACACTCACCCACCCATACAGCCCCTCACAGATGCACTCCTGAACCCATACACCCAGTGAATCACCCACTCACACATCCATGCAGTGAGTCACACATACCCCACCCACCCACACAGACACTCAGGCACCCATACAGATACTCAGACAAGCAATCAATAACCCATATAGACACTCATGTAGCTACTCACCAAGCCCTGCAACCGCTTACACACCAACAGACAGACTGATACAGACATTCACATAGTTTAGTCACTAAACCATGCATTCAGTAAGACACATTTAATCACTCACTTATACAGTCAGTCACACACCCACTAAATCATCCATTCAGACAGTCATACACCCACTCGTTCTTCAATACACCTTGGCCTATATATATATAAAACATATTTAAACTTTACAGAAACACACAGTCACTGGATGATGTCATCAGTGATGTCATTTGAGATGTCATCAGTGATGACATCAGTGATGTCATTGACCATGTCATGAGTGATGTAATATGTGATGTCATCAGCAGAGCATTGCGGGGGCGCGAGTTATACTTAGCTCAACTAAGTATAACGGCCGAATTTCTCTGGTTTTATATGAGTGAAATGTCCAACTAACTATAACGTCCCTGAAACCTGTGTTTTTATCAGTGAATTTCTATGGTTTTTTAAATGCTAATTTCTAACTATAACGTCCCTGAAACCTATGGTTTTTTCAGTGAATATATATATATTTAATTTATTGAACATCATGAATTAACATTGATGACTAAACATTGAGATTTATTGTATTACACACATTAATTGGTGGAATTTGTTTTTTGAACTACCATTCCCATAATGCACCATAATAGGCAAAATGGGTAATTGGTATAAAATGGCGAAAGCATAGAGGGACTAATGCTATACACCGTGACCAAGACCTGTCGGTCGAAACGCGTAGGTGAAGGAGGAGATGGCTTGTCAATAAAGCAACTTGAAAAATAAACCCCAGGAGAGTGCTGCGTTTTTTGGAATTGGTGGTGAATTGGATTTCGAGGCCGAGTCCAGCCTCGCCGCAGGCACCAGCTGTGAAATAGTGCGCCCTTCGTTTTGGACATGATTGTTGAACAATTTAGTACTTGAAGGCGCTCCCGACATTGTTTTCCTGTGCTCGCATTGGAATTTAAACTAACATAAACCGGAGTCATGATAGCCGCGTGTGCGAAGCAAATGGTATGACGCACGGGCGAAGTAAACCGGGCTGGAGACAGAGAGCACAGAACAGGAAAACACTCTGTATACTTGCCCACACCACCAAAAGGATTAAAAGTGGAACTGTACGTCCGGCAGGACCCAGTGCATTTAAGAACATTAAGAGGTGAGAGCGCTGTGCTGAATACATGTGGGCTTGTGTTAGAATGCCGCAGCGAGTGATTGGGAACAACGCAAAACACACGAGGTGTAAGGAGTAGTTCCCAAAGAATAATAATTTTTCACTACCATTGGGGGGCGAATGAGCAGAAATTAACAAGTGGCCATCGAGTAAATAATCAAACGCTCCTTTAAGTTTAGTGGAGTCCGGACACCAAGAACAGGCGGAACACGCACTGTTTCAAATCAAATTGGTCATTGAGTGTTAATAATAAATTCATACATCATAACTATGGAGGAAAGAGCGGCAAAATGCGCTCAAAGAGCTGAACAGATGTTTCAGAAAGGCAGGAGAACTACTGGAAGTAGATCAGATGATGACAAACAACCTAAGGCAGGAGAAATGACATTAAAAGAAATGTATGTCCAACTGGAAAGGCTGTTGAAAAGAGAAATAACGAAAAGTTGGGAAGTGATCACACTTGAAAAATATGTAGAGTATGACAGAGTCCCCAGGGGCCTTAGAATTTTTACGCTGCCCAACTATCCTGACACAAAACCTGATATGTTGGTGGAATGGGGAAAAAACAATATGTAGTGCTCGCGCAATATGATGTTAATTATAGTGAAATATGCCCAAATAGATATTGAGGAGCTACATAAAACATAGCAGAACTGGAGGAACGCATCCTTGCATGTAATCAAGAGGATAAATCTAAAACAATAAGGAAGGAAATGGAACACAATTTGGACAGACATGAAAAGGAAGTAGAGGAGCGAAAATAACGCAAGTTCAGAAGAGTCAAACATGACTATGAGTGAGGTGCAATACTTACCTTTGTGAAATGATTCGACGCGCTAAAACAACAAATGAGCACGAATAAGAGGTTGCCACAAGAATCCCCCAACACCACACAAAGTGAGTCAGACACTGATTTCAGTGAAGCTGAGGGGCAATCAACTACCACCCAACGTACCTCTTTTTATGACGAAATGAAACTGCTGTATCTAGACCAAAAGACACCAAGAGGAAGGGGAAGAGGACGTGGATCCGGACATGGAAGTGGAAGGGGGAGAGGCCAGATGGCAACAAAAACAAGCGACGAAAAATCAGAAGAGGCTCCGGAAAAAACAAAAGGTTACCATCTACGCAATCGAGTGACAAAGAAATAGGAGATGCAGCAAGAATAGAACCTAATCTAATTATAAACCTGTCAAAACATGTTCTAACGAAGGCGGAACAAAGCCTCTTGAACAAAGGCCTTACATTTAGCCCGGAAAAACACTTTGATTTTGTTGAGACGAAAATAGATCTTTACAAATACGTCCGAAAATTAAAACTGGCCAAGTTTTTCACTAAACAAGACAAACAAAATTCAATAAGTATGGAGAATGATACTAACAGTAATAGTGAACAAACAGATGACCTTACAATCTCAGAAGTATAAAATCTGAGAACAGCATATGGCCTGGCAAATGAGATAAATGAGGAAAATATCCCAGACGTACAAATTCTGGAAGAGATGGGTATCAGAATCGATAAACACATGAACACTAAATTTAAAGACAAATCTAAATTCTGTCCCGCATTCCATCCGGGCAATCGGATAGACACCTTCCATGATTTACTGACAGCAGAATTGGAAAAGATGGCAAATGTAAAACATAGACAGAATAAAGAAAATTTGAGCAAACAAGAACGTCAAGCATTAGAATTGCTCATGAATAACACCTTGATAGAAATCAAACCTGCCGACAAGGAGGGGAATATAGTGATCCTTGATAAAAAAGAATACATCCTGGAAGCCATGCGGCAATTAAATAACACAACAAACTATGCAAAATTGAAGAAAAATCCCATAAACGACCTAGTGATGGAATTAAACAATAAGGGGTCGATTCCGATCTCGGCCGGAAGCGCACCTAACACTATTCGTCCGGAAAAAAACCAAGCAGAACGCGTGTTTCCCGACTGATTCGAACATTCGTCCGAACGAGCAAGTACGATGCGCATAACTGACTAGATCCCGACCCAGCCGTACGTACCCATTCCAGCTCCTGTTCCCCGCCCGAGCCGGATCCGTAAACGCAGAATCGAGTCGCACGGAAGCAAATATACAGCACCTTCCGGCCGGACTAGTACGATGCGCCTTCCGTACGCGCCGAACCCGTCGCTACGTCCGGCACGTCAGAGCATCCGGGAGAGCTGCACATAAGCTCCGATTCGCGCCACAAGACGATCCACGGCTACGAGACGAACAAGCCAGCGACGAGTACGAGTCGAAGCCATGAGAAACATGAACGAGACGACCCAACCATGAATCCCATCGCGCAGGTCCTACCAATACTCTACATCTATTACCAGAACCGGTACGGACGCGTACGGCGCAGACGGTAAGTCAAACACCCACAACACAAACAAACGACACGTACCCGACATATGTCACACACACATAGGGATGCAGAAATGACGTACACTAGCAACAGCAGAACCATAGGGGCGGGATGGCAATCACCAATGCCATACACACCCATAGGGGCCTGGATGCCTACCACTACCACCAAACCTACTCATGGGGGGCTGGATGCCTACCACTACCACCACCCCTACTCAGGGGGGCTGGATGCCTGTCACTACTACCATCCCCACTCATAGGGGGATGGATGCCTACCACCAACACCACCCCTACTCAGGGGGGCCTGGATGCCTGTCACTACTACCATCCCCACTCATAGGGGGATGGATGCCTACCACTAACACCACCCCTACTCAGGGGGGCCTGGATGCCTACCACAACCACCACCCCTACTCATGGGGGGCTGGATGCCTACCACCACCACCACCCCTACTCAGGGGGGGCTGGATGCCTGTCACTACTACCATCCCCACTCATAGGGGGATGGATGCCTACCACTACCACCACCCCTACTCATGGGGGCTGGATGCCTACCACTACCAACACCCCTACTCATGGGGGCCTGGATGCCTACCACAACCACCACCCCTACTCACGGGGGCCTGGATGCCTACCACAACCACCACCCCTACTCATGGGGGCCTGGATGCCTACCACCACCACCACCTCTACTCATGGGGGCCTGGATGCCTACCACCACCACCAACCCTACTCAGGGGGGGCTGGATGCCTGTCACTCCCACCAGCCCCACTCATGGGGGGCTGGATGCCTACCACTACCACCACCCCTACTCATGTGGGCCTGGATGCCTGTCACTACTACCATCCCCACTCATAGGGGGATCGATGCCTACCACTAACACCACCCCTCTCATGGGGGCCTGGATGCCTACCACCACCACCACCCCTACTCAGGGGGGCTGGATGCCTGTCACTACCACCATCCCCACTCATGGGGGGCTGGATGCCTACCACTACCACCACCACTACTCATGTGGGCCTGGATGCCTGTCACTACTACCATCCCCACTTATAGGGGGCTGGATGCCTACCACTAACACCACCCCAACTCATGTGGGCCTGGATGCCTACCACCACCACCACCCCTACTCAGGGGGGGATGGATGCCTGTCACTACCACCATCCCCACTCATGGGGGGCTGGATGCCTACCACTACCACCACCCCATCTCATGTGGGCCTGGATGCCTACCACTACCACCACCCCTACTCATAGGACTGGTAATGCATGACACAACCAGCATACTCCAACATAAGGAATGTCAGAAAAAGACATCCCCCAACATCATGACAAGCGTGTGTAGTCTGTGTCAAATGCCTACAACACTGAACATGACATTGAACATACAATGTGACCCCCTATCACATGTGTCACACATAAATGTGTGTGGCCTCCACAATGCAAGCAGACCATGACTACTGTGGCAATGGGGTCTAAAGCCCCATCATCACAGTGACCAAAATGTAAGTGTGGGGTCCATAGCTGAAGCGCAATTGAACATTGTGGCAATGGGGTCCAAAGCCCCATCATCACAGTGACCAAAATGTAAGTGTGGGGTCCATAGCTGAAGCACATTTTGAACATTGTGGCAATGGGGTCTAAACCCCCATCATCACAGTGACCAAAAGGTAAGTGGGGTCCATAGCTGAAGCACATTTTGAACATTGTGGCAATGGGGTCTAAACCCCCATCATCACAGTGACCAAAATGTAAGTGTGGGGTCCATAGCTGAAGCCCAATTGAACATTGTGGCAATGGGGTCTAAACCCCCATCATCACAGTGACCAAAAGGTAAGTGTGGGGTCCATAGCTGAAGCACATTTTGAACATTGTGGCAATGGGGTCTAAACCACCATCATCACAGTGACCAAAATGTAAGTGTGGGGTCCATAGCTGAAACCCAATTGAACATTGTGGCAATGGGGTCTAAACCCCCATCATCATAGTGACCAAAAGGTAAGTGCGGGGTCCATAGCTGAAGCACATTTTGAACATTGTGGCAATGGGGTCTAAACCCCCATCATCACAGTGACCAAAATGTAAGTGTGGGGTCCATAGCTGAAGCCCAATTGAACATTGTGGCAATGGGGTCTAAACCCCCATCATCACAGTGACCAAAAGGTAAGTGTGGGGTCCATAGCTGAAGCACATTTTGAACAATGTGGCAATGGGGTCTAAACCCCCATCATCACAGTGACCAAAATGTAAGTGTTGTCATGGAAAAAGCTGCAACTGCCAAACAGCATGGATGATTCCTGGTCACAGAACAACAAACACATCAGTGGCAAAGTAGTGCTTGTGTCCCATAGCAACATAGATTGGGTGAGGCAAACAGTGCAGTACAAATAAGACATACCTTTGGCCATGTGCAGACAAACATCACCCATGGGGGCTGACATTGTCAACATTAATCAATTACACAATGACAGAAGTGACCATCATAATGCAGACCCACATATCTGCACCAATGGACACACAAATGTAGATATCCTGTGGAGACTGTAGATGTGAGGTGAACAAATACCATACCATGGCAGCAATGGGACATACAAACCATGATCATTGTGCTGACTGATGACCTAGGAGTCCCAGGGACAGCAGGGGAAATACATCAAACAACATACAGCCAATGGCACACTAAAGATATGCCAATGCAGTGGTGCAGATGCACAAACACAAACAGGCAGCCTCACACTGCATATCAAACACAACAGGTGATGGGGGGTGTGCCAGTGTCCCCAGGCAACCACACAACACATGAGGAGGCCAATTACACAGATGTGTATACAGTGCCACACAAAAGTAACTCATGGATCGGATTCCCCTATGTGGGCAATCAGGCATTGTTAGATGAGAGGGAGCCCAAATTACACATGTCACACAAGCTTGCAGGAACAGCAACTAACACAGCAAGAGACAGACCCACCACAGCACTACCCCCAGGGACCACACATTGTGGTGGCACTGGCCTGCATGATAATCCCACTGTGATGACAAAGCTAGATGTCGTTCACACTGTGAACCACAGTCATGTGTCCTGAGCAACAAACTACCATCACACCTACACAAGCACAAATCAATTAGCACGGCCTGTCAGCCAAGGCCAATAGGGAGGTAGGGGTCTAGCCGTGCAACAACTCTCATTTTCACACACTCAACACCACACACCTTGATCTCCACCAATGTGCAGCAGTGAAGCTCACATGGACTGGTGACATTGCACATGCACCCATGACAATCCTAGGGGTGGTGGTGGGAACTAAGGTGCAGAAACCCATCACACATGGCCAGTCAACAAGACTTGTGAATGTCTGACACACTGCACAGTACGCCGTACATGGGCATGACGTGAAATCCACCCCAATCAATGGGATCCCGGCCACAGTCACACACACCAATGAAGAAGCCAAGGTCACCCACAAAGAACACACATAGACAACTTCCAACATTGCAGCTCTGACCCTGAGGAGTGGCAGCAGTCACACACACAACGTGTCACAATCACTGAAAGCTACCACAAACTGTAAATTACATGACTTGTGTAACCAACAAGTGCCAAGGGGAATCCTGACTGTGTCCCATCTGCGTTTGCCCACATTCCCAGCCCTGACAACAAAGACAACTAGGGATGACAACCTGATGAACATTAGTTTGCCATGCACCCACATCACGGAGAAACCAGGTCCAAGATGCTGGATGAACACAGGACAACTCAGCAAGCATCACAAACAGGAACATCCCTAGGGACACAGCCTGTGTAGGAAAAGGGAAGGGAACACACACAGACATGCTCACACAACACACAACACGGGCCCAGCCAATGTCACGGGATTACACACTGCCATGAGGGCACTCCACTCCTGTGGAAGGTCCGCTGTGCCAAACCTTGTCTGTGCACGACTCAAACATGTCAGCAGAACACTCGGTCAGTGAGTCAACAACTACAACACACTGAAGGCTCTGCTCACATCAGCCTGGGTACGGGAGTGTCACGTCAGTCATCTGCATACACCCAAAACACGTGTCAAGCAAGTTGCACTGTATACACAGATGAGTCCTTCAACATTGATGTGCTAAACTGCATGTCCAGTGGAGATGGGCACACAGTCAGGGAAATAGAAACATTGAACAGTGGTAAGCCCACCAGATGTGCATCAGTGTAAGCCAAAGATGTTAATTTACAAATGCAAAACGTACATCCCTGTGTCAAATGCTGAACATTACACCCTCGGACTGCAGCAAAGGATGCTATAGATCCAGACTACAATAGGACACATATCCCATGGACCACATGGAGTCCATCACAGCAACACTTCATTTTCATGATCTGAACACTATTACAACTGCAAATGCATGATGATACTCATCTACATCATGTACATCCAAAGAAAAACAACAAGTAAACAAAAAGAGGCTTTATTCAGCAAATGTTAAACTAAATATTCAAGTCCAAAAGAAACTAAGGCCAATGGCCAGTCCAAATACACAGTCCAAACAGGGTGATATGTGACAACTTGTCACCCATTGCTTGCCTGCAATGGTACGGGCAGGGGACATCCCCCTCGGACGGGCATACAAGGGGCAGGCCAGGCACCACAGGGACAGGATCAGGGGATGCCAGAAGGAGGCAGTGAAGGGGTGGTGGGTGCAGGAGTGTCACCGGCAACTGCAGTGGAGGTGTCTGACTCAGTGGGGGCCGGCACCACTGTAGGGCACAAGTCAGATGGTGTGGGTGCTGCAACCACTGCAGTGGGCCGGTCAGATGGAGTGGACTGGGTCCCCGCTGCAGTGCCCGAGTCAGACGGGGTGGTTGTGGACTCCACTGCAGTGCATGACTCCAAGGGAGTGGAAGGGGGGCAGATGAGGTAGGCAGGACAGAGGGGGGACCCGGTCTCCACACCAGTGGCACAAACAGGCAGAGCGTCTGGTTTGGGGGTGGAAGAGCAAGTGGTAGGGGGAGGGCCTAAGCAGTTTGGGGATGCGGTATCGGTGTGTGGGGGAACCTGGGGCAGGGTGTGGCGGTGGAACCTGTGGAGTGGTGGCCTGGGGGATGGAGGAGAGAGACTGTGTGGTGGAGCTGTGTGGTGGTGGTGGTGGGGTCTTGCCCTTCCTGGTCCGGGGGACTTTCGAATGGGGTCCTCAGCCTGCCTGTGCCTGGGGGAGGGTGTCCGGGTGTGAGGGGCACTCCCCTCTGTGTGTGGTGGTCGCCTCTTCCGCCTGGACTTCGTGTCAGATGTATCTGTGGGGAAGAGGCCAAGCTCACAGAGGAAGAGCTTCTGGGAGGGGGGGTTGCAGGTGAGGCAAGGGAAGGGGTTTTGGAGGGAGAGACATCTGAGGACTGCGGAGTGCTCGTGGATGCATGTGTGTGTGTCTGGGCCCCATCCCCTGTGAGTGAGATATCAGTCCCCTGACTGTGCGTGCGTGTGCGTCTGGAGTTTGGCTTGTGTGTCTGTGTGCTGCTTGTGTCTGTGCTGGTGCGTGCCGGTGCGGGTGTGTGTGTGCTTGGGACAGGTAGGGTGCTGGGGATTGTGGATGGGGCAGAGGTAGGAGGGGTGAGGGATTGTTGCAGGAGGGACACTGCTGCCATCAGTGAGGAGGCCATGGACTGATTGGTCCGATTTAGGGCAGACATGCCAGATGACATGCCCTCCATGAATGACACCAGTTGTGTCAAAAGACCTGTGTGTGCATGGAGGACACTCAGCATTGATGTCTACCCTACATGGATCTGTTTAAGCAAGTCCACAGACTCCACACTCAGGGCAGCAGGGGGGACAGAGGCAGGGGGTGCGGTACCTGGCATGAAGAAGACACGCTCCCCTACACGGGAGCCTCCATGGACATGTGGGATGGGAGCAGATGGGAGGGTGGAGATGGTGGCGGGGACAGCCTTGCTTGACGTTTCCTCTGGTCTGCTGACACCCACCTACACAAGGGAGTCCTCACTGGAAGTGCTGTTTTCCCCAGCCGAGGTGGTCGTAGCTGAGGTCTCCTCAGTGTGGCTCCCCTCACCCTCCATGCCACTTGGTCCCTCGGTCTCCCCTGCATTGGACCCAGTCTGGCTCTGCCGCTCCTCTTGGTCCATGGAGCTGTCTCCTCCTGTGGCCGTGGATGTATCTGCAAACAATCAGGATAAACAGAGCAACATTAGTCACCTGTACTGACCACACACACCACAGTAAGTACAGCATATCACAGAGCAAGCCCTGCCATCATTTGCTAGACATTGCAATAAGTGCTGACACTGATTTGAAGAAGCCCATTGTCTGCCTGACAGTCAGTCATGCCACACATATCCCACCTGTCCATGCACCCATCTGTCTGCTGCCTGTTGTATGCGACTAATCATATGTGCACACATGCACCACATACACAGTTGTTGGACATCCAAGAGAACATATGGAAATGTGTCACTCCAAACACATGCCATCTCCTGCCACTGACTCAGTACATGTGTCAGGAAAAGTGATGGGCAAAGTCTCTGTTGATATGCGGGTTTTGGTTCCATCACCAGACACAATGATGTCCTCATGTCCTGATAGACAATGCAACAATGGTGTGCATGCAGGACATGTCACACCACTGCTGGATCACCCTTTGCGATTGGAATGTCATGGCACAGGCCTGTCTGGCAAGTCAGTCATAACTGTCTCCTGTCACAGGGGCAGTGCATACACACAACACCAGTCTGCACTGTGTCACAATCATGGAAGTTTTTGAAAAGTAAGCCCTGTAGCTGACAGGTGCTGTGCACCCCTGGCCAGCCACATCATGAGGACTGAGATGATCCCACGTCAATCAAATGAGACATTTGAGTGACTGCAAACACAAATCCATACACATGAGCACTTCAACGTTTGATGAGAATGAACCAAAGCTGCCTGCACCTCAATGTTTCATACAAAATTGTGCACAGTCAATGGATCAGAGACCTATGCATTGACCTATGTGCAGATCCCATAGTCACAACTCAGATGGCTGGCCACCCCAAATTGTTAAACACTCCAGGAGTCCAAATAGCAAGGCCACACCACGGTGACACAGAGGCATACACCTGAGAGCCCTCTTCAAAATGCCCAATATGTATGCTGACACAAGGGAGTGGGAGAACAGAGTGCCTTCGATGTCCGGAGTAGGCATTACAGTCCTGGTCCATGTGCAACATGGTATTACCCTGAACACTAGGCAGGTGGCTATGCATGTGTCACACACATGATGTACATACTACTGAGGCTCCTACCTTGCTCTCTGTAGCAGCATGGGTGTGTGGCACATACCCCAGACATGTGGTGAGTCAGAGCAGCAATTGGAACACATGTTAAAGCCATACCCAGAGTACATGTCAGATCACAGGCATTGTGAGCAATTTTACCACCCATGCAGCCCACCACAAAGTTCCTGTAACTGATGCTGTCCCCAACTTGAACCACAGGTAACTGCAAGTACACAGTACCAAAGTGACCTAAGTCACAGACTGTAAGGGCCACACCTGTGTATCAGATGAGGAGGGGGCATGACACAAGTGAGGGACATGAGTCCAGGACGACATGACAGTTGTACTGTGGAAGTGGAACCAGGCTAAAGGAGTGCATAGAGCATGTCAGTCATAGTACACAGTTGAGGCTAGCACTTACCCCCTCCTTGCTGCTGTCTGGCCTTCAGCTGCCCATCCAGGTCAGGGAAGACCACCGCCAGGATCCGGAGCATGTGGGGGGTCAGGGTCTGGTGTCCGCCCCTCCTGCGAGGAGCCGACAGCTTCAGTTGGACCCTTGCGATCCTCCGGGTCCAGCCCCGAAGGTCCTGCCACCTCTTCTGGCAGTTGCGGATCCTGCGCCTGTAGACCCCCACCGATCGTACTGCCCGGACGATGGTCAGCCAGATCTCCTGCTTCTGGTGGGCATCAACCTGTGAGGATGACAAAGTGAAAAGGCCATTACTACACATGCAACATTTCCGTGCATCACACAGTTGGATATACATGTCTCAATCACAGGGGCATATGATGTACACAGGCAGTGCAACTATGGCTATGAACAGTTTGCCAGCAGTTACCAAATTGTATCATTGCCTGGGAAGTCAAACCTTGTTGGAATGCACTGTTACTGCACTATACCTGTTCAGTGCATGTAACTACACACTTTGGGGGTGCCAAGTACTCAGTGAGCATGCTAGCCAGTGATGTGCACACTGTAAGTCTTGCTAGTCAGACAACATGCACATTTAGTAAGGCAGTGGACAGCACACTCACCTGCTCCCCTGGTTTCCCATACAGCTTGCTGTACTGTGGAAGGAGGCTGTCCAGCAGGGCCTGGTTCTCCTCAGTGCTGAAGGCTGGGGCTCTCTCCACAGTGCGTGCCATTGCAGTAGCCAGAGGATGCAGAGACAGCAGCAGTGGTGGTGGCAGATGTCGTCCTGGAGCATGTAGTGCAGGCAAGTGAGCTCTCAGAGGAACAGCCAGCATTATATGTGTGCTGCAGAGGCAGATACTGTCCCATGTGTCCAAAGTGATAGGTCCAAGTCGTTTGCATCTTCTGAATCTGGCCAATCCATGGAATTGCACCACTTATACACGCCCACAGCATCCTTCAAAAGTTCAACTTCATGACACCCATGAATTTGCAACATTGTTGTGGGTGGCCAACCGAATTCACTGCATCAGACTCGTTAAAGCTTCGAAAACGCGTCCGTTACCATGTCAGGCCATAGCCAATGCGTGCGCACCGATCGGTCCATTGCTGTACAACGCGTATTTCGAAAAACAACACGCATCCGTCCACATCAAATGCAATGGCCAATGCGTGCGCACCGATCGGTCCATTGCTGTACAACGCGTATTTCGGATGACAACACGCATCCGTCCACATCATATGCAATGGCCAATGTGTGCGCACCGATCGGTCCATTGCTGTACAACGCGTATTTCGGATGACAACACGCATCCGTCCACATCATATGCAATGGCCAATGCGTGCGCACCGATCGGTCCATTGCTGTACAACGCGTATTTCGAGAAACAACACGCATCCGTCCACATCAAATGCAATGGCCAATGCGTGCGCACCGATCGGTCCATTGCTGTACAACGCGTATTTCGGATGACAACGCGCATTCGTCCACATCATATGCAATGGCCAATGCGTGCGCACCGATCGGTCCATTGCTGTACAATGCGTATTTCGGATGACAACACGCATCCGTCCACATCATATGCAATGGCCAATGCGTGCGCACCGATCGGTCCATTGCTGTACAACGCGTATTTCGGATGACAACGCGCATCCGTCCACATCATATGCAATGGCCAATGCGTGCGCACCGATCGGTCCATTGCTGTACAACGCGTATTACGAAAACCAACACGCATCCGTCCACATCATATGCAATGGCCAATGCGTGCGCACAGATCGGTCCATTGCTGTATGACGCGTCCCTGTACAAGTCACTCGCATATGTCACCATGGTTGTCACTGGTGAACGTATGCCAGCCACAATTACTTGCCAGGGACTCAGCGGCACACCTACAACACCACAGCCTGTCCACACTGTATCCTAAGGCATGTAAGGCTGCATTACCTGTGTGTGTGTATGGGGGTCAACATGTGTTTTTTTGGTGGCACTTGGGGGCAGCCACTCCCAGGCTGTGCACGTGTTCATGGGGACAGAATCCTTTGTGTGTTGTGCACATGACCACTGTGATGTGCAACTGTTCAGTTCAGGGCATGTGGCATGGTCACATTTCCAGGTTGTGTATGTGTATGTCATGTCACATACACCCTGAGTCCCATGTGGGAAGGTATGTACGTCACAGGGTGACCCATTGCCACAATAGTGATGGCCCTCCACAGTCTGTGTGCATGTTGTGTTTCAGATGTCTCTGATTCCATGTGCACAATGGGAGACAGTCTCCACATCCACGTTGTTTGTGCATCGACTTTGATGTTGTGGTGTGTGTGTCACAGACGTCCATGTCTGTTCTGCAGAGGCAACAGGGGCCACTACCTGTGGGAGTCATGGTTGTTTTGCTGATGTGTACATGATACGCCATGTCATGCCAGTGTCCATGTGGCAATACAGGGTCCCTGGGAATCTACCTGTCAATGAGCTGTGATGCCTGTGGCACATCTGTCCTCACTTGTCACTGTGGTGTGGGTTTGGAACGTGACAGCAGTACATGGGTACTGTGACACAGCCTAATGATTTCCCATAGCACAACCTGGAACTTGTTGTCAACACATGTTGAACTGTGATGTTAGATGTTGGCCATGTAGGTGCCATATATGTCCATACAGAACGGCACACACATCAAGTACTTGTGTCTCATAATGATGTATCATGTGATATTGAGTATGGTAAATGCCACATATGTGGGGTGACTGACAATCTTTCTTTGTTCACCTATGCACTGCAGGGCACCAGCTGTCCATAGACCATTCCCTAACCTTGCAACCATGGTTGAACGTGACTGCATCCGACGGTACCTCAACAGGCCGCTGATTGAGGAATTGGCGGTGCGGTTGGCCCCACGTTTGCAACCTGGCCGGCCATACCCTACAGCGCTGACCCCCAAGGTGAAGGTGATGGCAGCCCTACACTTCTTTGCCACCGGTACCTTTCAACACACTGTGGCATCTGTTGGTGGGATGTCACAGACCATGTTCAGCCGTGTGCTATGCAATGTTTTGGAGGCAATGTTGAGATACCTGAACCAGTACATCTATTTCCCTAAACGTCAACAACTCACTGACGTCAAGAGTGACTTCTATGCCCTGGGGAGGATGCCACATGTCATCGGCTCCATTGATGGGACACATGTGCCTTTGGTACCACCACAGGCACATGAGCAGGCATACAGGAACAGGAAACATTACCATTCTATCAATGCTCTGGTGGTATGTCTTGCAGATATGAGCATCTCACATGTGTGTGCACGTTTCCCCGGTTCTGCACACGATGCCTACGTGATGAGGAGTAGTCGCATCCCGAGGATGATGTCACAGATGCAGAACCAGCGTGCCTGGCTTGTCGGTGTGTACTGACTTTGTACCATTGTGTGTGTTCTGCAATGTTGTATTCCACCCTCTTTTCCAACTCAGCTAATGCGCAATTGTCTGTATGTAGGTGACTCCGGATACCCCAACATGCCGTGGTTGCTGACACCCCTCAGGAACCCTGTGACACCAGCCCAGATGCGCTACAATGAGGCACATGGTCGGACCAGTAGAGTGATCTAGCGGACATTTGGTCTCCTGAAGAGCCGCTTTCGCTGCCTGGACAAGACAGGAGGGGCCCGCCCATATGCCCCAGCAAAGGTGTGCAAGATTGTCATGTCTGCTGCATGCTACACAACCTGGCAGTGCGGAAGGAGTTGCCTCTCATCCTGGATGACGATGACCAACATCCGCCACCTGTGGAGGATCCTGGCCTGGGCCACGATGCCAGTGATGATGATGATGATGAGGGTGATGTCCGCACACAGCTCATCACCAACTTCTTCAGCTGAATGTGAGTATCCAGAGATGTCATGTCAATGATTTGAGTTTGCATGATATGTGTTGGTGGTGCTCTGTTGCTGTTTGAGTGTGGCCATGTGCTACTTGACTGGATGCGTGCAGCGATGTGTCCTTACAGGTAGTCTGTACTCCCCAACAGTGTTGACATGCTAACTTGGTTTTGTGTAGGTATCTTGTGACATGTATTGGGCATGAGTATTGCAGTTCTGTCCTGTTCTTCAGTGCTTTTGACTGTGTGTCATGTCTGTCCTTCACAGGGTGCTTTCAGAGTTGTTTGGTCAACTCGGATCCCCCGACACCATGATTCAACTTCCAGGGTGGAAGCAGTCGTTTCCCTACAGGTGATGTGCCACACACCCCTGGACTTTATTTCTTCTACACTTGGTGACTGTGTGGCCACTGCCACGTGGGATTACCTTGCATCTGTAGTGGAAACAACATGTTGCAAATGTGTAATAAACCTGTGCTTCACTTTGGGATGTGCGTTGTCTGTGGTCACACATCTGACTGACATTTGCTTACTGCACCTGTGGGCTAGTTAACACAGACTGTGAATAGGTGTGGTGTCTGTGCATTCCACTGTATTTCCTGGCAACATCAGTGTAGGCGATGAGTCAGATGGCCCTGGTGTGTATGTGTTGTGTAGCCCTAGTGGTGTGTCTCCCTCATATGTGTCACGTCACCATGACTCACATGACGGTGTTGAACTTGCTGTAGCAGTTAGCATGCACGGTGTCATTTAGCAGATCATCATCTCCATGACAAAAACAACGTTGGAATCACAACAGAGGCAAGTATGGTGTATTAGTGAGTTTATTTACATACATGTGTGAGGATAGTGCACAGGATGGTGGGTGCTGTACATTGGGATTGGAATCCAAAGTTCCCAGATGAGTTGGAAGTGTTGGTAGCAGAAATGTCCTGAGTAAAGTCCACAGTCATCTGATACATTAGTCCAACTTAAACTCCCCATGTCATGTGGGAGACTTGGGTTGCATTCGACAGGATGAACAGTTTGCACACAAAGGAGAATTTCCAGAACAGGTGTTGGGTTCCTGGGGGATGTACATGGCCAACGGCCTCTCAGTTGTCCTTCCTCGGACAGCCCCTCTTCTTTCTGGGGGGACCCTCACGTGCAGGCCGCAGCGGTGCAGAGGACTCTCCACCAGAGTCATCCTCCCTCCCTGTGGCAGTTGCAGTTGTTGCGGCACCAGATGTTGTGGGCACACAGGGAGGTGTGGCCATGTTGGTGCTAATCTGGCAGAGGCATGTCAATATGTCCCTCTGCACCGCTGTCAGTTCTTCCAATGTGTCCCACTTGGACTCCATGCCAGACATGTGTCTCCACACGGGACATGTGTGTCTCCACACAGGACATGTCGGAGTCCAAGCGGGCATGATGGGCAGCCTGCTGCTGTTGAATGTCCTTGAGGATCCCCACTACCTGGCTGACCTCTCCGGTGCTATTCTGGTACGCATCAGCAATGCGTACCAGTTGTGGATCATGATGCAGTCCAGACCCCTCTGCAAACAGCGACCTCTGCCTCCCACCCCTCCCACCACCCCTGGCCACACGTGCGGGACCTGCGGTGGCACGCACAGGTGACCCTAGGCCCCCTTGGGGGTTGATACTGGGGTTGTTGTCCGTTGCTTCACGGTGGGCTGGGGTCCCTGTGCTGTTGTCATTGAGTGTCCTTGGTCTGTCCGTGTCGGCGGGGGTGGTCTGTGTGTCGGCAGATGTTGGAGGAATGGGTGCAGGGGGTGCAGATGGTGGTCCTGCTGGTGCTGCATGATGGCTCACACCGGAGGTGCCAGGTTGGTCTTCGCCATCCGATGAGGGCAGAGGCTGTTCCACACCAGAGAGCTCATGGGCCACCGGAGCCTGGGACAGGGACTCCTCCTCATCTGCTGCTGTGTCCCCATCATCACCTGTTTTTGGAAGAGACACACAATGTATGTTATGTTTCTGCAGGCATCAATGGTTCAAACACATGACAGTTGTGACTGTACCTCTGGATGCGGCCCTGTACATTGCATTGTCCTAAGTTGTCACAGTCAGAGGTTGATATTGGTGTGGCTCATTGTCCTGCCAACCTGATGCTTTGCAATGTGGATGTTGAAGTGTGTGCATGACCAGCATTGGTGGTATTTGGTTGACATCCGGACCTCCTTCTCCCCCCAGCCCAGTTATCCTACCATGAAGCATGCCACCCTTGCAGTGGGTGCAGGTTAACTCTCAGGATGTCAGTCAGTGGTGTCCTGCTGTTGGTTGGTGCCCAGTTCCCAGCAGGGCCTGGTACTCCCCACAACAGAGGATCATTGTCAGACATCTTAGAAGTGGCTTTTCACTCCCTGTGAGGTGTGCATGCTTCAGTGTGAGCTTGCTGGGCCATGTGGGTGGGGGATGTTGAGCTGTGACTACCACTCCCATCATGCTATTGCCTACACCCCCCTTCCCAGCATGCCCATACTTCCTTCCTTTTGACTCTGCTTCCCTGTGGGGTGGTGTGCCTGTGCTGACAGGATGGCTGACAGTGTTGTCCTGGCGTTTGTTTGGCTACAAGTCCCAAGAGTGTCCCTGTGCTTCACACAGCATAACCCAGGGTGGTGGTTCTTTGTGGGATATTTAATTAGAGTGTGAGGCATTGCATTCTCCCAGGTGAGTTGTGTGGAGTTTGTGTTGAGGGGGTGTGTGAGAAAAGCTGCTTGTGACTATGGTCAGAGCTGTCAGTCCTGCTTCCCACCCAGCCAGATATCCCACCATGGAACGTGCTTCCATTGCAGGGAGTGCAAGTTGGCTTTCAGGATGTCAGTCAGTGGTGTCCTGCTGTTGGTTGGTGCACAGTTCCCAGCAGGGCTTGTGCTCCCCACAGCAGTACCCAGTGTCAGCCATCTTGTCAGTTCTTTTTCACTCCCTGTGATGTGAGCATGGTTCAGAGTGGTGTTGATGGGCTAATTGTGAGGGTGACCAATATCTGTGACTACAACTCCCATCATGCCATTGCCTACACCCCCCCTTCCCAGCATGCCCATACTTCCTTCCTTTTGACTCTGCTTCCCTGTGGGGTAGTGTGCCTGTGCTGACACGATGGCTGACAGTGTTGTCCTGGCGTTTGTTTGGCTACAAGTCCCAAAAGTGTCCCTGTGCTTCACACAGCATAACCCAGGGTGGTGGTTCTTTGTGGGATATTTAATTAGAGTGTGAGGCATTGCATTCTCCCAGGTGAGTTGTGTAGAGTTTGTGTTAAGGGGGTGTGTGAGAAAAGCTGCTTGTGACTATGGTCAGAGCTGTCAGTCCTCCTTCCCACCCAGCCAGATATCCCACCATGGAACATGCTTCCATTGCAGGGAGTGCAAGTTGGCTTTCAGGATGTCAGTCAGTGGTGTCCTGCTGTTGGTTGGTGCACAGTTCCCAGCAGGGCCTTGTGCTCCCAACAGCAGTACCCAGTGTCAGCCATCTTGTCAGTTCTTTTCCACTCCCTGTGATGTGAGCATGGTTCGGAGTGGTGTTGATGGGCCAATTGTGAGGGTGACCAATATCTGTGACTACAACTCCCATCATGCTATTGCCTACACCCCCCTTCCCAGCATGCCCATACTTCCTTCCTTTTGAGTCAACTTCACTGTGTGGAGTGTGGCAGCAATGGCAAGATGGCTGACAGTGGTGTCCTGCTGTTTGTTGGTGCACAGTTCCCAGCAGGGCCTTGTGCTCCCCACAACAGTACCCAGTGTCAGCCATCTTGTCAGTTCTTTTCCACTCCCTGTGATGTGAGCATGGTTCAGAGTGGTGTTGATGGGCCAATTGTGAGGGTGACCAATATCTGTGACTACAACTCCCATCATGCCATTGCCTACAGCCCCCTTCCCAGCATGCCCATACTTCCTTCCTTTTGACTCTGCTTCCCTGTGGGGTAGTGTGCCTGTGCTGACAGGATGGCTGACAGTGCTGTCCTGGCGTTTGTTAGGCTACAAGTCCCAAGAGTGTCCCTGTGCTTCACACAGCATAACCCAGGGTGGTGGTTCTTTGTGGGATATTTAATTAGAGGGCGAGGCATTGCATTCTCCCAGGTGAGTTGTGTGGAGTTTGTGTTAAGGGGGTGTGTGAGAAAAGCTGCTTGTAACTATGGTCAGAGCTGTCAGTCCTCCTTCCCACCCAGCCAGATATCCCACCATGGAACGTGCTTCCATTGTAGGGAGTGCAAGTTGGCTTTCAGGATGTCAGTCAGTGGTGTCCTGCTGTTGGTTGGTGCACAGTTCCCAGCAGGGCCTTGTGCTCCCACAGCAGTGCCCAGTGTCAGCCATCTTGTCAGTTCTTTTCCACTCCCTGTGATGTGAGCATGGTTCAGAGTGGTGTTGATGGGCCAATTGTGAGGGTGACCAATATCTGTGACTACAACTCCCATCATGCTATTGGCTACACTCACTTCACCAGCATACACAGCATTCCTTCCTTTCAGTGAGCTTCCCTGTGAGGTGGTGTTCTAGTGGTGGCAAAATATCTGACAGTGTTTGTTGGTTAGATTTGTGCCACTGCCTTGCTCTATTTGTTGTTAGGTTTGTACATGTCATGACACAGTTACATATCACTATGAGATGGCATGTATTGTGTTTATCTAGCTAACATACACATCTTGGGATGATTATCTTTTGGTTGCTGTGGATTTGCTAAGGGTGCATGGTGGTTTGACTATCCCCTTGACAGTGATGTGTGTGTATTGTCACACAATATTGGGTATATTGGTTGTGTACTCACCAGGCTCTGGGATGTTTGATAGTCCATATACGCTCACTGGTGGTAGGATGGCCCGCACCTTCTCCTCCCAGGGCCTGAGGTATACTGGTTTGGCAGGAAGGCCACTGCCGGTGCGATTACTTAAGGCGTAATCCTTCTTTAGTAGGTCCTTGACCCTCCTGCGCACATCATACCACCTGTTCTGGATGTCTTCCTTTGTGCACAAACATGGTGATGGTGCGTTCCCCCTTTCGACGATCCTTTCCCACATCTTGGTTTTCTGCGACATGGGGGTCTGTTGGACCAATGTACCAAACAACTGTGGCTCTACCCTGAGGATCTCATCTACCAGGACTTCCAATTCACTGTCTAGGAACTTTGGATTCTTCTTTGGGGGCATGGTGATGGGTGGTGGTGGGGATTGATGTGTGTGTGAGTGTGCAAGTGAGGGTGGGTGAGTGTGGGTTTTGCTGGGTGTATGTGAGGGTGCTATTTGGGAGGTGATAATGGTGTGTGGCTTGTGTGATGGATGAGTTGTGGGTGTGTCTGTGTTTGCTGTCTGATGGTGTTCTGTGCTGGCAGGTCAGTTGAATTTGCAAAGGATCATGGTAGTGATTTGTGGCCTTTATATGGGTGGGGTTGTGGGTGTGTCTTTGTTCCATGTTTTTTCACCCCTGTATTTATTGACTTTGTCATTGCTTGTTTGTCCCTTTTTTTTGTATTTTACCTTTGTGGGTTTTGGGCATGTAGGAGACGTTCTTCTGACCGAGTAGGACCCTGAAGTTGGCTCGTGCGGGCTTCTCCGAGTCTTTCAAGCTGTGTTTCTGATGGGTTTCATGTGCGGCGTACGCGTTGGTCGCGGAGTATTGGGTTGCTTTGGCTCGGTTTTGTATGCGTGTCGGTCGTACGGCTTGAGCTCCGTGCAACTCGGTCTGGTTTTCCACGCATTGCATCGTACTGCGCGGGTCGGAGTTCGCGGGTACGTTTCTGTCGGGTTCATTCCTGGTGTGTGTCGGTCGGTTCGATTCGCGTAGTTTCCCGGCCGGATAGCTGGTTTCCGTGCGGTTCGGTCGTTCGGCTTGTGTTTTGTACGAGTCGGTCGTAATTCACATGCATTGCATCGTACTACGCGGATCGGGCAGCGCCTGTACGTGTCGGTCGGACAATATTCCCATACCGAGTCGGTCGGTACGTTTTCCGGCCCGAATCGTAATCGGCTCCTAAGTTTAAAATCTGGCATGAGAAGGGATTGCTAAGTGACCAGGAGGTTCTGTTCTTAAGGAATGACACTCCGATCATACCGACCATATATTTCCTCCCAAAGGTGCATAAAACCTTAACAAGACCCCCAGGAAGACCCATTATTTCCAGCTGTGGGTCGCTATATGAAAACATCTCCACCTATGTGGACCACTTCCTGGCACCATTGGTACCAACTCTAACCTCATACATTAAAGACACCGGAGACTTTTTAAGAATCCTCATGAACACAGAATGGCAAAAGGAATACTTATTGTTGACAATTGACGTAGTGTCGCTATATACGTCTATAAATCACAACATGGGCATACAGGCGATCAAGTACTTCCTCAAACAGAAGCCCATGGAGGAACTGCAACACTGCCGGATGGTCACCGAAATGATAGAGCTATGCCTGAGGAACAATGTATTCCTGTTCAACAAGATCATGTACTCCCAAAGTTGCGGGACCGCCATGGGAGTTTCCTTCTCTCCAAGCTATGCCAACCTAGTGATGGGTTGGTGGGAGAAAACAATAGCTTGGAGAGAGGAAAATGACCAGCACGTAGCCAAGGTGGCTCTTTGGCTACGATTTATAGATGACCTCTTTCTTCTCTGGAATGGGACAGAAACAGAGTTTCTGGAATACCTTGGCATACTGAATAACAGCGAAGTCGGACTCAAGTTCACCTATAACATCAGTGCAACTGAAATAGTGTTTTTAGACACAAAAGTGTATGTCAAATCTGACAAAATAGAAACTACAGTGTTCCGCAAAAGCACATTGACCAATAGTGTGCTCCACGGAAAGAGCTTCCATCCTGAATTTCTAAAAGGAACATACCGTATGGAGAATTCATCAGGATGAAGAGAAACTGTTCCGAGACCAAGGAGATGAATCTTAAATTCAAAGAAACCAAACAAAGATTTTTACAAAGAGGCTATCAATATAATGACATTAAGGGGCCGATTAGGATGGCGGGCGGACTTTAGTCCGCCCGCCTTCCTCACGGTGCTGGGAACGGCCACCAGACGTGCGGCGGTCCCGCACCGCTAATTAGGATGCGACCGCCACCCTGGCGGTCGCATTCCGCATCTTTGACATTGCGGCGGGTGCTGCTTACAGCAGCACCTGCCGCAATGCCAAATTGCCATGTTGTGCATTCCCATGCACAACGTGGCAGGCACCGCGCGGTGCCTGCCACCTTGTGCATGGGAATGGAGGGGGTACCATGGGTACCCCACAAGTGCACCCCCACCCCTGCCACCCCCAGGGGCCCGCAACGGGCCCCACTTCAAATCTCTGCCAGCCTTTCAAACTCAGTATCCTAATATGGATGGTGGTGCCTGCTAGGCACCGCCACCATATTGAGGCCTAAGTCCGCCCGGCCGGCAATCAGAACGATTGCCGACCAGCGGAAAAGCGGCAGACGCACTTTGCGTCCGCCGCGATACCCCCACCATTATAATATGGCGGGGGTAATTCGGGTTGGGATGGCGGGTGGATCGCCAATGCCGGGCCGGCGGTGGCGATCCGCCCGCCATCCTAATCACCCCCTAAGCGTGGAGAAAAGAAAGCAAGATGCCTCACGCGTGCTGAAACATTGGTAAACATGAAAGATCAGAACATAGGAGAGGAGAAAAAAGAACCAATAAGAATGGTCATGACCTACAGCAAAGAAAGTTTCAAAATTCGTAAAGTTCTGAATAAATATTGGAACATCTTAATCAAAGACCCAGATATCGGCAAACAGCTGGGGAATCGACCCCAAATAACATTTAGAAAGGCACCATCGTTATCAGACAAATTAGTTAACAGCCATTTCGTAATGCAGAAGCCGAAATCCTGGTTGCAAGGACTGCAAAAGGGATTCAGTAAATGCAGCCATTGCAAAGCTTGCAAAATTGGCAGGAATAGAAAGAAGATCACTGACCCTCAAGGCAAGATGTTTGACATCAATGAGACCATCACCTGTGACACTACGTACGTAGTATATCTCATAGAGTGCACATGTGGCAAATGCTACATTGGAAGCACAATATGCCCCTTGAAAAAACGGATCCTGGAGCACATCAGGGCAACACAGAACAAGGATGTAACATACGCTATGGCAAAGCACATGATGACGCATGAGGGAAAAACATGGCATGACATGACGTACTCGGGTCTTGCGACTGTGCCAGCACATGAAAGAGGGGGAAACAGAACCTTAAAGTTAAGACGTCTGGAATCAAGACTGATAATCAGATTTAAAACAAAGACCCCAACAGGCTTGAACAGGGACGAAGAAATGTACATACATTTGTAAGGAGAGGAAATAGAAGTGTCGTCACTCTGTAACTGAAGCACCTGAAGAAACTAAACGTGTGTTTACGGATTGAAAGAGCGAACATCTGAATAAAGAACTTTCTGAAGTAGAAATGAACAGAAAAAGAACTGAATGGACATAGTTAATAGTGAAATGGAATTGTGAAAAAGGATTATCAATGACCCAGAGCACATGAGAATACAATATTGTGAACACCAATACAACAAGGGCACTGAGCCATAATAGTGAGAACAAGGCATGTCTTGGTTAAGAACTCTGATGTTGAGAAGTCGCACGAACCGGATTGCGCTGATGGGCACTAAGCCATGCAATCAATGTGTGTGACAATGGACACTAAGTCATATATCTAACGTCATGCCCACTAAGAGTCAGCGTGTAAGAGTGGACCCTTCACTGAGATAAGTTGTCCAGTTTACTCAATCTCTATCATGCTTGACAAATTGATAACTGTGTTGGGAATCATGAATTGTTCACTTATTTTTATATGTATAAACGAACTGTGTCATGAGATGTATAATTTATTGAACATCATGAATTAACATTGATGGCTAAACATTGAGATTTATTGTATTACACAAATTAATTGGTGGAATTTGTTTTTTGAACTACCATTCCCATAATGCACCATAATAGGCAAAATGGGTAATTGGTATAAAATGGTGAAAGCGTAGATGGACTAACGCTATACACCGTGACCAAGACCTGTCGGTCGAAACGCGTAGGTGAAGGAGGAGATGGCTTGTTAATAAAGCAACTTGAAAAATAAATCCCAGGAGAGTGCTGCGTTTTTTGGAATTGGTGGTGAATTGGATTTCGAGGCCGAGTCCAGCCTCGCAGCAGGCACCAGCTGTGAAATAGTGCGCCCTTTGTTTTGGACGTGACCCAGATGTGTAAGTCCTTAATTGAATACTCTAAAAACGACCCACCAATATGGGAATAATGAAGCAAGGTAATCCGATGGAGCGCTGTCCAAATGGTGCATCCGGTGAAGTATTACGAAGCCCAAAATGTTTATAGGAGGGACCCGATGGTCTAGTTATATAAGAAAAAGAGATTTGAAACTATATATCTTAAAAACAAACATATATATATGCTCCGACCTTTCCATGTGAGGATGTCGTGTATGAATTTCCAAATAGATCTGCTAGACCCTCACAGGTTTCTCGCCATTGCATGTTCTATTTAGAACCATATGTGGTTGTCATTGTGCATATGTTTGTTTTTAAGATATATAGTTTCAAATCTCTTTTTCTTATATAACTAGACCATCGGGTCCCTCCTATAAACATTTTGGGCTTCGTAATACTTCACCGGATGCACCATTTGGACAGCGCTCCATCGGATTACCTTGCTTCATTATTCCCATATTGGTGGGTCTTGTTTAGAGTATTTAATTAAGGACCTACACATCTGGGTGTTGGGTGTCGTGACATCTCAGCCAAATTCTGGGCATATTTAGAATTTTTCGTGTTACAAAAAAAAAAAAAAAAAAAATTCCATGGCTGGTGTCCATGCCATTTTTATTTTCTTCTCTTTTTCATTTTTTCTGCTTATACACAAAACTATGGTCCTGGTTGCACTTCTTTCTTGTCTTCTTTTTCTTCAGTTTTCCTTGAGGACTCAAACACGGGTGATCTTTGGATCTTTTCTTCTTATATTAAAACTTTAATATACTTTTCCAATGGGTTCATCAATAAATATGTAATGTTATGTAAAGATGTTATCCTTTCTTATGCAATATTGGTCAAAGACTAACGGAAGGTTGTGAGGTTTTTTAGATTTTTTGTATCAGGTGTCTTTTAACTTTGTGAATCTATAGATATATAGCACATTGATTGTACAATATCAAATTTTCCAGGCTTGAAAAAGTCTGAGTACAGACAAAACACGTGTCGGCTAAAATCGTGTGCTGGGAATCCTTAAGAAATCAATAAACAAAAGGATTTATCAACTGGTGATGCTTCTGGACTAATTCAAATGTTCCATATATAACTTGTTGAACTTGAGTGTTTACATGTGCTCAGGAATTTATTGGTTTTTCTTGAATCTGTCCAATATTGTTCTTGGATTGGTATACTTGGTAATGGGTGTGCTGTATCAGCTTCTTTCTTTTATGTATTAATATGCATGTTATTTTGTAGCTTGCTGACAACACCTCCAGGTAGTAGGTGTACGAGGCAACCTTAGCACCCCGCTGTAATTACAGCAACATAATTATTCACGCTCAATACCATTATTCACAGATACTTTGTTCTATTGATGTGTGGTTCTTTCCCTCATAGGGAACACTACTACCTACCTGTTCTTCTTGTCAATATGTAAAGCTAACCAAAAGTTTAAGAACTTCTGCTTGGCAATTATTATTTGCATTAAAGAAGCCATTCACTTCAGTAACCTCAAGTACTTCGAGTGGATGGGTTAAGGGTTCTATGGCCATGGCAGGAGTTGATACAGGTCCTTTTTCAGCACATTCAGTAAAGGGGGGCTATGGCATCTAAAGCTTTTTGGGCTGGTGATAGCTTAGAGGACATTTGGAGGGCAACAGACTGGTCTAGAGTGTCAACATTTTGCCTTTAACTGTAAACCTGTTGAGCATGTTGCACAAAGGGTTGGGAATATGCCTTGAACATGCATAATATGAGCCTCCTGTCTTGTAATAAAAGACCAGATCCTTCTAGACAGGTGTGAAGGAGAGTCCTGATTTTATTAAAGACAAAGATGGTGATTATTATTCCACTACTAATGTTTACCCACCAATTAGACTATTGATAATGGTTGTTTGTCATTAGTTTTAGTGCAATTCGCAACCAACCAAAAGGAGAGCTGAGATGGTAGGATCTTGCCGGAAGATGCTTGTTCTCTGGAAAAGCCATTCACACCAGTAGCCTCAACTAAATGGAGTAGATGGGTCAAGGGTGTTATGGCCATGGCAGGAGTTGATACGTCATGTTTGGGCACATTTAGTCAGGGGGACTATGGCCTCTAAAGCTTTTTGGACTGGTGCTGGGCTACAGGACATTTTAAGGACAACAGATTGGTCCAGAGTTTCAACATTTTAAACTTTTTACTGAAAATCTGTTGAGCATGTTGCAGAAAGGGCAGGGAATATGTTTTGAACATGTATAATAGGAGCCTTGTGTCTTGTAATAAAACTGTAGATTCTCCTAGACAGGTGTGAAGGAGAGTCCTGATTTTATTAAAGACAAAGGAGGTGAGTATTATTCCACCGCTAATGTTTACTCACCCATAGGACTGTTGGTAGTGGTTGTTTTTCATCAATTTTAGTGCAAGTTGCAACCAACCAAAAGGAGAGCTGAGATGGCTTGATCTTGCCGGAAGATGCCTGTTAAGTGGAAAAGAAGAGAAGATTTCTTTTGGAAGGAAACCATGCACAGGAGGAGCTGATGTGAGTGCTTCTGGGATTTATGTTTTTGTTCATATTGTCTATGTTCACATATGGACTGTGAAAACCGTATGCGTGCATCAAGAACAGAGTCAGTTATTCATAGGATGGACCTATTTATATGAGGATTTTGTGTTTTTTGTTTACACTTTCTGCCTAGGTGAGCAGAATTGTTTGTTTTGCAGTTGTGTTTAAGTGCTGTAAAATAAATAGTAAGAAAAGAGACTGCATAATGCTTGCCTCCACGTTAATCTTTGAAGCAAAATTGCCGATAATAATGTGATTATGCCCACTTGTGCAATTAAGAGTCATTGGGGGGAAAAATCCTCCCACAAGAGCACATTTAGTGAGCGATGCTGGTTCTGTTCTGTTGCATTTAGTGTTATTTACTTAGTGGAAAATGCATCCTTGCATCCATTTTTGACACAAACTGGTAATTTTGTGCTAAGAAAATAGTGTTAAATGCAGAATTACTCTTAATCTCGCAGAATTTTGGGGTAATTCTGCATGATTAGGCTACACAGAATTATTAGGACTCTACTTGACATCTGGCTAAGAGAACCTAATTTTCTTAACTCTGTGCCAGCAGGTAATCCGTAACCTATTGTTTATTGCAGCATTCTACCAACCAAGGTTTTCCTGTGTCTCGAAAGGCCAGCACAGACCTGTTTTTCTAAATTGCACGTTGATTTCACTGCAGTGTTTTTATTTGTGCTGACAGCATTTCAGCCTCAGCATCAGTGTTCCAAAAGGCCCATTCATGAGAACGTTTGCGTTGGAAATACGAAAAATACGATTAAAATGGATCTCTAAAGTGATAATATTGCTTCCAAGGTCAGCAAACATATTCATTAAAGTTTCCAGAGATTATGGGGCATATTAGCAAGACCGGCGATAAAATTATCGCTGTTTTAGCGGCAGGAAACTGCCGCTAAAACGGCGATAATGGGCTTGCTAATATGCGTTATAGAATTCCAATAGAAGCCCAGGTTAGATGTCCTGCACATCTAACCTGGGCTTCTATTGGAATTCTATAACGCATATTACCAAGCCCATTATCGCCGTTTTAGCGGCAGTTTCCTGCCGCTAAAACGGCGATAATTTTACTGCCGGTCTTGCTAATATGCCCTCTGTTTTAGGATTTCTTTCAAAATTGAGTTTAGTGGATCACATGCGCTTCTGACAACATTCGAGTATGTGACTACAATTTCTAAAAATAAATATGATGACAATATTGCCTTTATCAAGCAGTGGTGTCAGCTTTTCTGTGGCAAGGAATGAACGGGTATTGAACCTCCTCTCTTTCAGATAAGATGGAGTAGACCATGCTTCCAAAAAAGGACCCGCTTTAGATTTATCACTCTAAAGTAGCCCACGGGGATTACAGTAATGGTCTCTACTATGTCACACACAGGAAACGCCCACACAATTCCCTAGGACAAATATGGTCATGCAGTTTGTACAATTTACATTAAACTTCCTTGAGTCAAAATTTTAAAAAATCTAAACATTACTTATAACACACCACATTTTGAAATCCGCCCATGCTTTTATTTATTCATATTTATTCATCCAGCATTGTTGTAATTTCAGCAAAGTATGAACATAATGAAAATGTTTTCGTACACCAGATTTACTCCTGTGAGTTAGACAAGGCATGATGACAAAGTGGAAATGCACTCACTAATGAAGTGAGGCTATGCAAATGTGGTAGTAAAGTTAGTTCTCTGAACATTAATTTAGGGAATGATTGGACGGGTTGTTTTCAGTGTGCGCTGCTTTTGCTGTTCATAGAGCTGGACAAAACTATATTAAATATTAAGTATAAAGGATGAGTTTATATGTTCAGATTTATGTTAGCTATATGTTGCGCGTTTCGTCTTCTGCAACTTGTAATGTAAGACGTGAGAAATTATATTAAGGAGTGAAGGCTGAATGAATGGTTTGGTGTTTGAATCAAAGTAAACTCTTAATTTCCTCCTATACCCTCGCTTTCTTGGTACTGGAATGACTAAATCAAAAAGGTAAAAAATGGGCAGATGTACAAAGACGTGCATAACAGCACAGATTTCTGACATTTTGTACATATGCAGGTTTTCTGGCTTTGGGGACTTGTGTATGGGCCCCCATCCAACTCTATTCCAAGGCATCAGGAGCATGTAATGATACCCCCAGCTAGACAATGTGCTTTGGTTGTGTAATGAAACCACGCATGCATTTACCACTCATGCCTTTACACCATGGGCAATACAATGAACGCGTCATAACCATGCGTTCCTTTACCATACAAGTCGTTGTAACGACTTGCCCTAGGGAAGTGCTTGACTTTGAAATAGTATAATTTACTATTCCAACTCCAGTCTGCACAACAGTAAGGAAGGTGTTGGACTTAAAATCCAACACCAGTCCAACAACATGTTCCCTAAAACAAATCATTGTGATGACTCGATTGGTAAAGGAACGCGTGGTAACTACGTGTTCGTTGTAGTCCTTGCGTTGTAAAGGCACTGCTTAGATCCGGCTGCGTGGTAAAGGCTATTTCCAATGTCCTTCCCATCTCTCACACCATTGCAACCCATTATCGTGATTTAGCCCCTTCACATACACTTACCACCTGCTCAGAGCCACCGTAATTAGGAATATCCTGCAGAATTGCATCCTCTAAACATATGGGCTCACAATTACTTCCCATTCTGTTGTGTTTAATTCCTAATAGAAGGAAATATTTGAGGAGATACCAACCAGACACGTTAATTCCAACCCCCATTGTTTCTGCATATACTCTCTACCAAACTCTTAACTGGATACTAAGGGGTATATGTACAAGAATTGCCGCTAACTAACGTTAGCGATAGTTAACTGCAATTTCCTTACCGCCCTGTACCGCTGAAAACTATCGCCATGGTACCGACGTATTTACAATACGTCGCTACATGGCGATAGTTCCTCATCGCGGCGGGATTTGTCGTCGTTAACCTCTGCGTTACGGCGATAAACATCTTGCCGCAAATGTGAAAAAAGTGGCGCCGGCCAGTCAGCGGCCAGAAACTGCACGCTAATCAGTGTGATGCCACTTTTTTACGTTTCACAGGAAAATCAACCACAAAACGCCAGCGAAGTTCCCAAAACACCACAAAAAAAACAGAAGAACTATGGAGGAAGCTGTACCCAGTAATGCAGGAGAGAACAACACCCCCAACACCACAAACACCCAGGAGGAGCAGCCAGAGACCCAGGGGAAGAGGAAGAGGAAAACCAGGTCCAGCCAGCAGGAAAATGAGATCCTGATTGCGGAGGTGACAGACAAACAACACCAGCTCTTTGTCAGCTCCACTGTGTCATTGGGGACCAAAAATGCAATATGGCAGTCCATCGTAGCCAAGGTGAATGCTGTCGCAGAAGTCAAGAGGACAGTGACCGACTGCAAGAAGCGCTGGCCTGATGCTAAGCGCAAGACCAAGCAGAAACTGGCCAACAATCACCAGCCAGCACTGCAGACCGAAGGTGGGAGTACAGCGCCACAGGAGGAGCTGGATGCCTTGGAGGAACAGGTGTCGCAGTCATCTGCGAGGAGTCGGTGGTTGGAGTCAAGACCAGCTACATCAGCAACTGGGTGAGTTGGGGGGACGTGGGTGGATGGGACCAATGTCACTCATGCCCAAATTAATATTCCTCTGTGCACACCCACACTGACTGCAGATCTTGTCCCAGATAATATTGTCCCTGGGGGTATAGCCACATATCACCCTAGTCAATAAATACATTGCAAGACACATATTGGTGATGTCACAGACTTGGAAATCTGCACCGAAAAGTCATCCAAAATATAGAAAAAGAAATATCTACATCAGACTACAAAATAAGGGCAACATGAACAAGCAAAGGGGCACATTGACTGGAGAGGCAGCAGAGTGTCACATTGGCCTCCTTGCATCAACACCACGCACATACAAATTGTCTACACAGGGCTGCAACTCTTTGACAACAATATGATGATGCACCATGAATGAGACTGATCATGGACAAAAGTGAGCATGCCACCACCGATGGCAGCACACATGCACCATTGTGCATGGGTGTCTAAGTTGTGTGCAAGAATGTGTATGTGCAGTAAACTCCCCCTTCATGCACATGTACAATCTTCAAATCAACTCAGACACCTGTGCACAATGGTGCATGTGTGCTGACATCAGTGGTGGCATGCTCACTTTTTCCCATGATCAGTCTCATTCACAGAGCATCATCATATTGTTGTCAAAGAGATGCAGCCCTGTGTAGACAATTTGTATGTGCGTGGTGTTGATGCAAAAAGGCCAATGTGACACTCTGCCGCCTCTCCAGTCAAGTGCCCCTTTGCTTGTTCAGGAGATGCAGCCCTGGGTCCAAGTGAGAAAGCATGTAGTGAGTCTGCAAACCATAAACACATGCATTGCCACAACACAGTGATCATGCAGTCTTCTGTCTAAAAGGTGCATATCCCACAATGCACAAATTCAGCATACTTGAGGCATAATGTGATGTCATACGATGAGCAGGGGGATATGCCTAAAACAGTACAGTGCATGGACCATGCATATCAGGAATGTGTCCCCAAAACATTACCTACATATCTTGTCTGTTTGCCATGCTCACAGAACTATAATGTCCCTGTAAAGAAGTATGACAATGTATGTATGACACCAAGCAAGAATATCAATTTAGCACCAATGCATGTCCCCTTGCCACATGTCACAATCACCCCTTATGCCAAGATGCTCTCATCTACTCCAAAGTGTACACATGTGCCATACAGATAACAGTAGTCTACAGTAATCACATTCCTGGTGTGAGATGCCCACTACACCTTGACGTGCATGGAAACAAGTATTTTGGGAAAGTCAGCAGTGTCAGTGAACAAGTACACAGTCCTGTCTGTAAACATCCTCACACAAACAAAGGCATCCAACAATCCTAAACAGAACAGCATGTATCATCCATGTGACCATCTGAGGGGCATATTCCCAAGCACACATCACCCTGCCAATCGCACCTGATGTGACGTTGGGGTGGTGATAGGGGCTGAGCACCACCAAGAAGCCAGTGGAAATCCACAGCCATGTAATCACGGCCCACTTACACACTGCACGTGGTGTGAACATTTAGGGTAATGGGTGTTGTATCTGTCTGTACACCCTGCAACACCCATAGAAAGTCACGCTGCCCTATACTCACAACGGTTAAGCCAACAGGAGGGCAGTAAGCAATGTATGCAAGGAAAACCATGACCCCCAACATGTATACAATAGAAAACACAAATGTCAAAGCTATTTTGGTTTACATGTGTACTGCATTGTGCAGCACACATAGAAACAGCAATTAGTCAATCATTGCTAATGTGCCTGAAGGGGTCCCTCCTCACACATAAACATTCTCGTCCTGAACCCATGCACATTTGTACTCCCCTGCAAAGCTGCGTGTCTGTGTGCCACACTGACAAGTCAAGTGCCAGTGCATGATGAAACGCATGCCTGCACCATAAACATGTAAACATGGTGCAGGCCCCTGTCACTGAAGTGGATGAGTGTGGAGTTTATCCTTTAAGGAGCAGGTCTCACTCTGTCACTTCCTCGTATCTATACAACCCCTGATGTAAGAAAGACATCTGCTGTACAACAATGCACAAGTGTCCCAACTGTGACCAAGACCCATATTTCCTCCAGCTTGCAACATCACACCATTGGAAATACACATAAGTGAAAGGGCCACTGGGTGAAAGGGATAAGGGGCAGTAAAACAGAAGCTGCACCATACCTGCAGATCAACATGCATCGATGAGAATGTCATTACTCACTTTGACTTAACAACATTAACATGTATCTACACAGTTTGTATCATGGCAAATCAAGCATGTCTCCCTGCCCATATCATGTGGCACATCACATCAACCCAGATCACAACAGTGTGATAGGCCTACTCATGCCACAACAACAATCATTTTGCATTGCCAAGACAATGTGTGGTAGCATGCAATCCACACCTTCAAAACTGAACAATCTTTAAAAAGATCATAGTGCACTGAGTAGGGGTGACTCTACCACAATGCAGTGTACAGACACATAAATCTGAGATAATCTGCATTGACAACAATGTGGTACAACCTGCACCACTGTCACTACTGAACAGAGGACACAACTGGTGCTGCATGTGTGTAGAAATTGGCCACTCACATTTGGCATACTTGTAAACTGTAAGAAAAGAATTTACAACTATAATGTCACATCAGTGATGTTGCACAACGATTCACTATCCTACATGTAATAGGTATCTCCTCCCAAACACTCTGAATGGATATTGTCATGAAGTCTGCTTGTAAACTGATCAAATGCTTGACACACACATACAACAGCATCTCACCTTTACATTGCAGAGGGAGAAACATCACCTCCTGTACAGCAGCCTGTCCTACTCCTCAATGATGAAGAGGAAGACATCTCAACCATCGACCAGGACACCCTCCAAGAGCTGCTCAACTCCATTGGCAGCCAATCTCCGGAAGAAGGGACATCCAGCAGCGTTGTGGTAGCTCCACCCTCTGCACAAAACACCCAGCAGCAAGCACCTACCAACACACCTGTCTCCCAGGACCTTGAGGGCCCACTTCTAACATTTCAACATCGTGCAGGAGATGGCTGGTCAGGTGCAGGTGGGGTTTGTCAGCCTGGCGGCCAAATTAGATGGGGTACATGGGTGTCTCAGTCCCATTCAGGGCCACCTAGAGTCCATCACAGGCACACACAGTCCACTCCATGCTCTCCAGCATTCCATGGCTGACATTGCTGGAGTACTGACTCAGAGACAAGAACAACTGTCCAGTCAAAGTGGCTCCAGCTATGTCACCAAGGAGTTGCGTCACATGAGAATGATCATGGAGAACATGGAGCGGATGCAAGCTTCACACTTGGCAGCCACGGCTGCATGCCACAGTGACATTGCTGGAGTCCTCCAAGCCCTGCAGCTTCTCATCACAGCAGTGCTGCCCCAACCTTTGGCACAGATGACTGCTGCTGCACCTTCAACATCCACATCTCATCCCCCTGATGTGTCACTGCCTCACAATGCCCCAGCCCATCTTCCATCACGCACACAGGAGGCACATGACACATCAGAGGAGGAAGATGTGGACGAATCAACAATCTTGCGAAGAAGTCAGCTGTAGCATTCATCTCTGTCAAATGGACTGTTTCTGCTTTGATCTGTGCCTAGCATCATGCCCCGGAACATCAGCTTCCACTGTCCCCTGAATCACTCTGCGAGACTCACCTTGGACATCGATATGGATTGCCATATTTTGTGTGGTTCCCAATGACACTGCAGTCACCCTGCTGACTGAACTCTGCCTCTTTCTCAACATGTCTCTGCACATGTTCCCCCATGGACTCTGTATGCCCCCCCCCCTCGGGCATTCACACAATGTTTTGTTGTTGCACAAAGAACTGGCTCAGTCTACAACATCAGTCACTGCACATGTCAATAAAAATAATTGAGTCATGTTGCCTATGACCAATCATGTTTGAAATGTGCCAACAACGCATGTTCTGGATAGCCATCACTACCAATCAAAGTACATCTGACAAAGGGAATATGCTTAGTCTGTGTCCATGATATGCAATGTGAGTGCCTGACACATGTGACATAAAAAATGCCCTTATCTGTTAGACAACACTGTCTCCGAGAAAGAAATTTACTACATGCCCATGATGTTCATTGTGATTTGGAACAATGCTCACGTCAGTGTACAGACACATGAAGGGCCATATGTACAAGGCCCTTTCGCCAACACGAGCTCACTTTTTGTGACGTTGTGGTGGCAATAGGGTAATAGCCTTCGTTAGAAGGCAGTGTTAAGCCACTTAACATGTCTTAACGCTGCCTTGTTAAGAAGGCACCCTTTCATGCTATGGTTAGTGTCAAAGGGATGGTCAGTGGGTGTTGTGGTGGGAGTTCCACTGCAACACCGATTCCTTTTGACTCAGCCTCCTATGTACAAGGGCAGCGTACATAGGAGGCAGTGCATACATTTCGACCATGGTAAACCTGCTCTAAACATGGCAAAAACATGAGAACTACATCTTACCTCCACGTATCTGCTTTTCACATGTGTGCTGCCTTATGCAGCACACATGGAAAAAGCTATCTGGCATGGATTGTGTACGTATAGGAAGGTGTCCCTTCCAGTACATAAATGTTCTGTAAAAACAATGCCATTTAGTGACTTACATGTGTGCTGCATGAAGCAGCACACATAAAAGTGAGAAAAATAAATGTTAGGATTGTCAATGTGCAGAAAGGGACACCTTCCTACACATAAACAATCATCCCCTAAACACAGTCACCCTTGCACTATGGTGCAAGGGTGCCTGTGTTGCTGCTACACTGCTAAGTGTAGCACCAGTGCAGGTGGGAAACACAAGGCTACACCATAATGTTGTATATATGTTGCAGCATTGTGTTCCTGAAGTGGCGGAGTGATTTGTTAATCCATGATGGCTAATGCCTCACTCTGCCATTTCCTCTTATATAGGCCCCAAAGTGTCTACTAACAATACTTCATAAATACATACACTGAAGAACTACCCATAGTCAATGTGTTGGACAATGTGTGAAAAGATGTGTGTCGTAGCATGACACATGTAAAGTCCGGTCACCTAACACGTCTCAAATAAAAAATAATTCTATCAAGCAGAAGGAGGAAGAATGGTGTAGGAAAGCATAGCTGGGAATCTGATAATGGGTCCAAGACGTGCCAAGGTTAGCTGTAACACACATCACTACATCCCTTCCACAACATTTTACAAATTGGTCACACTGTTGTTCTAAATCTACAAGGCTGTGCAGAAACCTGTAATGAGGTGTCAGAAGGACTTGTGAATAATGATAAGTATACATCCCCTGCAGCCCCATGTGGAAAGTGAAGCTGTTGTGGAGACTGATGTAATAAAAGATCTCAAAAAGTGTCCAGACTCCATACCCACAGCATTAATACAATGCTGTGCATAGCACAATGCCCACCGTGCATCCTGTGTAAATCTGTCCTAGCTTAATCACCACATATGGTTAAATATTTGTCAGACCAATCAAAGTCTCTATTCCAGTGTGGACTTTGTTCCCCAAAACATCAATAAGTTTGTCAAAAACTAATTTCAAATGAGGTTTGTTGGTGGCCTGTCCCTAGAAGATGCTGCAATCACAATTGTAGACATCAAAATTGATTGGGGGGCATGCATCTGTCGTGATCCACTACCAGTCCAACAGTGCCGGTCAACACACCAAAATGTAATGGGAGCACAAACCTCAAACATTGGCAATTTATTTGTGACAAAACACTTCTAAAGAAATACCATATTTATCCTAATGAATCCTACACAGCACTAACCTAACTTGTACTAACATCTAACTACACTAAACTAACTAGCTTACCTAAGACTATACACAGAACAACATATCTTAAACATCAACCCACCACCCCCCTTATGGCACATTGTTGACGGCACAACAACACCTTATCCTATACATCAACTAACTAAACATACAAACTAAACAAATATATATTATTTTGGTTTTTTTATTTTTCAATAACAAGTCAAAAAATACATCAACCCCCTCCCAAAGGAAACGGTAACTTAAACAAAAGCACTATGAAGATAAAATACTAAAATCAATGAGCTACCTACACCTAACACTACAATATCCCTACACTAAATCTACACTTAATACTAACTAACTTCTAAATATGTTCACAGGATGATAAATAGGAGGGGGTAACCGTGGGACTGGACAGGGTGGGAAACCAAATGAGCATTGTCCATCAATAAGGGAGCCCCAGGGCCCCCTTAATGTCAATGAGGTGGCCCTTAATGTCATCCTGGTCCCGTTGAAGTCTGGCAACTCTGATGTTCTGACTGAACATTAACCTCCTCTCCCTTCTGGTGAGGACAGACCTTTCACGATGTGCATGAGCTCTGGAGGATGTCCCTGGTTGTGCACTCTGTGAGCGGGGAGAGTCATGTGTGAGGATGTGGCTGCCGCATGTGGAGCAGCCTCTGACCCAGCCTGGACAGCAGATCTTCGCCTTTGAGTGGGCTGATGAGTTCCGGATGGCCCAGGGATTTGCTGGGTCTGGCTCTGCTGTGTTGACCATACAGGCAGTGTAGTGTGTTTCTTACCAGCAATGATTGCACTGTCTGTGATTGACTGCCATCTGCCTGCAGCCCTTTCATCCCGGTACCTCTTGGCCATTGCCTTGTACCCCTTAGCCACATGCCTGATGTGTTGATTAACCCTGGGCGTAGCACTACGCTACGCTCGCGGAGCGTGCATAGTTTGCGCTACTATGCACTACGCGAATTGCACGTAGCACAGTGCAAAAACGCGTAGCGGGCATTTTTTGCTTGCTCGCGGTCCTCAACGTCAAGTTGGCGACCGCGAGTGAGCAAAATCAACATCCCGGTGAGACTTTTTCTCATTCGCGATCAGCAACATCAAGTTGCCGATCGCGAGCGTGGAAAATAAACCTCCCGGCGAGATTCTCAACGCGGGGAGGTCAGGTTTCTCATTGCGAGTGGTCGCGTATGCTCGCGACTGCTCGCGATGTGAAACTACCAGTCCGCGTTGAGAAAGCTGCCGCTCGAGTACAAATCTACTCGAGCAGCAGAAAACGACCACTTGCACTGTGCAAGATGCCGTTTGCACTGATTGCACAGTGCGGACAAGCATCCGGCACTGTGCAATCAGTGTGAACAGCATTTCCCTACCGCACTACGCAGTTCGCGTAGCTACGCGTAGCTACGCGTAGCGTGCGTAGTGCGCAGTGCACTTCGCGTAGCTACGCGTAGCGCTACTACGCAAACTACGCCCAGGGTTAGTGTTGATAACGTTCCTTTTGCAGGAGGAACTGACGCTGCTCCTCTAGGGACATGTTATCTGAAAAAATGAAATGATAATTGTCATGTTTCCTAACTTCAATAACATGTTGGCATAATGCATATTTGCCACACCTATGAATAATTAGCCATGGCTTACGTGAACATCATCAAAAACAACATGCACATAGACACATGACCTGATAAATCATGAACACATCATAGCGGTATTTAAAATTGGATGGTCATGACAGGGAAACATCCTTTACCCCACATGCGTTACTCCGCAGTGCCATTGCCCTGCAGTTTTTACCCCGCAAAATGTTTTACAACTCAGGGCTGTACACCGCTAACTATTGCACCGCATTCCCCATTAGAACGCAATTTAGTATTCAAACTCCACCGTTGCGTTGTAATGGGGAATGCGTTGTAATAGTTTGCGGTGTACAGCTCTGCGTTGTAAAACATTTTGTGGGGTAAAAACTGCAGGGCAATGGCACTGCTGAGTAATGCATGTGGGGTAAAGTGTCCTATTAATCATGACAACATGATTAGTCATGTGCTTGGACAAGGCAGGCACAGAGTGCAGTGACAACAATTCATAGATTTCTGCTTGCAATTTGGCCTTCCACTTTAACAGCAATCAAGGCCAATAGGGGGAGTACAGCAAGTATGTAGTATGACAGGCCCATAGCAGACCTTGCCATTCCAACTAACCAAAGACAGTAGGCTGCACAGTCTGCAATCAATTCTGGAGACTAATCACAACAGTGTTAGTCATGTAATACATTTGAGCAAATGTAAAAACAATGTATGAGTGAGCCCTTGGAGGTGTCACCACGGGTACACAACCAGATTAGATCATGTACACAGGTCATTGTCAATTTGTGGGACAATGTTAAAAGTTTGACATGCATGCAAGGAGAAAGGGCATATGTTGCATTCAGCTGTGTGTACAAGTATTAACCATCTCTGAACATTTATGTTTCATGAACCAATGGGACAGCAAAGATATTGCATGTGAACCACACATTTGTCTGCACTGTTCATGGAACAGTGGCAGTGTGAACACAATTATGGTATTGATAAGACACCCTCACCCGAAAGTGCTCTGTTGTCTGGTCTGAGCACATGTAAGTCAATGTTACGCAAGGATCACCACCATGCACCTGAATCATCAGTAAACTAATCTGTATTTCATGTGTGACACATCCAGATGCCCAAATAGTAACATGTGAAATGGCAGAACCGTTGAGCATGTCACCGTAAAGAGCATGTTTACGACATTTTAACACGCAGTATGAAAAACAGTCACTACACGGAATTGTAGGTGACCATGTGTGAATGGTACTGTGTCATGATGAGGGGTGTTAGCAGTGTACCAATGTCCAACACTCATCAAGTAAATGCGGTCTGCAAGGATGCCTGTATTGAGATTGTCCTACCCTGATTTCAAAATGCATGCTTCCACACTGACTCTGCATTAGTCTATCCAAGACTATGTTGTGAGTACAAGCTTTCCTATTGGCTACAGAGGCTTGCTTATTTGACTCAGCGTTGAATTGATTGGCCTTAATTATCATCAAATACACAAGTATTTGATGTGACCAATTTATGTACCGACAATCTATTCCACATCGTGTGACTGTTCCTGCGAAATTTGTTGATGTTCCATCATGTCATTCATTCCTCTGTGACATGTACTCATGGGGGATATGTACAAGGAAGTGGCTGAGAGATGTGTTGTCCTTCCTGGCTTAACGCCTACCTCCACCACATCTGAAATGCAAGCCTGCACCATATTGACAAGAATGAGGTGCAGCCTTGCGTTTCACACTGCGATGGTGCTAAGTTTAGCAAGTTAGCGCCAACACAGGCACCATTTCACCATGGTGCTAGGGGTGATGCGTGCAGTGAAGTATTGTTCATGTGTGGGAAGGTGCACCAAAATGCACATACACAATCCTGAAATGCCATAATGTCACTTTCATGTGTGCTGCTTCATGCAGCACACATGAAAGTGACAAAATGGCATTTTCATTAAAGTTTGTTTATGTACAGGAAGGGACACCTTCCTGTACATGAAGAAAGAATGGCAATTTGCAAGGAGACTGATACAAGGAGATACAATGCATTAAGTGGCTTAACGCTGCCTTGTAAATAATGCGCACACACCATTGCCACCACTGAGTAGAAGAAAGTGACGTTGTGGTGGCCATCGGGGCTTGTGCATATGCCACACTGTCTTGTAGTGACACAGTTGGTGCCATATGGGAAAATACCATATGGTGATGGTAGTACATTCTAGTTATTTCTCAATAAGTTTGTATGTGGTTATCTGTCAATAGTTCAAGTCTGAATGACACATCACTTTTCATAATAATGATCAACAACAGATGTGACATGTTCATTGCAAAAAATTATCATCATATATAACTCTCTCCAATTGAAATTGGCAGATGCAGATCTGGAAACATTGCACAATAATGTCAGGGCACATAGATGTTTGTGATGTGATGTCATTGACTCTATCACATGGCTATGACATCACCCATATCATGCATTCTGTACTTGGACATAGATCGGTGTTGTGACTCATATGAGTCTGTTGCAATACCAAAAAATGGCAATTCTGTCCTCCTGCATCACATGATGCTGATGTGCAATACCCTTGACTTGATGCAGCATCATCACACAAGAGGTGATTGTCATGTGATGAACATCCACAATGTGTACTACAACATACAGGGGCTGTGGCATTGCTTGCAAATGTCGACACATTATCCAGAGCTAGTGACAACGCATTCACCTGTGGCGTGTGGGTCCATCAATCAATCAATCAATCAATCATGTCACTTATAAAGCGCACTACATACCCGCGAGGGTCTCAAGTCCATGAATGCATCCACGTCTCCTTGTGTGATCAAGGGTGTTCCTGCTGTTGGAAAAATGTTAAAGGTACAATTAATTTCATTAACATCATATTTTGCAAGAAAACATACATCATTGATAGTTACATGGAAAAATACAGTCATTGTAATAGTCAAGTGTGTTGCCACGTTACATACATGTTGCAATCTGCTGAGCTGGTCTTACATACAACACATGTCAAGGTCACACTGGTGCCGTAATGGGCATCCATGCCATGATCTGATTGACATAACAGACTACGACCTGTCCCAATTCTACATGGATGTTAAATCTACTCTCACACATCAATACGCATGATGTTTGAGGGTCAAATCATTTATTCAGATACGCACAGGTATGTCATGTGCTCAGGACTTTTGGTGACACCCAATATGTATCTTGTAGAGATTTGTAGCCAGTTGATCATGTGAAGTGTACAAAATTATGAAGGATGTAGGTGTGGCACAGTGTGTCATGACAGGCAAGCTATTTTGCCAAATGGCAATTTAAATGATGTGTGTGTCTATCTTGTGGACAACATAATTTTTATCCTGTGCATTCATCCTCTGATGTGATACGATGTTGGTCATGTACTCACCACCTTGCATGCCGACGATTAGTCCAAGGTGATCCAATAGGTCCCCCTCACCGCCAACCAAGTCCTGCCACCGGTGCTTCCATTGCTGGACAGTCCTGTCCACACCCAACATGTTCAGCATCTTTTCACAGATGTGCTCCCATCTCACCTTCCATACCTTTACATCGTATCCCATGAGGATGCATCCCCCAGCCTCAACCGTCCTGGGCAGGTAACATTTTACCAGCCAGAGGAAGGCCCCCACGGCCCCCTCTGACATCCTGCCCTCTCTACCCTGCCCTTACATACCCCAATACAATACTTCCCCCAGGCAAACCAAAAAAAAAACCACAGTGAAACCCTAATAACTACTTAACTCTACAAAGATACCCCAGAGACGTACACCCGACAAAACAATTAGACAGTTGCAATTCACACGTAGGGACAGAGACACAGGACTTAACTAGGACAGTAGTTCTGTATAATGTACTGCATTGGATAATTAAAATTTGTGTCTGATGAGTTCTGCGAAGTCTATATTTCAAAAATGCCATAGTGGTTTGTGTGATATTTTCATGGCTCTTCCGTTGTTGGGTTGTGTTCCACATGTCTTCATTGATTTGCAGTGTGTGATTGTGTGCATTGTTTGGACCTGTTCCAAGGAATGTCGGATTACATTTTCTAACTGTGCATTGTCTCATATTTGAGCTACGTGCTTGTGTACTTGAGGTGAGTGGTGTGTTCAGTTTGTACTTACCAACAAGCAGTCCATTTCCATAAGTGCCATTCTCAAACCGCTGCTTGATGACCGATTGGCGAAATATATATGAGTCATGCACACTCCCAGGGAACTTGGCAACGACATTGATGAACAGGCCCAGGTGGTCCACAATTGACTGAACGTTAATGGAGTGTGTGTGCTTCCTGTTCCTCTATATGTGTGCAGTGTCCGCAAGAGGCACAAATAGGACATGGGTGCAGTCAATTGCCCCCAACACATGCGGGTAACCAGCAATGTCATAGAAGCCTTGTTTGTTCTCCAATTGTTCCTGTGCAGTGTTGGGGAAGTGTATGTGCTGTGGCGTCAGGCTGATGATGGCATCCAAGACTTTGGGGAGGAAACTGGAGAAGGATGACTGTGAGACTCTACCGACTCTGGCAGTGGTTGGTTGGAAGGTACCAGAGGCCAAAGTGTGCAGCACTGCAAGTAGCTTTGTCTGCGGAGGGACGTTTGTGCAGCGCTTGTATGGTGCCTGCAGCCTTGGTGCTATCTGTGTGAGTATGCATAAGATGGAGTTCCTCTTGAGCCTGTAGTGTGCTATTGTGTCCTCTGGTCCGAGGTCTATCAGGGTGATGCGTTGGCAGTAGACCCGCTCTCTTCTTTGGCGCTGCCTCTGTGGTGGTCCTGGTGGCGGTGGCAGTGGTGGTGGTGGTTGTGGTCTTCTTGGGGCTCGAAGCTGCAGGAGTAGTACGTCCATGGCATCATTTGGTGAGCAAATGAGGCTCTGGGTTTGTCTCCCTTATGTTCTGTTTTTTTTGCTCCAGTTTTTAGACCAGCTTTTTTCTGGTCTTAAAAACCAGCCTCTAACTGCCCGTAGCAGCATTTTTTTGGGACTATCGCCGGACAGAAGATTCATTGTAAATATCGCAAAGTGGGCTTAGCGGCAATTTTTTCATGGGAATGCCCACCTTGCATATCATTTTCGTTAAGTCCCGCTAACAGAATTGGCGATCTGAAAATCTCACATTTACGAAGAAAAACTGCTGCTAACTGCGGTCAGTGGCAACTTGTAAATACAGCGATAAAAAATAGCTGCTGTAGCGTTAGAAAATGTATTGTTATGGCGGCGTTAACTCCTTATACATATGCCACTAAGTGGCTTAACCATGCCCTAGAGTGTGTTTGAGACCGAATTGTCAAATTAACTTTCGCCATAATCACTGTTTAAGACACTTTTATGTTGTTTAGCAATTTTACAAGCCGTCATTATTTTTTGTCAAGTTTTTACAAAAGTCAAACATTATAGGGACTTTTGTATATTTTTTCAATTTGTTTTAATTTTATTATGTTTCTATGTGGACTGCAGTTGTCCATGCTGCACATTTCTTTAGATTATGATTTGTTTTTTAAATTCTATTCATATTGTGGGTTTGCAGTGCTATTACGACCCAAGCCATAATTGATTGAGATGTTTAAGCTGTTGATATGTTGATTAAAAGTGTCACACACAGTAATAGCATTATTTTAGTATTATAAAATAACAAATAGTCACTGAATCAGTTACATAGGGCCAAATCACAATAAATGTTGCTTGGTAATAATAAATGTCTTTGGTGATCAGTAAGGCAGTGGTTGGAGCAAATGCCTTTTATGAATGAAAATTTGTAGAGGTGTTAATGGGTAACTAAAAGGTGGGTGCATCTTTGTTATTGTGGTGATGTATTTTGATGCTTTTTGTGCTGTCGTGTTTGTGCTGTGCTGACAAGGCATTAACAAGGGGTCGCTTGTGTTCTCTTCTGGAGGTGGCCTCACCTGGCAAATCAGGATGGACTGATTCCCATGACGAACAGGATTAGTATTTGTTTGCGTAAGGCAGACCTCTGTGTAATGTTGCACAGCAGGTGAAAAACAGCCAGTTGAAATGTTACCCAGATCAATTGGCATTGATTTACGCTATTTGCAAGCATCCCTTCCATTACCTTTTTGTGATTTATGTAATGCACAAAGTGTCTAATGGTGTGCAAAATGTGGGCCTCTTGCTCACTATGCCACCAGATCTAAGTTATAACTCACTGAAGAAGACTATCAATGCTGAAACAGGCCTGGGGTTGCTTGTGTTTCCTTCTGGATTCTGGCCTCACCTACCAGTTCTGGATACACTAAACCCATTAGGAGTCGGATCAATACTGATTTGCATAAGGCGGGCCTCTGCCTAGAGTGGCACATTGGGCAGAATAAAATGGGTCGGAATGCTACACAGAGAGATTGCAAGTGGCTTAGACTACTTTCTAGCATTCCTTCTATCACCTTTTTGTGTGTTTACATATCAATAGCCTCCGACCACCCAGAAACAGCTTTACAGATAACCCAAAAGCTTTGTGCCGAAGCATAGAACACCTTCATTTTCCCCTCATGGCACTCAGATGAAGCTTAGCTCCATTTCCCTTGTCACTCTGGGGAAAATCCGAGTTTGAATCAGAGAGAAACATTTAAAGAAGCAAAAGCAAAGCTAACAAACAAATCTACAAAATAAGCCTGTTACAATTAAAAACATCAATAAAATGCCACTGCCTGAAAATAGGACCAAACCAAAATAAACTACTTTCACATTCACTAACCCCACAAGTTGTCACAGGATGCAGGATAAAGAAACGGAAAACCACAACGCCAGTCTGGAAAGCAACAAAACCAGCATTACTTTTTCATTACAGAGCATAAAGGATGCCGACGAAACAGGAAGTCAGGCAGGACAAGAAGAGACAGACGTACTACTGAGCATGTGCGAGGAGAAAGTAGAAGAGGTGGAGTTGCGGAAGATCGGGAGAGATCCTGTCAGAGCGGAGAATCGAATTATTGAATTCAAGACGTTCATGAGGGCCGATCAGGAAATCCCGATAGCGAAGTGGAAAGAGAGTATTCCGGACGTGTCTTCTCCAGTGGCGTAACGAAAGTTTAAGGGCCCCCCTGCACTGTACACGGAGGGGCCCCCGCTCCAGATTTTATCCGGAGTGCTCAGGCCTGAGTACTGTGCTGAGGGGGGCCCCTGCAGCTGGGCCCCCCGCGCACCGCGGGGGATGCGGGGGCCTGTGTTAAGCCCCTGGTCTTCTCCTGCCGAGGTACCGCCATGGAGAAGGAATGAGAGCCCAGAGAGTGAAGTGACCGAAATGCCAAGTGGATGCCGGCAAAACCTCCAGTCCAGCCATGCTACGCTAGGTGTGTGGCTGTGCACTGAATAGAGGAAGGGGTTTATAAGGAAACAGGAGGGTATCGGAAAATAGGAAACAAACAGGATTTTTACGCTTTAGGTGAAGACCTAAATTTAGAGAATCTGGATTCCTGTTTCTTATGGGTATTACTTTGAGTAAAGACGGCCACTTTCAATAGAGTGAATGCAAACTCCATAACTCTGTGCTGTTGGGGAAACTAGTAGTTGTTTTCTTTTTTTATTTGGCACACCTACTAATATCACCTTAGAAAAGGAAAGGAAAGAGGCACATTAAGTCTAATACCACAGGGTGGATGTCATAATATAAATAGTCACTTACCTGAGATTACGTTACTTAAAGGAACGATTCTTGGAATTAATTATTCATTGGATGACACAATCATATGCCAAAACCATCATTACCTCTCACACTCTAGGCTCTTCTTCACCAATTTCCTTTTCTTCTCTGTTTTTTCCCCATGTCTTCACTTTTACTTTGGGGCATATTATCAAGGGCTTTATCGCCGCTTTAGCGGCACTTTTTGCCGCTAAAGCGGCGATCATTTTATCGCCCTATTAGCAAGCTGTCGCTAACAGGCGTTAGCGACAGCTTTCAGGCGTTAGAGGCCGCGTTAACCATCGCCTTACATGTCAGCGATAATTATCGCTAATGACATGCAAGGAAGGCGTTCCCTACTAAAAGCGACTGAAAACAGTCGCTAATCCCACTACCCCTATTAGCAAGGCAGGCGAAGCGATATAATAATTTGCGCTAAGCGCGTTTATCGCTATATTTTATCTCCTGCTAGTGAGGATGACTTACCTGTTTAAGGTATAGGAGGTGGATTCTAATGCTGAATCCACCTTAGCGATAATGCGAGAATATCGCTGCTTTTCCAGCGATATTCTCACATTTTACCGCTATCGCTGGAAATAATATTGTTATGGAGATAAACCTTACTAATAGGGTGTTATCTCAGCGATATTTTCCAGCGATAGGCGGCGTTAACCAAAGTCGCGCTAAGCGCGGTTAGCGATAAATATCGCTATTCCTTGCTAATATGCCCCTTTATTTTTTATCAATAGGTACACCGTTTTCTAGTACACCAGCGTGGACTTATTTTACTAGTATTTATTCGTGTAATTTGTGCAATGGGACTTCTCTAGTATACTTCAAATCTAGATACTTCTGAATTCTATTAAAAAAAAACTTATGTTGATGGTATTTTTGATAACACTGCTTCAAATTAAAATATAAAGGTAAAAAAATCAAATTTACTGAAAGAATGAATACTCGTGGAAAGCCACAAAAATTGTTGTCTTTTATCAAAATGTAAAGAAACAAGAAAATAATTGGCAACAAAAACATGACATTGGCCTCCAAACTAAGTAAACCTCCAGCCTTCCAGTTATCCTACACTTCATTGACCCAAGTGACGCAGCAGTGATAGTTAAACGTGTCAATTCAAGCATTTAGGAGCTTATTTAGACCCTAGTGCATGTTGTTTCGGTCCATCGGATGTTAGAGTGCATGACCTTGCCATCCTGGTGGAGGACCGTCCAGTCTATTAAGAGATCCCTGCTCTGTAGTGTAAAGGAAACCATCGCCAGGATGGCTACCTTTAGGGCACCAAAAGTTTGCTGTGTGTGTGCCACATTTAAAGAGCCAACCCAACAAACTTTTTTTATTCAGGGTAACAAACTCCCAAAGGAAGAGTTTATTTTCTCAGAACAAAACTCAAATGACCCGGGCACGCAGAAAGCTTTTTCTTTGCACATCGATTTTCCTGCCCGCTTCACACAGGCAGGGAATATGAGGGGTGGCAGTCCCTCCCTCAATACAACCAGACGACCGTCCTTGGGACCCAGTGGTTCGTGGCAGATGGACCACTAAGTCTTGGGTTACCATCAGCAGAGCCAGCGGAGGCTCCAACAAAGGTAACCCAGCAGTTCCCCTGACTTTACATAGAGTGGAAGAACTTCTATTTCGGCAGAGTGGGAAAGCTGCCAAACCTAATTGACGCCCTTAGAATCACTTCCTTCATGGTGTAACTTTTCCCTTTTTTGCGCTATAAAAAATGCATAAATAAGTAAAATCATCAATGAAGCACTCCTCTACATTAACACAAAAGAGCCAATGAAAAGTGGCTTTAGCACACCCTTTGCTGAAATTAGTGTACATTGCCAGTATTGTGCATTCTGACATTAACAAACATTTCGCTTTATGCAGTTTTGCGCTGCCTGAAATCCCACTTTGCAGTCCTCTTCTGTGCATTCGCTTCATGCCACAAAGTACATATTCTTAAGTACTGCAAATTGAGGTGAAAAATAATGCAGGACACCAAAACCGGGACCGTGGCAAAACGCGATGGAACAGGAGCCGAGATTACTTTACGCTCACACTGTCTTCGAATTATCTCTCCCATTCTATTGTATCTTTGTTTGTCATCCTCGGTCTATGTGGTTGCACAAGAGTCAGCCTTGTTTGTTCATCCAAACGTCTTATCAAGTTACCTCTAAAATTTGGCGTGCAGCAGCACAGGGGTCACCCCAGCCATACTCTGCAGGTCTTGTGTGACTTCATTAGCTAAAAAGAACTGTGGGAAAAGATTTCTGGGCGACCTGCGTGCAACAGAGACAGCCCTTTGCCATTCATTGTGTTAAACTGCTTTCTCTAGTTCAGTGGCAGGATGGCGGGAAGGTACACTGCTGCTTCACAGTTGTTTTTTGCAAGACAGAAGCCAGGTAGACCCAGACAGGCAGATTAACAAAACATAGCAGACGTACAAGGAATGACAGGAATGCAGACAGACAGACAGACAGACAGACAGTCAGATAGATAGATAGATAGATAGATAGATAGATAGATAGATAGATAGATAGATAGATAGATAGACAGACAGAGACAAACAGGCAGATAGATAGATAGATAGATAGATAGATAGATAGATAGATAGATAGATAGATAGATAGATAGATAGACAGACAGACAGACAGAGACAAACAGGCATACAGATGGCCATGATTTAGGTGTGGTTGTGTATATATTCTGTATGCGAAGACACATGCCTTCGTTCCCAAAACCAGGCGATAGCAAAGTTGCAAGAAATGGCTTTCTGTGGCAACATCAATGTTTCCTCTGCTACTGCTCAGGACTAAGAGCCCACCGCCCCCAGCAGCTGCTTACCATTTTCGCTGTGGCACTGGGTACATCACATTTCTTTGCTCACAGAAGTCCAATTTTGAGTGGAGAATGAAAGGTAATGAACGGTCTGTCTTGGACAGGACACACAGCTATAGGGAATGGATCAGTGCATCTAACCCTCATCTGACGCAAAATCAGAAACATTATCCCTTATTCTTGAATGAGGAAGATTCTTGAATTCATCCAAAGGCTATGAATGATATTCTCTCCATGCACCCCACCGATTACCAGCAGTAGCCTAGAGTGAATGATAGATCCCGTTTAAATTGCTGGTGAATGCCTTGAAGACTATTCCACTTCATGCCAGACATTTTTAAGCATGGGTAAAGTGGGCAGTTATCCAGGGCCCTCCACCTACCAAGGTGCCCCCTGGTAAAGTGAGGGGACAGTTGAAAGTCCTGTCATAATAATGGTGCTCATAAAAAAAAGCTTCATTTTTTAATTTCACAGCCGAGCATGCTTAACAGAAACTTAGGGCCACATTTACTAAGGATTTGCGTGAGGAAAAAGTCATGCAAAGTGGCATAAAGTAGTGCAAACGAATATGTCTCTTTTTCCCGCTGCCAGTCACCCCGCATGTTGTTACAACACAGTCGTTACAACGACTGTGTTGTAACAACATGCAGGGTGACGGTTTCGTGGTCAGGGTTGTTTACCAGTGCAAACTCCTGTAAGGTATTTAAATTCCAGAGTAAAGACTACTTTGTGCTGGAAAGGTGTCTTTTTCTCAGTGCAAATAGTGATTTTCGCTACTTGCACCACTGTAACTCATGAGTGCATTTCTTGGGGGGATTGGCGCAAGCACCCATAGTTTTTTTATTTTTACACAAAGCCTGATCTACTGAAGATAGTCAGACTGGACTTTCTGTCGAAATATAAAACCTTGTTAAAGAAGGCACTAACATGGAGAAATGTTTTATTTCTGCAAATGTTCCATACATTGCACGTATGCTGCACTGTACAGCATTATATACGTTGGAATGTTTAGGAATTTGCCTAGGCATAGGATTTTACAGTGGAAGGGGTAGGCTTCCAGTACAAATCTTATGCTAGGCAAAATACACACACACCTCAGCACCATGGTGCAAGATTTGTGCTGTTGCTTAGTGGTACTGCGCAGCAGCTGGCCACTTTTAATAATATGGCTCTGAGCTGCTTTCTCCTTGCAGAACCCAGCAAAGAAATTTCTGCTGCTGCGCTTCATTGCACTAAAAAATAAATCTACCCCTTTGTGTGAATGCCTGGCCTGCCCAACCATAATCCTCGCACTCTGGAAGCTGGTGACTTTTCTCAGGCTTTTTGTATTATTTCAGCTTACCTCCTGTCCCTTAATCCAAACCCTTAACCACTTTCTCAGCTCTCTTTACCACACCTTAGTCTACCTCACCTCTCTCTCAATTTACCCAAAATATGTTGCCTGACTTCATCTCTATCTCTCTCATGACCTTGGCCCTCCCTCTGTCACTCTCTGTGCTGATATCTATCACTCTCAATACCATCTTTCTACCTCAACTGTCTCTCCACCTCATCCTTTCCCTCTACTTCTATAGACTTTTCCATTCGACCTCCCTTTACGTCTCCTCCCTCTACTTCACTTGTCACACAACCTAATTTCTATCTTTCGCTCTGTCTCTGCTACATAACCTCTCCCTATCTCTCTCTCAGCCGTTTCTGCACCTCACCACTCCTCCTCACCTCTCTATCTAATGTTTCTCGCTACCACTTTCTCACCTACTAACCCCTCAATTTATCTCACCATTATTTCAGTATCTCACATCTCCATGCCCTCTTTCTCTGATTCTACCTTTGTTCCCTTTCCTTCACCTCCTTATCATACTTATTTCTGGCTACTTCTATTTCTCTACCTCTTTTTCTCTATCATCAACTCCTTTGCTTCTCACTCTCTTACTCTCTCTCTCTCTCTCACACACACAAACACAAATCTCAGTCTGGGCTTACTTCTCCATTTCAACTCAAACTCTTTCGCTATAGATCTCTCGACCTCACCATCACTTCCTTTTTTCTGTGTCACAACTCTCTAGCTCTGTATATGCCTCATCTCTCTTTCTCTTGTTCGCGTATGTCTCTCACCTTTCTCTTTTTGTTCCACACATTTCTCCTTCTTCCCTCTCTCTGCCATTCTCTCTTTCCCACTGCTCTCTTTACCTGGCTAGTTTTTCTTATCTTTTCTTTCAGCTACATCATCTCTTGTGATTTACTTTACTTCTCTCACACATCATCATATATCTTTCTACATCATCTCTATCTCTACCCCCTTCTACCTCTACTTCACGTCTTTTGCCATACTGTTCTCCTTATGTCCCTGTACATCTCTTGGATCGTGCCTGGTCCAATTTCTCTTTCTCAGCAGTGTTGCATATAACTGTATAGCCAGAGAAGCTGCTAACATATAAAGACGAGAAGAGGGACAAGGCAGGAAAAGAGTAATTAAAAGAAAGTTATTACATTTCTACTAATGGAATGGTAAAAATCCTCTGAGCAGCGCTTTGATTTTTTCTGCCACAGCAAGTTACCCTTAGAATGTTTTTCCTACAATGGGAGTAAGAAGCAGGTTAGGCACTAAATTCCACATAAAATGCTGTTGCAAGTACAAAAATCTAGATCCAAATTCAAAAGGAAATGACTTTCTCAATACCTGTTCAAGCATTCATTGGTACTATTGGGCTGGAGAACACTACGTAGCTTGAGCTTTTGAGTGTTTTTCTCCTACCCTGTTTCAGAAGGTTTACCATATAATTCAATATTGTTTGGCATCACGAGGGCTTGAGCAACAAAGTGGTAATAAATTAAGGTTGCTCCAAAAAGAGGGACCTAAAATATATCTTGCCCAGGGCCCCAGAAATCCCTATGATGTTCCTGAGGCTACCAACTAATGGCTTCCAATGGTGCAGTGAAAATGGATGGCCAGTAGAGTCTTGCTCTACAATTACAAAGCAGACAGTTTCACACATGAGGCACGAGAACTACGACTGTGGCAAAGCAGGACATCCGCTGGTTTACAATGGATAAGCCACGTCTGTCAGTCTCTGTAAATGAGATCCTTAGTATTGTGGTGGTAGATTTTCTCACTTAGCCAGCAATTTAGTCCCACATTAACACACACGGGGGGAGTGAGGAGGGTAGACCAATTCGCATAGAGCATGTTGCCATGCAAATGAGCCCCCTAGCATGCAAAGTTGTGCTCTACTTGGAGTATTTTACCTGCTGGTGGTGCACATCATACAGCTCTGCGTTCCCATGCTAAATGTGTGGAATTAATTTACCACTAACTGTAATAGTAAGTTACCATTAGCAGTACAGTACCGCCCAGTACTTGATGAGTTGCATAAAATGTATTTTTCCGGATAATTGCATGCAATTAACGAGGCCCACGCCAAAATGATTTGAATAGTACATCGTTTGTCAGTGAAAAATCAATATCACATTTGTGTTTTACGAGTTTTTTTGTCATATATCCTCACTGGAAGTAACATGACCTCTTAACAAAACTGGTATAATTAATTTAAAGGGCCTTCGTGAACAGAGCAAACATCTCATGAATGAAGCGCAACCAGCTAACAGTCAGCTGTCAACTAAAGCAGGACGTCTCTCCTTTTCCACAGGAGTTCCCTATTGAATTAATGCCCTCCTGTGCAGGAAGCTCATCTATATGTGTAACTGAATCCGCTGACTACATCAAGTTCAGGGAATGGTCAGACAGATAGCAAGCAATAGCTTTATTTGTCTGTTAGATTTCAACTTGACCGCAAGGCAATGCTGTGAGTGACTGCCACTGAATAGGACACCTGTGCGGATGGCAATCGTGCGGTCTGTGTTCTCCCTGACATTACACCACCGGTTTTCAAAGAAATAAACATTGTTTATTCTCCTGGATTTTTTGATTTGAGCTGAAAAAATTGCTATCGATCAAGATAAATGATAAATGAACTATAATCCCAGTTAGAAAGAATATATACCTGTCGTTTTTTAAGAACAATTAAGCAAAATCGAGCATGAGAAATTGCAGAACTGAAAACGCCAGATCATTATATCTGCGAAAAAATCAAGCGTTTTTCACATCAGAAAATAAATTGGTAAAAGTTACAACAATCATTTGCAATGGCAATAGGCCTGGCTCTAAAGGAATGTTGAATTTGGTAATTTAAAGCATTACAAGTTAATAGCATGTGAGTTTATATGTATTTATGTGGAAGCTAAGAACTGTGGATTAATACTGGTGGAGGTTAAAAGGTCAGGTGACAGTTGCATTGTCAAGCCAGACTTACAATTCTATGTAGGGTAATGTGTGTTCTCCTACCATCTGTGCTGCTGCTAGAGAAAAACAACAGAAAACTATCTAGTTATTAAAGACACTGTAATCGCATTTAAATGTTTGTGTGTGCCCCTGAAAATTCAAGCTAAGTCAGCTGGATAAATAAACAAAATGATCACAGCAGTGTGGAAGGCAGGTGCTTTTTTTGTGGAAGCACACAATTTCTGCCCAATCAAACCCTGTACTCCTGGCTCCAAATATGTGGGTGGAGCCAAAGCCCCTCTCTAGTGATGCTCACATAAATGTCTGGTGACAACTGACTGCAATGTAAAGCAAGACTATAAAAATTACCATATTTCGTGATCTGTGAAGTAAGCTAAATTGCAAATTTGAAAAATTGTCTTTGTGCTCGAAGTCTAATGGCTTAACTACAATGTGCTTTCTATTTGGCTCTCAATGTAAAGAAATTGTATTTGACAATGACTGCAGATTCTACTTTAGGAGAAATGTCTTAATGCTGCATGCTTAAGGACAGAGAATACTCCCGGCTTGGTAACCATAATCTCCTATGGAAATGGGTGTGTGTGTCAGAATGTAAGAAAAATGTAAGAGGAATATGCAGGGAGAAAAACAAGGGATACTACCTATTTGGTGGAAACCTGAGATTTATTCTTATCCCCAGTGGTAGAGTAATTTGACACTGAACAGACTCCAAGAGCTCCCCTCTACAAGGGTAGTAGCCCACCTTGACACTCACTTTTGGTGTTGCTGTGAAGAGGGGCCCTATGATGAGCATTCTACATCAGGCCGGGTGAGGGCTTCTGTCCTTTATAAGCAAAGATGTTAGGTTTCCATGCTCATTGTACTCCGTGATTATCACCCTTGCCCAGGTGGGAGAATTCTGTGCAGTTATGTATTTGATAGGAGGATATACTCCTCAGGGTCCTAATCCTCCTTGTTCCCCCTTTGTGATTTCATTAATGCTGCACAGCTTAACTCGATGGTTCTGTTTCTGTGCAAATAGTTAATAAACTCTTTAAGTTTACTTGCATTGTGTTTTGAGAAAGTGGTGGTATTACTGTACATTTTAAACACTGGGGCCCAGATTTAGGTACAATTAATGCAATGCAGCACAGCAAGTTAAGTTGGTGTGCCGCATTGTGTAAAAAAGGGAGACACTCTTCCACTATAGTGCAATGGTGCTTGCGGGTGTACTGGAATGAGTTCTTCCAGTAAACTATTCGTTAAGGTGTTTCCCACTTTGTAAGTTTGATGTAGAATGCAGCACACACAAGGAGGAAAAAACAAGGAGAAAATAAAACTGTCCTCTTTGTTACGACTGCCTTGCAGAGGCGCAGGAGTTTGGTGCAAATCACTATCTACAATTCTTTTTAGGTAGGGATTTACATCAAAACCCATGTTCCGCCAATTGAACACCCCCTTGACACACAGTGATGCAAGACAGCCTTTTATGCTGTTTTGCATTATTTTGAAGTACAATCAAAAGCAAATCGTAATTTGCAGTGGATTGTAAATCCCACAGCAAAACTTTGTGTCAGGTGTGTGTTAAAAAAGTAAGGCAAACCCAACACAAAGTGTTTGTATATCCGGGCCGTTTATTTGAGCTGCCAGGGTCTTTAAAAAGGAGATGTTGCCACAAACTCTAAAACAAATTCATGTGACTCATAACACAGATTTCCACAGTCTAATGAGGTCCGAGACTAGTAAGGTGATGGAACTTAACCCAAAAATAAAATGATTAATACCAGATGCATTGCATGTCGGATTGAACATGGGGTATTCAGGACTCGCCTCATGTATTTTATTTTGTATAAGGTCATTTCAGTGGCGGCTGTCACAACACAAAGTTGGGGGGCTGACAGAAGGACAGGCGGGTGGGTGGATAGAGGGAGAAGGGACGGGAAAATAATCATTATACAAAACATACCTTTCGCTGCTGCCTCCGATGCCGACGGCCGCCTCTGTACTCTTCCAGCAGTCTCTGGGATGGCAGAGGATGCCCAGCCAATCCAGAAGCTGCTCTCTATGAGAGCAGCATCAGGATTGGTCTGAGCAGCCTGCTCTGCCACTCAGACACTGCCTTGTGGCCTGCAGCTTTTCTCCATCCCAGCTGTGTTGGAGAAATAGAAGTGCACATGGCTGTTTGGCCAGCCTAAGTTGAGTGGCCAAATGTACATGTGCACTTCTAAGTGCCCACCACCTGCTTATTATGGCCCGCCCCGCCCGGCCCAACACGCATGCCAGAGGCAGTCATAGAAAAATAAAATGATATTGTTTCATTATCATTTTATTTTCAGTTACCGACTGACGGGTGGGGCAGCGCTCCTCTGCCATTAAGGAGGAGATGCCCCTGGGTAATTTAATGTACAACTATCACTCTGAGAGGAATCAACGGGATCTGTTGGCAGAGAACGTCAAGCACGTATGAGAGGCAATTTTTTAGGTTCTTTCTGAATTACCTCCTGGAATGCTTAGTCTTTTAATGGGAACAATGAAATATAACGTTCTGTATATAGTTTTTAACTCATTTTGGGGGAGAGATACCTCAAATATAATACACCATGATTCCCATGGTTAGTCCCTCACATCCATCAACGTAAATCCTCTCGGTTCCCTAAACAAGAGAGAAAGAAACATGGCAAAAAAAACATCAGCAGCTAGGGAGATCATGTTTGGAAGAAGTTGGAGCCACAAGTGAGATAATTTTGCACATAAACATCCTTTAAAGATCATTAAAACTGTCCCCTTAAATGAGACCCTAGAGTCAAGATCATGCTCCGATGGGGCCAACCGCCATCTTCTAGATGATAAGGTGCCATGTCAGCGAATCAAGAGTTACTTTTATAAAAACCACTAACTGCCGATTTTGATGCATACTTTGAAAGTTTTTTCCTTATTTCATAGACTAACTCATTGGAAGACTATAGAGCATGTACCACTGGGAATTGGCGACATTGATATTGTGATTCAAATCAGCACTATTTCAGAAAGTATGTCAGAGCCTTTTTGGTTTGTTTCCACCTTTTTTATCCTTTTTTTCGCCTTGTTGTGTGCTACATTAAATGACCACATGCATTTTAAACCTCATAAAAATAAAAGAAAAACAGAAAATGTTTTGCAAACCAGTCGCCGTATTTTTAATTCAAGTGCAAATGACTAGACAACTTGTGAAATCCGTATATGTTATTTTAGAGTGCTAACCTTTAATTAGGCAATGTAAAGACTGGAGTCTAGAATAACATTGGTTTGAATATTGTGCTAGAGTTTGGCTACATATTGGGTCTAAACATTAAACTGTAAGGCACAAAATTCACGTATAAATTATAATGATGTTGAGGAAGTTCAGCCTAGCAGAAGGTATAGGTGACCGGCTACTTTTGTCTTTGGGTAGTGGATCACACTTTAGTTGAATGAAAAGTGCATATCACAAACATGCAGAGCAAATACTCACCAATAATGAAAAAAACAATCCTCTGAGCAAAGGCAAAATTGGGAAAAATGTAAATTGTAAACTCCACTCGAGGAGAAAATAGTAGAAGAATTCTGAATTTTTGAGGTAGATTACAAATATGCTACTAAGATCACCATGATTGCAGATTTGATTTGTACTCCATCCATCAATTATAGTTAACTTTGTCTTTGAAGCATTGATACAAGAAAGTTATTTTTCCTATAAACATCAATAGCAATCCGAATTATCTAAACATCAAATACGTATGGCACCCTGTATGTGTATAATCACACATATATTTTGTTAAAGTTAATTAAATGTATGATTGTTCTTCTTCAAATAAATGCTCCACTTAAATTTGTCCTCTTGTAGTCCAATATTTTATATGTTGTTTTGAACAGCACAATGATAAAATTCCAACAATGTCTTCAACGTAATTACTCGATGCCTTTCAGGCTATTTCAGGCTGCTTCAGGAGTGTGTATCTTCACTGTTAAAATCTATACCTCAAACTGAAGCACAAACTTAACACAAAAAATAATTATCGTTTCTGACGGTATAATCCTTCTTATGGTTTATAAGATATTACTGTTTGGTTTAATAACACACTCACAGCAGTGATAATCTAATACTCTTAGATTTATCATTTGTAAAGTTTCTGACAACCTCTCATATTCCTGTACTGCGGGGAACGTATTTATGTAACTTTAATTGTGTATTGCATACCAGCTACAATATCACACAAAATGATAACTAGCGAGAAAACAGATTTAAAAAAAGTATCATAAATATTTAGTTAAATAATATTCACACCAATCTATAACATAATAAGAGCAAATAATTTATTGCTTGGAAATCATTATATTTATCATACATAACTGATTTAAAATCACAAAACAAACTTGGAGCGAAATGACAGCTTGACTAACATTTTCATCACAATCTAGAATTATCATTTAATGGAGCAATGCAGAAAATTATTCATATACACGCCGTTCCCCACCTCACAAAAGTTCTATGTCGGAAGTCAGGGTCTTACATGATTTATAGACACATATTCAATATTTTGATGTGACATCAACTATAGAAATCTATAAATAAATCACTTAGCCCGTTTTCTAGCTGTCTTCACTATATGGATTTTTGTAAGAAATTGGATTATTATTTTGGGTGGGCGAATGTCCATTGTAGTGTCGTTAGACTATGGGGGATATTCTCAAGAACGTGCGGTAATCTTCGCCAAAATATGTTAACGCAATTTTTCACATCGCCGTCTATCGCGGGAAAATAACTCTGTGTTAACGTCGTATTCCCAACACGGCGGTAACATGCTATAGTCTCCCGACAACGCGTCAAATGTCCGCGATAAAATTACCTGGACGGCGATAAAAATCTAAATCCGAACGTGAAAAAAGTTGCGATGTGCCCAACTGCGATTAAAAAATTCCGCGATAAGCAGCGCCAGGCCTGCAAGTCACACAAGTCAGGCGGGAAAAACTACTATAAAAGTGGCAAACAAAAACACAACCAAGACACAAACAACCGCGAAGCACCATGGAGGTAGCCGGAGCAAGTACAGAGGACAACCAGAACTCCACAAGCCCCACGGAGGACCAGCCTGGGACCATCATTGGGGAGACGGTGGCAGGATTTGTGGGACCGGACACTGCACAACATGACCTGACCCAACAGCAACAGGGTGAGTAACGACCAGGGACTGGGGGGACGGGAGGAGATGGGCACAGTGGCACACATGCACAATTAAGTATAGCTAATCTGCGGACAAACCATGCCCAAGAGTCACAACTCCGAACAAGAGACCAATTTACCCAAGTCCGCAACATCTCAGCACTGTATAAGCACAGAAGGGAAAGGTACACCGCCTGAAAGGGATAAGGGCCAGCCAAATCAGAGCTGAAGAGGCAACTCACCCACAATGCAGCACACACACATAAGAATCAGAGCACCTCAACTTTGACAACAATGTGGTACAAACTGCAACATTCACACAACAGAACAGAGGACACAACTGCTGCCGCTTGTGTGTAGAAAATGGCCATTCGCATGTGGCAGAGCAGGAAACTGTGAGATGATAATGTACAAGTACACCCTCACATCCCTGATGGTGCAGAAATGTCAACTGTCCCGCATCAAATTGGCATCTCCTCACAAACAGACACAATGTACATTGTCATGCAGTCTGTATGTAAACTTGTACAATGCGTGAACATACATGTGAACACAATGTCAATCTGCATCTCCCCTTCACATTGCAGAGGGAGAATCAACACCTCCTGCAGAGCAGACCCAACAACACAGCACTGATGATGAAGAGGACCACACCAACATCTACACCGACGCCCTCCAACAGCTCATGGACAGCTCCGGCACCCCACCTCCAGCAGCAGGGCAGCCCAGCTGCATCGATGAGACCCCACCCCCTGCACAGACCACACAGCAGGAAGCACCCACCACCACGGCTGTCTCCCAGGACCCCCACGACCAACACATGGCATTCCAACGCCGTATGTTCGGGTGCCAGGAGAAGATGGCTGACCAGCTGCGGATGGGGTCCGAACTCATGTCAGCCAAACTAGATGCCATACGTGGGTGTCTAAGTCCCATCAGGGACGACTTACAGTCCCTAACGGACACCCACTGTCCGCTCCATGCTCTCCAACAATCCATGGCTGACATCGCTGGAGTCATGACTCTGAGCCAAGAACAACTGTCTAGTCAGAGTGGCTCCAGCGATATCAGCCGGGAGTTGGGACACATAAGGAGAATGATGGAGAGCTTAGAGCGGATGCAGGCGGAAAGAATGTTTGCCCCGGCTGCACACCAGTCAGATGTAGCTGTGATCCTCCATGCCCTGCAGATCCTCGTCATGGCATTGCCACCACAAGGCCTGGTGCGGATGAATGCTGCTGCTACTACTCCATCCACATCTCCGCCCCCTGAAGTGTCAGTGCCACACACTGCAGCAGACATTCCACCTCTGGCCCCTGATGTGTCACTGCCACACAGTGATGCATACAAAACACCACCACCCGCATGTGAGGCACCGGACACATCAGAGGACAGAGATGATGATGAATCGGGCTTTGTGGTAAGAATGAAGTGGTAGCATTCATCTCCGCCATATGGCCTGTTTCAGCTTGGTTCTGCCCTCTGCATTATGCCCTGTAATAACACCTTTCACTATCCCCCGATACACTCAGCGACACTCACCTTGGACCTCGACATGGACTGCCATATTTGGTTTGGTTACCAATGACACAGCAAGCACACTACGGACTGAAGTCTTCCACTCCCGGTGAACTTGTCAATCCCTAAAGGACTCCGGCTGGCCCTCCACGGGGCAACATTGCAAAGTGGGGTTTGCATGGCCCTGTACTGGTCCAGCTTCAACACTCCACTGAATGTGAATAAAACATTCTAATTCACACAGATGTGACATGGCTATGCTCAATCAAGTATGAAAGTATGGATGAATGTAGGGACAGTGATTCCACAAAAAGGTACTCCTTGGGTAGTGTGCGCATGTCTGGCCGTGACCCAGATAGGCAGTGAGACACACATTGTCATTCAAACCAACACTCATCACAGTTGAATACAAGTGAAGGTGCGTAGACTTTATTAGCATATGCGTGTCAGTACGGGCAAGATTAGTGCTACAACATGCAGACCAATGCAGCAGTATGTCAGAATGAGGAATGTTGCCAAGCGCCGCTGACCACTCCGGGGGAGTGCCTTACCTTTCACAGGTGTGTGTTGCTCGGCGTTGTTGTCCGCTCATGTATTCGGAGTCCAGGCGAATGCAGCCATGTCCACTGTTGTCGTGGGATATGTGACCAGATCTCCAAGATGCAACAAGGTGTTGGGACACGTGCAATGGGTTCCAATCTGTTGTGGCTACAGGTACGTAGTTACTCGTCCATAAAAGCGATTGCAGCTTCGTAGGCTATCATTTCCAACATGAGCTCGCTGTCGACTTCATCAAACAGGATGGTGAGGCCATCCATTAGCAGGTCCGGACAGATGTGCTGCGTCCACCCCCTTTCACCAATTAGCACTACATCCCAACAGGGGAGCGATTCAATGTGGTCACTGCACATGAGGAGTTGGTGGCACCTGAAGTGCTCAGCGGGTGTGCAGCCTGCGATGATGCATCGTCCGAGCGGGCCGCACTGGAAGCAATGTCTGTTGCCTACTGGACTGCGCCATTAATAAATCAAAACCCAATTTGAATTGTGAGCCCTGCTGACTGCAGTGTAGGCCAGAGGCAGCGGTCAGAAAGGGCCCACAGCCACATGGTGATGACTTGTGGTGCACTGAGTTGGTGTCACCTGAAACGCTCAGCGGGTGTGCAGCCAGAGATGATGGCATGTCCTCGCAGGTCAGTATTGGATTTGGTTTCTGAGCCCTGCTGACCGCAGTGTAGGCCGGAGGCAGTGGTCAGCAAGGGCCCACAGCCATGTGGAGATGACTTGTGGTGCACTGAGTTGGTGGCACCTGAAGCGCTCAGCGGGTGTGCAGCCTGCGATGATGCGTCGTCCGGGCGGGCCGCACTGGAAGCAATGTCTGTTGTCTACTGGACTGTGCCATTAATAAATCAAGACTCAATTTGAATTGTGAGCCCTGCTGACTGCAGTGTAGGCCGGAGGCAGCGGTCAGAAAGGGCCCACAGCCATGTGGCGATGACTTGTGGTGCACTGAGTTGGTGGCACCTGAAGCGCTCAGCGGGTGTGCAGCCAGAGATGATGGCGTGTCCTCGCAGGTCAGGATTGGATTTGATTTGAGAGCCCTGCTGACCGCAGTGTAGGCTGCAGACAGTAGTCAGCACACACATAACTCTGCAGTGCTGTGCCGCTGGGTGCGCTGGGGGCCTGTGTTGCGGACGCCAGTGATCTGCTGAGGAGGCTGGTGGTAATGGCGGTGGACTCGTGGCAGGGTGAGGGGCGCCTCCCTGGCAGACGCGTTGGCCATCCGGGAAGTGAACCACGCCCAGAGCCCCGGCCTATTTATTCACACTACTACGCTGGCCTGGCGTACGCCGGCCCAGCCCACTCCGCTTACGCTTACAGGGGGGGGCGACACGGATACATGACTGGGGTCTTCCCCACTGCCTGAGGTAACATGGTTGCGTCCACTGTCCACAACACTACAAACAACAGCAGTATATGTCCACATGGACATGTCTGTGCTCTGCATACTGTAGTCTGTCCAGCACATCACCGCCACACTTGGCATTGTGTACATTCTTATTCATGGGTGACTTGCCTCCTTCACACATACTTGGTTTCCACCTCTCCCCACATTCTGCAATTGTGTGGCTGAGGGGCCATGCCGTTTTGGGAAGATCAGCTGTCTTGTTCTGCACTGCCTTGTGAAAGGCAGCGAGTCTTCTAAGACCCTCAATGCTGCCCGGTGCAGGGTTCCACCTCTAATTCACTTTGGGTTCGCTATCAAAATAATGAGGCAAGGCGCTGGAAACTGGAAGACAAGAAGAAGGTTTATTTCTCATGAGGAGATCGCGTCAACTGAGACACCGGGATGTCTCAGTGAGGTGTTCTGCTGGCAATGCTTTTGGCTCTTCCTTTTATACAGGTTTTACACAATGTATTTGTTTCATTCATCATGGTTACAAGCTTGGAGTCTCCGCCCCGGGCAGGTTGTCACACAAGCCCGACATTGTTTCATCAACATGGTTACACAAGCCCAACATTAACTCTCCTCCCGCCCGGGTCAAAAACAGACAATTTAATTGCAGCTGGACCTTGCTTCAGGGTCTAAAAACGAGTGAGACCGGCCAGATCTAAGAGTCCGTTCTGTTGATAAAAACAGGTCCCATTGTTGGCAAAAAACAAGTCTTGCTGTGTGCAGTGCAATAAACCATGCTTGCAAGAGTCTGTTTGGTGTTTGTAACCTGTTTGTGCAGGGATGAGAGGAAAGACGAGTTTGAGGCAGCAGGTGATGTTGATGTTTGTCGTGGAGATAGTTTATAGCCCCCAGCACACATATCAGGTTTGGTCAGAGAGTCAGAAGGCTGAGAGGACAGGGTGAAATGAAGGTGACCAACAGAGTACAAAATGGCTGTGGTCAATCAGAATGACTGTAGTTTATGTGCACGTAGGAACTTTCATCAGACAAGATGGCGCAGAATGTTCATGATTGTTGTTTTGTTCTTAACAGTCGCCCCTTTGAACATAACTAGCCAGCTTGTCAGTTTATTTCGATCTCCATAATGTCCTGTATCTCTTGATCATACATTACTCTCATTTTTGTTAGCTGAGTGTCCATAGTCTTAGGGTGCAAGGTAGTTATGCAAAGATAACACAAAGGTGGTATACAGTGTATACCCAAACAACAACCACATATTGTCAATACTGGGACCAAGAGAATCATTGATATTTTCAAACCCCACTCCTTCAAGATGCCCCAAAGCCAACTTCCAATTGTCCAAGTCTCTGATCCTTGATGAATTTCTGAAGATAGTCTATGGAGATGTTCGATTGCTTCATAGACAGAAGGTGAATTATCAGGCTGCGTCGAGGAACTGTGATGAGGCAGAGTCTGTTTGATCAATGTCTTTAGAACGCTTTTCTCGATGATGCTCTGTAGGGGCTGTGTAGGTTGGTGGCAGAACAAAGGCGATGTAGCACGTGCCCCCCCAGTTTCCTGGGAGCCAGGTGTAGGCTTTGGTTCCACAAGCGAAGTACATATTGGGTGATGCAACAAATGCTGGAGGGTTGGCAGTGTTCAAAGTCCTTACAATGTTACAAGTGCTGTGACCCACATTCTTAGTCCCACGGCCTTCAATGCATACAAGGCCAGAGACGTTCACCACAGATAGGGCCACAGTCAGTGTTGCAGCAGTTCTTTTCTTCAGGTAGGAAAATGTGGCTCTGACAGGATTATTGAACACTTGTATTTCCATTCGTTCTTTGGAGGGGACATTCATTGGGAATGTCGTATTGGAGGTGTGAGGGCAAAAGGGAGCTGCTGTTCTTCCTGTTTGGTTTAGCCAGAACTCGTTGTAGAACTGAGCGGTTGTCCCATCGGAAGTGGCATTGTCTTTGTAACTTTCTTGTGGGAGCATCATCCAGGCAAGGCAAGATCCATGAACAGAAAAGGGTGGAGGGATGAAAGGGATGGAATGTTCAGTGGCATGTGGTAGCAGCCCACAGACCCAACTGTTAGTGGCATTGGTGGCAAGATTGTGCTGGTGCAGCATCTGTACGAAAGAATTATTCCAGAATTCTTTGCGTCGTTCTCGGAGATGTGGCGGTAGTGATACCAGGTTGTGTTCTTTCTTTGTGATTGGTTGCATGGTTGGTGACAATGTTCTGTATGCAGTGCATTCTCTTCAATGATCCAGAGTGTGACCATTAGCAGGAGGCAGGTGAGAAATGCAGCTACAAGTGCAATTGTCTTTGTACTGTGCAGTTCAAAAGTCTTGGTGTCTTTGTGGTGGCTTTGCAGGTGTTCCGTTTCTTCCATCATCTTCGAGGAGCTCACCAACTGTTAGGACCACAGACTTTTGTCTGGTGTTTTTCCTGGTAGCGTTGTTTGGCTGTGCTACCGATCTGAGACTCTGACTCAGTTAGTGGCCTGGTTGTTGGAGCTCCCCCTTTTGTCGATCTTAGGTTGTACCCTTTCCTGGATGGCACCGTGGGGTCGGGAAATTCTGATAGTTCAAGGGTGTCTTCTTGTGGGTAGCAACTCAGAGCTGGTCGGTCTCTCGCGAGTACTTCCTCTTGCACCTCCACCCCTTCACAGGTTGCCAGGGTTGGAGGGACTCGTTTGCAATGGAGCGTGCAGTCAGTTTCATTTTATTTCCACTCGGAGGGCAGTTCGGGTGGTGCTCAGGACTTGCCAGGGGCCCGTCCACCTAGGCTCCAGATTCTTCGTTCTTTGGAAGTTGCAGATCAAACATGGTCGCCTGGCTTTATTTCATGTCCCGGGCCCCTGGATAGTCAGGCAAGGCTTGCTGCACTTGTTGGTGGATAATTGTTAGCTCGTTTGTCAATTTATGCAAGTAATCTGCGTAGTTCTGTCTCCTGCCGTGGCTCGGGCAGTAACGTCTGCTAGTGCATTTCCCTGTCCAATGAGATCAGTCACTTTCCTATGTGCTTGGCATTTTATCACTGCTAACTTCTTGGGGAGGAGGACTGCTTGCGTCAAGGCGGAGACTAAATCTCCATGCAGGATGGGTGTACCGTGTGAAGTCAGGAACCCTCTTTCTTTCCATAAGATTCCAAAATGGTGAACCACCCTGAAGGCATATTGGCTGTCGGTGTATATGTTAACTGTCGTGTCAGTCGCTAAGATCGGTCGGGACAAAGGGTTGGTGGAGGGCGTACCGTCAAATCCTATTGAGGTCACATGTGAGCCTGACAAGGGTGCCTTTGAAATCAGTCGTTTGGATAGTGCACTACGTGTTGCTCCCGTGTCTACCAGAAATGGCGACTTTGCGCCCAGGACCTCAGCGGTAACATAAGGGCCTTGCTGATCAACATAGAGCTCGACTGGATCCCTCCCTTGCCCCTGGCTGTCCTATGCAAAGTCGTACGTATTGTCATAATCTGTCTGTTGGTACTGATTCTGTTTGGGATGGTCAAATGTGTTCACTCTTCCTGGCCTTTCCTTGCTTGCTTCACTCGTGTACCCTCTCCCACGTCCTCTTCCTCTCTGTCCACTTGCTATTTCCCTCGCCCCTCTGCCCCTACCAGCTCCTAACAAAGCCGGGCATTGGGTTTTCCAGTGTCCATATTCTTTGCAAAATGCACATTGATCCTGTCCTAGGTCTTGGCGTCCTACATATGATGTCGATGAATTGTTACTAGGTGGCTGTACTCTAGGGGTATTCTGCTGGTATCCTCCCCTATATTACTCCCTTCCTGTATTCGCGCCCCTGGAGTTGTGCTACCATTACCCTTTCTTTCAAGTCCTTCTTTTTCCTCTGTAGCCCTGTCATTTTCGTTTTTCTGATGCTCATAGTACTGGGCCATTTGGAGAATGGCCGCCGGTTTAGATGCTGCCCAACTACTTTCGCTGGCTTGTAATTTCTGGGATACATCTGGCAGTAGTCCTTTGACATAGTTCTGCACAAATAAGTGGTGTCCGGTTGCGGTGGACATGTCTTGTCCACTGTAATCGGAGAACACTGTTTCAAATCTGGAGAAATACTCTGAGACATCCTCTTGTGGTTTCTGGCGGCACGCGGTTACTATGGACCAGTCTATCTTTTTCTCTGGGATCAGCGTTTTCACTTTCTGCACTATTTTGTCAGGGAGGTCCAATATTGCTTTAACTGGTTTTTGACCAGGGTTCCGCTGTTTATCTAGTGTGTTAAGTTGTTCCCAGGTATGACCAAGCAGTTCGGTATGGTCTATTTTCCTAATCTGTTTCCACACATCTGCTGGCAAACATAACCCGAAGAACAAGTCTATGTCGGCAAGTGTCATTATTGTTGATCCCAGAGCGGTACCTAGCTCGGTGTAAAAGGCGGTGGGGTTTTTTCGTAAATCCGGTAGAGATTTACGGAACGTCAAAATGTCCTGTCTGTCCCATGGTTGATACACCCAATTGTAGACCACCCTTCCTCTAGCGTCTTGATGGTTTATATCGTCATTAGTCCCTTGTCCTCTAGGAGGTACCCAGTAAGGGGCAGCTTCTTTTATTGGCATCATGCTATCTGTTTTTTCCACTGGGGGTCCTGCTACCTTAGTTGTCCTGTCCCTATCTATCTGTCATTGTTCTATGAGGTGACGCAATACTTCTAGTGTGGATGAAAATAGTTCTGCAACATCGTTGTCGTCTTCATCTCCGATGTCTACCTTCCTGTAGAGAGCCACTAATCGCTCGGGCCCTACGTCTTGGTACTTCTCTTCATATGCAGTAAGGGTGTGGTAACAGAGACGTACAATAAAGTATCGTTTGCGGTTTTCAACATAGGCGTCGCATATGTCAGTTACGTATTCTTCTGTTTCTTTCCTATCTATGAGGGTTTTAACTATTTTATCAATGCCTGCTCACTCATTTTTACTTAATCGTGGGACCCTGGGCGCTCCTTTTTCTTTTGATCCTACCTCTACTACTGTATCCTTTGATGAGGCATTTGGTGTGGGTGACTCGGTGGGAGCAGAGGCGGTGGAGACTGAGGCGATCGTGCCATCTCCAGCTATACTTTGGTGGTCCTGTCATTGTACTACGGGATGAGTAGGGGCATAAGGGGGTGGCATGTATATGATTGGGGGACCTAACAATAAATCATCATCTACCCTTTGTTTTGCTGGTAACTTGGGGTAAAGAGTCGAGGCGTTCTAACAGGGCGTTGACCTGATATTTTTGATTCCTGTTCCTTTTTATCGATTTCCTTTTCTTTTAGTTTTTCTTCTAATCTTTTACAGGCTTGGTAAGCTGATTTTCGCGTTTCTTTATCTTGTCTAGCCTCTTCCCTTTTCTCTCTCTGAGCTGCCTCTTTTCGTAATAAATCAAAACTGTCAAACATGGCTGGTCTAGTTTTCTTTTTGTGGAGAGCTAATTCTAACATTTCTATTTTAGCGGGATGGAAAGATCCCGTCAGTGGCCACAGATTTACCCGGTCCTTCCTAGTGTATTTATGCCATAGTTTGCTATAAGCTACGCTGGCTAATCCATACTTTACGTACATGTCCTTGTTAGGGGTGCCTTCTGGCGGTGCCGGCTGACTGACCTCTAACAAACGGTCTGGTCCAAAACAATTACAATCAAACAATCTAGAGAAAACAGGCATGACATATTTATCGGTCAAAATGAATATCTCAATCAATCAATTTAGACAAAAAGTCTGCACTACCTGTCCTTCGCTGTCTGCAAAGAGAGAATATTCCTATTGTACGTTGTTTGCAAGCAGGGAATGTCTCAAATAACTCGATATCAAAAAGGAATACTAGTATTTCAATCAAACTATTCAATCAATCAATCAATCAATTTAAGTCGTTTTTTCACGACCTTACCCGGACCGTATGGACAGTTCTTAGTCTTCCCCTTCCAGCGCCTGGTTGTCCTCTCACTCCAACAATCAATGCGGCGTTCCTCTAAGGTCCCAGTCAGGACCGCGGGTCACTTGAGAGAGGTCCGTTCGGAACTGGTGAAGTTCAGTCGATCGGCAGCCAGACAAGGGTCTTCTCAGGCAGGTATACCCCAATCGTTTAGTTGTTCACTCCGTCGTTAGGACCTCTCTACCGGACCCGTGCGTCGCTGATGGGCCCCTACGCTTGGGCGCCAATTTGTGAAAGGCAGCGAGTCTTCTAAGACCCTCAATGCTGCCCGGTGCAGGGTTCCACCTCTAATTCACTTTGGGTTCGCTATCAAAATAATGAGGCAAGGCGCTGGAAACTGGAAGACAAGAAGAAGGTTTATTTCTCATGAGGAGATCGCGTCAACTGAGACACCGGGATGTCTCAGTGAGGTGTTCTGCTGGCAATGCTTTTGGCTCTTCCTTTTATACAGGTTTTACACAATGTATTTGTTTCATTTATCATGGTTACAAGCTTGGAGTCTCCGCCCCGGGCAGGTTGTCACACAAGCCCGACATTGTTTCATCAACATGGTTACACAAGCCCAACATTAACTCTCCTCCCGCCCGGGTCAAAAACAGACAATTTAATTGCAGCTGGACCTTGCTTCAGGGTCTAAAAATGAGTGAGACCGGCCAGATCTAAGAGTCCGTTCTGTTGATAAAAACAGGTCCCATTGTTGGCAAAAAACAAGTCTTGCTGTGTGCAGTGCAATAAACCATGCTTGCAAGAGTCTGTTTGGTGTTTGTAACCTGTTTGTGCAGGGATGAGAGGAAAGACGAGTTTGAGGCAGCAGGTGATGTTGATGTTTGTCGTGGAGGTAGTTTATAGCCCCCAGCACACATATCAGGTTTGGTCAGAGAGTCAGAAGGCTGAGAGGACAGGGTGAAATGAAGGTGACCAACAGAGTACAAAATGGCTGTGGTCAATCAGAATGACTGTAGTTTATGTGCACGTAGGAACTTTCATCAGACAAGATGGCGCAGAATGTTCATGATTGTTGTTTTGTTCTTAACAGCCTCTGTGGTAGTCCGGGGGTAGGGGTCCTGGGGGTGGTGGCGGTGGCTGTTGTGGCCCTCTTGGGTCTCCGTGCTGCATGGTCAGTAGCTCCATGACATGTGTTGGTCTTCAGATGTGGCTCTGGGCTGGGCTCCCTTTCATGCTGCAGGTTGTCGTCCTGCTTTACACCAGTAAAAGGCAGGTGTTAAATCCCTGCTGCTAACGCGCCTTATCGCCTGTTTTTGGGTCGCCTCGCGGATCTGGCTGGTCGTTGAGAATATTGCGAAGTGGTGTTTTCGTGTGTTTTTGCACGGGAACGCCTTCTCTGCATATCATTAGTGTTAGTTGTCGCTCTCATCCATGGCGATGTTTTTTGTGGAAGATATCGCTGGGAAACTGGCGATATCGGCAGTTTGCACCAGCTTGAAAATAGGGCGATAAGTCTATCGCCCCTTTTGCGGCGCTAAAGTGCAGATAAATCGGCGATGACTCCTTGAGAATATGCCCCTATGTGCGCTAGGACCCTTGTGGTTCTTGGCAGACTCGACAAGGAATTACATAACTTGAGGGGAGGTGGTTATTGATGATTATGATGTAATGAGAATGCAGTGTGTGATTGTATGCTGAGGAATAAAGACTTATATTACATAGCTCCATGAGTGGCATATTCACTTGCTTGTTCCCGAGTTGGGGAGGATACTACAACTGGCAACGAGTAGGGGATATGTTCCCCAAAGAAACAAGACTGCTCTCCCTGAGAGCTTGCAGCGATACAGCACACAGCTTGTGCATTAAACATGCAACCAAGTCAATGAGAAGCAGTTTGACCTTGGTGGTGTTAAGTCGAAGATGTGCTCCAGCACATATACGGCCCTCGAAGAAGTGGAAGGTCCTGCGGAGGAGCGCATTTGAAAAGCTCATCATAAACCCACTGGTAAGGACAAAAGAAGAGATACTGAGCTACATCATAACACAGAGCCATCATCAATACAAACAAAATGCTAAAGGCATTGATAACCAGGTATGAAAGTCCAAACGTACTTACCAGCACGAACAAGAGAAGTGCCACACGAAGTGCCACACAACCTCAACGGGTTTGATGACCTAGGCCCCGATGAGAGCCTGATGTATGCACAGCAGCAGGTGGCATTCAGCACAATGAAAGCCATTGGAATAGTGACATTTTTCAATGGCTGCAGAAAGGAGCGCGTAATACGATGCAGCCACGTTCCTAAAACAACCACCATTAGACACCGTAAAGAAGCAGAATATTGGGGCCAGGTGGACTGCATGCATCGAGACGATAAAGGACTTCATGGATGTCCTAGTAGAAGTAGATGATAAGAAAATCATTTAATATTTAAAGAACCTTGCCATTGATGGAGTAAAGGGAGTGCTGAAGAAAATCTTGCACATTGATGCAATATCGTACCGCTATATCAAAGAAGCCTCAGGAACCAAGTTCAATCCAATGTTGAATATCGACTATGAAAGGTACATTTTCATTAAAGAAAGACAGCAAGCTGGTGAAATGATGGTTGAGTTTGTTGAGAGACTTGATGTGCTTATCAAATACTGCAAGTTTAGTGAATTTAATGATTAAGAAGCCATTGATGGATTATTTCAGACTTGTTAAGAAGATGCATGTTGCGAGAGACCCTCAGTTTAGAGAAAGTACTAATGCCTGCAAGGTCCTATGAAAGAGCAGATCAACAAGCTGCTGACATGGAAGCTTGAACAGCAAAAAATGAATCAGTGTTGGCCATGAAAAGTGAGCTGAAGCACAAGGTAGATGCTTGCAAGTTGATGTCTCCAAAGAAAATAAGTTGTGTTTCCGATTCCAATCAATCAGGGGAATTGTAAGCACGCTACTCACCCGTGAGGGTCTCAAGGCGCTGGGAGGGGGGGTCAGCAGTTCAGTTCAGCCAAAGAGCCAGGTCTTGAGAGCTTTCCTGAAGGTGTTCAGGGAGGGGGCAGGTCTGATGTCGGTCAGGAGCTCGTTCCAGGTCTTGGCCACGATGTAGGAGATGGCTCTTCCCCCTGTTTTGACTCTGCGGATGCGTGTTGTTTTGGCGAGGGCGAGGTTGGTGGATCGGAGGTTTCTTTTGGGTACGTGGAAGGTGATTCTATCGTTGAGGTATTGGGGTCCTGTGTTGTGGAGGCATTTGTAGGCGTGGGTGAGTATCTTGAAAGTGACTTTCTTCTCGATGGGGAGCCAGTGGAGATTCCGTAGGTGTTGGCTGATGTGTTTGTGTCGAGGGATGCCGAGGACGAGTCTGGCGGCAGTATTCTGAATTGTCTGGAGCTTGCGGAGTAGAGACTTGTTTATGCCGGCGTAGAGGGCGTCTCCGTAGTCCAGTCTGCTGGTAACGAGTGCATGGGTGACTGTCTTCCGTGACTCGGGGGGATCCATTTGAAAGCCTTGCGGAGGATGCAGAGGGTGTTGAAGCAGCTGGAGGCAACGGCGTTGACCTGTCGGTTCATGGAGAGGGAGGAGTTGAGTATAATGCCGAGGTTTCTGGTGGGGTCCGTGGGGGTCCGGGGGTTGCCGAGGGCAGCAGGCCACGAGGTGTTGTTCCATGCCGATGGGGTGGTTCCGAGGACAAGGACTTCTGTCTTCTCCGAGTTGAGCTTCAGGCAGCTGTTGCTCATCCAGGTTGCTACGTCCTGCATTCCTTCCTGGAAGTTGAGTCTGGTGGTGGTGGGGTCCTTGGTGAGGGAGAGGATGAGCTGGGTGTCGTCGGCCTAGGATACTATGTTGAGGCCGTGCTGTCGGACGTTGGCGGTGAAGGGGCCATGTAGATGTTGAAGAGAGTTGGGCTGAGCGATGATCCCTGAGGCACTCTGCAGTTGTTTTCCGTGGGTTCAGAGAGGAAGGCTGGCAGTCTGATCCTTTGGCTTCTGCAGGTGAGGAACGATCGGATCCAGTCGAGGGCAGTTCCTTGTATGCCGGCGTTGTGTAGTCTGGCTGCGAGTGTGCAGTGGGAGTCGCTGTCGAAAGCTGCTGATAGGTCGAGTAGAATCAGGGCTGCAGTGTGGCCTTGATCCAGGAGGGTGCGGATGTCGTCTGTGGCGGCGAGTAGGGCGGTCTCGGTGCTGTGGTTGCTGCGGAATCCGGATTGGGAAGGGTCGAGGATGGCGTTGTCCTCGATGAACTTTGTCAGTTCTGTGTTGACTGTCTTCTCAGTGACTTTCACGGCAAAGGGGAGGAGCGAGATGGGCCAGTAGTTTTTGAGGTCCGTTTGATCTGCTGAGGGCTTCTTGAGCAGGGGCCTAATGATTTGGGTTTTTATTTCGCCATGCAGGCAAATGTTCAGCCATAGGACAGATGTGTAAAGGTTGCGGGAAAGAAAACCACTTCATAATGGTTTGCAAAGTGCTCGGACTGCTTCTAAACCATTGCAGAGTCGAGGGTCATTCTCAGTGATAACGTGACATAAAGCAGTCTAAGTGCAAGCACCAATTCATGTTCTTCAAGGAACTTCGGCCAGTGCATGCTCGGTCAGTTTTGCCACGGCTGCTATCATGAGACTGATATCTCTCAATTGCAATCGCCACACTCAATCTGAAGTTGTGAGTCAATTCCTATCACCATTTCATGGCCTAGGAAGGCTCAAGTCAATGAAAGTGCCACTTCATATCAATTAGGACATTTGCCCTGTTGCTCAGCGGTACTGCAGAGTCGCTTTTCACTTGCAAGAAGCTGTTGAGAAAGAACTAGAAATGCATGACATCATTGAGCGCTACACCAGTCCTACGCTATGGGTCTTGCCCATAGTGGTGGTGCTAAAAAAAGACAGTGGAGGTGCAGTGCGCATTTGTGTTAATATGTGCCAAAGCAATTGAGAGAGAAAGACATCCTGGTCCACACAAAGCGGACATGATCATGCAGCTGAACGGTGAGGTACAGCACGCCAACAAACCTGTCCGTTTAATAGCTTATTGCTGCTACTATTGCTGATAAGAACATGCTTATCTTCTAAGGCATCATTTCAATTCAATCGTGTAAGAACAATGCTCGACCTTTTGCCGTATTTAAATAAAAAAATAAAAAAAATGTACAGCATGAACTGTCCATTACCAAGGAAGGTGTTGTAGTGAGAGGCTTGAGAATCGTCATACCTGAGAGCCTAAGACAGCAAGTCATTGAACTAGCTGATGAAGGACCTTGTGGCATTATAGCCACCAAAAGAGCCCTAAGATACCGAGTGTAGTTCCTGCGCCTAGATCAGCGAGTTGAGAGGGAACTAAAGTAGTGTTATCTTTTCAACTGCCTTTCCCCCAAAGTAACGCAGCATCCATTGACAATGTCTGACCTTCCTGTACATGCTTGGGAAAGAATTTCTTTGGACCTTTTGGAAATGGACATCATCTCATCATAGTCATCGATGAGTATTCATGTTTTCCTTTAGTAGAGGAGTTATTATCAACCACCCATGATAAGGTCATCGAGCGGCTGGATGACATCTTTGCAGCGTGGTGTATCCTGCCATTCTCAAATCTCACAATGGTCCGCCATTCAATAGCAAATAACATCACATCAAAAGAGACAGGACACCTTACCAGACTGTAAAGTCAAGAAACTTTTCTTTGGGTACTTAGGGGCTTATTTACAAGCCCCTTGCGCCACTTTTGCGCTATTTTTAACATGGGAAAAGTGACGCAAACGTGGCGCAAGGCGCTTGTAAATCTGCCCCTTAGTTTCGTGCAATCAGGCAAATCTAGAATCATACCCACATTCAAAAATTCATCAATACTGGATTATGCCCCCAGTGCACATGTGAAAACATACCCCAAACGTATTAGTTTGGGAAGCTCTTTAATCCCACCAGTCTTAAAAATTAAGCCAGGGCAGAGCTCGTGGAGTTTCACTCCACGGAATTCCGCAGAGTTACTGAAAAACGAGTTCCGCGAGTGGGTGGACTACCCTAGAATCTAGATAATACATGACTGGATTGCATTTAAGCACAGGCAGGCCTTAAAACATAAATGTAAATGCAGAAAAAAACATATTTTACTCTTTGCAGTAGCCACTGGGCCAAATCTTGGTGCTTGGAGTGTATATCATTTTAAAGGAAAGTGGCGGATGCTCAACGTGGCTGCAGGTCCCTTGCACAGTGTTTTAACTGTCATTAAAATGTCGTGGGAAAAGGAAGATTTAACAGTTTCATCTGATCAGTGACAAAAAATAACATTGTCTTTTAAAGGTCGGTTACATTAGAGTGGTTACCACCATAAACGTTTTATGAAAGTTGCTAAAGGTTGATGGAGCCTTGGAAACAACTCTGAGCCTCGAAAGAGGTCATGAGGATATTGCCTCTTATATTCAGCCAGAAATGTGATCTTGTGGCATGGAATGTGCGCACCTCGAGGCAATTGAACTACCGGAGCATTTCTCCACTTCTGTTTGGGCCAGGGATCCTTGGCGAAACGATTTCCTGGCGTGTCTCTGGCTTTGAGACACTCTCTCTGTCTGGTGTCGGCGCGTCTCTTTTCTTCAAACGCCGCTGCTCGGACGAGTACGTTCTTTCTCCCCGAGCGTTAGTGACGGCGCATTTGAAGCGGAGCGCCCAAAGGTACGTGTTAGTTCTTGTCACTGAGCTCAGAGGAACGACTATTCGCCCTCTAGCTCATTTCTGCATTACTTTGGTTGATTCGGAGGAACGACTCTTCTCTCTCCGACGCTGTGACCGACATAGTCGATGTGCGCATGCGTCAATGTTCATTTTTTTCAAAAGAGAGAGTTTACCCAGGTATTTACTCACAGACAATGGAGTGCAATTTTGCTCTCGTGAGATGGAGTCGTTTTTGCAGAAGTGTGGTATTGTTCATAAAAAATCGGCACTTTATCATCCTGAGACTAATGGTGCCATTGAGAGAGTCATCAAAACTTTAAAGGAAGGCATCCAACTAGCAAGAGTGAATGGCCTGGATTGGAAGAAAGAATTGTCTAATAGACTTATGGGTTATCGGTTCTCACCTCATGGCTCTACTGGTAAGACTCCTTTTGAATTATTCAAAGGTAGATCTCCGTCTACTTTCGTGTGTCCTGGATGGATGTGTTGGGGCAAAGGCTGTGTTGACAATACTCCTGGTTTGTGGAGAGAGAAAGAAATTGCTATTCAATGCAAGAGAAAAGAAGACTTTGATTCTCGCAAGTGTGTGAAAAATGTTGAGGTCAGAGTGGGTGATTTTGTAAAAATCAAAGCTCCCAAGGGGTGTGCTGTTTGGTCAAAATTCACTAGGGAGTTACAAGTGATCAAATGTTTCAATAATGCTGTTAAGACACATGATGGACGCATTTGGAACAAAGTAGAGTTTCTGTTATAAGGCACATGTCTAATTCTTCTGAGAACACAACTTTTAGTTCACAACCTGGTGTTAGTGGTTTATGCAATTCAGGTTTGCGAAAGTCATTTAGTAATGTTCCTCCTGTTCGCAGGAGAAGCATTATGGAGATCAGGAAGCCTGCTTATCTCAAGGACTTTGTGGTGTGATATGTTCCACATGCTGAACTTATTTGCTTATATTGTTTGAAATCTACATTTTTTTGCTCTTTGTTATTTCTTTGTTTTCTTCAGACATTTTTCACGTATTTCTTCATTCATTTGTTCATTATGTTCTTTCATGTACTCTGTTGTATGGGAGGGAGAAGTGTGGCATGGAATGTCAATTGGTATGAGGTCACTGTCATTATGTTTTGGAAGACTCTCGTGTGAGAGAATTCCAAGAGTTGACAGTTGCTGCGCCACCGCTGTTGGATGAGGTGTTAAGATTAAACATCTCCTACCTTCATCTGTTTCCTCTCTTTTGTGCCACGACACTACAGATCTCCATCGGCATTTCAGCCCTCTGACACCACTTTGAAATATCCTTCATCCTGGCCGAGAGTTCACGAGGTGTTCCCCGATTAGCAGTATCCAGGAGGCCAGAACGCCCACCACAACACCCACTGCACTCCCCTTTCACGCTAAACAGAGCGTGAAGGGGTCCTTATTCACAAGACAGCGTTAAGCCACGTTAAGTGGCTTAACGCTGCCTTGTAAATAAGGCAAATCCCTATCGCCACAACAACATCACTGAAAGTGACGTTGTTGTGGCGATAGGGGCTTGTGAATATGCCCCAATGTTTGTTTGTATTCCTTAGAAAAGGAACTCGAGGTTTTTGCTGCTCTAAAGCCTTGTGACACAGCCTAGTTCATTCTAGCCCGAAGCAAAGCTCAGCTTGTTAATTTTTAAACATAGATCACATGGTTGGCATTTAAAACGGGCCACTGGCTTGGGCAGTTCTCCTTGATAATTTGATATACTTCTGCTCAGTCATGAGGTCACTCCTCCACAGCTTCTGAATCCAACACGAGGAGCAGCTATGCTGTATGTCATAGCTGGTCTCGAAAGACTAGACTGCTAACAGTGGCGACCATCGTGCAGTGCTCACGCCACTCTGTGTGTTTACTCTATTCATATTTTTATCTAGGTATGTGCATATCGACAAATACACACGTTTTTGCGTGAATACATACCAGCCTATAACTAGTTTGGTCTTAATGTTAGTAAACACATGAGTGTATATGCTTATATGTGTGTCCATATATGTTTCTGTAAGTGAACTGGCACTGCAAAGATGGATGTGTACAGGTGGGTGGCAGTGAACTCCGCTACGTGGCGGTTTGCAGAGTTTTTGCTGAACTCTGCACTCCAAACGGAGCCGGAGTGTCAAAACTCCGCCGGCGGGTAGTAGTGTACCGAGCACCCCTATTAAAAATACATAAAATAGCCATAACATTTTTAAGGCACAAGTACCAAATTTCAGGTAGTAGATCAATCAATTTAACATTTATATTTCATGAGACAGAAACAATTACTTTGCAGCGCAAATTATAAAACAGAGACCATCCTAAAAACCAACTATTAAAACACAAAACATAAAATGCCTAGGGAGAAACCCACAAGACAAACAAATCTGTCTTTTACAATTGCTAATCTGTTGGGATTAGCAATTGCAAAAGGCAGATTTGTTCGTTTTATGTGTTTCTCCCTAGGCATGTTATGTTTTGTGTTTTTAATGGTTAGATTTTAGGATGGTCTCTGTTTTATTATTTGCGCAGCATAGTAATTATTTCTGTTTCATGAAATATAAATGGTATATTGATTGATCTACAACCTGAAATTTTGTGGTTTGTGCCTTAAAAATTTTGTGGTTATTTTATGTATTTTTAAGACTGGTGGGAGTGAAGATCTTCACAAGCTAATACTTTTGTGGTACATTTTTACATATGCACTGGGGGTATAATCCAGTGTTGATAACTTTTTCAATGTGTGTATGATTCTAGAGTTGCCTGATTGTGCAAAACTAAGTACCCAAGTGGGAATCGAGATAAGCCAGGCCCTGTGTCAAGTTCTCTGTGCCTATCGTTCAACTCCTCATTCCACAACAGGTGAGAGTCCTGCCACCTTGCTATTTAGGAGAGCCATCGGAACAAAACTTCCACAGTAGACAGTAGACTGATCCTTAAATGATGACAAGGTTCCTGTTACAGACATTTCTCGAAAGTGGCAGTCGAAAACATATGCCAATCATCGCTGCCGAACTCAGGAAAACAGTCTTTGATGAAGGTGACTGGGTCCTGGTCAAGCAGAAACAAAAGCAGAAAACAGACACTTTGTTTGCTGTTGATCCTCTGAGGGTTGTGACATGCAAAGGACATATGATGACAGCACATCTTCCCGTAAAGTCCATCGCACAGGGCTTGTCACACTTTAAGCACTTACCTCGACCTTCAGCAGCTCCTGCATTCACGAATGAGGTGACGCCCCCTGACAGTCCAGATCAAGCATCAGTACCTGTGCCATCGGTGAACATCGGTGAACAAACAGAATGCATCTCAACCATCTCATACCACTCAATCTGGCGGACTAGTACGAGCACCTCGACATCTTATTGAAGAAATATGATTAGGCTGTTGTATGTAATTTTTATTAACAAGGGGGTAGATGTAGTGTCGTGAGACTATGGGCATTAGAACCGTTGCAAATCTGGGCGGACTCACCAAGGAATTACGTAACTTGCTGGGAGCTGTTAAGGTGTGGTTATTAATGGTTATGATGTAATGAGAGTGCAGTGTGTGATCGTATGCTGAGGGATAAAGACTTCTATTACGGAGCATATTCACTTGCATGCTCCCGGGCTGGGGAGGATGCTACAGCCACCTCAAGAAATAATGACAACTCTTATCTGAGTTCAGCCCCCTCGTAGCTATGGCACAGAGCAGGGAGGCTTAGCTTAGGGCAATGTGTAAAGTATTTATGCAGTACCAAAACAATAATAAAAGTCTAAACATCAAGCAATAAAAACCCTGCACAAAATTAGAAAATAGATTAATATTTAATAAACAAAATTACACCAAAACTGAAAAATTCCAAAAGGGGGACCAGAGATACAAATTTCAAAGTTTTTTAATGGAAATAGTGCCAAAAAGTGCTAATCGCCAATGACAGTCTATGGTCGTGGTAGACCGGGACCTAGGTGTGATTTCAGGCTTACTGAGCTGGAGAGTGGGCCGGATACATCAACCAGGTTCTTCCTGGTCAAAGATTTTACCTGCTGACTTATTGCCTGATTTATAATTTGGCAGTCAGACTGTCCTCTGCCAAAGCTATGAAATAATTTACTCTGTCACCGTGGCAGAGGTCCCGACTGCCAAATTATGAAATGTCCGTCTGCCTAACAGACATTTCAAGCATTCACAGGAACCGCCATCAAGACAGTTCCCGTTAATGCATTGGAAATATGCCGTATGGCACGGTCAAACATGATGGAGCAGCACAGCAAAGTTTTCAAAGATTTTCGAATGTGGGTTTTTGTTTTTGTAAATAAGAAAAAACAATGTCTCCCTCTTCAGGGGAGTTATCTCCAATGGTGAGGGGGGCATTTTTGTTTTCTATTACCCTTTACTGCAAGGGTTTTCCTGGCAGTGATGGGCAGTAAAAAAAATTAAAAATATATCCACCCATCAAAATTCGATGGGCAGACATTTGTCCAATTCTCTGTGGGCCCTTCCTCTGTTGGGCCATTGGAGAAGTTTGGCAAAGGTACAGACTGAGTAATCTCCGCCATGGCCGAAATATGGTCCACCCACTTCTAAATTCAGTGGGCGGAGCATATAAACCAGACCCTAATTATTTTAAGTCCCACCTTTTCATGGTTTATGGAGGAGCTCCTCTAGATCACTTCTAAGGTTTCCAGGACATAAGGTCAGCACTTAGTGGCCAGGACTCACTCCAACAGAGGCCACCAGCAAGGTCTAGTCCAGATCCAGTTGGAATTGGTTAGCTGGGCACTCCAGGGTATAGGTCTCCTGCAGCTTGCTGTGTCCCTGTAGCCACAGGTTGATCAACTGACACATGGAGTCCACTTCTTTGCCCTGGGTACAAGGGGGAGCAGGCTCAATCCTTCAGGGCTCCTCTTAGGTCACAGTGAGCAGGTTCCAGTCCCCTTCTGCTCTTCCACAGGTCCAGAAAGTGTTCTGTCCATGTGCCTTGGGGTGCCACATTTATGCCTGGTACCAGCTAGTGGGTGGGCGTGACTCCAGGGGACTCCCTAGCTAATGGGGTAAAACGTTCCTGGGGCTCACCCTATACACTTTTTTCAGTATTTCCTATTTGCCTTACTGAAAGTAGGCACTGAATACCACATGTCAATGCATTTTCAAGATGGTGAAAGTATCCAGCCACACTAACCTTAGGCACTGAGGGTTGTGGGTGTGTAGGGAGTGCATTATGGTAATCACACTATGGTAATCACCAGTGTCTTCCAATATCTAACACTAAAATCCTGTTTGAAGCAGACACTGTACTGACAACAAACCTAGAGACAGAAGTCTGGTTGGACAAATGCAGGGCCCTTCAGCAACCAGACAGGGGATACACAATAATTGTCCTGGCACCCTGATTTCTCCCTTACAAGTATACCTAATTGTTACATGTGGCTCAACAGACCTGCCAGGTAGGATTTGACACTGTAGTGTCAACAGAATGCCCACAACCCCCACCATGTATACTCCATTGAGCTCAGAGGAGATATCTCTGCACATTCAGGTCCGCCTATTGTGTGCTCCTGGGAGGGACTTCACACCTCTTTCATACCTCTTCCCAAACTCAGCACAGGCTGGAAGTAAATGCAAATTAACCTCCAAGTACACCAGGCAGGAAAATGGTAATGTTCTAAAAAGTTACTTTTCCTTAATATTTATCACTAATCTGATTTCTCCATTGAATTGGATTTCTAATATCTATTTAATTGTGTTTCTAGCTGGCCTCATTCCTGAGATAGAGTATTAGTAATTTCATCTGTACTCTAATTTTCTAAAAAGTAAAGCTAGACATGCCACAATGAAAATAGCTTTTAGACCATGCATCCTGCCTTGTGGGCTACAAGGCCCTCATAGGGATGACTTACTAATATTTAAAAGGTACATTCTGTACCTGTCAAAAAAGGGTTAGTTTGCCAAGTTGCATTGCAGGTTTTGCACTGCAGCAGTCAGGTTACACAGGGTAACCCTCTGGCGATGCTTGCACTTCCACTCTAGTGGATGACACAGCAGGTGCTGCAGTCCACCAGTGGCATTTAACTTTCAGGCACTTTCTACATCTTATACTAGGAACGTATAGGCAATTTAATTGCACCACTCAGGGTTAAATTAATTTTGACATGTTTAATGGGGGAACACTGACACCTTAATCCTGCTTATCCAGGGTAAAGTGCACAGAGTTCTAATATAAGCAAAACAAATGAGATAAAAATTATGGGTATCATGGAAAAGATGGTCAGTTCCTACAGATATCCTCTATTCAGCAGTTTGACTTGTAGTACAATTGCATGTTTGTCATAATCAGCGAAGAAAGTGCAATTATGTCGCAGTCTTAAAAACTGTCAAAAGTTAAGGCTATTATTTAAAACGTCTGGGTAAGCACCATTCTAGTGAAGCAAAGAATGTTTTTTGTTGGCATTATGTAAAGATGAGTATATGGTTTATCCTCCAAAGATGTAATCCAGACTTCGAGAATTGTATTTTTATTTTATCACAATGACTTGTAAATCTCAATTTAGATTAACAAGTGTTAAGCCAGGCCTGTAATTTAACTATTTGAACTCCGTACCTCTCCAAATAGATAAAATGGCAAAGTGACACTACAATCTCACCTGTGAGAAAAGTGGTATTACTTTATTGGGAGCAAATTTCCCTTCAACATTTTCAAGTTAAATGATGACCATTCTTGGAGTGAAAATCGCTCCATGTAAATAAAGTGCCTTTGTAAATAATTTTTTTTTAAACATTGATACAGGTTTTTTTTCCGGTGATTTCTATCAGCTCTACTGTAAAATTAATTGGCACTGTAGATGATGCTCTATACATCCTAGATTACTCTCAACAACCAGGAAGGAATTTTGTTGAGGAATATTAGTAAAGAAAGATTACACATCAAGCTTCACACAAAGTACTCAGTTTATGGATCAAAAAATCAATGCCTTTGACCGAATAAATAGTATCGCTAGGGGTAGATCTACTAACACTTTGAGACAAGTTTGAATCACTAAAATGACGCAAACTGGTGCAAAAAGTAATTAGGATTTACTTCCTAGTGCAAAACTTGTTTTGCCCTGGAAAATAACCTTTATGCAACTCAAATTGACAGCATGTGCTACTTTGCATTACTTTAGGTCAAGGGGTGTAACATGGATGGTACATGGGTATTCCTATGCAGCCACCCATGATTTTTATGTAAAGCCCTATCTACTACCATTTGTAGATAGAGCTTTGCACCAAATTGGTCTTTCAGGCTGGCGTTACCCTGGAGAAATGTTTTTATTTCTCCAAACACTTTCAAACTATGCATGTGTGCTGTACTCTACATCACACATACTAAGGGGTCGATTCCGATTCGGGACGGAAAACATACCGACCGACTCGGTACGGGAATGTTGTCTGACCGACACGTACCGGCGCTGCCCGATCAGCGTAGTATGATGCAATGCATGTGAATTACGACCGACTCGTACAGAACACAAGCCGAACGACCGAACCGCACGGAAACCAGCTATCCGGCCGGGAAACTACGCGAATAGAACCGACCGACACGCACCAGGAATGAACCCGACAGAAACGTACCCGCGAACTCCGACCCGCACAGTACGATGCAATGCGTGTAAAACCAGACCGAGTCGCACGGAGCCCAAGCCGTATGACCGACACGCAGACAAAACCAAGCCGAAGCAACCCAATACTCCGCGACCGACGAGTACGCCGCACATGAAACCCATCTGGAACACAGCTTGAAAGACTCGGAGAAGCCCGCACGAGCCAACTGCAGCGTCCTACTCGGTCAGAAGAACGTCTCCTACATGCCCAAAACCCACAAAGGAAAAATACAAAAAAAAGGGCCAAACAAGCAATGACAAAGTCAATAAATACAGGGGTGAAAAAACATGGAACAAAGACACACCCACAACTCCACCCATATAAAGGCCACAAATCCCTACCATGATCCTTTGCAAATTCAACTGACCTGCCAGCACAGAACACCATCAGACAGCAACCACAGACACACCCACAACTCATCTATCACACAAGCCACACACCATTAGCACCTCCCAAATAGCACCCTCACATACACCCAGCAAAACCTACACTCACCCACCCTCACTTGCACACTCACACACACATCAATCCCCACCACCACCCATCACCATGCCCCCAAAGAAGAATCCAAAGTCCCTAGACAGTGAATTGGAAGTCCTGGTAGATGAAATCCTCAGGGTAGAGCCACAGCTGTTTGGTACATTGGTCCAACAGACCCCCATGTCGCAGAAAACCAAGATGTGGGAGAGGATCGTCGACAGGGTGAACGCACAATCACCATGTTTGCGCACAAAGGAAGACATCCAGAACAGGTGGTATGATGTGCGCAGGAGGGTCAAGGACCTACTCAAGAAGGATTATGCCTTGAGTAATCACACCGGCAGTGGCCCTCCTGCCAAACCAGTATACCTCAGGCCCTGGGAGGAGAAGGTGCGGGCCATCCTACCACCAGTGAGCGTATATGGACTATCAAACATCCCAGAGCCTGGTGAGTACACAACCAATATACCCAATATTGTGTGACAATACACACACATCACTGTCAAGGGGATAGTCAAACCATGCACCCTTAGCAAATCCACAGCAACCAAAAGATAATCATCCCAAGATGTGTATGTTAGTTAGATAAACACAATACATGCCATCTCATAGTGATATGTAACTGTGTCATGACATGTACAAACCTAACAACAAATAGAGCAAGGCAGTGGCACAAATCTAACCAACAAACACAGTCAGATATTTTGCCACCACTAGAACACCACCTCACAGGGAAGCTCACTGAAAGGAAGGAATTCTGTGTATGCTGGTGAAGTGAGTGTAGCCAATAGCATGATGGGAGTTGTAGTCACAGATATTGATCACCCTCACAATTGGCCCATCAACACCACTCTGAACCATGCTCACATCACAGGGAGTGGAAAAGAACTGATAAGATGGCTGACACTGGGTACTGCTTTGGGGAGCACAAGGCCCTGCTGGGAACTGTGCACCAACCAACAGCAGGACACCACTGACTGACATCCTGAAAGCCAACTTGCACTCCCTGCAATGGAAGCACGTTCCATGGTGGGATATCTGGCTGGGTGGGAAGGAGGACTGACAGCTCTGACCATAGTTACAAGCAGCTTTTCTCACACCCCCCCTTAACACAAACTCCACACAACTCACCTGGGAGAATGCAATGCCTCACACTCTAATTAAATATCCCACAAAGAACAACCACATTGGGTTATGCTGTGTGAAGCACAGGGACACTCTTGGGACTTGTAGCCAAACAAACGCCAGGACAACACTGTCAGCCATCCTGTCAGCACAGGCACACTACCCCACAGGGAAGCAGAGTCAAAAGGAAGGAAGTATGGGCATGCTGGGAAGGGGGGTGTAGGCAATAGCATGATGGGAGTGGTAGTCACAGCTCAACATCCCCCACCCACATGGCCCAGCAAGCTCACACTGAAGCATGCACACCTCATAGGCAGTGAAAAACCACTTCAAAGATGTCTGACACTGGCCTCAGCTGTGGGGAGCACAAGGCCCTGCTGGGAACTGTGCACCAACCAACAGCAGGACACCACTGTCGGCCATCTTGCCATTGCTGTCACACTCACACACAGTGAAGTCGACTCAAAAGGAAGGAAGTATGGGCATGCTGGGAAGGGGGGTGTAGGCAATAGCATGATGGGAGTAGTAGTCACAGATATTGGTCACCCTCACAATTGGCCCATCAACACCACTCTGAACCATGCTCACATCACAGGGAGTGGAAAAGAAATGACAAGATGGCTGACACTGGGTACTGCTGTGGGGAGCACAAGGCCCTGCTGGGAACTGTGCACCAATAAACAACAGGACCACACTGTCAGCCATCTTGCCATTGCTGTCACACTCACACACAGTGAAGTCGACTCAAAAGGAAGGAAGTATGGGCATGCTGGGAAGGGGGGTGTAGGCAATAGCATGATGGGAGTTGTAGTCACAGATATTGGTCACCCTCACAATTGGCCCATCAACACCACTCTGAACCATGCTCACATCACAGGGAGTGGAAAAGAACTGACAAGATGGCTGACACTGGGTACTGCTGTGGGGAGCACAAGGCCCTGCTGGGAACTGTGCACCAACCAACAGCAGGACACCACTGTCAGCCATCTTGCCATTGCTGTCACACTCACACACAGTGAAGTCAACTCAAAAGGAAGGAAGTATGGGCATGCTGGGAAGGGGGTGTAGGCAATAGCATGATGGGAGTTGTAGTCACAGATATTGGTCACCCTCACAATTGGCCCATCAACACCACTCTGAACCATGCTCACATCACAGGGAGTGGAAAAGAACTGACAAGATGGCTGACACTGGGTACTGCTGTGGGGAGCACAAGGCCCTGCTGGGAACTGTGCACCAACCAACAGCAGGACACCACTGACTGACATCCTGAAAGCCAACTTGCACTCCCTACAATGGAAGCACGTTCCATGGTGGGATATCTGACTGGGTGGGAAGGAGGACTGACAGCTCTGACCATAGTCACAAGCAGCTTTTCTCACACCCCCCCTTAACACAAACTCCACACATCTCACCTGGGAGAATGCAATGCCTCACACTCTAATTAAATATCCCACAAAGAACAACCACACTGGGTTATGCTGTGTGAAGCACAGGGACACTTTTGGGACTTGTAGCCAAACAAACGCCAGGACAACACTGTCAGCCATCCTGTCAGCACAGGCACACTACCCCACAGGGAAGCAGAGTCAAAAGGAAGGAAGTATGGGCATGCTGGGAAGGGGGTGTAGCAATAGCATGATGGGAGTGGTAGTCACAGCTCAACATCCCCCACCCACATGGCCCAGCAAGCTCACACTGAAGCATGCACACCTCACAGGGAGTGAAAAGCCACTTCTAAGATGTCTGACAATGGTGCTCTGTTGTGGGGAGTACCAGGCCCTGCTGGGAACTGGGCACCAACCAACAGCAGGACACCACTGACTGACATCCTGAGAGTTAACCTGCACCCACTGCAAGGGTGGCATGCTTCATGGTGGGATAACTGGGCTGGGGGAGAAGGAGGTCCGGATGTCAACCAAATACCACCAATGCTGGTCATGCACACACCTCAACATCCACATTGAAATGCATCAGGTTGGCAGGACAATGAGCCACACCAATATCAACCTCTGACTGTGACAACTTAGGACAATGCAATGTACAGGGCCGCATCCAGAAGTACAGTCACAACTGTCATGTGTTTGAACCATTGATGCCTGCAGAAACATAACATACATTGTGTGTCTCTTCCAAAAACAGGTGATGATGGGGACACAGCAGCAGATGAGAAGGAGTCCCTGTCCCAGGCTCCGGTGGCCCCTGAGCTTTCTGGTGTGGAACAGCCTCTGCCCTCATCGGATGGCGAAGACCAACCTGGCACCTCCGGTGTGAGTCATCATGCAGCACCAGCAGGACCACCATCTGCACCCCCTGCACCCATTCCTCCAACATCTGGCAACACACAGACCACCCCCGCCGACACGGACAGACCAAGAACACTGAATGACAACAGCACAGGGACCCCAGCCCACCGTGAAGCAATGGACAACAACCCCAGTACCAACCCCCAAGGGGGCCTAGGGTCACCTGTGCGTGCCACCACAGGTCCCGCACGTGTGGCCAGGGGTGGTGGGAGGGGTGGTAGGCAGAGGTAGCTGTTTGCAGAGGGGTCTGGACTGCATGATGACCCACAACTGGTACGCATTGCTGATGCGTACCAGAATAGCACCGGAGAGGTCAGCCAGGTAGTGGGGATCCTCAAGGACATTCAACAGCAGCAGGCTGCCCATCATGCCCGCTTGGACTCCCATATGTCCCGTGTGGAGACACACATGTCTGGCATGGAGTCCAAGTGGGACACATTGGAAGAACTGACAGCGGTGCAGAGGGACATATTGACATGCCTCCGCCAGATTAGCACCAACATGTCCACACCTCCCTCTGTGCCCACAACATCTGGTGCTGCAACAACTGCAACTGCCACAGGGAGGGAGGATGACTCTGGTGGAGAGTCCTCTGCACCGCAGCGGCCTGCATGTGAGGGTCCCCCCAGAAAGAAGAGGGGTCGTCCGAAGAAGGACAACTGAGAGGCCGATGGCCATGTACATCCCCCAGGAACCCAACACCTGTTCTGGAAATTCTCCTTTGTGTGCAAACTGTTCACCCTGTCGAATGCAACCCAACTCTCCCACGTGACATGGGGAGTTTAAGTTGGACTAATGTATCAGATGACTGTGGACTTTATTCAGGACATTTCTGCTACCAACACTTCCAACTCATCTGGGAACTTTGGATTCCAATCCCAATGTACAGCACCCACCATCCTGTCCACTATTCTCACACATGTATGTAAATAAACTCAGTAATACACCATACTTGCCTCTGTTGGGATTCCAACGTTGTTTTTGTCATGGAGATGATGATCTGCTAAATGACACTGTGCATGCTAACTGCTACAGCAAGTTCAACACCGTCATGTGAGTCATGGCGACGTGACACATATGAGGGAGACACACCACTAGGGCTACACAACACATACACACCAGGGCCATCTGACTCATCGCCTACACTGATGTTGTCAGGAAATACAGTGGAATGCACAGACACCACACCTATTCAGAGTCTGTGTTAACTAGCCCACAGGTGCAGTAAGCAAATGTCAGTCAGATGTGTGACCACAGACAACGCACATCCCAAAGTGAAGCACAGGTTTATTACACATTTGCAACATGTTGTTTCCACTACAGATGCAAGGTAATCCCACGTGGCAGTGGCCACACAGTCAACAAGTGTAGAAGAAATAAAGTCCAGGGGTGTGTGGCACATCACCTGTAGGGAAACGACTGCTTCCACCCTGAAAGCTGAATCATGGTGTCGGGGGATCCGAGTTGACCAAACAACTCTGAAAGTACCCTGTGAAGGACAGACATGACACACAGTCAAAAGCACTGAAGAACAGGACAGAACTGCAATACTCATGCCCAATACATGTCACAAGATACCTACACAAAACCAAGTTAGCATGTCAACACTGTTGGGGAGTACAGACTACCTGTAAGGACACATCGCTGCACGCATCCAGTCAAGTAGCACATGGCCACACTCAAACAGCAACAGAGCACCACCAACACATATCATGCAAACTCAAATCATTGACATGACATCTCTGGATACTCACATTCAGCTGAAGAAGTTGGTGATGAGCTGTGTGCGGACATCTCCCTCATCATCATCATCATCACTGGCATCGTGGCCCAGGCCAGGATCCTCCACAGGTGGCGGATGTTGGTCATCGTCATCCAGGATGAGAGGCAACTCCTTCCGCAGGTTGTGTAGCATGCAGCAGACGATGAAAATCTTGCACACCTTTGCTGGGGCATATGGGAGGGCCCCTCCTGTCTTGTCCAGGCAGCGAAAGCGGCCCTTCAGGAGACCAAATGTCCGCTCGATCACTCTCCTGGTCCGACCATGTGCCTCATTGTAGCGCATCTGGGCTGGTGTCACAGGGTTCCTGAGGGGTGTCAGCAACCACGGCATGTTGGGGTAACCGGAGTCACCTACATACAGACAATTGCACATTAGCTGAGTTGGAAAAGAGGGTGGAATACAACATTGCAGAACACACACAATGGTACAAAGTCAGTACACACCGACAAGCCAGGCACGCTGGTTCTGCATCTGTGACATCATTCTCGGGATGCGACTACTCCTCATCACGTAGGCATCGTGTGCAGAACCGGGGAAACGTGCACACACATGTGAGATGCTCATATCTGCAAGACATACCACCAGAGCATTGATAGAATGGTAATGTTTCCTGTTCCTGTATGTCTGCTCATGTGCCTGTGGTGGTACCAAAGCCACATGTGTCCCATCAATGGAGCCAATGACATGTGGCATCCTCCCCAGGGCATAGAAGTCACTCTTGACGTCAGTGAGTTGTTGACGTTTAGGGAAATAGATGTACTGGTTCAGGTATCTCAACATTGCCTCCAAAACATTGCGTAGCACATGGCTGAACATGGTCTGTGACATCCCACCAGCAGACGCCCCAGTGTGTTGAAAGGTACCGGTGGCAAAGAAGTGTAGGGCTGCCATCACCTTCACCTTGGGGGTCAGCGCTGTAGGGTATGGCCGGCCAGGTTGCAAATGTGGGGCCAACTGCACCGCCAATTCCTCAATCAGCGGCCTGTTGAAGCGGTACCGTCGGATGCAGTCACGTTCATCCATGGTTGCAAGGTCAGGGAATGGTCTATGGACAGCTGGTGCCCTGCAGCGCATAGGTGAACAAAGAAAGATTGTCAGTCACCCCACATATGTGGCATTGACCATACTCAATATCACATGGTACATCATTACGAGACACAAGTACTTGATGTGTGTGCCATTCTGTATGGACATATATGGCACCTACATGGCCAACATCTAACATCACAGTTCAACATGTGTTGACAACAAGTTCCAGGTTGTGCTATGGGAAATCATTAGGCTGTGTCACAGTACCCATGTACTGCTGTCACGTTCCAAACACACACCACAGTGACAAGTGAGGACAGATGTGCCACAGGCATCACAGCTCATTGACAGGTAGATTCCCAGGGACCCTGTATTGCCACATGGACACTGGCATGACATGGCGTATCATGTACACGTCAGCAAAACAACCATGACTCCCACAGGTAGTGGCCCCTGTTGCCTCTGCATGACAGACATGGACGTCTGTGACACACACACGCAAAACATCAAAGTCGATGCACAAACAACGTGGATGTGGAGACTGTCTCCCATTGTGCACATGGAATCAGAGACATCTGAAACACAACATGCACACAGACTGTGGAGGGCCATCACTATTGTGGCAATGGGTCACCCTGTGACGTACATACCATCCCACATGGGACTCAGGGTGTATGTGACATAACATACACATACACAACCTGGAAATGTGACCATGCCATATGCTCTGAACTGAACAGTTGCACATCACAGTGGTCATGTGCACAACACACAAAGGATTCTGTCCCCATGAACACGTGCACAGCCTGGGAGTGGCTGCCCCCAAGTGCCACCAAAAAAACCACATGTTGACCCCCATACACACACAGGTAATGCAGCCTTACATGCCTTAGGATACCGTGTGGACAGGCTGTGGTGTTGTAGGTGTGCCCCTGAGTCCCTGGCAAGTAATTGTGGCTGGCATACGTTCACCAGTGACAACCATGGTGACATATGCGAGTGACTTGTACAGGGACGTGTCGTACAGCAATGGACTGATCCGTGCGCACGCATTGGCCATTGCATATGATGTGGACGGATGCGTGTTGTCATCCGAAATACGCGTTGTACAGCAATGGACCGATCAATGCACACGCATTGGCCATTGCATATGATGTGGACGGATGCGTGTTGTTTTTCAAAATACGCGTTGTACAGCAATGGACCGATCGGTGCACACGCATTGGCCATTGCATATGATGTGGACGGATGCGTGTTGTTTTTCGAAATACGCGTCGTAAAGCAATGGTCCGATCGGTGCGCACGCATTGGCTATGGCCTGACATGGTAACGGACGCGTTTTCGAAGCTTTAACGAGTCGGATGCAGTGAATTCAGTTGGCCAGCCACAACAATGTTGCAAATTCATGGGTGTCATGAAGTTGAACTTTTGAAGGATGCTGTGGGCGTGTATAAGTGGTGCAATTCCATGGATTGGCCAGATTCAGAAGATGCAAACGACTTGGACCTATCACTTTGGACACATGAGACAGTATCTGCCTCTGCAGCACACATATAATGCTGGCTGTTCCCCTGAGAGCTCACTTGCCTGCACTACAAGCTCCATGGGATCTGCACATAGGTTAATGCATAGGTCACTGATCCCTTGACTGTGCACAATGTTGTATGAAACATTGAGGTGCAGGCAGCTTTGGTTCATTCTCATCAGACGGTGAAGTGCTCATGTGTATGGATTTGTGTTTGCAGTCACTCAAATGTCTCATTTGATTGACGTGGGATCATCTCAGTCCTCATGATGTGGGTGGCCAGGGGTGCACATGTGCACCTGTCAGCTACAGGGCTTAGAAAAACTTCCATGATTGTGACACAGTGCAGACTGGTGTTGTGTGTATGCACTGCCCCGTGACAGGAGACAGTCATGACTGACTTGCCAGACAGGCCTGTGCCATGACATTCCAATCGCAAAGGGTGATCCAGCAGTGGTGTGATATGTCCTGCATGCACACCATTGTCGCATTGTCTATCAGGACATGAGGACATCATTGTGTCTGGTGATGGAAGCAAAACCCGCATATCAACAGAGACTTTGCCCATCACTTTTCCTGACACATGTACTGAGTCAGTGGCAGGAGATGGCATGTGTTTGGAGTGACACATTTCCATATGTTCTCTTGGATGTCCAACAACTGTGTATGTGGTGCATGTGTGCACATATGATTAGTCGCATACAACAGGCAGCAGACAGATGGGTGCATGGACAAGTAGGATATGTGTGGCATGACTGACTGTCAGGCAGACAATGGGCTTCTTCAAATCAGTGTCAGCACTTATTGCAATGTCTAGCAAATGATGGCAGGGCTTGCTCTGTGATGTGCTGTACTTACTGTGGTGTGTGTGGTCAGTACAGGTGACTAATGTTGCTCTGTTTATCCTGATTGTTTGCAGGTACATCCATGGCCACAGGAGGAGACAGCTCCACGGACCAAGAGGAGCGGCAGAGCCAGACTGGGTCCACTGCAGGGGAGAGCGAGGGACCCAGTGGCACGGAGGGTGAGGGGAGCCACACTGAGGAGACCTCAGCTACAACCACCTCGGCTGGGGAAAACAGCACTTCCAGTGAGGACTCCCTTGTGGAGGCGGGTGTCAGCAGACCAGAGGCAATGTCAAGCAAGTCTGTCCCCGCCACCACCACCATCTCCACCCTCCCATCTGCTTCCATCCCACATGTCCGTGGAGGCTCCCGTGTAGGGGAGCGTGTCTCCTTCATGCCAGGCACCGCACCCCTGCCTCTGTCCCCCTGCTGCCCTGAGTGTGGAGTCTGTGGACTTGCTGAAACAGATCCATGTAGGGCAGACATCAATGCTGAGTGTCCTCCATGCACACACGGGTCTGTTGACACAACTGGTGTCATTCATGGAGGGCATGTCATCTGGCATGTCTGCCCTACATCGGACCAATCAGTCCATGGCCTCCTCACTGACGGCAGCAGTGTCCCTCCTGCAACAGTCCCTCACCCCTCCTACCTCTGCCCCATCCACAATCCCCAGCACCCTACCTGTCCCAAGCACACACACACCGGCACCGGCACGCACCAGCACAGACACAAGCAGCACACAGACACACAAGCCAAAATCCAGACGCACACGCATGCACAGTCAGGGGACTGATACCTCACTCACAGGGGATGGGGCCCAGACACACACACACGCATCCACGAGCACTCCGCAGTCCTCAGATAACTCTCCAAAACCCCTTCCCTTGCCTCACCTGCAACGCCCCCCTCCCAGAAGCTCTTCCTCTGTGAGCTTGGCCTCTTCCCCACTGATACATCTGACACGAAGTCCAGGCGGAAGAGGCGACCACCACACACAGAGGGGAGTGCCCCTCACACCCGGACACCCTCCCCCAGGCACAGGCAGACTGAGGACCCCATTCGAAAGTCCCCCGGACCAGGAAGGGCAAGACCCCACCACCACCACCACGCAGCTCCACCACACAGTCTCTCTCCTCCATCCCCCAGTCCACCACTCCACAGGTTCCACCGCCACACCCTGCCCCAGGTTCCCCCACACACCGATACCGCATCCCCAAACTGCTTAGGCCCTCCCCCTACCACTTGCTCTTCCACCCCCAAACCAGACGCTCTGCCTGTTTGTGCCACTGGTGTGGAGACCGGGTCCCCCCCCTCTGTCCTGCCCACCTCATCTGCCCCCCCTTCCACTCCCTTGGAGTTATGCACTGCAGTGGAGTTCACAACCACCCCGTCTGACTCGGGCACTGCAGTGGGGACCCAGTCCACTCCATCTGACCGGCCCACTGCAGTGGTTGCAGCACCCACACCATCTGACTTGTGCCCTACAGTGGTGCCGGCCCCCACTGAGTCAGACACCTCCACTGCAGTTGCCGGTGACACTCCTGCACCCACCACCCCTTCACTGCCTCCTTCTGGCATCCCCTGATCCTGTCCCTGCGGTGCCTGGCCTGCCCCTTATATGCCCCTCCGAGGGGGATGTCCCCTGTCCGTACCAGTGCAGGCAAGCAATGGGTGACAAGTTGTCACATATCACCCTGTTGGGACTGTGTATTTGGACTGGCCATTGGCCTTAGTTTCTTTTGGACTTAAAATTTTAGTTTAACATTTGCTGAATAAAGCCTCTTTTTGTATACTTGTGGTTTTTCTTTGGATGTACATGATGTAGATGAGTAGCATCATGCATTTGCAGTTGTAAAAGTGTTCAGATCTGGAAAATGAAGTGTTGCTGTGATGGACTCCATGTGGTCCATGGGATATGTGTCCTAATGTAGTCTGGATCTATAGCATCCTTTGCTGCAGTCTGAGGGTGTAATGTTCAGCATTTGACACAGGGATGTACATTTTGCATTTGTAAATTAACATCTTTGGCTTACACTGATGCACATCTGGTGGGCTTAGCACTGTTCAATGTTTCTATTTCCTTGACTCTGTGCCCATCTCCACTGGACATGCAGTTTAGCACATCAATGTTGAAGGACTCATCTGTGTATACAGTGCAACTTGCTTGACACGTGTTTTGGGTGTATGCAGATGACTGATGGGACACTCCCGTACCCAGGCTGATGTGAGCAGAGCCTTCAGTGTGTTGTAGTTGTTGACTCACTGACCGAGTGTTCTGCTGACATGTTTGAGTCATGCACAGACAAGGTTAGGCACAGCGGACCTTCCACAGGAGTGGAGTGCCATCATGGCAGTGTGTAATCCCGTGACATTGCCTGGGCCCGTGTTGTGTGTTGTGTGAGCATGTCTGTGTGTGTTCCCTTCCCTTTTCCTACACAGGCTGTGTCCCTAGGGATGTTCCTGTTTGTGATGCTTGCTGAGTTGTCCTGTGTTCATCCAGCATCTTGGACCTGATTTCTCCGGTATGTGGGTGCATGGCAAACTAATGTTCATCAGGTTGTCATCCCTAGTTGTCTTTGTTGTCAGGGCTGGGGATGTGGGCAAACGCAGATGGGACACAGTCAGGATTCCCCTTGGTACTTGTTGGTTACACAAGTCATGTAATTTACAGTTTGTGGTAGCTTTCAGTGATTGTGACACATTGTGTGTGTGACTGCTGCCACTCCTCAGGGTCAGAGCTGCAATGTTGGAAGTTGTCTATGTGTGTTCTTTGTGGGTCACCTTGGCTTCTTCATTGGTGTGTGATTGTGGCCGGGATCCCATTGATTGGGGTGGATTTCACGTCTTGCCCATGTACGGCGTACTGTGCAGTGTGTCAGACATTCACGAGTCTTGTTGACTGGCCATGTGTGATGGGTTTCTGCACCTTAGTTCCCACCACCACCCCAGGGATTGTCATGGGTGCATGTGCAATGTCACCAGTCCATGTGAGCTTCATTGCTGCACATTGGTGGAGATCAAGGTGTGTGGTGTTGAGTGTGTGCAAATGTGAGTTGTTGCAAGGCTAGACCCCTACCTCCATATTGGCCTTGGCTGACAGGCCGTGCTGATTTATTTGTGCTTGTGTAGGTGTGATGGTAGTTAGTTGCTCAGGACACATGGCTGTGGTTCACAGTGTGAACGACATCTACCTTTGTCATCACAGTGGGATTATCATGCAGGCTAGTGTCACCACAATGTGGGGTCCCTGGGGGTAGTGCTGTGGTGGGTCTGTCTCTTGCTGTGTTAGTTGCTGTTCCTACAAGCTTGTGTGACATGTGTAATTTGGGCTCCCTCTCATCTAACAATGCCTGATTGCCCACATAGGGGAATCCGATCCATGAGTTACTTTTGTGTGGCACTGTATACACATCTGTGTAATTGGGATTCAGGCCTCCTCATGTGTTGTGTGGTTGCCTGGGGACACTGGCACACCCCCATCACCTGTTGTGTTTGATATGCAGTGTGAGGCTGCCTGTTTGTGTTTGTGCATCTGCACCACTGCATTGGCATATCTTTAGTGTGCCATTGGCTGTATGTTGTTTTGTGGATTTCCCCTGCTGTCCCTGGGACTCCTAGGTCATCAGTCAGCACAATAATCATGGTTTGTATGTCCCATTGCTGCCATGGTATGGTATTTGTTCACCTCACATCTACAGTCTCCACAGGATATCTACATTTGTGTGTCCATTGGTGCAGATATGTGGGTCTGCATTATGATGGTCACTTCTGTCATTGTGTAATTGATAAATGTTGACAATGTCAGCCCCCATGGGTGATGTTTGTCTGCACATGGCCAAGGTATGTTTTATTTGCACTGCACTGTTTGCCTCACCCAATCTATGTTGCTATGGGACACAACCACTACTTTGCCACTGATGTGTTTGTTGTTGTGTGACCAGGAATCATCCATGCTGTTTGGCAGTTGCAGCTTTTTCCATGACAACACTTACCTTTTGGTCACTGTGATGATGGGGGTTTAGACCCCATTGCCACAATGTTCAAAATGTGCTTCAGCTATGGACCCCACACTTACCTTTTGGTCACTGTTATGATGGGGGTTTAGACCCCATTGCCACAATGTTCAATTGGGCTTCAGCTATGGACCCCACACTTACCTTTTGGTCACTGTGATGATGGGGGTTTAGACCCCATTGCCACAATGTTCAAAATGTGCTTCAGCTATGGACCCCACACTTACATTTTGGTCACTGTGATGATGGGGGTTTAGACCCCATTGCCACAATGTTCAAAATGTGCTTCAGCTATGGACCCCACACTTACATTTTGGTCACTGTGATGATGGGGGTTTAGACCCCATTGCCACAATGTTCACAATGTGCTTCAGCTATGGACCCCACACTTACCTTTTGGTCACTGTGATGATGGGGGTTTAGACCCCATTGCCACAATGTTCAATTGGGCTTCAGCTATGGACCCCACACTTACCTTTTGGTCACTGTGATGATGGAGGTTTAGACCCCATTGCCACAATGTTCAAAATGTGCTTCAGTTATGGACCCCACACCTACATTTTGGTCACTGTGATGATGGGGGTTTAGACCCCATTCACACAGTGGTCATGGTCTGCTTGCATTGTGGAGGCCACCCACATTTATGTGTGACACATGTGATAGGGGGTCACATTGTATGTTCAATGTCATGTTCAGTGTTGTAGGCATTTGACACAGACTACACACTCTTGTCATGATGTTGGGGGGATGTCTTTTTCTGACATTCCTTATGTTGGAGTATGCTGGTTGTGTCATGCATTACCCGTCCTATGAGTGGGGATGGTAGTAGTGGTAGGCATCCAGGCCCCCATGAGTAGGGGTGGTGGTAGTGATAGGCATCCAGGCCCCCATGAGTAGGGGTGGTGTTAGTGGTTTTCATCCATCCCCCTATGAGTGGGGATGGTAGTAGTGACAGGCATCCAGGCCCACATGAGTAGGGGTGGTGGTAGTGGTAGGCATCCATCCCCCTATGAGTGGGGATGGTAGTAGTGACAGGCATCCAGGCCCACATGAGTAGGGGTGGTGGTAGTGGTAGGCATCCATCCCCCTATGAGTGGGGATGGTAGTAGTGACAGGCATCCAGGCCCACATGAGTTGGGGTGGTGGTAGTGGTAGGCATCCAGGCCCCCATGAGTAGGGGTGGTGTTAGAGGTAGGCATCCATCCCCCTATGAGTGGGGATGGTAGTAGTGACAGGCATCCAGGCCCCCATGAGTAGGGTGGTGGTAGTGGTAGGCATCGATTCCCCTATGAGTGGGGATGGTAGTAGTGACAGGCATCCAGGCCCCCATGAGTAGGGGTGGTGGTAGTGGTAGGCATCCATCCCCCTATGAGTGGGGATGGTAGAAGTGACAGGCATCCAGGCCCCCATGAGTAGGGGTGGTGTTAGTGGTAGGCATCAATCCCCCTATGAGTGGGGATGGTAGTAGTGACAGGCATCCAGGCCCCCATGAGTAGGGTGGTGGTAGTGGTAGGCATCGATCCCCCTATGAGTGGGGATGGTAGTAGTGACAGGCATCCAGGCCCCCATGAGTAGGGGTGGTGGTAGTGGTAGGCATCCATCCCCCTATGAGTGGGGATGGTAGTAGTGACAGGCATCCAGGCCCACATGAGATGGGGTGGTGGTAGTGGTAGGCATCCATCCCCCTATGAGTGGGGATGGTAGTAGTGACAGGCATCCAGGCCCACATGAGTAGGGGTGGTGGTAGTGGTAGGCATCCAGGCCCCCATGAGTAGGGGTGGTGTTAGTGGTAGGCATCCATCCCCCTATGAGTGGGGATGGTAGTAGTGACAGGCATCCAGGCCCCCATGAGTAGGGTGGTGGTTGTGGTAGGCATCGATCCCCCTATGAGTGGGGATGGTAGTAGTGACAGGCATCCAGGCCCCCATGAGTAGGGGTGGTGTTAGTGTTAGGCATCCATCCCCCTATGAGTGGGGATGGTAGTAGTGACAGGCATCCAGGCCCACATGAGTAGGGGTGGTGGTAGTGGTAGGCATCCATCCCCCTATGAGTGGGGATGGTAGTAGTGACAGGCATCCAGGCCCCCATGAGTAGGGGTGGTGGTAGTGGTAGGCATCCAGGCCCCCATGAGTAGGGTGGGTGGTAGTGGTAGGCATCCAGGCCCCCATGAGTAGGGTGGTGGTAGTGGTAGGCATCCATCCCCCTATGAGTGGGGATGGTAGTAGTGACAGGCATCCAGGCCCACATGTGTAGGGGTGGTGGTAGTGGTAGGCATCCAGGCCCCCCTGAGTAGGGGTGGTGGTAGTGGTAGGCATCCAGGTCCCCATGAGTAGGGTGGTGGTAGTGGTAGGCATCCAGGCCCCCATGAGTAGGGGTGGTGTTAGTGGTAGGCATCCAGGCCCCCATGAGTAGGGTGGTGGTAGTGGTAGGCATCCATCCCCCTATGAGTGGGGATGGTAGTAGTGACAGGCATCCAGGCCCACATGAGTAGGGGTGGTGGTAGTGGTAGGCCTCCGGGCCCCCCTGAGTAGGGGTGGTGGTAGTGGTAGGCATCCAGGCCCCCATGAGTAGGGTGGTGGTGGTGGTAGGCATCCAGGCCCCCATGAGTAGGGGTGGTGTTAGTGGTAGGCATCCATCCCCCTATTAGTGGGGATGGTAGTAGTGACAGGCATCCAGGCCCCCATGAGTAGGGTGGTGGTTGTGGTAGGCATTGATCCCCCTATGAGTGGGGATGGTAGTAGTGACAGGCCTCCAGGCCCCCATGAGTAGGGGTGGTGTTAGTGGTAGGCATCCATCCCCCTATTAGTGGGGATGGTAGTAGTGACAGGCATCCAGGCCCACATGAGTAGGGGTGGTGGTAGTGGGAGGCATCCATCCCCCTATGAGTGGGGATGGTAGTAGTGACAGGCATCCAGGCCCCCATGAGTAGGGGTGGTGGTAGTGGTAGGCATCCAGGCCCCCATGAGTAGGGTGGTGGTAGTGGTAGGCATCCAGGCCCCCATGAGTAGGGTGGTGGTAGTGGTAGGCATCCATCCCCCTATGAGTGGGGATGGTAGTAGTGACAGGCATCCAGGCCCACATGAGTAGGGGTGGTGGTAGTGGTAGGCATCCATGCCCCCCTGGGTAGGGGTGGTGGTAGTGGTAGGCATCCAGGCCCCCATGAGTAGGGTGGTGGTAGTGGTAGGCATCCAGGCCCCCATGAGTAGGGGTGGAGTTAGTGGTAGGCATCCAGGCCCCCATGAGTAGGGTGGGGGGTAGTGGTAGGCATCCATCCCCCTATGAGTGGGGATGGTAGTAGTGACAGGCATCCAGGCCCACATGAGTAGGGGTGGTGGTAGTGGTAGGCCTCCGGGCCCCCCTGAGTAGGGGTGGTGGTAGTGGTAGGCATCCAGGCCCCCATGAGTAGGGTGGTGGTGGTGGTAGGCATCCAGGCCCCCATGAGTAGGGGTGGTGGTAGTGGTAGCCATCAGGCCCCTATGGGTGTGTATGGCATTGGTGATAGCCATCCCGCCCCTATGGTTCGGCTGTTGCTAGTGTACGTCATTTCTGCATCCCTATGTGTGTGTGACATATGTCGGGTACGTGTCGTTTGTTTGTGTAGTGGGTGTTTGACTTACCGTCTGCGCCGTACGCGTCCGTACCGGTTCCGGTAATAGATGTAAAGTATTGGTAGGACCTGCGCGATGGGATTCATGGTTGGGTCGTCTCGTTCGGGTTTCTCGTGGCTTCGACTCATACTCGTCGCTGGCTTGTTCGTCTCGTAGCCGTGGATCGTCTTGTGGTGCGAATCGGAGCTTATGTGCAGCTCTCCCGGATGCTCTGACGTGCCGGACTTAGCGACGGGTTCGGCGCGTACGGAAGGCGCATCGTACTAGTCCGGCCGGAAGGTGCTGTATATTTACTTCCGTGCGACTCGATTCGGCGTTTACGGATCCGGCTCGGGTGGGGAACAGGAGCTGGAATGGGTACGTACGGCTGGGTCGGAATCTGAGCAGTTATGCGCATCGTACTTGCTCGTTCGGACGACTGTTCGAATCGGTCCGGAAACACGCGTTCGGCTTGGTTTTTTTCCGGACGAATAGTGTTAGGTGCGCTTCCGGCCGAGATCGGAATTGACCCCTAAGTGGGAAATGTGGTACACTGTGTCTACGCATATTATTTTGTACATGAAGGGTACCCTTTCAGTAAAAATCCTATGATTGATATCACACACATATTTGTGCCCTATGATGCAAGGGTGTGTGTCTGTTGATGCATGGTAGCCTAAAGTGCACCAGCACAGGGAGAGAAGAAAACAGCTGCAAATTTTAATAGATATGGTATTGCTCTACCCTCTCCCTATCACACAGCACAGTGCAGCAACTGTGGTTCCTGTGCTGCGTTGTGTCAAAAAGTTGGCAAATCTGGCCCAATGCATCCTGTACGTAGGTGTTTTCAATCACTATTTACCTGAAGAAAAAAATCCACATATTTTGAAAGTGGTTCCAGAGGCCTATCAACCTCAGGAATATTTGGCTATCCCGTGGACTTTGCTGTTTTCTTTTATGAATCTTAAGTAACCCACACATAAGTTGAATAGAAGGTGTTGGATTGTTGAGAAAAAAAACATTTCTCTGAAATCAAACTATTTTCCAATGCTCTCTCAGTGACCTTGCCACTTTGACAATATCCTTGCCAAAGAATCACTTGAATATCTTTGATTTTATCCTGTTATCTTAACCTAAGGTGCTTTTCCTTTCTGAAACAGCAGCAGCCATTACCCCAGGTTACTCTATTACACATCATTACAAGTCTGCACTAAATTCATTCAACCCTCACAAGAGCTCTGCTGCAATCTTTCTGATGTCATTTGCAACAACATTTGAGATATCCAAGCCTTTTTAAAATCCCAGTCTTCCTCTACTACATTACTCTGCACTCTAGAACTGATTGAGCCCTCAGGCAAATCTCCTCTCACTATATTTGATTACTTTTCCTTGAACCAAATGAGACATGCACTTCTATCGATCACTTCTGGCTCCCCCTCAGACCTGTGTCCTTCCCACATAATGGCGTTAGTCCTGGATATGTTTTTTTGTTTTGTTTTATTTCATGGAGATACCAACATAGGAGTAAAAAACAACAATGTAGGTATTAAAGAATATGACACTATGTCCTAATAATATACATATAGAGATCACTTTAAATATCCAGATGCCTAGCCAGTAAATGGAGCCAAATAGTTCAGCAGTTCCCACCTCCGTCCACCAGTACCGGTGTTGTGTAATATCTGGTATCCCTTGGGATCGTGTATCCCCTTCTCTTCGGCTGTCTTCGGAGAATTAACTCAGCCCGGGCAGGATCAGACAGAAGCAGTCGATCTGAGTGGGGGATACACGATTTCATGGGATACCACACTGAGCACACGCTATAAATTATCTACGTTTCTCTAATAATGGAGCCACAGCTGCACAAGAGACAGGAAGCAAATCGCAAGTAGTTCAAAGAACGTTAAATAAATGAACATTAAATGCATACACAGAGTCGAAGTGAAAGAATGGAATGCTTATTTTCCAAGCAAATCGCCACAAGTACAAAGAAAGAAAGGTGAAATTAATGAAAATTAAATAAATGCACGTCACAGTGAAAGAATGGAATAATTTTTTTAAGCAAGTGGCAAATAGTACAAAGAAGGAAGCCGTGAAATAAATGAAAATTAAATAAATACATGCACGGAGTCAGAGTGAAAGAATGGAATTTTTATTTTTTAAGCAAGTTGCAAGTAGTACAAAGAAGGAAGCGTGAAATGAATGAAAATTAAACATATGCACGGAGTCGGAGTGGAAGAATGGAATTTTTATTTTTTAAACAAATCGCACAGTAGTACAAAGAAGGAAACGTGAAATAAGTGAAAATTAAACATATGCACGGAGTCGGAGTGAAAGAATGGAGGGGCATATTAGCAAGACCCACGTTAAAATTATCGCCGTTTTAGCGGCAGGAAACTGCCGCTAAAACGGCGATAATGGGCTTGATAATATGCGTTATAGAATTCCAATAGAAGCCCAGGTTAGATGTGCAGGACATCTAACCTGGGCTTCTATTGGAATTCCATAACGCATATTAGCAAGCCCATTATCGCCGTTTTAGCGGCAGTTTCCTGCCGCTAAAACGGCGATAATTTTAACGTGGGTCTTGCTAATATGCCCGGAATTTTTATTTTTGAAGAGATGGAATCACATTGTAAATTAAAACATGAGGAGAGAGAATGACAGAGTAGGGAACATAGCTGCCAAGGTTTTAGATTGCTATGTGTGACATTCTCATAAATTTAGTGTAATTATGAGTGACATTTCAACAACTATGAGTGACTCTTTCTCGCAAGCAAAGTCAAGTAATAAAGATGAGGGAAGCATATAAATATCAGAAATTACACCCATTTCACCAAAGGGAAACTCTAAGAAGTTCTTAAAATTACTGCAAAGCACCAGCTCTGGAAGGGCACTAACCTAGTACTCGCTAGCCGCCCGCGACAGCAGCACGGGCATTGAGAAGGCTCAGGAGAGTGAGGCGCACACCTTACAGCCAGCCAGGATGCTGTTTGTTTCAAAGACAGTACGGTTTAATCAATCCGAATAAAAATGATAACTGAGGAGTGCAGCTGAGCGGTGTCAGCCCGGTTGGCACGCCACTACCTGCCCCACCCCGCAGCACCAGATCACACCAGCAGGCTGCAGCTGTACTAGAGCTACTGAAAACACCAGGCTCGTAAGTTACACAGCTGCTGGCCGTGCTGAAAGTTGGACCGGCACCATTACCGCTGCCCCTCATTACCATAACCAGGTATCAAGTTGTCGATGCTAGGGGCTGGACTCACTCCGCTAGGCAGGCACCAACAGACTGAGGCTCTAGGGAGGCCGCATCCATCCTGGTGATTGCTCCCTAGGGCTCAGCTTCCAGCTTGTTTATGTGTAGGCCTACTCACCTGCGGCAGTCTTGTGTGCAGGGGGTGTGCCCGGGCAGTCCTATGTGGAAGGGAAGTATGGAAGCGTGGATGCTGGGTGGAGAGTGGGCGAGTGTATGGGTTTCTCTGGTGTTTTTGGAGGGTGTGGGGGAAAGATTCTAGGTGTAGGCAGGTGTCTCATGCAGGGTCCCTTACTTCTTGTGGCGCTGCAGATAACTGTTGTTTATCTGCTGTTAAGCGCCGGTAGGGCAGCATGCCATTTTCGGGGTTAGGTGCTAAGTGCAGACCCCTTCATCCCTGTGGCGCCCATTACCTGCTGAGTGCGTGAGTATAATCCCTAACTTGTTTTTCTGGCCTGCTCTGTGGGAATTCAAGACCAAACTGACTGGGGAAGCTAGTACTGGCCCACGTGGAGCGAGTTTAAGTTTCAAGGTGGGGGCGCAGGTTCCCTTACCTGCTGCCGGTGTAGGCACACTCTCTCCGGGTGCTGCTGTCTTCGGAGTCGGCTGCAGCCGCGCTCCTCCAGGAGTCGAGTTGACGACTCCTTGCCGGCTGCGCCACAGCATGCATTCTGAGATGAGCTCAGTGCTGCCTGTCAGACACCACCAATTCTGCGGCTGTCTAGACTGGGACGGGACTGGCCAGGTGTCAAAAGACTGTCACATTATTCCATGACTGTCGCGTTTTCAGCTCGCACAGTGCCGGCTCTCCAATATATAAAGAGAGCAAGTCTCTTGATAGAAGCTGTGGGCCATAATTTTAACACTGACTGTGAGGTGCCATCACGTGACGAGTCTCACAGTGAGTCACATGGTTAACCTGAATGGATTGCGGGTGTCAAGGGGAAGTGAATAAACCTTGTTACATTGTAGCCTTGTAACCTTGTTACATTGTAGCCTCTGCTCTCAGCCTTCCTAAGCCAGCCCAGTCACAAGCTAAGCCTGCGCGATCAGAGCAAACCGTTGGCTGCAACCTGGATTTCAGTTTCTAACAGAGCACTAATAGCACTCTGGATTGATACTGAGGCACTACAAATACATGACTTTCCATTTCAGTGCGGTGATGCGGACCACCACACTGAAATGCGTTAGTCTAACGCCTGATGCGTGGTACTTGGCAGAGCTGAAGGAAACAATGGCAGAGATTAAAAAACCTAAAAGGATGAAACCCATCAATATGGGAGAAATATTAAAGTGTGAGGGATAGAAAAAAGGCAATGGGAAAAAGCAGGATAGGAAAATGGAGAAATAAAACATTTCAGATTATATACAATGAACAATTTACAAAACTGTTTTCAAAACATATAACGGACACTGTAAGTACAACAACAGTGATTGTTTCATTATATGCATACAGTTATAAGGCTGCCACCTTACTGGCATACCACTAGCCTGCATTTTATTTCTATGCCAATTAAAACAAGCATTGGCAAAGTTAATATGTTTTGCCTATAGAGAGTTATTTGTCTATGTTTTTAAGTAATGTTGTGTAGCAGCATGGCTGGAGTGCTGCATGAATGAAAGTAAAATAAGCATTTACAATGCAAATTGGTCTCAAATTTGTGAGAGTTAGAGGTATTGGCGCTGTAAATGACAATGTCTTTTACCCATGTGTTTTGAATTGGTGTGGAGTGGATATATGTGCTGTGGAGTGGAATTATGTGGGTTGGATTGGAATTATTAGTTGTGGAATTGTGTGGTGTGGAGTGGATTTGTTAAGTGGAATTATGTGGAATGGTGTGCAGTTAAAATATGTGGATCGTAATTATGTGATATTGAGTTGAGTGTACTGGAATTATGTGGAGTGTACTTGTGTGTCAGAGATTTTAATTATGTGATGTGCTGTTGAATTTTGTGGCGTGATATGGAATTATATGGTGTAGTTTAGATGTATTAGGTGTATTCTGTACTTGTGTTGTTGAGTTGAAATATGTGGTTTGTTGCCGAATTGTGTGGTGTGGAAGGAAAATGGTAGAGTTGAATTGTGTGGCTTGGAAGTGTGCAGCATTGAGTGAAATTATGCTGATTGGAATTATGTTGCATGGTGTGGAGTGTATTTGTGTGGATTGTGTTCCCAAGTTTTAAAATGATGAAACATAATTACGAAGAAAGGCAGCCTTTCATTGCACACAAATTTACAAAACCTTATTATGTGCAAAGACTTGTCCAAATATCTTAATGAAAACATGCAGAGTGAATCCCCAGTGACATTTGTGTTGAATAATTTGGGGGGGGGCTTGAACAATGTGGGGCGCTGTTTTGGTTGCAAATGGTGCTAGGGCTATGCACATCTGTGGGGGGGCATGCACCATATTCATCTAAACTTAGCTTGGCACATTTGTCAGGGAGTTCTGATTCTGGTGCTCCAAACCATGCACCCATAGATGTGTATGTGGTTCACAGGATTTTGAATTCACTGCTCAGTAGGCAACGAGCGGGTTGCTTGTAAAACTGTAAACTTATCAAATGCCAAAAGCTTGAGTGAGGTACAAAAACAAGCATAAACATTTATGCCAGATAAAAGAGGGAAGACACCCGCATCATTGCTTCTGACAGTGCAGAGTTGGGTTACTGGTATTCCTGACCTTTTCCTCGCTGCATTTTCGAGCTGTTGTTGCCTTGCTTACCTTTTGAGACGTGAGATGGTGGTTGGATCTCGCTTGGGACAGTCTTGTTTCTTTTATAATGATGCTGACCCGTGCCTGGCCTGCCTCAACACCAATGTGATTGTTTCATGTGTTTTTAGTTGGTGTGTTTGGGATGGTCGTTTGCCACTGGTGACTTAGATAAACTTCCAAAAACAATGAATCCCACTTTCTTCCCAAAGGCTCAGAAGAATGGCAATTTTATTATTATTGTACTTCCTAAGAAGTAGTCTTATTTAAGCAGGATTCTAGTTTTTCTGCACAATGATCCCTAGTCAGCTGGTCTGCTCAGTAGGTTATGTGTTCCCTGCTGTTATTACTGTGCGACCAGCCAGGTTGTATTCCAGCAGGGCCAGTTCAGCCTTGCATTCATCCAACATAGATAAAATGAGTAGCATTAAATTGGGTAACGTGTTATTACAGCACCTACAACTGCAAACCTCTGGCATTACATACTATAAAAAACTATTTCTCATCATCATTATTGTTATAAACCTCCTAGTCACAGGTTTGATAGTGGCAGGGCCAACTGTCTATTTCATAGTTCTAAAATCAGCTAAGTGAGTTGGGCAATAATGACCACTTGTTATTTACAGCGCTATAAACGATAAACACTTGCAAGCACTGTAAAAATAACCAGGTTCTTATTTGATGGTAAGGCCAATGAATACACCTAGCAGGTAATCTGCTTTAGATACCACCTATCCTCTTCTATTCGCAAAATCAAACAGAGAAGAAATGTGTGGATTTTATTTGCTCACATGGCTATCAGGCAACAGTGCAGAAAACAGATTGTGAGTCACAATGGTAACAGAAAGCACATTTGGGAAGAGGTGGGAAGGTGGGACGCCTGCCTGACAACAGACTGAGTCAAAAGCCATATCACCACTACTGCGGACAGATCGCAGCCGTAGTGGAGGGCACGCTATGGAATCTGGGCTCAGTGTGAAAAAGGTCTCATCTTCCAGAGTCAGTTTAAAAAACAAGGCAAGAGCAGGCCACTGCCTTAAGTCTAGAGGAGCAGAAGACCATCAGCATTATCATAAAATTAGCAAAGACTACAGGGAGTGAAGAGGCGCAAAATGTCACTTTGCCAAGGGTGGCAAAAATCCATGCAACAGCGCTGGTTAGCTTTCTCTGGTACCCACTGTTTCCCTTGGAGAGTTTTTGAATGGGAGAGAGGCCTGCAAAGCACTTTAAGGTGAACTACACAATGCATCTTATATGGTGGGGTTTCACAAATTTTCCAAAACTCCACACTATAGCTTGGAGAAACAAGGGATCATGTGCGTTAATAGTTACAGCTCTGAAACAACGTACAGGATCACTTCTCTAGAAGCAGTATATACTCACAAGCAAGCGAGGCACCGAGCGCGCTCAGTCTAAATCTCTCGAGTAACATTTCTATTTGTCTTTTGTGCTTCCGGTGACCGGTCTTTCAGGTGTAAACATAAGACCACATTGGCGGATCCCCCCCACTGCAATAATGCTCGCTTGAGCAGAAACATACCAAATAGACAGAGAAACACGCAGCGGTCAAGATGTCCGTCTGTTTGAAGCATGCAGTTTAAAGTGCAAATGAGTCCATGCTTAAAGTTGATGCTCGATGTGCCACACAGATGAATGGATAAAGCACTGCATGCTGTGCTGATCAAGTTGAAAAGAGCAGCGGAAGCGCGCATTGCGATGGCAGACCAGGAGGAACCATGAACGTGTGATAGCCAATCCGAAGGAACAATTAGTGAAATCGCCTGGGCATGAACCAAGCACCCAAAGGAGGGACAATTACAAGCAATGCACCAATAAAAAGGCAGTATTTCTGAAAGGCACAAAAATGAACGAATGGCAATCGATGGGCTTGGTTAAAGCCCATATTGTAGATACATCCTGCCTCGCAGAGCAGCGCATGCACTCTGACTCTAGGCTTGACCTAAAAAGGAGATATGATACAGTCGTAACCCTTTTTTTAAATTGCTGGCGGGGTAGGAGGGACTGCATCTTTAGGTTACCAGGAGGCTACTATTGGTACCCCTGGCCCAGATCAGAAACTTTAGAATTAGTGTATTCTTGGTTTCTCTCTATATCCCTGCCCCTCTTAAATTCTAGGGATGGACGATTATCAGGGACTCTCCTTTGGCGATGAAGTAGCAACAGATATTCTTAGGACACCATCTCTGCTAGGGACTGATGTCTGTGCCGCTTCCGGCAGCCAGTCAGATGACTGGATTTCCCTGTCCACCTTGAAACGCGAGTGGCTCAAGATAACTCTCCATGGAGCCATGATGACCGAGTATTTACGGGCTAATATAGCTCCTAATGGCTTGATTGTCAGCAATTTTCCCCGCCTCTTCTTGGAGGACGTGGTTTTTAAGAAAGAGTGGTCCCTAGTAGCGTGGAAATGCACTAGGGACTGGCTCATTCTGATTATAAACACCGCTAAAAGGATAGCAGATGTCCTCTTGATTCGGATACAAACTGCAGAGGGAGCTATCAAAGTAACTGTCCAAACAACTGTGTATAAGACCAAATTAGCAGAAATTAATGCAGAGATTGCAGACAATAGAGAATACCTTATGAAACAAAAGATTGGCAAACTTCAAAAGGACATTCAAAAGTTTGATAAGGAAAAGGTTTATCCTTATTTAAAGGCAGATTACACCGCATCTGGTGAAGGCTACTCTTCAGATGACAATTCGAACCAGTCACGGAGAGGTTCATCATCTAATAGTGATTCTAGTAGTGGGAGCTGGAATAATAAGAACTCAAGACACAATACACGCCCCATGTACCAATCATATAATATGCCACCATACCAGGGACCTCAATTCTGGCAATATCCTATGTACCAACAGGGCCCCCTGCCCCCCTTTTTTCAACCAATCAATGAACCCCCTTTTTTAGACAGAGGCTGGGGCAGAGGAAGAGGGCACAGAAGAGGGTACCAAAAAAGAGTACAGTGGAAGGAACAACCGACACGCCCAGTAGAGACGAGGAGCCAGACAAGGGGGAAGAAAAATTGATCATCAATCTCTCCCAGAGGGTCTTGACTTCAACAGAAGAGGAGTGTATTACAGAAAGGGCTAGGCTTTGTACCGACCCCCAAAATAGACAAATAGACAAATTTCGCGATACATGCGAGATACAAGGCTTTTTTCGCAGGGTACGGTTAAAAGCTTTTTTGAAGATAAACCTCCACCTGAGAAGGATGGTTCAGGATTACACAAACCCTCTACCTTCACTCCTCACAATGGAATGGTCCCCCTGAAGTCTTGACCTTCGAACAGGCCGTACTGAAGGATCTCAATAGGGGCATTTCCCCTGCCCCATTTCATAACTTATCATCTATTGAAATGTCAGCCGTCAGGTCTTTGGCGGATGATCCTAATATCACCATCAAACAGGCGGACAAGGGTGGGGCTACGGTCATTATGTCCACTGTGGACTATGATATAGAATGCCAGCGACAGTTGAGCAATCGGAGATATTATACTCCGGTAAGAGTAGACCCTACCCCACGATTAAGTACCATCATCTCCTCTATGGTATTTTCAGCCGAGTCAGAAGGCTGGATCAATAAAAAAGAGGCAGAATTTCTTGTTACCACTGACCCGAAGATCCCATATTTTTATACCCTCCCCAAAATCCACAAGGGGTGACCCCGGTCCCAGGTAGACCTATCGTCTCGGGTATCGGGTCCATTTTGGAACCTTTGTCGAGATTTTGCGATCACTTTCTCCAACCCCTTGTCAGGGCCTCCCCTCTTTTGTGAAAGATACAACTGATGTCCTACGAATACTCGAGGGGTCCAACATCCAGAGGAAATCAATTTTTTGTTGACACTGGATGTTGAGGCCCTCTATACTAATATCCCCCAAAGGGCCACTTTAGAGGTTGTGGAGGACGTGCTTAGCCGAGAGGACTGGACTTCTCCTACTCCGGTAGCATTTGTACTGGAGTGTGCCACTTTGGCACTTACTGAAAATTTCTTTGAACACAACAAACAACTATACCATCAAACGCAAGGTACTTCGATGGGGAGTACCTTTGCGCCGAGTCTGGCCTGTCTGTACATGGCAGCATTCGAGGAGAGGGAGATCTACCATCACAACAACCCATACTTAGAGAATGTCCTTGTATGGAAAAGGTATATTGATGATATCTTAGTCCTGTGGAAAGGGGATCGCAGAACATGCGATGAATTCTGCGGTTGGATTAATACTCTAAATCCCTTCCTGAAATTTACGAGTACCATTTCTGAGACCAGTGTACCCTTCCTTGACCTGCTGGTAAGGTTGGGGCATAACTGCATTACTACAACACTCTATCGTAAACCAACTGATAAAAACAGTTTGCTTCTATTTAGTAGTCATCACCCCAGAGCACTCAAACTGAACCTCCCATTCGGTCAATTCCTTCGGATAAGAAGGAATTGTAGCTCATTGGCAGACTATTACATCGAATCTGATACCTTGGCTCAAGCCTTGCGACAGAGGGACTATCCACAACATACTGTGTCACTCGCTCGTAAAAGAGCCAGAAACAACAATCGGGAAAGTCTACTAGAGAATATACACAAGGATCCTGATACCACGATTACCTGTGTAACCACTTTTACTCCTGACTCAAATCGAGTGAGGAGTATTATTAAGAAACACTGGGGTATTCTGAACACAGGAACATTAGATCTCCCCGTGCCCAGATTTGCGTTCAAACGCACAAGCAATTTAAAGGACATGCTCATACACACACGTCCCACCACCCTGACAACTAATGCACAAAGAGGTCTATGGGATCTTCCTCCCGTAGTTGGACACCATCCATGTGGGTCTTGCTCAGTTTGTCCTCTTACGAAGACCACTAAAGAAATGATATTTACTAATGGGGTGAAATGGGTCATGAAGAAACATACCAACTGTAACACCAACAATTGCATCTATGCTCTGACCTGTCCGTGCAAACTCCTATATATAGGGATGACGACAAGACCGGTGAAAATCCGCATGACTGAACACAGGAGCAACTTTAGGTGCCATAGAACTAACACAAAAATGACTACTCATTTTGAAGATCACAAACACCCACCTGACTCCTTTCGGTGGGTGGTTTTGGAAGCCCACCCCGGTATGCGTAAAAACATGCTGTTCCGACTAGAACAGAGGTGGGTACTGAGGGTGTCCTCAGACAAGGAGGGACTCAATGAAGACATACCTTGGAGTTTGCTGACGTAATACATCATATGATGTACTGCCATAACTCCGTCCCTCCCTATGTCCGTATTTTGGGATGAACAATGGTACTGCTTTTCTCGAACGTATCTTCATCGGTATAAGCTATACTGATATCAATTAAGAGCACACTTTAGAAATTACCACCTCCACCTGTCGGGGACACCTTTATATATTGGGGTTAATTCCCCGGTTGTGTGTTACGTCAAGTTTTGTCTCCGCCACGTAGCTTTTATAATAGTGGTGGATCCGTTATTTATTGATAACTGGGTACTTTTGCTACCCTTTACTCCATCATAGGGTGTGGTCAATTCTAAGCCACTGATTTGCAATTTGATCTAACACTTTGCTACACTAGTTGGTGTTTCTATGAGGCACACCCTAGGGACATTAGCCCCTTTTGTTTTGTTTTGTTTTGTTTCTCAGATAGTTTGAGCACCCCGATGACTACCGTTCCACAGTAGTGCACAACCAGGTTATTGGGGGACCTTCATTGACACATGCGCAATGGGGATTACAATGTTGCACCCGCATATGGGGGCTGTCGCTTTACCCGTTGTTATTACTTACTTATTTTTCTACCCTTACTCCATTACAGGGTTTGGTCTACTCTAAGACATCGTACTGATGTTTATCAGATACCTTGTTACATTAGCTGTTTGGAACACTAGTCCTTGTTATTTCCAGACTCTTTTACATATAATTTTAGTGATCAGTTGTCTACCATTGTACAGCAACATACAATAGGGTCATTGGGGATACCTACATTAATACACACGCAATGGGGATTCCAATGTGGTACCCGGAAGTGGCTGTTGACGCTCTAGTCTTTGTTCTAAATTTGATACCGGAAGTCCTGCCTCCACCGCTGACCGACCGGGTAATATCACTCGAACACGAATGAGTTGGTACATCCACCCGGGTCCGGCAGAGTGAGGGGTAGGTCGACCGCGATCGAACGGAGCGACACACGTGAGTATTGGTCACTGAGCATAATAATGTGGGACCGTTTGGCTGTCACTTCGACTTGATACATGGAATTGTTCCGCCTTGCTAGGAGTGACCGTGATGCGGGACCGGCTTTGTTTTGTGTCCCTCACCTTCCTTTTTACTCTATGTGAGTTTCGGAATTGAAGAGGTTGGCCGAGTGAGTACACCCTTCTAATTGCCTAAGGAGTGGATGGCGATACGGTACGGCCTTGTTCCTGCTCACCGCACGCTCCTTTCTTGAGCATATTTTTACTGTCTCTTTTACCCTCCTTGGTTGCCGTAGAGACTATGGGTTTGTGGTTGTCGCCCACCAGTGCATATTTCTTGACTATCTGGTGGGAGTGAGTAGCTGGAGTGCGCGGCACACCGCATCCCCTGACTGTCGCCTGCATCCATTGTGTGGGAAACATTGTTATTTCTAGGTGATAGCCATCGGTTTCTCAAAGGGATGCTCCCCTTTCGGGCCCCGTTTTTGGCAACCTCCACCTAGCCTATATTAATGTCCTTCTTCGTACCTTTATTAGGACACTGAATCTGATAGTGCTTTCGCCTGCTGTGACACCTTGAGGCATTGAAATGACCCTAGTTGGGTGAGTGCTGTTACACACCGACCTTTTGCTATTTCCTTGCTACTTCTGTTTTTATCTTAATATTTTGTTTATACTCGCCATACGCATGATCACATACACCATTATGTGTGAAGCATGCTCATCATTCACAATTGTTTATTCAGTATCACAACAACTTGGTTAAACTCATGGTCCTTGGCACGTGGTTTATACTGCAGACTACAGTTGAATGATGTTTTTAACCTTTACGATTCTTTTCTCCTACAGGCATTGAGTTTGATTGACAGGTACCACTTTATAGGGTGCTGTATGGGTGGTCACTGAACTGTGTAATGAACAAACCACCAACCATAAAGTGTAGAATAATTAAGATTAGGTCCTGAAGAATTGCCGTTAACTTAACAGTAGGCAAGAAACATGTTGACCTGAGTTTGAGCACACAACCCTGCAATCCTTGAGCAGACGCGTGCGCCTCTTACTGGTTTTTAATCAGGATAGTGACCATTGTCATTAAAATAGTTTTGGATGGATCACTATCTCCTGTTTTAGATAGCACACACTACACATTTTCACATCTACACTCACTAGGGCCCTCACTCGCACCTCACCTAACGGCTAAGAAAAAGATCTCCGCCAAGAAGGCCCCATCACGGGTGCTGATCGGGTATTGCAGCGCCGACCCGATAAGGAGCAGACCCAGTGATGAAGCATGACACCTAGCTGGCTGGGTGTGTGAGGGTCTTTTTCTGAAAGGAGAAAAGATTTTCTCTGACCTTTATGAGCACTCACATGCTCTCCTTTTCACCCATTGATCTGTAGGACTCTTTTAGGAACAGCATACCTCGTTTTGTTGTGGGGTAGGAGGGAAGGCAGGGGATACAAGGAGGGAGGGAAGAAATGGGTGTTGGGGGCAACATGGACAATGAAGGGTGTGGGAATTAAAGCACTTTTTTGTTTTTTTCAGGCTGGAGGTACAGCTCTGCCAAGTATCATGCATCAATGGTTAGACGAATGCAGTTTAGCATGGAAGTCCTCATCACCACACTAAAATGCTTAGTCATGCATTTATAGCACCTCCTATCACAGCAGCACTACTAGGCATAAGAAACTGCAAATAGGATCAGACCATTGCAAAAGCGGGAGCAGCGGGCTGCCTGCTGGCAGTGCTGTACAAACTGTTCTGCCAGTGAGCCTGCATTATACAGTGCCACCTTCAAGGTTGAGTTTCTTCACTACCAATAATGAACGCAAATTGTCATCACACAGCATAGGGCAGCCTCAGGCTCTGGCTGCAGTGCAAAATAAAGCTGAGCCTCCGGAACCAAACCATGTGACATGCCATGGCTAAGTCTGTGAAACAGACTCTTACAATTACATCCTCTCTGGAGAGTAGTAATCACCCTGAGACTACCCTGCAGTGCACTGCCCCTTGCTCAGACTGAGAGTGATGATGAATCCAGGGGGCGGCGACTTGCCCTGTTGTATTTCAAAAACTGGCGCCACCTGCACGGCACCGTCAGTGACAGTTAACTCAATTCCACAAAGTCAGTGATTGGATGATGATTGACCAGTGACCCAGCAACTGGTGGGCAAAATGATGTTTTTGTGTTACTGCACGTTGTGTGCTCCCCTGCAGGCATAGAGTGAGTGGGGCTGTCGGCACCTCTCAGACCACGCAGCGCTATAGACCCCCGGCCTCATTGGCAGTGCTTTGTTTGTACTACCTTTTATTTTATAGCAGATTACAGTATCTTTTCAGATTTTTTACATCAATCCCACAACATTTTACATCCGGTTCCCTTAGGGGATACCTTATATAACGGCCTATACCTGCTATACTATCTGGTATTCCCTGTGTTTCTGCTGTTAGAACTTACCAGTATTCAAATTGACATGGTCTTATGTTGGATGGGTGAGCACAGTATTTCTATGCCAAATAGCGACCTTCCTTTTGCTTTCCAACATCGCTTACTATGGGGATACTGACTATTATGGCTCACGCATTGCTGTAATATCTCGAATCCCCTACGTTTCATGGGTTACCCTTTAGCCATTGGCCACTTGAAGTTGTCTTTTATTTGATAGTAGACTACAGTATCTTTTCAGATTTTTTACATCATTCCACAAGATTTTACATCCGGTTCCCTTAGTGGATACTAATTATTATAGCACATACATTGCTGTGATATCTTGTATCCCCTACGTTTCATGGGTTACCCTTTAGCCATTGACCACTTGAAGTCGCCTTTTACTTGATAGCAGACTACAGTAACTTTTCACATTTTTTACATTGTTCCACAAGATTGTATGTCCGGTTCCCTTACGGGGATACCATATATAATGGCCTATACTGGCTATAATATCTGGTATCCCCTGTGTTTCTGGGGTTAGAACTAACCAGTATTCAAATTGATATGGTCATATGTTGGATGGGTGAGCACAGTACTTCTATGCCAAATAGCGGCCTTCCTTTTGCTTTCCAACATCGTTTACTATGGGGATACCAAATATTATGGCTCACGCATTGCTGTAATATCTTGTATCCCCTACGTTTCACGGGTTACCCTTTAGCCATCGGCCACTTGAAGATGTGTTTTATTTGATAGCAGACTTCAGTATCTTTTCACATTTTTTAAATCATTCCACAAGATTTTACATCCACTTCCCTTAGGGGATACTATATATTATGGCTCACGCATTGCTGTAATATCTTATATGCCCTACGTTTCATGGGTTACCCTTTAGCCATTGACCACTTGAAGTCACCTTTTACTTGATAGCAGACTACAGTAACTTTTCACATTTTTTACATTGTTCCACAAGATTGTATGTCCGGTTCCCTTAGGGGATACCATATATAATGGCCTATACCGGCTATAATATCCGGTATCCCCTGTGTTTCTGGGGTTAGAACTTACCAGTATTCACATTGACATGGTCTTATGTTGGATGGGTGAGCACAGTACTTCTATGCCAAATAGCGCCCTTCCTTTTGCTTTACAACATCGTTTACTAAGGGGATTCCAAATATTAGGGCTCACGCATTGCTGTAATATCTTGTATCCCCTACGTTTCATGGGTTACCCTTTAGCCATCGGCCACTTGAAGTTGTCTTTTATTTGATAGCAGACGACAGTATCTTTTCACATTTTTTACATCATTCCACAAGATTGTACTTCCGGTTCCCTTAGGGGATACCATATATAATGGCCCATAACGCCTATAATATTTGGTATCCCCTGTGTTTCTTGGGTTAGAACTTACCAGGATTCAATTTGACATAGTCTTATGTTGGATGGGTGAGCACAGTACTTCTGTGACGAATAGCGGCCTTCCTTTTGCTTTTCAACATCGTTTACAAAGGGATACCAAATAATATGGCTCATGCATTGCTGTAATATCTTTTATCCCCTACGTTTCATGGGTTACCCTTTAGCCGTTGACCACTTTAAGTTGCCTTTTATTTGATAGCAGACTACAGTAACTTTTCACATTTTTTACATCATTCAACGAGATTTTACATCCGGTTCCCTTAAGGGAAACCAAATATAATGGCCTAAACCGGCTATAATATCTGGTATCCCCAGTGTTTCTTGGTTTAGAATTTACCAGGATTCAATTAGACATGGTCTTATGTTGGATGGGTGAGCACAGTATTTCTATGCTGAGTATAACCCTTCCTTTTGCTTTCCAACATCATTTACTATGGGGATACCAAATATTATGGCTCACACATTGCTGTAATATATTGTATCCCCTATGTTTTATAGGTTACCCTTTAGCCATTCACCAGTTGAAGTTACCTTTTATAATATAGCAGATTACAGAATCTTTTCAGATTTTTTACAACAGTCCCACAAGATTTTACATCCAGTTCCATTAGGGGATACCATATATAATGACCTATACCGGCTATACTATCTGGTATCCCCTGTGTTTCTGGGGTTAGAATTTACCAGTATTCAAATTGATATGGTCATATGTTGGATGGGTGAGCACAGTACTGATATGCCAAATAGCGGCCTTCCTTTTGCTTTACAACATCGTTTACTATGGGGATACCAAATATTATGGCTCAAGCATTGCTGTAATATCTCGTATCCACCACGTTTCATGGGTTACCCTTTAGCCATTGGCCACTTGAAGTTGTCTTTTATTTGATAGCAGGATACAGTATTTTTTCAGATGTTTTACATCATTCCACAAGATTTTACATCCGGTTCCCTTAGGGGATACTAAAGATTATGGCTCACGCCTTGCTGTAATATCTTGTATCCCCTACGTTTCATGGGTTACCCTTTAGCCATTGACCACTTGAAGTCGCCTTTTACTTGGTAGCAGACTTCAGTAACTTTTCACATTTTTTCCATCATTCCACAAGATTGTACATCGGGTTCCCTTAGGGGATACCATATATAATGGCCTATACCGGCTATAATATCCGGTATCCCCTGTTTTTCTGGGGTTAGAACTTACCAGTATTCACATTGACATGGTCTTATGTTGGATGGCTGAGCACAGTACTTCTATGCCAAATAGCGCCCTTCCTTTTGCTTTCCAACATCGTTTACTAAGAGGATTCCAAATATTAGGGCTCACGCATTGCTGCAATATCTCGTATCCCCTACGTTTCATGGGTTACCCTTTAGCCATCGGCCACTTGAAGTTGTCTTTTATTTGATAGCAGACGACAGTATCTTTTCAAATTTTTTACATCATTCCACAAGATTGTACTTCCGGTTCCCTTAGGGGATACCATATATAATGGCCCATACCACCTATAATATTTGGTATCCCCTGTGTTTCTTGGGTTAGACCTTACCAGGATTCAATTTGACATAGTCTTATGTTGGATGGGTGAGCACAGTACTTCTGTGCCGAACAGCGGCCTTCCTTTTGCTTTCCAACATCGTTTACTATGGGGATACCAAATATTATGGCTCACGCATTGCTGTAATATCTTGTATCCCCTACGTTTCATGGGACACCCTTTAGCCATTGGCCACTTGAAGTTGTCTTTTATTTGATAGCAGACTACAGTATCTTTTCAAATTTTTTACATCATTCCACAAGATTTTACATTCGGTTCCCTTAGGGGATACTAAATATTATGGCTCACGCATTGCTGTAATATCTTGTATGCCCTACGTTTCATGGGTTACCCTTTAGCCATTGACCACTTGAAGTCGCCTTTTACTTGATAGCAGACTACAGTAACTTTTCACATTTTTTACATCATTCCACAAGATTGTACGTCCGGTTCCCTTAGGGGATACCATATATAATGGCCTATACCGGCTATATTATCTGGTATCCCCTGTGTTTCTGGGGTTAGAACTTACCAGTATTCAAATTGATATGGTCTTATGTTGGATGGGTGAGCACAGTACTTCTATGCCAAATAGCGGCCTTCCTTTTGCTTTACAACATCGTTTACTATGGGGATACCAAATATTATGGCTCAAGCATTGCTGTAATATCTCGTATCCCCCATGTTTCATGGGTTACCCTTTAGCCATTGTTCACTTGAGGTTGTCTTTTATTTGATGGCAGACTACAGTATCTTTTCACATTTTTTACATCATTCCACAAGATTGTACATCCGGTTCCCTAAGGGGATGCCATATATAATGGCTTATACCTCCTATAATATTTGGTATCCCCTGTGTCTCTTGGGTTAGAACTTACCAAGATTCAATTTGACATGCTCTTACGTTGGATGGGTGAGCACAGTATTTCTATGCTGATTATAACACTTCCTTTTGTTTCCAACATCGTTTACTATGGGGATACCAAATATTACGGCTCACACATTGCTGTAATATCTCGTATCCCCTATGTTTCATAGGTTACCCTTTAGCCATTCACCAGTTCAAGTTACCTTTTATTATATAGCAGATTACAGTATCTTTTCAGATTTTTTACAACAAACCCACAAGATTTTACATCCGGTTCCCTTAAGGCTGTGGTTCCCAAACTGTGCGCCGCGGCACCCCGGTGCGCCGTTATGAGTAGCCAGGGGCGCCGCGACCACGATGTGGAAAAGTGAAGCTTCTTGCAGCCGCAGCGCAAAATACGTTCCACCTGCAAAAACTGGGGACATGGTTTGTCCCAAGAGCGCACTGCCGCCATACGTGCGTACGTATACGCGTCGTACGTGCGTTCACAGGCGTAGGTAGTCTCCATTACTGGCATACGCATGCCATACGCAGCTCTGGCCATTTGAGGGGAGTTACTGCTGCCCACCGTGTACTGTCGCCCGCCGTGTTCTGCCGCCCGCCTTGTTCTGCCGCCCGCCTTGTTCTGCGGTAGGACCCTCTTCCCAAGTAAGGTAAGTAAGTTAGTAGGCCGTTGGTGTTGGGACTGGCATGGGAGGGATTCCTGTGTGGTCCGTTCAGTGAGTCTGTTGCACGGCAGCCAAGAAGCCAGAGAGGCCTTGGCTTGGCTTATATTTTATGTCTGATTTCTAACGTGCTCCGTTTTTACTGTAAAAATAATGCTGGTGATACGGGTGTAAAACGGAGGTTGGGCAGAAGAACGGCATGGCATTTGATTAATAATTAATAAAATGCCATGCCGATCTTCTGCCCAACCTCCGTTTTACACCCGTATCACCAGCATTATTTTTACTGTTAAAAACGGAGCACGTTAGAAATCAGACATAAAATATAAGCCAAGCCAAGGCCTTCTCTCTGGCTTCTTGGCTGCCGTGCAACAGACTCACTGAACGGACCACACAGGAATCCCGCGCCGTTATGAATAATAATGCTGGTGATACGGGTGTAAAACGGAGGTTGGGCAGAAGATCGGCATGGCATTTTATTAATTATTAATCAAATGCCCAACCTCCGTTTTACACCCGTATCACCAGCATTATTTTTACTGTAAAAGGGCGGGCTCCACGGAGCCCATTAAAGAAATCAAGGTCCTAGGACAGGTAGGATTCTTGTCTGCAACTTTATCAATGCAATGTCCATAGTTATGACTTGTAAAAGAATAAAAGGCTATTTCAGGGTTTAGTGAGGCACTGAGAATTACAAGTACAGGGTGAATAAACTGTACCACGCTGTGCGGTACGCTTTGCCCATAATCATCATGAACTGTTGGAAGCTTTGATTTGATTCGGATTCGGTAATGCACGTCCATGGTCACCATGAGGATGGATACTCATTGTTACAAGGAAATATAGCTCTGATGGTATACTTAAGGCAGGGCGACGTGGAAACAATACAAATGATAGTAGAAACATTTTGCACATTAGATGGTATACTCTTTGCAACCTTTGATGCCTGAAGCACTGTTTATTAATTATTAATCAAATGCCATGCCGATCTTCTTAAATCCTACAATACTAGCCACTCAGTCATACTGTGGTTGTGATCAGGATTTCAAAGCCTGTTTGATATTAGATGCCCTTTGTGGGATAGAGCTGCACTGTGGACTGCTCCCTCACCATCTGCTCACCTGACATGCTTCTAGCACTGCAGCTTTGATGAGTTTCTGACTGGGCGTAACCCAAGAAATATGCAGGAACATTTTCTCCTGACCCACGATGTGTGGAAATGTATGCAAATTTATGTGGATCCTCATTCATCCCACGTGTTCTTGTTTGCTTTCCCATTGATGCATGCAAAAGTACAGCATTTTATTTAGTTTCGGCCAGATGTGTTTTAAATCCTTTATGTTCAAGGTCCTAGGACAGGTCTTCCAGCTGTCCACCGTTCGCTTCTTGCCCATTGTCCTGCATTATGGTTGTCGTACTCCGGTTTCTTTTGCGTTCCGTGTTGGTTTTTGTCATGATGCACTACATCAGGTGTTGGTACTTTAGTGCTGGCGTAGTCCTTTCTGCACTGTAGAGTTCACGTGAGTTGGAGGGGTGATAAGGAAGTGGCTTCTGTCTTGGAAAGTAAGTCATCGGTGGTAAAGGTCAGCTGTAAAAAGGCGGCCTCCACGGAGCTCGTTAAAGAAATCATAAAAGCGCCTTATTACGATTTCATTGGTCACTTTGAACTTGGCTGGAGTTAAAAACTCAATGAGCAAGTCAACGTTATTGGGGGCTTTGACGTTTGTTTATTCCTGGAGATTCGAGCAACAGAATTGGTTTTTATTAATGGATTTTAATGCAAGAGCTCTCAGTACCAAAAAGCTACTGAATACAGCAGCTGGCATACCTTCATTGCATCCCAATTAATTTAAGGAAGACAACAGGAAGTACTCCCGAGGTCGGGCTTACATCCCCCCCACCCGCCCACCGGTAAAAAAATGGTGGGGAGCCACGGCCAACTGCCAATTAGGTCAAGGGAGCCACAGGTCAAAAAAGTTTGGGAACCACTGCCTTAAGGGATACCATATATAATGGCCTATACTGGCTATCTTGTATCCCCTACATTTTATGGGTTACCCTTTAGCCGTTGACCACTTTAAGTTGCCTTTTATTTGATAGCAGACTACAGTAACTTTTCACATTTTTACATCATTCAACGAGATTTTACATCCGGTTCCCTTAAGGGATACCAAATTCAATGGCGTAAAAACCGCCTATAATATCTGGTATCCCCGGTGTTTCTTGGTTTAGAATTTACCAGGATTCAATTAGACATGGTCTTATGTTGGATGGGTGAGCACAGTATTTCTATGCTGATTACAACCCTTCCTTTTGCTTTCCAACATCATTTACTACGGGGATACCAAATATTATGGCTCACACATTGCTGTAATATATCGTATCCCCTATGTTTTATAGGTTACCCTTTAGCCATTCACCAGTTGAAGTTACCTTTTATAATATAGCAGATTACAGAATCTTTTCAGATTTTTTACAACAGTCCCACAAGATTTTACATCCGGTTCCCTTAGGGGATACCATATATAATGGCCTATACCGGCTATAATATCTGGTATCCCCTGTGTTTCTGGGGTTAGAACTTACCAGTATTCAAATTGATATGGTCATATGTTGGATGGGTGAGCACAGTACTGATATGCCAAATAGCGGCCTTCCTTTTGCTTTACAACGTCGTTTACTATGGGGATACCAAATATTATGGTTCAAGCATTGCTGTAATATCTCGTATCCCCCACGTCTCATGGGTTACCCTTTAGCCATTGGCCACTTGAAGTTGTGTTTTATTTGATAGCAGGCTACAGTATCTTTTCAAATGTTTTACATCATTCCACAAGATTTTACATCCGGTTCCCTTAGGGGATACTAAATATTATGGCTCACGCCTTGCTGTAATATCTTGTATCCCCTACGTTTCATGGGTTACCCTTTAGCCATTGACCACTTGAAGTTGCCTTTTACTTGATAGCAGACTTCAGTAACTTTTCACATTTTTTACATCATTCCACAAGATTGTACGTCCGGTTCCCTTAGGGGATACCAAATTCAATGGCGTAAAAACCGCCTATAATATCTGGTATCCCCGGTGTTTCTTGGTTTAGAATTTACCAGGATTCAATTAGACATGGTCTTATGTTGGATGGGTGAGCACAGTATTTCTATGCTGATTACAACCCTTCCTTTTGCTTTCCAACATCATTTACTACGGGGATACCAAATATTATGGCTCACACATTGCTGTAATATATCGTATCCCCTATGTTTCATAGGTTACCCTTTAGCCATTCACCAGTTGAAGTTACCTTTTATAATATAGCAGATTACAGAATCTTTTCAGATTTTTTACAACAGTCCCACAAGATTTTACATCCGGTTCCCTTAGGGGATACCATATATAATGGCCTATACCGGCTATAATATCTGGTATCCCCTGTGTTTCTGGGGTTAGAACTTACCAGTATTCAAATTGATATGGTCATATGTTGGATGGGTGAGCACAGTACTGATATGCCAAATAGCGGCCTTCCTTTTGCTTTACAACATCGTTTACTATGGGGATACCAAATATTATGGTTCAAGCATTGCTGTAATATCTCGTATCCCCCACGTCTCATGGGTTACCCCTTTAGCCATTGGCCACTTGAAGTTGTGTTTTATTTGATAGCAGGCTACAGTATCTTTTCAAATGTTTTACATCATTCCACAAGATTTTACATCCGGTTCCCTTAGGGGATACTAAATATTATGGCTCACGCCTTGCTGTAATATCTTGTATCCCCTACGTTTCATGGGTTACCCTTTAGCCATTGACCACTTGAAGTTGCCTTTTACTTGATAGCAGACTTCAGTAACTTTTCACATTTTTTACATCATTCCACAAGATTGTACGTCCGGTTCCCTTAGGGGATACCATATATAATGGCATATACCGGCTATATTATCTGGTATCCCGTGTTTCTGGGGTTAGAACTTACCAGTATTCAAATTGATATGGTCTTATGTTGGATGGGTGAGCACAGTACTTCTATGCCAAATAGCGGCCTTCCTTTTGCTTTACAACATCGTTTACTATGGGGATACCAAATATCATGGCTCAAGCTTTGCTGTAATATCTCGTATCCCCCATGTTTCATGGGTTACCCTTTAGCCATTTGTCACTTGAAGTTGTCTTTTATTTGATGGCAGACTACAGTATCTTTTCACATTTTTTACATCATTCCACAAGATTGTACATCCGGTTCCCTTAGGGGATACCATATATAATGGGTAAAACCACCTATAATATTTGGTATCCCCTGTGTCTCTTGGGTTAGAACTTACCAAGATTCAATTTGACATGCTCTTACGTTGGATGGGTGAGCACAGTATTTCTATGCTGATTATAACCCTTCCTTTTGTTTTCCAACATCGTTTACTATGGAGATACCAAATATTATGGCTCACACATTGCTGTAATATCTCGTATCCCCTATGTTTCATAGGTTACCCTTTAGCCATTCACCAGTTCAAGTTACCTTTTATTATATAGCAGATTACAGTATCTTTTCAGATTTTTTACAACAGTCCCACAAGATTTTACATCTGGTTCCCTTAAGGGATACCATATATAATGGCCTATACCGGCTATCTTGTATCCCCTACGTTTCATGGGTTACCCTTTAGCCGTTGACCACTTTAATTTGCCTTTTATTTGATAGCAGACTACAGTGACTTTTCACATTTTTTACATCATTCCACAAGATTGTACGTCCGGTTCCCTTAGGGGATACCATATATAATGGCATATACCGGCTATATTATCTGGTATCCCGTGTTTCTGGGGTTAGAATTTACCAGGATTCAATTAGACATGGTCTTATGTTGGATGGGTGAGCACAGTATTTCTATGCTGATTATAACCCTTCCTTTTGCTTTCCAACATCATTTACTATGGGGATACCAAATATTATGGCTCACACATTGCTGTAATATATCGTATCCCCTATGTTTTATAGGTTACCCTTTAGCCATTCACCAGTTGAAGTTACCTTTTATAATATAGCAGATTACAGTATCTTTTCAGATTTTTTACAACAGTCCCACAAGATTTTACATTTGGTTCCCTTAGGGGATACCATATATAATGGCCTATACCGGCTATAATATCTGGAATCCCCTGTGTTTCTGGGGTTAGAAATTACCAGTATTCAAATTGATATGGTCATATGTTGGATGGGTGAGCACAGTACTGATATGCCAAATAGCGGCCTTCCTTTTGCTTTACAACATCGTTTACTATGGGGATACCAAATATTATGGCTCAAGCATTGCTGTAATATCTCGTATCCCCCACGTTTCATGGGTTACCCTTTAGCCAATGGCCACTTGAAGTTGTCTTTTATTTGATAGCAGGCTACAGTATCTTTTCAGATGTTTTACATCATTCCACAAGATTTTACATCCGGTTCCCTTAGGGGATACTAAATATTATGGCTCACGCCTTGCTGTAATATCTTGCATCCCCTACGTTTCATGGGTTACCCTTTAGCCATTGACCACTTGAAGTCGCCTTTTACTTGATAGCAGACTTCAGTAACTTTTCACATTTTTTACATCATTCCACAAGATTGTACGTCCGGTTCCCTTAGGGGATACCATATATAATGGCCTATACCGGCTATAATATTTGGTATCCCCTGTGTTTCTTGGGTTAGAACTAACCAGGATTCAATTTGACATAGTCTTATGTTGGATGGCTGAGCACAGTACTTCTGTGCCGAATAGCGGCCTTCCTTTTGCTTTCCAACATCGTTTACTATTGGGATACCAAATATTATGGCTCACGCATTGCTGTAATATCTTGTATCCTCTACGTTTCATGAGATACCCTTTAGCCATTGGCCACTTGAAGTTGTCTTTTATTTGATAGCAGACTACAGTAACTTTTCACACTTTTTACATTGTTCCACAAGATTGTATGTCCAGTTCCCTTATGGGATACCATATATAATGGCCTATACCGGCTATATTATCTGGTATCCCCTGTGTTTCTGGGGTTAGAACTTACCAGTATTCAAATTGATATGGTCTTATGTTGGATGGGTAAGCACAGTACTTCTATGCCAAATAGCGGCCTTCCTTTTGCTTTACAACATCGTTTACTATGGGGATATCAAATATTATGGCTCAAGCATTGCTGTAATATCTCGTATCCCCCCTTTAGCCATTGGCCACTTGAAGTTGTCTTTTATTTGATGGCAGACTACAGTATCTTTTCACATTTTTTACATCATTCCACAAGATTGTACATCCGGTTCCCTTAGGGGATACCATATGTAATGGCTTATACCGCCTATAATATTTGGTATCCCCTGTGTCTCTTGGGTTAGAACTTACCAAGATTCAATTTGGCATGCTCTTATGTTGGATGGGTGAGCACAGTATTTCTATGCTCATTATAACCCTTCCTTTTGTTTTCCAACATCGTTTACTATGGGGATACCAAATATTATGGCTCACACATTGCTGTAATATCTCGTATACCCTATGTTTCATAGGTTACCCTTTAGCCATTCACCAGTTCAAGTTACCTTTTATAATGATAGCAGAATACAGTATCTTTTCAGATTTTTTACAACAGTCCCACAAGATTTTACATCCGGTTCCCTTAAGGGATACCATATATAATGGCCTATACCGGCTATAATATCTGGTATCCCCTGTGTTTCTGGGGTTAGAACTTACCAGTATTCAATTTGACATGGTCTTATGTTGGATGGATGGGCACAGTATTTCTATGACAAATGGCACCCTTCCTTTTGCTTTCCAACATCGTTTACAAAGGGATACCATATAATATGGCTCACGCATTGCTGTAATATCTTGTATCCCCTACGATTCATGGGTTACCCTTTAGCCGTTGACCACTTGAAGTTGCCATTTATTTGATAGCAGACTACAGTAACTTTTCACATTTTTTACATCATTCCACGAGATTTCACATCCGGTTCCCTTAAGGGATACCAAATATAATGGCCTAAACCGGCTATAATATCTGGTATCCCCGGTGTTTCTTGGTTTAGAATTTACCAGGATTCAATTAGACATGGTCTTATGTTGGATGGGTGAGCACAGTATTTCTATGCTGATTATAACCCTTCCTTTTGCTTTCCAACATCATTTACTATGGGGATACCAAATATTAAGGCTCACACATTGCTGTAATATCTCGTATCCCCTATGTTTCATAGGTTACCCTTTAGCCATTCACCAGTTGAAGTTACCTTTTATTATATAGCAGATTACAGTATCTTTTCAGATTTTGTACATCAATCCCACAAGATTTTACAGCCGGTACTCTTAAGGGATACCCCATATAATGGTCTATTCCGGCTATATTATCTGGTATCCCCTGTGTTTCTGGGGTTAGAACTTACCAGTATTCAATTTCAGATAGTCTTATGTTGGATGGATTAGCACAGAATTCCCACAGCAAATAGCACCCTTCCTTTTGCTTTCCAACATCGCTTACAATGGGGATACCAAATGTTATGGCTCACGCATTGCTGTAATATCTTGTATCCCCTACATTTCATGGGTTACCCTTTAGCCATTGACCACTTGAAATTGTCTTTTATTTGACAGCAGACTACAGTATCTTTTCACATTTTTTACATCATTCCACAAAGTTTTACATCCGGTTCCTTTAGGGAATACCAAATATAGTAGCCTATACAGGCTATAATATTTGGTATCCAAGCGTTTCTTGGGTTAGAATTTACTAGGATTCAATTTGGTATGGTCTTATGTTGGCTGGGTGAGCACAGTATTGTTCTGTCAAATGGCACCCTTCGTGAGTTTTCCAACACCTTTTACTATGGGGATACCACATATTACGGCTCATGCGTTGCTGTAATATCATGTATCCCCTACTTTTCAAGGGTTACCGTTTAGCCATTGACCAACTGTAGATGCCTTTTGGCTTGATACCAGATTGCAGTCTCTTTTCACATTTTTGATTTCATTCCGCAAACTTTCACATCCGGTTCCTTTGGGGAATACCAGATTTAATGGCCCATACTGACTATAATATTTTGTATCATCAAGGTTTATAAATTACCTGGGTTCAATTGGACATGGCCTTATGTTGGCTTGGTGAGCACAGTATTTTTCTGCCAACTGGCACCCTTTCTTGAGTTTTCTAACATCTCTTACTATGGGGATACCAAATATTACAGCTTTTGCATGGGCTGTAATATCTCGAAACCCCTACTTTTCATGGGTTACCCTTTAGCCATTGACCACCTAAAGTTGCCTTTTAATTGATAGCAGATTATAGTATTTGTTTGCATTTTTGATAATATTCCACAAGCTTTTACATTCAGTTCCTATGAAGGGGTGTGACAGACACCACGTGAAGGATGTGGCCCAATTAGGGTCACCCGGGTCACTAATGACCACCTCTCAGCCTTCCATACTAAATGAAGAGTCTGTCAGACAGTAGAGAATACAAACCAATAACTGTTTATTCATATACACTCAGAGCGGAGCCCAGTCTGCCCAGTCACTAGGAGTGCTGCAGAGGGACTGAAATCAACAAGCATAAAGATACATTATGTAAGTTTCATGACTGGGTGAAGGCACGCCCACAGTGAAATTTTCCAGGCAGGTGCAGCTGGACAGTGAAATACAAAAAATAAGTTTCGGTTCTCATATCTCACACCACCTAATACAACCCAAGGTCGTTTCACCCTGCACCCGCCACCAGACAAGTGGGAGAGGGCCTCTATCTAGTAAGAAAGGTATGCACTAATATGAACAGTCTATTCATTAGTGAAGCTAAACCCCAAAACTGCAGAAACGAAATCTAACAGAGGCCTTTTCTCAGAAGTAGCAAAGGATTAGTTTCGATCATGATTCAAAATGGCGCCTGAATAGAAAATGGTGCCGCAAATGCTAACTTACATAGGGCAATGCGCAAACATGAATATTTCTATTCTAACACACGCGCAGCTCCAGCATTGCACTGCACTTACCCACGACTCAAACCTGGTGGAGATTCAGGGGCGATGGCCCACTGTCTAGAACCTGCTGGAGCATCCACTTGGGGTTGATACCAATGTGGGCATGATGGTGAACCCGAAATCTGCTAAGAACTCCACCTCAGGCATTGGGGATGCAGCGGGCCCTTCCCCCCCTCCTGATAATGGAGTCGGCACTCTGGGCCACTCTCCGCAGTCACTCTTTACAGTTTGAAAAGATATTGCAGGCAATTCTGGACACAAAAGCCACGCTGAAGTCCAAGATCAAGGCAGTCTCCTTGGATGTGAACCTGCTCTGTACGGACCACAGGAAACTGGTGGACTGTGTGGACAATGCTGAATCCACATTAACCACGATGCGACCCACATTGCAGAAACTCCAAACCCATCTGAAGGACATGAGGGTGGAGATGACCTCTCCACATCGGAGGATGCAGAGGGCTTCTCAAAGCATAATAATGTCCATTTATCGAGCTTTCTGGAATGCTTGGGGGGGCCTGAGTACGGAACTCTTCCTCGAACAGTGGTTGATGCCCACAGTACTGACAGGCAATGTACCTAAATTCTTCTCTGTGGAGAAAGCACATTGTCTACCAGGGAGGTCACCACCATAGGGGACCCATACGTATCCTGTAAGTGCGAAACAACTTAATGATAGAGACAGAGACTTGATTCTGCAGTTGTTTTGGATGAAAGGTCCTTGGCACTTTGAGGGCAGATTTTACTGTGGACATGCAGCATCTTTGCAAGTTGCATACTGTGGTCAAGCAACTCCTCCAGGAGCTAGGCCTGAAGTATGCTCTTCTCTATCCTGCTAAACTTGAGGTGATGGATGATGAGTGAACCCATTCTTTCTTGACTCATGGAGACGCATAAGTCTGGTTTCATGCCAAGGGAATTGCGAAGCCCACATCAGATGACCGGAACGTTAGTAAATGGCTGACATTGCAACTGAGGCATAGGAGGAGCGAGGGACCCAGAGCTGCCCCTTCACGGCACAAGCGGCCAGGGACCGAGCAGAGGCAGGGCAAGTGGTGCTGCAATATGACCAGAACTCTTTTGAGGCGTTGCAGTCAAACCGTGCCTCTGACAGTCGGATACTAATGGCTCCATGGTGTTATGAACCCCAATGTACCCCAATATAGGCCTAGGTAGTTACATGACCCTTTGCCTACATCTGTCCTACCATTGTTCTACATACAGATCTGGCGCTAACCTTTTGCCTAGTTAGGTGCTACATGACTGTCGTGTGGTTTTCTCCGAAAACTAGCCTCATGTATTATGCATGAGGATTCTCAGTATCAACGCAGGATTACCATTTTCTGCATAATAACTCTGTATAAGGGCCATCTCTATCGTCATCCTTGCCCGACATGCCCATTGTATATTTCTAGGTAGAACCCCTGAGGGGACCTTTCGGTATATAAGCACTACATCTTCACTGGGCAAACCAGAGGAGAAAGACTCCCATTCTGACATGCTGACGTGAGACGCTGAGGTCCCTGCATGCAGACACTGCAGCACGCAGTGGTCTGACATCCCTTACGGGGTGTCCATCTCGAGACCAAGACGGGGTCCTTCGCTCTCCCACATCAGGTAATGAGGTTGTCTCTACCCTAAGGGGGTTCTTGGCTATACACCTACATATATGCTAGGTAAACGTAGGTACATCTAGTTAGGGTCTGCATCATAGGAGTACGCATTTTTACTGTTATGTATCTATATGCCTGCATATAGTCATTGTTTTAGCACTATGGTAGAATTCTACCTTTTCTTTACTCTACTGGTGCTCATAATCGTATATATCTGTTTCTGTCTCATGGTTGTTGCAGCACACGTATTCTATACTAGAATGATGCTGGTTCAATAAATACTTATTGAAAACGTCCCCACCGTTTATTCTGTGTATCTCTCTGAGACAAAGTAAGCACGAGTGACTGAGTGAATAGTGTTGTACTGTTTCCACAATCCCTGAGGGGTCAATGTTGTCATGTTCAATAGTTGCCAGAAACTATTCTCTCCTTGGTAAGAGGGGCTCATAGTGGCACTGTGAGCTAGCTGGTCTACAGACTAACATATACTTTGGGGGTTCCTAGAATCAGTCTGGACACCAGTCCCTTAGTTTATGTTATCTAAACGCACAGATCCTATATAGGTTTGTAGGAACTACACGACAATGGCCTCTGCTTGGGAGTACTCCCAGGGGCAGGAGTTAACGCCATGACTGGCGAATAATCTGCTATGAAGGGTGTGGACTACTCACCAGTAACTTTTGGAGACACCTTGGAACCTCACGAGAGAGGATTGGAATCCCAGATCATTGGAGAGGACCCTTGTGTCCGTGAACCCTGACCTCTCCAAACAGGACATGTATTTTATTACACATTTCTCTTTGGTTGTTGTTCACTCGTTGGATGGTTATGGCTAGTCACTCAGGGGAGTCCTGGTCAGGGGGTTACAAATCTTGTGTTTTCTTTTGATGCCCAGATGAAGTTTTCTACATATAATTCTGTGGCATGGCCCTGTACTCCACTGGTCTCTTTATCGTTGATCGGACGTTTGGGGTTGCCTTCACACTGGAGTTTTGGGGAATGGGAATCGTGGACTGTGATGCATCACTACTTACCACTATACCCAATGGGCACACCTACAGGCCACACGACCCCACACTATAACTTGCTGACCTGGAATGTGAAGGGCATAGCCACTACCACAGAGACGTACTGGGTTCATACATATCTTAAGCGGCGTTGCTCACACATAGCTTTTTGCCAGAGATGCATTTGACACAGGCAGACTTACAAAAAGTTCATGCAAAATGGAGGGGGCAGGTGTATGGCACTATGGCATCCCATATGCAAAGGGGGTCATGATATGGATTGCCCCGGGGTACCAATTGTGAAAGACATGCACAGAGTTGACACCGAGGATAGGTACTAGGTGGTGGAAGGACAAATGGATGGTGCTCCCCTCATGCTGGTGGTTGTTTATGCCCCCAACACTATTCACTCTACTTTTTTAGGTCTCCTCACCCCAGCTATTTTCCGGGACCCACACAATCCAAGCACATTAGGCAGCAACTTTAATTGTGTTCCAGATGTTGCCCGGAGCTGCTCCACCCCTCCGCTGAACGGCGCTACGTGTGTCACGGTGTCACAATACTTTCAGGACTCGATGGTTAACAAGAGCGTGTTCGATATGTGGCGCTTGCACCATCTGGACACCAGTGGCTTGTTTTATTGCCTGGTCCATGACCTCCAAACTAAACTTGATCTTTTTCTCTGCAATGAACCATTGGGCACGCAGATAACTGTGACGGAGTCCTTGGTGCGCACCCTCTCAGATCACTGCACACTGCTGATGACATTACAGCCCTGGAGGTTCCAGACCAAGGCACTTAAGAACCCCCCTTCAGGGAGGCCCTTTCAATACAAATTACTCAATATTTCGAACTTAACACCAGCACCACCCCTCCAGGGCGCTGAAGTGGGATTTCCACAAGGTGGTCATCAGAGGGCAATGCATTGCCACTACGTCAGGGGGTACGTAAGGCCCTGCACATGAAGCTTCTGGACATGGAGCGGGAGTTGACACTACTTGAGACCGAGGTGTCATGGTGGGCGATGGAACGGAAAGACACAAGCAGCTGAGAAAGAGTCACAGGGATCTAGAGGCGCCGTAGGGGAAACATGACTATAGTCACTGCCTTGCCCATCTCCATGCGGAGGGGATCGCTCGGGCAGGCTATTGGCATGGCTCGTTAAAGAGTACAAGGCACGCCCATCAGTAGGAGCAATCAAGTTGGGGGGTGGCATGGTGGTTAATACACAAGTGGCCATTAATGCCGCTTTTGCAAAGTACTATCACTCCCTGTATGACAGCCCCCCGTTAACAGGATCAAAGGGTTTCTTCACGGGCTACCGTTACCCTGATTGATTCCACTCCAATGAGCTGAACTGGATGAGCCCCTTCAAATTGATGTGATACAGGTGGCTATCACCCAAATTGCATGAAATAAAACTCTAGGTACGGATGGAGTCACGCAAGAATATTATGCCACCTTCAGTGCACACCTTTCCCAGATTCTCTTGGAAGTTTTTAAGTAAGCAAGAAAGAAGGGTCAGCTCCCAGACTCGCTCCGTGAGGTGCTGATAGAGGTGTCAAAACCAGGCCAGAATCCCCCCGAAGTCCCCTCATATTGGCCGTTCTCCCTATTAAACGTAGACTATAAGATATTAGGGAAGGCCCTGGCTAATTGGCTGCTCCCTGTTGCTAACACCCTAGTGCACGTAGATCAATGTGGGTTTATTCCAGAATGCAATTCTTTTCTCAACATACGACGACTACTTCATCTGATGAAACCTGCCTTGAGTGAGACGGGGGAACAGTTGGTGGTGTCGCTTGACTTAGATAAGGAGTTTGACATACTGGGGTGGGATTACCTTCTGGCGACTCTGGAGGAAATCGGCATCGGGCCAGGGTACCTTAATTAGATATGCACCCTCTATAAGAACCCGAAAGCAAGAGTCAGGATGGTACAGTTGATATCTGACAGCTTTGACATACATAGCGGCACCAGTGAGGGTTGCCCCCTGTCCCTGTTGATTTGTACCCTGACCATGGAGCCCCTGGCCTGCTGCCTGAGCTTGCAAGTGCAGCTTTGGGGTCTCCTAGTACATGACAAGCACAATATCATTTCTTTATAAGCACATGATGACCCTATCTATCTGTATGATGCCACTGCCACACTTCCAGCCCTGATGGAGACACTGGAGGAATTTGGAATAGTATCAGGCTTCAGATTGCATTGGTCTAAGTCTTGCCTGTTCCCCCTCTCTCCAGTTCATGAGCATAACAGGAGGGCCCTGCCACGGTTTGGGCTGGAATAGCACCTTGACATGCTGAAGTACTTGGGTGTACAGATCTACCACTCGGACAAGGACTTGTGGAGGGCAACGTTAACATGGGTAGGGCCCCAGACTACATCTGTAAATCCCTCCCTTATGGTGGTCCTTGCAGCTGGCCCCGCTGGGCTGGGGGGTAATCTTCAAAATGCTTATCTTGCCATGACTCCTGTACTTCTTTGCAGCGTTACCACTTTCCCTCACCAAGCGCTTCATTCAGGACCTCCATGGTCTCCTGCTGGAGCTGATATGGGGCTCAGGCAGGAGAAGGGTGATGCTCTTCATACTCCAGTGCCTGCTTCATGAGGGTGGTCCTAATTATGAGTTGCACTATGCAGCTGCTCAGCTGCAGTGGCCGATGCGCTGGCTGGGCACAGCCCCTTGACCGGAGAGAGCAACCATTCACAGGCTCCTTTGGTGGACACATATATATGTGGCTGTTGGACCCCAGGGCTCGCCCACCATATGAGACGCATCAAATAAAGATAGGACAGGTCTGTTGGCATGCATATGATCAAGGCAACGGGCCCCATCCTCCATACTCCCCACTGATCCCAGTTTGACAGTTGCTGGCACTCCAGGAGGTGACCCAACAACACCATAACATGTCGCCTTGGAGAGAGGCAGAGATTGACCAAATGGGTGACCTTTTCATGGTGGCTGCACTAATCCCCTTTTTGAGATTATGGACAAGTATGGCATTGTGGCGGGCCATTTCCTGATATATCATGCCGGACAGCATGCGATCACTGCACTACACCACCACTGCACGCAATCCTGTCACAAAGAAAAATATTATGGCCCTTTATGTTGCGTTGCACTCTTCCCACTGTGAGTCGTATGACAGGGCTAAAGACCTATGAATGGCGGACCTCGAGATGCAATTCACAGACAGTCTCTGGACCCAGGCGTTACAACATGTAAAGAATGTTTCACGTAATCCACACTTCTATTACACGCAATTTAACTATTTGCATCAGGCACACCTCACACCGAAACCCATCAAGCACATGTTTCCTACAGCATCCTCTGCATGCCCCAGATGTAGAGCACATGAGGATGGTTTTTGACCACATGGTCTGGGAGCACCGGGTGATGGAGCGGGCCTGGGGAGAAGTCACAGAATTACTTCCACTTTGCTGGAGCACTTGGTCCTGCCGATCCTGGAATCATGCCTACTCAGTCTTAGACCCAAGACTAAGGGAGATAAGTACTTTCATGGATTCCTTGACCCAGCCATAATACTCTTCAAACGGCAAATCATCATGTCCTGGAAGGCTCATACAGCCCCCGATACACACTGTTGACTCTCCACATTGCTGAAATGGGCAAAAGCTGACCTGGATGTCCTCGCAGTGGCAGTTAGACATGGAATGGGGAATGCTGGAGACGGGTGCTGGGATACCTATATCAGAAACTTAGAGGCAAAAAAGTATGCACGTCCACCCTGAACCCTGACCACTACCCTAGGTCCTTCTGTCCCATCCTACAACTCATACGATGAGCCATGCCAGCACATGAGATAGCGGGACCATGCCCCTATGAGGACTCCACGTAGGTAATACAGCCACACCAACATTGCCCCTTACAACCGTGGGGTGTGGATCTCATTGGGGGTCCTGACAGGCACCCCAGAATTGTTGTCCTGGCCCGGAGGGACCACTGGCACTGGCCTGCAGGATCTTCTTATATCTCCATGTGTGGATTAGCCTGTACTGGCGCGCACACGTTCCTGGGTGTCCTTCCAAATCAAGTTGTACCCCCAGGGACTATTGCCACGATACACCATACTGCGACCCATGTCCTTGCAGGGGCCTTCTTCATTATGACATGCTACCACACCTGAGATTGGGGGTGTGACATGTCTAGACTATTGTGACAAACACAAGGAGATGACTGACCGAGCATGGAAACTTTTCAGACACTCACTCCCAGTCACAGATCTGGGTTGAATCTATCATCGTTCTTTAGCTCACTTCGCCACCCCAGCTCAGACCCAGCCATGTGCAAATCAGTCTTGACCCTGTTCCTCCTGGGAACAGTCCAGCCCGAACTGCCAAGCCGGGTCTTCCCTGGACCGGAAACAAGCATCCTGGGACCGGTTTCGTGGTATGAACTGGGGTGGCGAAGTTAGCTAAAGAACGATGATAGATTCAACCCAGATCTGTGACTGGGGTGAGTGTCTGAAAAGGTTCAGCGCTCCGTCTATCATCTCCTTATGTTTGCTTTAGGCTATTGTGACTCCACCGTTCACATTTGTTAATTTTGTTTGATGTGATATCGTTTGTGAGTGGCACTTCGGAATTGTCACTATTATGGTTTTTTGTTTCTTTTTCTACTTGTGCTAAAACCACTAAAGAAATTTGTGAAAAAGAAAAAGGTTATGTTCTCAGTGGGTCCTTGAAGTCCCACGATCTTGCCACTGGGTGGATCAGTCCTTAAAGAGGACCATCAAATCACTTCAATAACTTAAGTCTTTTTCCATTTTTTAGGTGTAAGTGTAGGTGTTGGACCTTTCATCCGTCACACTGCACTTTCATACTTTTCCAAAAGTAGAGTCACGGCTACAAATCCTCAAGCCCAACAATGCCAATAATAGGAACGACAGTGCAAGGATTTATCTCATCTTGTACAGTGCAGTCATCAATTACCCCCAAAACGTAGCTATGTATGGACATGTCCATGCCAAATGAAGAAAACATGACCCTCTGGCTACTTCAGTTTGCACAATTAATTTTTAGTCCCGAGATAACACTGAATCAGTCAGTTTCTTGAACAATTGGATTCATGTTTCCGGTTGTGTTCTGTATATACAGAAGGACATTGTCCATGTACAGGTATACAACCAATGGCCTGCCACCTATATAAATTCCTCTATGTGCATGCAGCTGTCTGTACACAAAGGTCAAGGGTTCCACAGAAATGGCAAATAGGAGTGGTGACAGGGGGCAACACTGTCTGGTGCCACTGCCCATTGATAAACACTCTGGCCAAGGTGTTACTACGGAACAAGATAATTTTAATAAAATGCCTAACCAGGCCCATTTTAGTTAATACCTGAAACATATATGGCTATTCCAGAGAGTCAAATACTTTTTTAGTGTCAAGAAGAAGCGACTATGCCGGTAATTGAGGGTCTAAATGATGTACCACTGCTAGGAGAATATTTAATGTAACAATGTTGGGTGGCTGGTTATAAAATCAGTCTGGTCTGGAAGTACCAGACCTGACATAAGTGGTTTTCTTTTAATCTACCAACACGGACTTTTGCAAATATCGTATTGTTAATGAAAAGCAATTACAGTAGTCTACATGATGCACAGAGTTCTTCTGATCTGTCTGGTTTGAGAAGTGCTAACCACATGTCCTTTCATGTCATTGTGGGAAGTTCCCCTTCCAGAATGGCTTCTTCATACTCCTTAAGTAGGTGTGGGCTTATTAAATAAGCATAAGCTTCATAAAATCTAATTGAAATCCCATCAGGCCCAGATACCTCACCACTCTGCAGCTTCTTTATTACCTCTAGTAAATCCTCAAGGCAGACATGTGAACCTTTCCAATCATAAAAGTGCGATATCAAGTCAAGTCAAGATAAATTTTATTCGGCGAGAGGCCATAAAAGCACACAAAAAGCAGATCACATATTTATAAAAATATGGTAAATAAAAACATATCACTGAGTCACATAAAATCAAGGATATTCAGTACAATTCATAACATTTCATAAGATTAAAAAGCTTTGCCGGTAACTGATTCATACAGAAACTGCATCTTTTAAGGTTCATAAGCCCTCCTAATGTGAAATGCTGATTTGATAAAATTGAGTCCTGCACACCAAACTTCGAAGAACCTAGTGCCTGCATAAACAGTAGCCCTTCCTTGTACTGTCTCACATTGGCCTTCCGTAAAGGGATGCCAAGGATCAAAGTCTTGGCTCCTGGTACAAGTGGAAAAACAAAAATAAGTGGCTGATACTTTGAGTTGCAATATTGTCGCACCTGCAGATGGGTAGGTCTTGATGCCAGGCGCCCGTTGCGGGAGAGACAAATTTAAAGTTCAAAGTCCTTAGTTTAAAAGGGGTAAGCCATTAACGATAAGTAGGGGATATAATTCATCCCAGGTAAGGCTCTAGGCCAGAGGTTGTTGCTACTTGAGCTTAACTTACAATACTTTGCATGTTTTGGGACGTATCTAAGAGGTATTTTTGCAGTGCTCAAAGTATGCTTTTTTAACACGTGGCTTAAAATTTGTTCTGCCCCATCTAATAGCAGGCAATCGCAGATACAAGATCTTGTTAATCCAGCCTCTTGTGATGACCACATTTTTGTCCAGAGTAATAGGGGTGCTAGCCCTATCACATCTTTCAGAAACAGCATGTCAAGCTCTTCATGACAAATTAGAGAGGGAGTGCTTCCCGGGACTGATAAAAGTCTACGCATAAATTGATTCTCTATGCATTGTAAAGTTTCTATGCTATTATGCCCCCAGAGGCCAGTACCATAAACGCACGCTGACATACACTTACTTTTGCAAATATTCAGCATTGCCTCAATTGGTTTATTTTGAAGCTTGCTGGCAAATCTAAAAATGGCTTCAATATGTCCTCTAAAAATCTGGCCTCTCAATGTTATGAGCGATGACCAGCTTAAAGAATGCTTAAACAAAATCCCTAGATAACTAACATTTTTAACCTTTGATAGGGCGGATTTGCCCATCTTAAAAGACTTTCATTTGGTGCTAGGGCTACCATTGGTCATGATGTAGGACTTTGAAAAATTAACTTTGAGGTATATGTCCTCCATTTACGTTACAAAACAAGTCTAAGAGGTGCCGGAGACTATTTGCAGTTTGGCCTATTTGAACTGCGTCGTCCACATATAATAGGATGGGGATAGGAGTATGGCCCATGTGTGATATCAATAAGATAGTCTCTACTGCACTGTAGACCGATCCCACAGTGGTGTGAACGCATGCAATATTTCAAAGTGTACTGGACAGCACTCAACTGGGTGTTCTACCTTTCTCCAGTCTATTGCCCTGAGTTTTGTGAGTGTGCTGTATCCTAAAACCTTACTGTTAGACCAGGCATCCTTGGCGTGGGTCTCCCTTCCATTTTTTCGTAATGCCTCCACTGTTACCGATATGTTTTTGCTGGACTAGATGCTCATGGGCACTTTGCCGCTGCTAATCAGTGCCAAAGTGCAAGTGCTCCCTATCGTGAATTGATGTAAGTATTAGTGACTCCATGATTGGATGATTGGTTTACTTGTCAGTCCCTAGTACCGTGCACTGAGTGTGCCCAGGGCTTGTAAATCCAATGCTGCTGGTGGGCTTGCAGCACGGGTTGTGCCACCCACAGAAGCAGCTTGTAAAGTGTGTCTCAGGCCCGCCATTGCAGAGCCTGTGTGCAGCCTAGGGCTGCCATGTCGACTGAGTGAGTGCACCCACTTACCAGTCCCTAAACCTTCCCTTTACTGCATGTTGGTCACCCCTAAAGTAGGCCCTAGGGCAGGGTGCATTGTAGGTATAAGGTAGGACATGCCCTGGTGTGTGTGGCATGTCCTAATAGTGAATTACAGCCATTTTCGTTTTTCACTATTGCAAGGCTACCTGCTCCCCATAGGCCAGAATGGGCAGACTGACTATTACACCTTATAGTCAGAACTGTCCCAGGGAACATGGTAGAAAAACGAATTTAGTATGCCTGAACTCAGGGTGATAAAATACATCTTTTAGTGAAGTTGGTTTTAACATTCTGTGTTTGAAAATACCACTTTTAGAAAGTGGGTATTTTCTTGCCTAACTATCCAAGCCTGCCTCTGCTAGGTTGTGTATTCCTTGTCTGGAGATTGAGTGACAGGGGCTGGGGGTGGCTACAGGAGACAGGGTGAGTCAGCACAGGGCTGAATAGACAGATCTGCATCCAGAGTGGAGGGAGGAGTTGCACCTGGGTCTGAATAGGGCTGTGCCTGCCTTCCACAATGCTGGCTCCACCTCCTGCCGGGCGGCTGAGCACTCTGCCCCACATTCTGAAAGGAAAGAAGGAGTCAGAAAAACAAAGTGCTCCAGGACTGACCAGAACTGGTTTTGGACTAGGCAGAGGCCTCTCTACCTTCAGAGAACAAAGAGAAACTGGGTATAAAAGGGGACCCAGACCCCTAGGAAATTAGATCACTTTTGGGAACAAGAAGAAACCTTTGCTGAGGAGCGGAACCAAGAAGAAACTGAGGAGAGACTATCCCTAAGCCTGAAGTGCTGCTTGGGGGATTGGCCTGCGGTGGTTTGCCTGACTGCCAAAGAAAGGAGAAAGGAACTTTGCTTTGCTGTGACTTTCATCAACTTGTGAAGGATCTCCAAGGGCTTGGAAGAGAGCTTGCCCCCTGACCGAAGTCCCAGGACCATTGAACTTCACCCCTTGTGAATTGCTGCTGGAAACTCTGTTTCAGTGGCTACAGAGGTAGGGAGCTGTGACCGACTCTCACGACCGACTCGGTGTCCTGTAAGCACCGCATCGAAGCACCGTCTCGCCCTGCAACGCACGGCCCTGGTCTCACCGACTCCATCAACGAGCCGCTGCCTGCACCGCATCGAGGGACAACGCGTCCTGTAACGCTCGCTACGCCAAATCAAACTGGTCCGACTGACACGGTCACTGCTGCTGAGTTCGAGTCCTGTGACCGCACCGGAGTTGGGCACCGCTCACACGCTTTGCGACGCACCGCCCGACTCGCACCGCTGTCCGGACTGATCGACGCCAGCTCCTGAATCCGGCCCGTCGCCGCACCGCAACCTGCCAGCACCGCATCGAAGCACCTTCTCGCCCTGCAACGCACGGCCCTGGTCTCACCGACTCCGTCTCGACGACGTCAACGAGCCGCTGCCTGCACCGCATCGAGGGACAACGCGTCCTGCAACGCTTCCATTTCTGCATCGCGACCGCGACGAACAGCCATCCGGCTCGCACGCCCGTGCCTGCCGCTTCAAGTAAAAGGTACTGTGACCGAGTCTGTCTCACGCCGTGTTGGCCCGCTCTCGACGCGGTCAGCTGGATTTGTTAGACTCTGTTTGTTCTCGACATCGCCGTAGCCGGAGGAGGCTACCGACTCGCACAGAACCTTGAATTAAGCCTTTTGATCAGAGCTAAGCACTCTTGACAGTATTGTGGATTATTTTTGTCGTTTATGGTCTTGTGATAAATCTATATAAAGTATACCTATTTTTATAAATATATAACCTGTGTGGTGTCCATTTGTAGTGTTGTCACTTGATTACTGTATGTGTTCACAAATGCTTTACACACTGCCTCTGAACTAAGCCTGTCTGCTCGTGCCAAGCTACCAAGAGGGTGAGCAGGGGTTATTTCGGGAGTGTACCTACTTTCCCTGACTAGACTCAAGGGTCCCTATTTGGACAAAGGTACCTACCTCTGCCAACTAGAGACCCCCAAATCTAACATTGGTGGTCAGCGGTGAGGATTCTGGACTTGCATTTGTGACTCATGTACAGTGAGTACCCCACCCTCTCCATGACTAAGCAGGTCAACGCCGTTTCCTCATCCTGCTTCAACATCCTCCGAATGCTCCGCAGGATCTTCAAGTGGATCCCCACCGAAACAAGAAAAACAGTCACCCAGGCCCTCGTCACCAGCAGGCTGGACTACGGAAACGCCCTCTACGCAGGAACGACGGCTAAGCTCCTGAGACGGCTGCAACGCATCCAGAACGCCTCTGCACATCTTATCCTCGACATCCCCCGACGCAGCCACATCACACCCCACCTGAGAGACCTGCACTGGCTCCCTGTCAACAAGAGGATAACCTTCAAGCTCCTCACCCACGCACACAAAGCACTCCACAACTCCGGACCAGCCTACCTCAACAGACGACTCAGCTTCTACACCCCCACCCGCCAGCTCCGCCGACCAGCCTCGCCCTCGCCACAGTCCCCCGCATCCGGAAAACGACCGCCGGCGGCAGATCCTTCTCCCACCTCGCCGCCAAGACCTGGAACACCCTCCCCACCAACCTCCGACAGACCCAAGACCTACTGGCCTTCAGAAGACTCCTCAAGACCTGGCTCTTCGATCAGTAGCAGCACCACCCCCCTCTTCCCCCAGCGCCTTGAGACCCTCGCGGGTATGTAGTGCGCTTTATAAGTGACATGATTGATTGATTGATTGATTGATTGGTGAACACTACTTAGTGAGTGCAGACCAAAACGCAACCACATACTTTTATAGCATTTTTTCTAGGATTTCCTATTTTTGCAAATGCCAAGTTCAGTCACTATGGAGAAACCAGCATCAGTAGCCTCTGTTCAGTGTGATTGGGAAGAAGAGAGGCTAGAATGCTACACCCTCAAGCAGCTCAGGCAATTCTGCAAAAAGTTTAAAGTGTCCATGACCGGACTCTCCAGGAAGGAGGACCTTCAAAAGGCGCTAAGGGCCTGGGTCGAATCAAGGAGTGCCCCTGTGGAGGGGGCTGAGAATGCAGAAGGGCAGCTGGAGGGGCTATTGGGTCTAGGGGATAAAAGACCACCTTCCCCAGTAGGTAGCAGTGTTTATGCCAGAGGACTGTCTCCAGAGGAGTTGGAGGACAGGAAAGAGAGTAGGATGCACGAAATGGAGCTGACCAAGCTCAAGCTGAATGGGCAGTTAGAATTCCAAATGCAAACTAGGAAATTAGCCCTAGAGGAAAAGAAAATGCAGTTTGAACATGAGAAAGTTTTGAGGGAGTTGGAATTGAAGGCCAAGAGCTTAGAGATTACTCCCTCTGGTGGCAGTATACCGCCTGTACCTGTTGAAGCTAGGGTGTATATTCCAAAAGATGTGGTTAAGGAATTTTTTAAAAATGATGACATTGGGCAGTGGTTCAAAGCCTATGAGGTAGCCATGTCTTCCCACCGGGTCCCTGAGAAGGATTGGGGAGCGGGGTTGTGGGGACGGTTCCTCAGTGAAGGGCGGGATACCTTGTTGGATTTGCCCTCTGAAGTCTATAATTCGTACAGCCACATGAAGGATGCCTTAATGACTAGGTATGGTTTGACCCCTGAGCTTTATAGGCAAAGGTTCAGGAACTGTAGTAAGATTGAAAGCAGTACCTGGGTTGAATATGTGACCTTCTTTGCAGAGCCTTGGATGGTTGGGTAAAGGGTAGCAAAGCGACTGATTTTCAGGCGCTCTTTGATTTGATTGCCTGGGAGCACTTGTCCGGTAATTGTTTTCCTGAGCTACGCCAGCACCTGATTGATAGTAAGCTGACTAACCCTAGGCAGCTTGCTGAGGAGGCGGACCGCTGGGTGAGTACCCAGGTCCACAAGGGTCACGTGGGAGACTCCGCCAAGGGTGGGCAGGGTCCCCAGCAGAAGAGTGGGGGACAAGGGTAAACAGAGGGAGTTCCATAAAGGGCCCCAAAGTAAACCCCAAGGGAACCAAGGGAAAGGTTCCCAGCCTCCCCTGAGAAGAAGCCAGTGGCCCTGACAGGCCCCCTGTTCACCAGGGACCACTGGTATGTTACAAGTGTGGCGCCCTGGCCACAAGGCAAACGATCCTCGTTGCCCTTTGCATGGAAAACCAGCACCCACTAGTGCAGTCCCCCGGCAGTTGGCTAGTGTAGCCCTGGGGGAGGAGTTGGGTGCCCAAGGTGGGGGGGATCCCACAGTGTGTTTCCTTGTCTCATTAGGAGACTCTGAGATGGTCCCTAGGACCCCGCTGCCTGAGAACACTAAGAAATACAGGCAGTGGGTGACCATCAATGGCCATAGGGTGGAGGCTCTGAGAGGCACAGGAGCCAGTGTGACAGCTGTCAAGTGTCACCTGGTGTCTAAAGAGCAGGTTATCCCTGATGCATTCTATCCGGTTGTTGCCGCTGACAACACAGAGTCACTGCAAGGTGGCTCAGGTTCCCTTTGAGTGGGGGGTCTCGGGTACTCTTCAAGTAGCTGTGAGGCCAGCCATGCCTGTTGACTGTTTGTTAGGGAACGATTTGGAGAGCTCACCTTGGGCTAAGGTGGAGCGGAGTGCGCATTTAGAAATGTTGGGCTTGCCTGATTGGGCATGTGTGACCACCCGGTCAATGGCAGCTAAAGGTGTTCAAGGGGACCTGGAGCCTGAGAGGGAGGCCCAGGTGCCTGCCGGAGAGAGAGGAGGCAGGGGGCACGGGAAACCGGCCCCCGAAGTTCCCACGGTCCAGGAGGAGGCAGACCCTGAGGGGGATGCCCTGGAGCCTACAGGGGAACAGGTAGCTGAACTGGGGGACCTACCTGAGCTGACCCATTGGCAGCAAGAAGGAGGACCCTCCAGGGAAGAGTTTTGCGAGGAGCAGAACACATGCCCCTCTCTCGTGGGTCTGAGGCAACAGGCCAAAGACCAGGCAGCAGGTGATCAGTCTGGATCACATTGGGTTTACTGGGAGAATGGTCTCCTGTATTCAGAGCCTAAGGTTGCTGAGCCTGGGTCAGCCCGTGTGCTGGTGGTACCCCAGCGCTTCAGAGCCTTCCTACTGGGGTTGGCTCATGATGTACCGTTAGCAGGACATCTGGGGTAGGACAAGACCTTTGACAAGCTTGTTACCCATTTCTATTGGCCCCAGATGCGCAGGAGTGCCGCCACTCACTGCAGGACATGCCAGACTTGCCAGGCAAGTGGAAAGAGTGGGAGGAAGCACAAGGCTCCTCTCCAGCCATTCCCTGTGGTCAGCACCCCCTTTGAACGGGTGGGTATTGACATTGTGGGGCCACTGGACCCCAAGACAGCCATGGGCAACAGGTTTATCCTGGTCTTGGTGGACCATGCCACCCGGTACCCTGAAGCCATCCCTCTGAGGACAGTGACGGCCCCCGTGGTGGGACAGGCACTGATGGGAATTTTCTCACGTGTGGATTCCCTCAAGAGGTGGTGTCTGACAGAGGTACCAACTTCGTGTCCAAGTACATGAAGTCCCTGTGGCAGGAGTGCGGTGTAACCTACAAGTTCACCACTCCTTACCACCCTCAAGGAAATGGGCTGGTTGAGAGATTCAACCGGACCCTCAAGGGCATGATTATGGGTCTGGAAGAACCCATGAGGCGTAAATGGGACATCCTCTTACCATGCCTGTTGTTTGCATACCGGGAGGTGCCACAGAAGTCTCTAGGGTTCAGTCCCTTTGAGCTCCTCTATGGACACCCGGTGCGAGGACCTCTGAGTTTGGTCAAGGAAGGCTGGGAGCAATCTCCCAGGAAACCTCCCCAGGATGTATACAGTTACATGCTGGCCTTCAGGAACCAGACTAGGCGTTTCAGAGAACTTGCTGAGGCAAATCTGGAAGCCAGCCAGGAGGAGATGAAGCGGTGGTACGACCAGAATGCCACTCTGGTAGAGCTTCAGCCTGGTCAGAAAGTGTGGGTCATGGCCCCTGTGGAGCCTTGTGCGCTCCAGGACAGGTGGACCGGCCCCTTTACGGTGGTGGAGCGCAAGAGTCCAGTTACCTATTTGGTGGGCTTGCAGTCTCCCAGGAACTCCCTTGCGGGTCCTGCATGTGAACCGCCTGAAGCCCCACTTGGAGAGGTCCCAAGTGGGCATGCTCTTAGCTACAGATGATGGAATGGAGGAGGAGACCGAGCCTCTTCCTGACCTCCTGTCAGCCCGAGAGCAAGATGGATCAGTGGAGGGAGTAAACCTCTCTACCTCCCTGACACCTGAGCAGCAGGGTGACTGTCGCCAACTGTTGGGACAGTTCCCTGACCTGTTCTCCCTGGTTCCCAGTGTCACTCATTGGTGCGTCCATGATGTGGACACTGGGGACAGTCTTCCTGTGAAGCACAAGGCTTACAGGGTGACTGACAGGGTCAGAGCCTGCATCAAGGAGGAGGTCTCCAAGATGTTTGCGCTAGGGGTGATTGAGTCCTCTAACAGCCCTTGGGCCAGCCCAGTGGTCTTGGTTCCAAAGGCTGCCGCGCCTGGTGCCACCCCAGAACTCCGGTTCCGTGTGGACTACAGGGGACTCAATTCCGTCACCAGGACTGACGCCCACCCCATCCCCAGAGCTGATGAGCTCATAGATCGGTTAGGGGCTGCGCGGTACCTCAGCACGTTTGACTTAACGTCTGGATACTGGCAGATCGCCTTGACTGATGGGGCAATAGAGAGGTCAGCATTCTCCACACCAGATGGGCACTACCAGTTCTGGGTGATGCCCTTTGGGATGAAGAATGCCCCTGCCACCTTTCAGAGGTTGGTCAACCAGGTGTTGGTTGGACTGGAGGATTTCAGTGCCGCCTACCTGGATGACATCGCAGTGTTCAGTGCCAGTTGGGAAGAACATCTGCGCCACCTCTGGGAAGTGTTGATGGCGCTGCGGAGGGCAGGCCTCACAATCAAGGCGAGTAAGTGCCAGATTGGGCAGGGTTCTGTGATGTACTTGGGACACCAGGTTGGGAGCGCCAGGTGGCGCCCTCCAACCGAAAATTGATACCATTCTGGCTTGGGAGCCCCCAAGACCCAGACAGAGGTGAGAGCCTTCCTAGGACTCACCGGGTATTACCGGAGATTCGTCAAGGGGTATGGCAGCATTGTTGCCCCCTTGACAGAGCTGACTTCCAGGAAGCAGCCCAGGAAAGTGATTTGGACTGACGCCTGTCAAAAAGCTTTTGACACCTTGAAGACTGCCATGTGCACGGCGCCTGTGCTCCAGGCACCCAACTTCTCCAATGAGTTCATTGTTCAGACCGACGCTTCAGAGCATGGTGTAGGGGCTGTTCTATCACAGATCAATGAGGAGGGCCTTCACCAACCTGTAGCCTTCATCAGTAGGAGGTTACTTCCCCGGGAACAGAGATGGAGTGCTATTGAGCGGGAGGCATTTGCTGTGGTCTGGGCACTGAAGAAGCTGAGACCATACCTGTTTGGGACTCACTTCCAGGTTCAGACAGACCACAGGCCCCTCAGATGGTTGATGCAGATGAGGGGTGAGAATCCAAAGCTGTTGAGGTGGTCCATTTCCTACAGGGGATGGACTTTACGGTGGAACACCGCCCTGGTACAGAACACGCCAATGCTGATGAACTGTCCAGATTTTTCCGCTTTAGCGATGAGAACTCCCTAGGGGTAGGATAGTTCTCCCCACATTTCAGCTGGAGGGGACACGTGTTAGACCTGGCATCCTTGGCGTGGGTCTCCCTTCCATTTTTTCGTAATGCCTCCACTGTTACCGATATGTTTTTGCTGGACTAGATGTTCATGGGCACTTTGCCGCTGCTAATCAGTGCCAAAGTGCAAGTGCTCCCTATCGTGAATTGATGTAAGTATTAGTGACTCCATGATTGGATGATTGGTTTACTTGTCAGTCCCTAGTACCGTGCACTGAGTGTGCCCAGGGCTTGTAAATCCAATGCTGCTGGTGGGCTTGCAGCACGGGTTGTGCCACCCACAGAAGCAGCTTGTAAAGTGTGTCTCAGGCCCGCCATTGCAGAGCCTGTGTGCTGCCTAGGGCTGCCATGTCGACTGAGTGAGTGCACCCACTTACCAGTCCCTAAACCATCCCTTTACTGCATGTTGGTCACCTCTAAAGTAGGCCCTAGGGCAGGGTGCATTGTAAGTATAAGGTAGGACATGCCCTGGTGTGTGTGGCATGTCCTAATAGTGAATTACAGCCATTTTCGTTTTTCACTATTGCAAGGCTACCTGCTCCCCATAGGCCAGAATGGGCAGACTGACTATTACACCTTATAGTCAGAACTGTCCCAGGGAACATGGTAGAAAAACGAATTTAGTATGCCTGAACTCAGGGTGATAAAATACATCTTTTAGTGAAGTTGGTTTTAACATTCTGTGTTTGAAAATACCACTTTTAGAAAGTGGGTATTTTCTTGCCTAACTATCCAAGCCTGCCTCTGCTAGGTTGTGTATTCCTTGTCTGGAGATTGAGTGACAGGGGCTGGGGGTGGCTACAGGAGACAGGGTGAGTCAGCACAGGGCTGAATAGACAGATCTGCATCCAGAGTGGAGGGAGGAGTTGCACCTGGGTCTGAATAGGGCTGTGCCTGCCTTCCACAATGCTGGCTCCACCTCCTGCCGGGCGGCTGAGCACTCTGCCCCACATTCTGAAAGGAAAGAAGGAGTCAGAAAAACAAAGTGCTCCAGGACTGACCAGAACTGGTTTTGGACTAGGCAGAGGCCTCTCTACCTTCAGAGAACAAAGAGAAACTGGGTATAAAAAGGGGACCCAGACCCCTAGGAAATTAGATCACTTTTGGGAACAAGAAGAAACCTTTGCTGAGGAGCGGAACCAAGAAGAAACTGAGGAGAGACTATCCCTAAGCCTGAAGTGCTGCTTGGGGGATTGGCCTGCGGTGGTTTGCCTGACTGCCAAAGAAAGGAGAAAGGAACTTTTGCTTTGCTGTGACTTTCATCAACTTGTGAAGGATCTCCAAGGGCTTGGAAGAGAGCTTGCCCCCTGACCGAAGTCCCAGGACCATTGGACTTCACCCCCTTTGTGAATTGCTGCTGGAAACTCTGTTTCAGTGGCTACAGAGGTCGGGAGCTGTGACCGACTCTCACGACCGACTCGGTGTCCTGTAAGCACCGCATCGAAGCACCGTCTCGCCCTGCAACGCACGGCCCTGGTCTCACCGACTCCGTCAACGAGCCGCTGCCTGCACCGCATCGAGGGACAACGCGTCCTGCAATGCTCGCTACGCCAAATCAAACTGGTCCGACCGACACGGTCACTGCTGCTGAGTTCGAGTCCTGTGACCGCACCGGAGTTGGGCACCGCTCGCACGCTTTGCGACGCACCGCCCGACTCGCACCGCTGTCCGGACTGATCGACGCCAGCTCCTGAATCCGGCTCCGTCGCCGCACCGCAACCTGCCAGCACCGCATCGAAGCACCGTCTCGCCCTGCAACGCACGGCCCTGGTCTCACCGACTCCGTCTCGACGACGTCAACGAGCCGCTGCCTGCACCGCATCGAGGGACAACGCGTCCTGCAACGCTTCCATTTCTGCATCGCGACCGCGACGAACAGCCATCCGGCTCGCACGCCCGTGCCTGCCGCTTCAAGTAAAAGGTACTGTGACCGAGTCTGTCTACGCCGTGTTGGCCCGCTCTCGACGCGGTCAGCTGGATTTGTTAGACTCTGTTTGTTCTCGACATCGCCGTAGCCGGAGGAGGCTACCGACTCGCACAGAACCTTGAATTAAGCCTTTTGATCAGAGCTAAGCACTCTTGACAGTATTGTGGATTATTTTTGTCGTTTATGGTCTTGTGATAAATCTATATAAAGTATACCTATTTTTATAAATATATAACCTGTGTGGTGTCCATTTGTAGTGTTGTCACTTGATTACTGTATGTGTTCACAAATGCTTTACACACTGCCTCTGAACTAAGCCTGTCTGCTCGTGCCAAGCTACCAAGAGGGTGAGCAGGGGTTATTTCGGGAGTGTACCTACTTTCCTGACTAGACTCAAGGGTCCCTATTTGGACAAAGGTACCTACCTCTGCCAACTAGAGACCCCCAAATCTAACACTTACACTACAAAAACACTCCCACTGGTTGGGTGGATTGGGAATGCTGTGCAAATGCAGCTAATCTCATTTATATGCCTAAAGTCATTGCAGTGAAGGCTCTCTTTAATAGAACAACACATAGTAATAGGCAAAATCCATAAAAGACCAAGTTCCAAATATGCAGGAAAATCAGTAAGAACTCAGACAGCATCACTAGTAGCATAGGAAAGGACTTCTGGCTCACCCCCAAAATCGGGCATTTATGTATGAAATCGCCTCATGGAACAGTATGAAAACTGCTGAATCATGGTGCGAGGAAGACAATACATGTTCTACAAATCAGAATACAGACTTTAAAAACATCGTACAGCCTTACTACCTAAGTACTAACCTACTACGTGAATAATGAATACTCCCTAACCCTGGCCTAATGTCATCCAAAGGTGTCAGAACAAACTAGTTACAGAAACAACAGTAAACCATTGTGAATAAATGCAATACCTCATGTAAGACCCTTTGGAAAAATGTTACATTCTAAGTCCATGCCAAAGAGTCTTCTTCAAGAACAGTGTCATTCAGAAATAAACAAACATGACTTGCTTGACTATGTGCAGCAGAAATAAACAGTGAATGTGACATACATTTTTGACAAGATGGTATTGAAACCTAATTGAGGCCTAGTTAGCCAGGATACCACACTTTAACAGGTCATATCAAATCGTTTCAAATGCAATAGCATCAGGTCAGTATACATATGTGAATTTGAGTGCAGATTAAGATTCTGCAGATTGTTACTAATGCACAATTATTTATTAATACACAATTCCTCAGCTTGCTTTGCTAAGAATCTCCTTTCCTGCTCTGCAACCTTCCTGTAATTGCTTAATGGTTCATTCATTCAGGAAAATGTGGCATAATTATGATCCCGTGTTTAATCTTTTCCAGCTACCTAAGAGAAATTTCAAGTCATGTTAATCATTATCACAGCAATTTCAATGTCTTCGCTTCCTTTGCTATGCCCTTACCTACAACATACACTTTAAAGGCCTGCCAAAATGTAGTTATCCGCGGCACAGAGACCAGGTTGAGGTCCGAGTGTTCAGTGATTGCTTTACGCTGCTCATTCCTGAAAGAGACATCTAATTAGAATTCTGGTTTAGATCTACATGTTCCAGTATGTCAGGTACCTTGCTTACAGTCCTGTACCAGAACTATTGGGGAGTGGTCTGATAAGGATCTGCGTAGAATGCAAGGGTGCCCAATCTAGGATATCAGGCCCATAGACACCAGCCGATAGTCTATTCTTCAGTTTGCATCGTGCACTGTAGGTTAATAATTATATTGTACTGTGGTTGGATGCTGTGGTAACTAGAGATCCAAAAAGTCACCGTGTTAGACCTTGCATCTTTTGACGTGTTTCCCCTGGCTTTTTGCTTTCTGACCTCCCGGTTTTTACTCTGTTTTTGCTGGTTTTATGTCTCTGCCCACTTTCTCCCTTCTGTTCAGTGTTAAAGTGCAAGTGCTCCTGTTGTAAATTGTGCTATAGATTGGTGTTTCAATGATTGGCATATTTTGTTTACTAGTAAGTTCGTAGTAAAGTGCACTAAGAGTGCCAGGGCCTGTAAATGAAATGCTGCTAGTGTGCCGGCAGCACTGATTGTGCCACCCACCGAAGCAGCCCTGAAAAGGTGTCTCAGACCTGCCACTCAAGTGTCTGTGCGCTGTTTTTAACTGCCATGTCGACCTGGCAAGTGCACCCACTTGCCAGGCCCTAATCTTCCCTTTTCGTACATGTATGTCACCCCTAAGGTAGGCCCAAGGTACCCCTGTGAGCAGGGTGCTGTGTATGTTAAAGGTAGCACATGTACTGGTGTGTGTGACATGTCCTGGTGGTGGATTACAGTGTATTTCATTTTTCACCACTGCAAGGCTATCTGTCACATAGGAAAGAATGGGAATTTTACTTATAACATCTTATAAGCATAACTTCCCATTAGGAAAAGATAGGGAAATGGAGTTTAGTATGCCTGGACTCAGAGTGTAAAAACACATCTTTTAGTAAAGATTTTTATGTTCTGTGTTTGAAAATACCACTTTTAGAAAGTACGTATTTTCTTGCTTAGCCATCCTGTGTGCCTCTGCTGGGTTTGTGGATTGACTGTCTGGCTTTGGAGTGACAGGGGCTGGGGATGTGCATTCTCTTCAGACAGCTACTGGGTAGTCAAGGTGTGTCCTGCCTTTCCTGGATGAGTCTGGGCTGGGCTGAATAGACCTGGGCTGCATTTAAAGTAGTGGGAAGAGATTCCCTTGCACCTCAATGGGCCTGGTCTGCTTTAGACAATGCTGTCTCCACCTCCTGCTGGGAAGCTGGGCCAGAGAGGACCAAACTGGTTTGGACTAAGCACAGATACTCTCTGCCTGAATTTTGAGTACAAATATTGGGGCCCAGACCCCAGGACTTTAGAACTCACTGGAATCAACGAGCTTGCCAGGAAGAAGAGCTGGAAGAGCTGCCAGGAGGAGTACTGTCCCTTTGCAGTGTTGTTGCTTTGTTGGGTTGGCCTGCAGTTGCTGCCTCTGCCTTGGGCAGTGAAAGGACTGGACTGAACTTTCTTTACTTGTGCTGAGAATCTCCAAGGGCTTGAAGTAGAGCTTGCCTCCTGTTCTGAAGTCTCAGGGACTGCAAAGACTTCACCGACCTCTGGGTACCGCTTCTGTACCAGTTGACACAGAGAAGGGAAAAGCAACCAACTCCATCGCTAGCTCCGTGTCCTTAAGGCACCACAGAAGGCACTTCAGCATCTCGCACCGCAACCCTGGTCTCACTGAGGATGATGCCACCAAGCTGCTCCTTGCACCGTGACTTGTGGGCACCGCCCTCCACACCGCCTCGCTTCACTTCGCCGCCCTGGTCTCACCGACACCGTCGCTGCCTGCTGATTTCTAAACCCGTGAATGTATCGTGGCTGGGGGCACCGCTCGTAAAAAATAGACTTGTTATGGTTCTTTCAGTGTCACCATGTCAGAACTGAAGCATTTGCAATGTTATCTACAACGAAGGTGTAGTTGGTGCTTATTTATCATATGCAAATAAGAACCATTGACAAAGCCAACAGCCCTGGCTTGTTGTAGGTGTAATGTTACTTGTTGTATTAGAGAGATCGGAATTTTCTCTAGTGGAAGTTTGAAGGTAGCGCATCGGGTTAATATGCCTGCTGCAAAGAACGTGTTCCATGCAGATCACAAAGTGCATAGAATGAAAATTGGTTAGCGGGTTATTACTTTTGTCAGAGAGGTAATTTTGTTACTTGCAGTTTATAAGTTAAAATCCTAATATAGAACAGTAAACTATTAACTGTCATCAAAGAACTTCATGCATACTGCAAGGTATAGATTAGAGCGTTATGATTTTTTTCCCCAGCGATTCATTATCCTAATGTTGCAAATAGGGTTAATTTGGGTACAAAGCGATTCTTATTAAAGAGAAATCCTAACCATGATGTTACATTTTAAATTCTGAGTTTGTGCTTCGCCAGACAAAGCACTCTTAAACTATACTGCCTATCAGTATGAATGACATGTTACTCCTATACCTTGCAGTCCTCTGTCACATGTAACATTTCTTATACACTGATTTGCATACCTATGATTGATTGTCTCTGTTTAATATGTGTGCAATGTAAAGTACACCCTACACTGGTATGAGAGGCGCTATAAAACAAATTAAATACATCTCAGAGAGAGTGGTAATGGAGACCTTGAGGGGCACTGTTAAAGGGTAATTGTGAGGGAATCACTGGCAGGGGTGGTCATTGGGGGGCGCCAACAAACATTGTCACACAGGGTGCCAGCAGCGCTAAGGCTGGGTTACTGGTGCACATAGCCTTGGCTGCAGCACACAGAGACCTTACAGTGCCGCACACAGAGGAAAAAAATTAGAGGGAACATTGGTTGCAAGAAGTTGTTTCTGTGGCAGATATGTATCAAAGTGGTCCCTTGAATTACCTGGTTCATTTACTGATGGGATGGCTGGCAATCTGAAAGAGCTTTTACTGAAGATTGTCGAGTGCCTTCTTAATTCAGGGCTGACAACATTACTTAGGTAGATCCTGTCAATCAGTTTTTCACTTATATTTTTAGCTTAAGTGTCATACTCCAAGGAACTGAAATTACTCCTATTCCACAGAAATTGACCCACTGGTAGATTTTTGCAAGTGCCCAAGGATGGAAAGAGAGACAGTAAAGTAGGACATTCCTGAATTTTTGAAATGTAAAGTGGTTTGCAAGATGCAATCTTCTGGTTTGATTACTAGGTCAATAAGTGTCGCATATCTGTTACTGTGTGACAATGTAAAGTTTAAGCCTCTTGAGGACAGGAATTTTCTGGTCTGGTTTCATGCAAGAACTCCTCTGATTTTTGTATTACACCTTTGGGTGAGTTTAGAAGTTTTTCAAACCGTTTTCTCTGAGCAGGCAGACTGAACAAGTTGAATACTTATGTTCACAAAATGGCTACATTTTTGCCCACCCCCAGTCACGGTACCAGTAGCCATATCGACCCAACTGGATATTTCCAGGGAGCAGGGATTACCCTAGCAAGTAAGGCTAAGAACAGCAGATGCACTTTACAAATTGTCTCTATGTGTAGCTCCTGCTTTGTTCTTTGATGGTATGCCACAAAAACGAAAAGCCTTTTACTTCAGCATAGTGGAATGTTGATTAGTGGGTTAAACCCGAATCAAAAATCACAGCTCCACGTTTTTCATAATAGCATGCACCATTAAACATAGTATGTGCTATGTGCATCAGCAAGCTCTTGCCTGACTTTGTGTGACTTAGCATATTACAGCCTCTTTCTCACCACAGTGGCCCACGTTGCCACATGTGGACCTTGTTTTACATCAACAGCATCACTGATAGACCCACTCTATCACTGTGTCAGGAGGTGCTGGCAAGCACAACTTGACAGTCTCAACATCAGTCCTACGTACCACATCCTTGCTTGCTGTTCCACCTCCTGGAATCCGGAATTTCTTTTCCGCACACAATGTGTTTGAAAGTCAATGGAAAACTTCACAAAGTTGCACAATTGTACGCTTTTCAGAGGTTTGCATGGCAAATCTGTTATGGTATGTGGATTTGTATGGTGCAACTAATCACCCATGAGGGTATCCAGGTGCTGGAGCAGGCGTGTAGGCATTAGACAAATGGTGTTGGGTGTTCGCCCCACAGAATTTTTTGATGAGCCAGGCCTTGAGCTTCATGTGGAATTCAAGAAGTGAGGAGGAGCCCCTAATGTTTTAAGGGAGATCCTGGATGCGATATAGTAAAGTGCTCGGCCTCCTGTTCTGCTTTTGTTGATGTGGGGTGTGTGTGTGAGTTAGAGTGATGCTGAGCATATGTGTCTGGTGGTTTGGTGGAAATAAATGTGGTTGTTCAGGTATGTTGGTCTAGTGTTGTGCAGTGCCTTGTATGCATGCATGAGGAGTTTGAATTGACTGCATATGTGGATGGAGAGCCAGTGGAGCCCTCCAAGGTGTGGTAAAATGTGGGTGTGTCGTGGGAGGTCAATAATGAGTCTTGCTGCAGTGTTCCAGATAGTCTAGAGTCAGTGGAGGAGATGGTTAGAGAGCCTGGTGTAGAGTGCATTGCTGTAGTCTAATCTGCTTGTCATGAGGGCTTGCGTGACGGTGTGTTTGGTGTTCAGGGCCATTTGGAGATCTTGTGGAGCATGTGGAGAATATGGAAGAAGAAGGAGCTGACTGTGTTGGCATGTGCTGTCATGTTGAGCTTGTTGTACAGATAAATTCCCAAGTTTCTGGCGTGGTAGGTTGGTGTAGGTCTGAGCTATGATGGGTACCAGGTGGAGTCTCAAGGAGAGTTTTTGTTTCAGAAGTTCAGCACTTCCGTCTTGTCGCAGTTGAGTTTCAGGCAGTTGGATGCCACCTAGTGTGCTACGTTGATCACGCAGTAGGAGAAGTTAGCCCTGGTGGACTTTTCTGTCAGAGAAAGGATGAGTTGGGTGTCATCAGTGTAGGATATGATGGAGATGCCTTGTGATCTGATGATGTTGGAGAGTGGTGTCATGTAGATGTTGAACAGGGTTGGGCTAAGCGATGAGCCCTGGGGGCGCAGATCATATTCTTGGATTCCGATGTGTAGGGTGGTAGTCTGACCCACTATATTCTTCTAGTGAGGAAAGAGCTTATCCAGTTGAGGGCCGGTCATTTTTGCCTCCGTTGTGCGGTATTCTGATGAAGGTACGGTGGGACACTGTATCAAAGGCAGCAGATGGGTTGAGTAAGATGAGGGCTGTGGTCACTCCATTGTCCAGTATGGTGCAAATCTGGCCTGTAGCCGTGATGAGTGGCATTCCTGTGCTGTGGTTGCTACAGAATTCTGATTGGGTGTGGTCCAGTAGGTCGTGGAGTTCAAGATAGTTGGCCAATGGTTTTTTGAGGAGGGCTTGGCCGCTGAATGTTTCAAGTCTTCTGGGAAGGTGGCGATTTGATGGAGGTGTTGATGATGTGGGTGAGGGTGTTGATGATTGGGGGTCCTCCCATGCTGTAGATGTGATGGGAGTATGGGTCCGTTGGGGCACCTAAGTGTACTTTTTTTATGATCGCTGTGGTGTCTTCTTCAGTGACTGTTTTCCATTCAGTCAGGTGTTTGTCTCGGTTGGTGGTGTTCAGGTTGACAATGAGATCTTTGGGGTCTGATTTTTGTTCAAAGTTGGTGTAGATCTTTTCTATTTTGCTGTGGAAGAAGTTAAAATGGTTGTTGCAGTGTTTCTTTGATGTTGTGATGGTGTGGGCTGAGACCGGGGCGGTGGTGAATTCTTTGACAATCGAGAAGATCTCCTTTCAGCTGTTGGAGCTAGCCTCTATGCATTTGGTCAGTGCTGTTCTTTTGGTGTCTCTCAGGAGTTGGTAGTAGCGCATGAGTGTAGCCTTGTAGGTAGTTTTGGTATCTGCATTGTGGCTGGGCCTCCATTTTCTGTCTAGCTGCGTTCAGTGGCTGTTAGATTTCCAGAGGTCGTTTGCATTCCAGCTGGCTTGTTTGTTGGTTCTTCTTTGTCTGTTGTTTATGAATGATGCGAGGGAGTCTGCACAGGTGTTCATCAATTAGTTGAAGTTGGTGATGTCCTTGTCGAGGTTGTTGGTGGTGTTGGGTTTGTCTGTTTTGAGGATGCTGAGCCAGTCAGCCTCTGTTACTTTGCACCACTTCCGGCTGGGAAGGTTGATGCTGGTGGGAGCGTTGACTCATGGTGTGGTGATTCGGAAGTGTATGATGGAGTGGTCGGTCCATGTGAGTGCTGAGGCGGAGTCATTTGTGATCCTGTCACTGGTGGTGAAGATTTGAACTAGAGTATGTCCTGCGATGTGTATAAGGTCTGTGATGAGCTTGGTGTGTCAAATGTTGTTGAGGCTTTTGAGGAGGGATGTTGGGCAGGGGTCCACTGGGACTTCAAGGTGGAAATTGAGGTTGCCAAGTAGTATGAAGTCCTTGTAGTTGATGGTGAAGGGAGCAATTAAGTCTGTGATGAGGTTGCTTGAGTTTGTTCATGGTCCTGGTAGTTGATATGCGAGGGTGCCTTTCAGGGTGCAGCTGCTGTCCATTTGCAGACTGGAGTGCATGTGCTCTATGAAGGGGGTATTGATGTCAATGGATGTGGTGCATTTGATGGTGTCCTTATGGATGGTTCTGAGTCCTCTTCCTGGCTTGTGAGGGCGGTCCTGACGTGACAGCAATGTCCGGTGCTGACGTTGGGTTGAGGCAGGTTTCCGTGAGGAAGAGGAGATCCGGTGTGCTGTTGCTGAGAGATCCCAGACCTCTGTGGTGTGTTTGCTGAGTAAGCGGGTGTTGAGAAGCCTGCATGCAAGTGGCTGTTAAAGTGCTGGTTTGCTGTTTTGTGAGGCATTTGCACAAGTGGGGAGTGAAGTTGGTGGTGCATGGGGCATGTGTGTGGAAGACTTAGAGAATGCCAACAGGCCTCGCCGAACACGACCCAAGGCCAGTTCTCCTGCCTCCACTGCCGCCAGACCCTCACCGCCACCCCGGCCTCCAACACCGCCGACGCCAGCACCGGCGACACCCTAAAATGCATCCTTCTCAACGTACGCTCCGTACACAAACACGCCATGGAAATCTGGAACCTACTCGACTCTCTTTCGCCCGACATCGCCTTCTTCACAGAGACCTGGACCAACGCATCCTCCGCCCCCGACATCAGCACCGTCATCCCAGACGGATACAAGATCCAGAGGAAAGACCGCCCGAACCACCCAGGAGGGGGCCTCGCCATCGCCCACAAGATCACCCTCCACCTCACCACCTCCAGCGAAACCTTCCCCTCTGCCGAACACCTGCACTTCAAGATCCAGACCACCCCCAAAGCCACACTCCGAGGAACCCTCGTCTACAGATCCCCCGGCCCCCGAACACCATTCGCCACCACCATCACCGACTTCATCGCACCCCACGCGATCGCCTCAACAAACTACATACTCATTGGAGACCTGAACTTCCACCCCGACAACCCCAGCGACCCCAACTCCACTATCCTTCGTAACAACCTCGCCAGCATCGGACTTAAACAACTCGTCAACACACCGACCCACAGAGCAGGACACACCCTCGACCCCATCTTCGCGGCAGGAAACAGCGTCCATTTCAGCCACACAACGCAGCCGCCATGGACCGACCACCACTGCGTACACTTCGCCATCAACAAACCCAAGGCACCCAAACCAGCCCCACGCCCACCACGAAGGAACTGGAGCAAGGTTACTGACGAGCAACTTAACTCCACCCTCACCCGAGACAACCACACCTGGGCACCCGACGCAAACATCGCAAACGACCCAGCCAGAGAACTCCACACCTGGATCTCCAACTGCGCAGATGAGCTCGCCCCGCTACGCAACCCCGACAGACAATGCCCCAGGAAAGCCGCCTGGTTCACAACCGCTCTCCAAGAAGCCAGACGCACCTGCAGACGCCTGGAGAAGAACTGGAGAAACACCAAGACAACCGAAAACCACACCACCTACAAGGACGCCATGACGGACTACCACAACCAGATCAGAGCCACCAAAAGGAACTTCATCCACAACAAAATCCTGGCCAACTCCACCAACTCCAAGGAACTTTTCAGTGTCATTCAAGAATTCACCAACCCACGCAGCGAAGCCACAGACATCACCCCATACCAAGACCTCTGCAACAAGCTTGGAACCTATTTCCACCTCAAGATCAAAAACCTCTACGACAACTTCATCGACCAGGCGCCACAGACGGCCCCCGCCCCCCAGAAACACCAGCCAGCCCACCATCTCCAACTGGACACCGATCACGGCCGAAGACACCGCCTCGACCATGAAAAGCATCCACTCGGGGGCCCCCACCGACCCCTGCCCCCCTCACATCTACCACAGAGCCGTGGCCGCCATCGCACCCAAACTACAACGCACCATCAACACCACCTTCAAAACAGGCACCTTCCCAGACGACTGGAAGCGCGCAGAAGTCCAACCCCTGCTCAAGAAGCCCACAGCTGACCCCACAGACCTCAAGAACTATCGGCCCATCTCGCTCCTCCCCTTCGCAGCCAAAGTTGCAGAGAAAACATTCAACAGGAAACTGACACGATTCATTGAAGAGAACGCCGTCCTCGACCCGTCCCAATCCGGATTCTGAAGCAACCACAGCACAGAGACCGCCCTACTCGCCGCCACAGATGACATCCGCACCTTCTTGGACCAAGGCCACTCCGCAGCCCTCATCCTACTCGACCTATCAGCGGCCTTCGACACCGTCTCCCATCGCACACTAGTCGTCAGACTACACGACGCAGGCATACAATGAACAGCCCTGGACTGGATCCGATCATTCCTCACCGGAAGAAGCCAAAGGATCAGACTCCCACCCTTCCTCTCCGACCCAACGAAAATCACCTGCGGAGTCCCACAGGGTTCATCACTGAGCCCCACCCTCTTCAACAGTTACATGGCCCCCCTCGCAGCCATCGTCCGACAACACGGCCTCAACATCGTATCCTACGCCGATGACACCCAGCTCATCCTCTCCCTCACCAAAGACCCCACCACTGCCAAACTCAGCTTCCAGAAAGGAATGCAAGACGTCGCAGTCTGGATGACCAACAGCTGCCTGAATCTCAACGCCGAGAAGACAGAAGTCCTCGTCCTCGGTACCACCTCTTCTGCATGGGACAGCACCTGGTGGCAGACTGCTCTCGGAAGCCCACCTACCCCCTCAGACCACGCCAAGAACCTTGGCATCGTACTCGACTCATCACTCTCCATGAACCGACAGGTCATCGCCGTCATCTCCAGCTGCTTCAACACCCTCCGCATCCTCCGCAAGACCTTCAAGTGGATCCCCCCTGAGTCAAGGAAGACAGTCACCCACGCACTCATCACTAGCAGACTGGACTATGGAAACGCACTCTACGCCGGCATCAACAAGTCCCTACTCTGCAAACTCCAGACAGTACAAAACACCGCCGCCAGACTCGTCCTCGGCATCCCCCGACACGAACACATCAGCCAACACCTACGAAGTCTCCACTGGCTCCCCGTGGAGAAAAGAGTCACTTTCAAAATCCTCACTCACGCCTACAAATGCCTACACAACAACAGACCCAAATATCTCAACAACAGAATCAACTTCCATGTACTCAAAAGAAAATCCGATCTTCCAACCTCGCACTGGCCGAAACCCCGCGCATCCACAGAGCCAGCGCAGGTGGAAGATTCTTCTCTCACATTGCAGCCAAGACCTGGAACGAGCTACCGGCAGACATCAGATGCGCCCCCTCCCTGAACACCTTCAGGAAGACCCTCAAGACCTGGCTCTTCGGCTAAACAGTTCTGCGGACCCCCCCCCTCAGTGCCTTGAGACCCTCACAGGTGAGTAGCGCGCTTACAATTCCCTGATTGATTGATTGATTGGGTGTGCTGCTGCAGGGCCGAGCGAGTGAAGGATCGCAGTGGTGTAGTGGTGGGGGCTCATCAGACCTGGGTTTGTGGTGCTGGGAGTGGTCCAGGTGTGGGTGGGAGCAGATGGGCCTGCCTTTGGCGCGGCGCACCCACTGCACACGCTCTGTGCAAGGTTGCATCGCAGTTGCCAATAAGAATGTAGGAGGGGGGAGGAGTGCGGGGACTAGCAGGCACAGGAAGAAGAGGTGGGAAGGAGACAAGAGGGAGAGCCGGTAAGGAGAGGGAGAGGCAGGAAGAGGTGCAGTAGGGGGGAGGTGAGTGCGAAGCAGAAACTGGTGCGGCTGTGGGAGCCACAAAAAAGGCTGAAAGAGCGAGTGAGGGGGAGGCAGCAAAATGAGGCTGAAAAAAACTGTGGAAAGAGGCACAAATGTGGGAATGTGGCACAAAGAGGGAGAAAAAGCACAGAAAATTGAAAGGTAGAGAAGTGTGAAAAGTGGCACAGAGAGGATGAAAACGGGGGAGAAGAGACCCAAGTATTGAGACAGAAGAGAACAAACTATTCTGTTCATTTAAATCAAAAAAAGCAAATGTGGACAAAACTCCTACATGCATTTGTCCCTGTGCTAAGAAAAAAATTGAACAAGGTAAACTTGCAGGGAAAATGTCTGCAACATTTTTCCATCTGAACCACATTTTATTAATGCATATGGTGAATAAGGAAGTTTAACTGAGCAGAAACTTAAAAAACTTTATGAATTGTAGCAATTGTGAAAGTCGCAAAAATTACAGTGGTATAAAAAAAACTTGGCCCATCACATGCTGACTTTGTCTTCGCCTTGCCCTGTGTTGAGAGCTCCACTACCTTTTGGTGCACCATAAATACCACATACATACATATAAAATACATTTCTCTACTACTTGAAACTGTGTGACTCACTGAATTGTTTGATACATATTGATGCACCAATAAGAAATTAGTTAATATGGGGGGACTAATTGCTAAATATAAAATGTGTTTTCCCTTCTGTATCTCTCTCAGGCCTCTATTAAGAGTGAGCTGATAATAAAAATTTGTTCGCAAATTGTGGGGGTTTGCTATTGTGATTTATGCGAGGTGAAACCTGCTGCAAATTGTGGGACCAAATAAAGCACATGCCATGTTTGTTCACCCCAGTATGGAATAGCATGAACTTTTCACATGACATTCTACAATTCAAGGTGCCTTACTCGTAACCATGCACAAATTGCATACCACCTCATTTGTGCATCCATTTTTGTGCAGCCCTATCGTAATTGAGGCCTTAATCTTTCTTCTTCTCTTTGTGTCTCGGCTAATCTAACTGAATGAGGGCTGACACATGTCACAGAGTAGCCATTTCGTCACCGTGGGTATGGGTAGGACCAGCCCCAAATTCCTCATAGAGGATGGGCTAATTCCACAGACCCATGTTCCACACCAAAGCTACGCTGCTGTTTGCCCTTTGATTCACTTCTGGAGCTGCTTCTCCTTTTTCAGAGAACTTAATAAGTTGTATATTAAGCCCTGCTCCTGCAGCCCTTCCCTCTTTTCACTACCTTTGTCTCTGGTTCATGTCACCTCTGTCCTTTACACCCAACGTCTCTCGGCCTTGCCCACCTCTCCTAAAACTGACACGTCACCTATAACTCTCATGTCCTATTAACGCCCATCCTTCTGCACCTAACCACCTTTTCCTCTTTGTGACCAAACAGCAAGCTGATTACATGATTCTGTGGATTTTGAAGCTTTTTTGGAAGTTAAAGAAAAGCTCATGAACTATTTTAAGTAAGTAAATCTTTAATTCATGATCTATTAAAATCTTTGCAATAAAATGCATGATAAAACACCTATACAAAGCACATAAAACGACTAATTTCATAGCAGTAAGGTCTATAAAAATCCATTTTAAAAGCATTTAATGTTACTTTAAAAAGTAAAATATAAGATCTATACTGGTGCGGGCATTAGTAAGCAATAAAACATTAAAGTGCAAGATATCAATTCATAAAAACCCTTTTTCTAAAAATTAAGACAAATGTTAATTGCTGGAAAAAAGGCTTAATTAAACCGATAGAGCAGTTGTCAAGGGGGTCGAGGTGGTGCAGTTCAAAGTTGAAGTGCGATTGTTCCCTCCTTCGAGTATTGGGCCTTTGGTTTGAGCCTAGCTACGGGCAATTGCAAGCGTTTAACAGTGTTAATGCTCAAGTAGTGACTTCTCAAGTAGCTCTTGCATCTCCACCGGCTACTTACTCCTTACTCGCAGCCCTCTCTTCAAATCTCTGAAGGAATTTGATCATGCCACAGTTCAGACTGATATCTGTAGGGTCAAAGCAGGCTAGCACCGCCTCCCTGCATGACCTTATGACAGGTTTCTCCACTTCCTGCACAAACGCTCATGTAGATCCCCCATACTGGTGTGGCACAGGCATAAGACGTGGACAATGTTCTCCAGTTCTTGCCGGCATAACCGGCAAATGGCTTGCCCTGGCCTTCTTCTCCATGGGAGGAGAGCTTTAATAATGGTTATAAACCCAGCCTGTACTTCAGGAAATGCACCTTGGCCCAATTGCAATAGGTTTCACCACGTTAGCCCTGTGATTTTAACCTGGTGTAGTTTTGAAGTGTCATCCACCCATAACTACGTTTAGACAGTTTATCTTTATCCTCAAACATTGATAACAACTGTGCATTAGATTTGGTTAGTTTTCTAAGCTCCCGGTGGCCTAGAGATAAGCCCCAAACATTTGTTAAGCTTTGTGAACTCAATGCCTGGTTTACATAAACATGTGCGGGGAGCTCGGCCTGAGTTCCAGTTCCTGCCAGAGGTGGCCCCCCATGGAGCCCTCTGGAGCCTTCCTAAACTTGTGGCAACAGGACACATAGGCCGCCTTCCGAGCCATTAACTGTTTGGGGATACCAAATTCCAGCCTTATTTGAGCAGGCGATGTGTTCGGAGGTAGTTGGAAAATTCACCCTTATATTTTGAGAATCATTCTGTCCAGATTTGCACTGTCCCTGCCCCTGAGAGCCTAGAGCCTCCCTCCCATATGTCAAGGTGGGAAGGATCTTAGCTTGTGCTACCTGTAAGATGGGGTAAGCGTGGGGTCTTTAAGCTTGTTGCAAAGAGACCTCAAACCGAGGGCCAACGCTTTGCCCTTCTTCCTGATTTCCTCCAGTTGGTCGCTATAGCTTCCATTCCCATTGAAATAAACTCCAAGGTACTTGAAGCTCTTTACTGATTAAATTCTTTCATCCCCCAGACGCCAGGTATGCTTCCGTTCCATTTTTCTTTGCACTGGTAATATTTTTGTTTTTTTCCGTTATTCACAGTAGGCGAGGGTTTCATCAACAAGCGCTGTAGGCCGACCTTGGTTCTGTTTGCAAGGACTAAATGATCTGCATACAGTAGGTTCGATAACTGGAAGCCCACCAATTTGGTGAGTGTAAGTTCACTTCATTTAGTGAGGGTGTGAGGTCTGCAAGGAACAGGTTAAACAAGGTTGAGGCCAAAACACATCCCTGTTTCAACCCTTGCGTGTTTTTTATTTTCCTTGATAAATGGGAGCCAACCCCTACCTTGATCATGACCCAGGTGTCTGTGTGCAGTATTTCCAGGGCTCTTAACAAACCATTTGGCATTTTTAGGTTTGCCAATTTCCTCCGGAGCCTACCCCGATCAACTGTATCAAAAGCAGATTTAAAATCAATTAAACCAAGGTGGACAGGGTTTGTATTCATTTTTGTAGAATCAATCAGCAACGAAAGCACCATTATGTTTGTTGTGGTCCTTGTTTGTTTAGTAAAGCCGGTTTGATTTACAGGAACAATTAGGTATGCCTCAGCCCAATGTTGAAATTCCTCCAATAGAACACCTGCGTAATCAATTAAGACTATTAAACAGTAATTTCTGGGTTTGCCCTTATCTTCCCTTTTATTTTGGGGCAAGATTTGAACCTCTCCATGAGGAAGGAATACTATGGAGCTGAATGGGGCAAGTTGAGCTGTCCAGAAAAGTGGGTCCTCCCTGTAAATGGCTGGTGGAATGCCATTCGGGCCCAGTGCCCCTTCACTACGTCCCCTTGCAATTTGCCTCTGCACAGCGCAAGGGCTGATTGTGCACCTGGCTAATTCTGGGGCCCTCTCCCTTTGTGAGATTTGAGATGTGCTTGCTAGGTCCGGATCATCTAATTTGCACCTTTGTTGTTCCTCCAGTGCCCCTTGATTATAGTGACAACTCAAGAAATGATACCAGATTGTCTCAGAGTTGTTGGATGTTGCCACTCTTGGGAGTGGCCTGTTGATTCGTTTACTGTTTGCCAAAAGAAGGTGGATTTGTTTTCTCTTCTGTCATGCAGCAGCTTAGCCCATAATGAATCCCGAGACCCCTTTGAAGCTGCCATTTTACCCTTTTTAATTGTTTCCTTGAAGCCCTGAGATCTTTCAGAATGACAGGGTCCATAGGTGACCTTTTGAGGGCTTGGCAGAGGCAGTTGGCTTCCTTTTTGGTCATCCAGATCATGGGGTTACACTCCCTCCTCTCCAGGGAGTTGACCTTATTCTCTTGATGTTGCCTGTTTATTGAGACTAACTTGACTGGTTTTGCAGTCGGATCTGCAAGTTTTATAGTGAATCTTTCCCAGCTGATCAGTGGGTTTTCATCAGTTGTCTTAGAATTAGAATTAATCACCAATAGTTTGGCAGTTTGTGCCAGTGCCGTTAGGGAGGCGACTGTGTATTTTATGCGTTTGAGGTTGATCGTGTAACCTGGAGTTCCATTATCCTTTGCGGGTATGAGTGCTTCTAAGCCTAAGTCTAGAATTATTTCTTGGGACCGGAGGTCACTTTCCAATTTCTTGCCAAACTCATAAGCACTAACAACTTGCAGTAGTGAGAAACTTACAAATGTGTAGTCAATGAGTGATGCACCAGATCTGGACAGAAACGAAGGCTCAGGTGGTTTGCCGAGGTTGTACCGACCGTTTAATGCTCTAAGGCCTAAATGATCTAGGTTTCCTTGTAGGCTTTGACTTCTCCTATCTTCTTTTTGCCACTGGGGGCCACCTGAGTTGGTATCATCCAGAGGGCTTCTTGGGCCTCTGTTACCTCATTTTTCGGTAGCTTGCTCATTAGCCACATGTAGAAGTGGCCTATAACTATCATTTCAGTCTTGTTCATTTAGCCTTAAAACCAGGATTGTCTCAGTCAGCTTCTCTGTTAGCCTAGCCTTGGTTGTGGCGTTGGGGTGAATGTAGACGTTTACCATTATCATTTTCTTTGGCGGGCTGTTTGTAGTCTTGACCGTCATCACTACGATTTGTAGGCCAGCTTCATCAGTTTCTTGCTCTAGGCTTTCAATATTGCTTGAAGCTCAGACTTATATTGCCAGACCACGCTTACTGAAGCCATGTTTGTGTGCTTTGACTGCAGGAGTATAAAAGCTTGTAAAGCCCTCTAGATGAGATGCGACCTGAGCCCAGGTTCCTTGGAGGAGAATTACATGGAAGGTGCGCAGGTATTAGTAGGTGTCTAGGCTTCAAGCTTATTAGCCAGGCCATTAATATTCCAAGAGCAGATCCTAAGGGCTTTGTCAATACCAGTAGTAAGAGCAGTGTCTTGTCATTGTAAAATTCTGGTTGTGTTCAAGGCACCAGACAGCCAACCCCACTCTATGCCACGTCTGGCTCTGTGGCAGACCCACCACAGGGCCGTTCAGCCCATTCAATTTGCTTCTTGCGCTTCTCAAGACAGAGTAGACAGTTCTCGGTCAGGTCGATGTTAAGTCAACCTTTTTTTGTGACTCAGGACATGGGGATATCCTGTTCCCTTGAATGGTGTAATGGTAATCCCCCAGCCTTGGAATATATCGGCTGCACTCAGGATCTTCTCAGCCATCTCAATAGAGCCCCACACTACTTTAGTTGATTCATTTCACTGACCAGCGCCTGGGTCAATACTTTCAATTGATACTATATTATGTGAGGCGGACTCCCCCATCTCATCCATTGTCCGAATGAGCTTGAGGATGTTACCTCTATCTGTTCGCAGGGCTGGTTTGTTTAAAAGTGGTCATTAATGTTGGAACGTCTTCCCTGTCCTGAGCCGTCAGTTTCTCATAGAGATCTGCATCCCTGGGGGCGGAGTGTGGCCTGAGTCTTGTATTGAAGACTGGGTAGGCTGCCAGCCTGCTAGGCCATAGGAGCTTTTTGTTGCGACCCTTTCTCTTCCTTGCGCCCTGCTGTTTTGGTGGTTTGTCCATGTTTTATTGGGTCCTGTCAAATTCTGGTGAGCCTGCTATTGGTGAAGGTGCCACCCCAGTGTTGGATCCAGCAGTCCCCAGGCCTTCATTGTTGCAGCCGGAAAGGTGGCCACACTTCAGCCTCTCTGACTCTACTGGAAGTGGTGCCTCTGAGTGGCCTGCCTTAGTGTTCAGGGGTCCTATGCTCGTTTGGGGCCTGTCTTTATTCATGTCTTTGAGGTCAACCAGTAGATTCGACATCATCACCGGAAGTGTTGACAGCTTGTCTAAGACAGGGGAGCACCCGCACCTCTGCCCTATTCCCTGTGTGTCAGCCTGTGCTCTCTTTTGGTTTGCAATTTTCGGTTAGCAATTTTCTCATCACTGTCTGACACATACATTGCTAGAGTGTTCAGGAGGCTAATTTATATGTCCATTTTGTTTGCTTGAAAACTGAGTACCTCTTCTGAGCCCTGCAGAATCCTTAACATGGTTGACCATAAGGCCCCTTGTGAGTTCTTGCTTCCTTTTCGGTTTGGGCTGGAGTTTGTTGGTGCCTCGTTGCCATATGAGGCAAGCATCCTCTCCCATTCCTTCGAGTAGAGATATAAAGTATCATTCACAGCTGCTAATGAGTCCTCATTGTCAGTACCAGCCAAATTGTCAGCTGTTTCCTGAGGGCTCAGCACAGTGGGGGGGATAGTCGCAGCCACAGCACAACCAGGTGGAGTTGAACAGTTGTTATGGGATCCCATTCCTAGCCCTGGCGGTGAGTCAGTCCTGAGCGTTTGACATTTCCTTTCTTCCTCCTTCAAGTTGGTTTATTAACTGTAGCAGGTCGTCCCGCTCCCCAGTGGTTGACCGAGTGTTGGCTGAGAGAAATGTTCTGCTGTCAGAGGGATATAATTTTTCATCACTGTTTCCTCGGTCTGCTCAGAGTGTTCTAAGAGCTCTAGGCATAAAGGGCTGATTTTGACTCTCAGGCTGGCTCGAGCTACCGGCACCATACCCTGGTTATCTGAATTGTTCTGCTTAACAGGGGACCTATGGATTTCTTTAAGTATCATGGTGCCATTGCTGGATGTGGAACCCACTGTCTGCCGGGGGATAGCTGGTCCTCTCAGAGGGTTTTGTGCCAATACTGTGGGGCTTAGGGAAACAGGAAACCCTTTGATGTTCATGTTGCTTGAAAATAAGACTCCCCCAGCGTCTTTCAAGAAGGTAAACTTAAACATAATCTTTGACTGTAGCAGCCCCTCATTGGCCTCCCTAGGGAAGCATGAGGAGTCCAGGAGTGAAATTGTTGCAATTTAGTGTGGAGATACCGATATAGGTGTCGGTGCCAGTGGCTGTATTGGCTGCTTTGGCGCCTTCCTTTTCCTCTTTAAGGTCACCACTGGAGCCCCGGATTTCCCTGATCACATGCTGGGATATTTTTCCCCAAGTTATACCAATGAGCATCAGGAGGCCCCACCTCCCATTGATTTATGATGCGCCCGATCCCAGTCCTCTCACAGTACAATCCAGAGCCGATGTCTCCTTCCTCCTGTGGCTACACATAACCCTTTATCGCTCACTGCCTACTGGGAGAGGCACGAGCACACCACTACCCAATATGAGTTGAGCCTTGTGTCCTTGTTAGATACTTTATGGTGTCTTAAAAGTATCGGATCTCACTACAATGGTTCTCAGTTGGCTGTTTTGAGCACTTGTGGCCAATTCTTAGCCTGTGGCTGCCTAGTGGGGATGCGCTGTGTATCCCAGCAGGGATTGCAACCAAAACTGAGCTTAGTGGCTGAGATCAAGGGCAAGGGGAGGGGATAGTGGCAATGTTGTAGTAAAAATGGTAAAGGCGGAGCTGGTATGTGGTTCTAAAAGGAAGGCACAAGCTGCACCGACCTAAAGCCGGCCACCTCCGCACCTACCAGTTGTGTGCCACAGCACTATGGCCTTACCTTAGCTCATACTCCACCCTCCACGCCAGAGCTCAGCAATCTCTGCCATCCTAGTTTCCTTCTTCCTTGGAGCTTCTCTGGACCTTGGCTTGCATCGCTCTCCATGTGGGATTCGCCACCTTCTCCACTCGCAGCCCTGTTGTCATGCAGGCTCAGTATCTCCAATGCGTGCTCTGCTGACCTTCAAGGCAGATTCAAGCCTGCGAGCTATGCGGGAGGTCCTGGTAGTTCTGGCACTAACCTCCCCTTCCTGGGAGCTGGCTGCAGCACAGTATGTGTCTCTGTCTGATATCGCGCCTCCGTGCTGCAAGGAGCGACCAGTACCCCACCAGCTGGCATGGTGGGTAATGTTCGGCGGTAACGCAGGGGGACAACAGCCCCAGAATGCTAAGTGCTGTTGGGTGAAGTGGTGCTGTTTGGCAGGTATATTCATCACTGGCATTAGCAACCATCAAATACTGTGGAAACTTGTGTGCTCCCCCAGTGATGTGGAAGTCAAGAGCTGTGAGGGACTGGTGTCAGCGGGGCCGCAGTCTGGGGGCCACAGCTCCAGAGGCCCGTGTGGACTGGGAGCCCCGGGTTGACCACCTGTGAGCCTCAGATGTCTCTTGCGCTGCCACTTGCTTCTCGTGGCACCATTCTCCTCAGCCTCACCTCAGCGGCTGTAAACCACACAAGCTTCACGCTCAAACTGCGCCCTCCAAGGTCCTGCCTCTGCTTCTGCTTCCTACATCCTGTGTGAGACTCTGCACTGCTAACCATGAACTCTTGATTCTGTTGTGTAATGTCAGTGATGCAATATATATAATCTATGCCTATTTCAAAGTCCGTCAGCACTCTTTTCTCTTCCATTCATTTTTACTTTCTGTTTATGAGATTATCTGTCCTTACTGTTCAGTCGACACATGGAGTCTCCCCACTGCTTGGATGCACTTATTTTTGGGGACGCGCATTTATTTTTCCTCAACAGGTTTTGATCCAGAGCAGGGGAGAGAAAACCCCCAAAAGAAGGAAAGGGGGAAGAGAAAGGCAGACAGTGACACAGCGACAAAACAGGGATAAACAAGCACCTGCAAGAGTGAGATAAAGAGGCAGGGAGTGAGGTGGAAGCAAGACAATGCAATGTTGAATTTAGCACACCAACATTTAATAATGCCAGCCTCGGGCATCTGAGCAAAACTTTGGGCCCTGGGACTTATTCTTTTACAAATTAAGCACTGCCTATTGCTCTTCCTTCCGGAAATCTATTCACCATTCGTCTCCTTTCCTACCTGATTCTTTTTATTTACCATCCTACTGCCAATGCATGTCTCACTTCTTTTTGCCATCTGAGTTCAACAGAAACCTAATTTCTCAACTTTACCTCTGAAACCCCCAACGCATCATGTTTTGATGCCTTTATAAATTGTGCACTGCTCACATGGGCACAGTGGATGATTTTGAGTGGTGCCTTACTACTGAAAATTATAAACATAATACAATCCTGCAATTAGGAGTATACTAATAATATGCAAAATTAATAGCAGGCATTCTCTTAGCTGAGACACACAGAATCTTATTTAGGGTTTCTCAGATGTGAAACTTTAACAAAACGTGACGGGTATCCACTCTGCCGTATTACAAGTGCCAAACATAGGCTGTAATGCTCTTTGTAATAAAGTGAATGAGAAATCCTCCATGGCTGTCATGTAATTGTAATTGTAATTGGAATTATATAGTGCTTACTACCCCTGACGAGGCGTCAAAGCGCTTTACATCAAATAGCACGCTACGCCAGAACGATTAGTGGTTAGTCCAGTGGTTATTTTTGGTTATTTTGATTAGTAATGTGCTCTCAAGAGAAATTGCATCCATTTACTCCAGTTACTTTGTTATATATTAATATCAGGTAAATGTGATCATTAGTGGGGGCTATGTAGTTTCCGGTGAACTGTTGGTGGGATGGATAGGCTGGCAGAGATTAGTTATTGTTAGATCACAGGGATAGGGATTTAAAGAGGAGAGGTTGTGATCTATGAAATGAGGTATCAGCCAAATGCAGAATTACAATAAAATGGATTGGGGCAGACAGGCAAGAGACAGAGGAGACTATTGTTTAATTAAACTACTATTCTCAGAAATAGAAGATATGCCGAGGATGGAAGCCAAGCAGAGGGGCACTCTGAAGAAAGAAAGGAGAGGAATCAAGCAAGAGTAAATGAATGCCATTTTTTCATGCAGTGTTTAGGAGTATAGTAGGAGACGGCTTTCTGTGTTCAAGTAGTTAGAGGATGTAAGCTGTAGAGAGTAACATTATACATAGTGTTCTATATCCAGGGAAAACAGCTTAAACATGTGATTGCAAGCGTATACATCATTCAAACATTAAGAGCCCTAGATATTGCAGAAAAAAAGTGTGATGCTCATTTAAAGTGCTCTAGTGCCCCCGAACCTGAGTTCGCGCAATATGAAACTGTAAAATAAAATCAGTACGCCTTGTAATGCCCTCTTTTATTCATGCTTAGCCACCGAGGCAATGGCCAGAGATGCTGAATCCAGAGCCGGGGAACAAGGCTTGAGTCTCCGCGTTGACCCAACATCGCTTGACTCCGGGCAAACCACTCCATCTTCTCGTGCCTACAAAATCGGTGTGTTCCTATGCAATGCAACTGGCGCCCATGCAAAGCACTCCAACACCGCCTGGTCGAGCTCACGTAACACAATATGAAAGACAAGGGGAGGCTGAACCCATGGCTATGCAGATGTGGGGCCAGAGACTTGTTGATTACGAGGCCGATAGGGAGACCCATTTGTTGGGGGCTTCTGCAGGGGATGTCCTGGAGGGTAGGGGGTGAGATGGCACCTGAGTTGATTATCCTGTTCCTCCCTCCGGTTTGATCCTGGTTCAACCCCCCTACCCAAGTGTAGAGGAGGCCCTGACACCCATGCAAAGAAACAGGGAGCTAAGTGGGAACAGGAAGAGTGGGCAACACTCCCGTGAATGCAGCATATTTATAGCTTCTGGAGTCATAGGGGGTCTTTAATCCTTGCCAAATGGAAATGAACGAGGACCACAGAAAAGAAAGTCAGACAACTGAATTGAGGGGGGAACGGGACACAGGGATGGAACCGAGGCAGAAAAGATCAAGAAATGCAGGAACTGAGTGTGAAGAGAAAGAGACGACAGAGACGAAAGCAAGTGGGAGAGAGCAAGATGGTGCCTGTGTAACCTACCTCACTGCATATCGCCCCACCCCACCTCGATAGCTCGGTGGTCCATTCCAGTACCTGAACAGCGCGAGGAAGTCCGGCGGGAGGGTGAGCCGATGGTGGTGAAATGGGAGAGGAGCTCTGGTGACTCACGTTATGGATGCGGTCTCCTCAAATTTGGCGTGGATTATAATTTGGCTGTGATCTTTACGAAGTCGAAGCAACTGGCTAAGGTGCTACAAACATGGGCCGTTACGGTAACCCTAAAAGAGGAGCGGCTGGCAAAGATGGCAGGCAGAGGGGCAAAATCCACAAAAACTAAACCTCCATCGGCAACGGTCACAGCGGCTCTATCAACCGGAGGGGCCAGGACAGGTGCACTGACTTCAGCTCAAGTACTAAGCAGCCGAGACACAGCAATGAAAGGAAGGATGGTGAGAAAAGGTGACGAGCAGACAGCTAAAGGATAAGGAAACCCAGATGCTGGCAAAAAACAGGCACAACAGCTGTCAGGTGGTATTAACCCCATGGAAGCTGGGGATGGTCAGCCATCACTTGTTGATATGTTTTCTGCTACAAGGAGCAAAGGAATGAAAAAGGCAGATATCACAGCGGTCCAGTTGGATTTGGACACCCCTGTGATGTCATCAGAGGAATTTCCAATTATGACGCAGAGCGAGGTGGATGAAGAGACAGTAATCCTGGTGCCCTCATCAGCACTAGAGTCGGATGCATTAAAGTTGGCACCCCCGGGGGGCCAAATAGAGCGGAAAGAAAATGGGGTTGAGATGTCCGCGGTTGTTGCGTCCCCCAATAAGGCGAGCCCTACCCAGATAAACCAAGGCAGTTTAACGGGTCCAATAACTTTATGCTCCCCTGAGCTTTTGGTGAAAAATTCTTCTCGTTGATGGATGACTCGGAGTCATCACCACCAGGAAACGAGTCCTCCACTACTACCTTGTCGGACCTAAGCAGCAACAGCTCATTGGAGGAATCAGTGGTGGCTGTAGGGAGAAAAAGTAGGTCCGAGGGTGGGGAGAGAAAAAAAAAGGCTTACTGCAGAAGAGAGGGGAAAGAAAAGGAAATGTGAGAAAAGAGAGCTCTAGACAAGATGGATTGAGTCGGGGGAACTCACCCAACCTAAGATTTGATTATCCAGACACACAGTTGCTGCCTCAGGAAAATGAGAAACCAGATATCGGAATAATGGAGGGTCCCAGCGGCACAGCCGATTCAGAAGTACGGAACACGGGGGAACCTTCGCCCTCTGATATTTTATTTTCTATAAAACAGATGCAGGAGGAAGTGAGAAGTGACAATCGTCGGGCACAGCAAGCCTCTAAAAAATTGCAGGGTGCAGTAAGGAAGATCAATAAAACATGCACAGACATATCGGAGAGATTGACAATGGTTGAGGCCCTTACAGAGTTTCTCGAATGAGAGGCAGCGGAATTAAAGAAGACAAAGATATCTCAAGATCCCAAGATAACTGACATGATGTGGAAATTGGAAGAGAAGGAGAACAGGCAAAGAAGAAATAACCTCAGACTCCTAGGAATACCTGAAGGCTGTGAAGGGGGGATGCAAGAGGGTTTAGAATAAAACTTTTGAAGGGGGCCTTCCCAGATTTGATAGGGTGGGACTGGGAAAAGGAAATTCAAAGGGCCTATCGTGTTCCCTTAACTCTTAAAAATCATCATGCAGGCAATCAAGAGCGACCTCAGGCAATGTTTGTATTTTTAGGCAAATTTTTGCTGAGGGAATGTATATATGCGCAAGCACGCCCAAATGCAAAAAAGGAGTTTGAAGGGGTTTCCTTTTTTGCAAGACCTGACTTCACTGATGCCACAGTGGAGAGGAGGTGGTGTCTGAGACAATTATTCACACCATTCCTGAAATTGGGAGCAGAGGTATATTTACAGTACCCTGCGAAACTGAAAATAGTTTTTAAGGGGAGTGTTCGTAGCCTTTTTTTCCCAAGATTCTGGCACAGGAATACCTGATTGAACTGTCGGGGGAGATATGAAAGGCCTTAAGGGAGAAGTGGAGGGAGGGAGCCGAGTAGTTAGATGCAGCTGTTGAGGAGAGAGATTCCCCAATGATTTACAATGAGATGGGACCATCAAGCTTATGATTCTTTGAAGCAGGACGAAGTATGGAGAGGTTGTAGCAGATGGATAAGGTGGGGGGGTAGCGAGAGCAGTTATACAGATAACTGTACACAGGCTAGACCTGATTACTCACATGTGTGGGGTGGGCGGAGGGAGGGGTGTGGGGGTTTGAAGGGAAGGGGGCTTTGGGTGATGGGTTGGGGTGGGGGGAGGGGGAGGATAGGGGGTTCATACGCTCAGAGGTGAAAAAGTTGGAGATTAGGACAGAGACATTTTTGTTAATTGTATCCATGGATAAGAGCTATAGTCGGGCTATGAAAGGCATGTAGTGGGTGGACAAGGAAAAGTGCGTATAGCCTCTATTAATATTTGTGGGTTGAATGATGCCAAAAAAAAGCGAGAGTGGCAGCTGGTCTGCAAACGTTGAAAGCAGATATGGTTTACTTGCAAGAGACCCACATTGAAGGCTCACGTAGAAATGTCCTAACTACTCTTGGCTATAGGTTGATTGTGGGGACCTCTCAAAGTGTTCGAATAGGGGGGCTGGCAATTTTGGCCAAAGGTAATAAAATACAGTTCACGCAAGTTCAAGCTGACAAGGTAAATTGGTGATTGTAGGATGTCATATTAAAAACGGGGGCGTACTGACGTTATGTTCTGTGTATGGGAGTATTTTGGACATCCCACATATTATTAACGACTTATCGAATGAATCAACTCATCAGCCTCTGCCGATAAAGGTATGTGGGGATCTGAATATCAATCTGCCCAGTGGTTGGGATAGGGGCAAATCTAAAAAGTATGTGGGTCAGAAAACGAAAGTTTTTCGTGCCATAGAAAGCATCTGTGAAGATCATGGGCTTATTGATGTCTGGAGTAGGAAGAGACCTCTAGAGCATGGGTTCACTTATTATTCGGGCCCACATGGTTCCCATGCCGGTCTAGACAATTTTTTTTATCTCAAATACACTGTTGACGAACTGTAGAATCGAACAATACCCGCGTTTTTTGTCAGATCATAATCCTTTAGTGCTGGAAATTCAGGGTCGGGAGGCTGAAACTAAAACAAAGTGGAGTTTTGAGCGGGCCTTATTAACAAATGTGGATTATCGCAGCCATATGAGAAATTGATCCCAATATTTTTTAAGGAAAATAGTGGTAGTGCACCAATAGGGGTAGTTTGGGACACACTGAAGGCGTGTTTACGTGGGGGGATGCTGGGGTTCTCGTTGGATAGAGAGAAGGAAGAAAAACAACTCATTCAGCATAAACAAGATATGTTAGCCACTGCTGAGGAGGACCTGGTTAGAATAGTCAAGCAGGGAGGGGAGATAGGGAGGCTCAACTAGGGGTCACCTTAGCTAGAACAGCACTTAATCAGACTTTTGCAGATAGAGCTGCAGAAAAATGGCAGCCCGGAGGGAAGAAGTGTATGAATGTAGCGAGCAAGCCGGGCATCATCTGGCTGTAAGAGCTAGACAGAAAAGCTCAGCAAATGAAGTGAGAGAAATATGTGATCCCACTTTCGGGGCCGTTTCTGAGCCCAGGAAGATCAGGGAGGCATTTAGGGCATATTATCAATAGCCAGCTCAGATCAGATAGCCGATATTTTGAGAGGAGTGCCGCTAAGGAAATTGTCCCCGGACGATAGAGAGTCCCTGGAAGGGGACATATGTTGGGAGGAGATTTATACGGCATTAGCTGGTATGGCTACAGGTAAGGCCGCAGGTATTGATTCGATCCCAGTGGAATTTTATAAAAAGTTTGCGCCCCAATTGAAAGAACATTTGACTGATTTATTGAACCAGATCTATAGAGGAACTCCCCTCCAGGATCATGGTCTACGGCGAAAATAGTTGTTTTCTTAAAAAGAATAAACCAGCCACAGTTCTTAGTTCATGCCGACCAATAACTTTAATGAACGGGGATGCAAAGGTTTTTCCTAAGATTTTAGCTGCACGGTTGGCACAGGTTATGCCGCAGATAGTGTCCAGCCGACAACATGGCTTTATTGCGGGCGGGACATGACAGATCATATCAGAAGAGTGGTCACACTGTTGGATGCTGTACAAGTGTCAGGGGACCCTATGGCTCTGGTCTTATTGGATGCAGAGAAAGCCTTTGATAGGGTCTCCTGGCACTTTCTCTGGCAGATGATGCAGATTATGGGCATTGGGCCAGAGTTTATACAAGCGGTTAAGGCCCTATATTACAAACCAGGAGCTAATATTTTTGTCTCAGATGATTTGCAGGAAAATGTAGAGATCACACAAGGGATACGGCAAGGGTGTCCCTGCTCCCCCTTGCTGTTGGCACTGTATATAGACCCTCTGATACGTAAATTAGAGGTAAATTCAGCAATTACACCAGTGGTAGTACAAGGGTACGAGAAGAAAATCTTAGCGTATGCAGACGATATAGCAGTGGTGACCCCTAAAACTCAAATGGCCCTTAAAACAATCGAAGGGGAGGCAGTACTCTTTGGGGAGGTTTCCGGATACTCGTTGAATAAGGATAAGATCCACGTGGTGATAAATGATAAGATAACGATGGTGGATAAAAGAATGATAAAAAAAAGCTGTCTATTTGGGTGTTAGCATCAACTCGGAGGTAGACTAAATCGTTAAAGACAATCTGGACCCTCTCATAGGAAAGATGAAAAAAGATCTAGGCAGATTAGACAATTTACATCTTACAATTGTGGGGAGGTGTAATATAATAAAAATGATTTTTTTCCCCTAAAATTCTTTATTTTTTAGGTCAATCCCTTCAGAATTCTCGACTCATTGGTTGAAGACGCTTGAGGCAGTGTTCTCAAGGTTTTTATGGGCCTACTCCAAACCTAGAAGGGCATTGAAATACCTTTTACTTCCAAAAGAAAAAGGAGGGGGGGCATTACCAAACCTCAAATTGTATTATTGGGTTACTATGTTGAAATATAGCTCTACATTACTTGGACAACCGCACATTAATAAGCCTCAAGAGGATATACCTTCAACATATGAGTTATTGATTGGCAATGAAGCCTGAGGTTGCTTCTGGAGACAACTAGAGTTTAGCTATTACAAATAAGTTAGATTCAAGTGCATTTTGGGTGCCTATAAAGTCTGGACCCGAGTACGCAAACTGCTGAAAATAGGAAGAATGAACTTTTACAAACCGTTGCTGTCTAATGAAAATCTGCCCTTAATTTTTGGGGTTTAGTGTATACAAAGATGGTCGCAATTAGGTGTCAACAGTCTAGGGGCTTTTTATTCCTCCACTGGGATTGTCTCATTTAAGGAGTTAAAATATAAGTTTGGTATTAACCATAGAGACTTTTTTTAATATCTGCAAGTCAGGGACTATCTGCAGCGTAAGGGGGGTGGCTCAGTGGGCTTTGGTATAATTGAGCTGGTCGAGAAAATAACAGCATGAGGCGAAAGCAGAATCGGGAATTTATATCATATTCTGAATTCAGAGATGAAAGGTGATCTCAAAGTTCTCGTCAAAATGGCAAGAGAAAGTATTGATATCAGATTCGGATCTCTATAAAGCTCTTAGGGGCATATCAGCAAGGGACGGCGATAATTATCGCAAAGCGCGCTTAGCGCTAGGATAATTATCGCTGTCTATCTCTGGAATTTATCGCCCTGGTAGCGCGTTATTAACAACGCGTTACTCCAGGGCGATAAGAATTCCAGCGATAGCGGGGAAATCGCCGTTTTGCAGGGAACATCGCTGGTTTTCCAGCGATGTTCCCTGCAAACGGCGATAACCTTGCTGATACGACCCTGTGGTCGTATCAGCAGAATCCATCTCCCATGAAAAGTATGCTTAAGTCAGGAATTTAACAGACGTTAAATTCCTGAGTTAAAGCTGAGGTAGCGTGATTTTTTTTATCGCTGCACTCTCCTTGTTAATATCGCGAGCTGCCTTCGCGATATTAACATGTGTTGTTTTCACAGCCACGCCTTCTTTGCATCTCATTAGCGATGCAAGGCGAGGCTGTGAAAAAACGGGCTCTACATCAAGGAAACACGCGCTAGCGTGTCCTTGATGATATTGCGATATAATTATCGCCGCTTTTCGCCCAAAAACGGACGCTAAAGCGGCGATAATTATATCGCCAGCCCTTGATAATATGCCCCTACATTTCTCGCAATCAGTTTTTATGTCAGCTAATTTGCAAGCTGTATTCTTTAAGACCTGCTTTATGTTATACCACATGCCCGCTAGGATAGCAAAATGGGGCAGGGCAGAGGTGTGAACTGTCCTCGCTGTTCCATGTTTTGTGCTGATATAGTGCATATGTTTGCCACTTGTAGTGCCCTGAGCCCTGTAAAAGATTAAATCACCCGTTTTCTTGAATACAAACTAGAGATAAAAGTCAGTCTGACCCCACGTCTTATTTTATTGGGAGTTCAAAAAGAGGGACGGTTATTGAAGGCAAAACCTTTTTTGGCAGTGGCAATGGTTTTTTTAAGACTGACTATAGCATCGGTCTGGCTAGATCCGAATCCCCCGTCGTTCCAACAGTCGTTGAGCCAGCTATTGGCGAGCCACAATCTGGAGAAGGCTATTTATGCTAGGAAAGACAGACAAGCAAAGAAAAGGGGAAGTACAATTTGGGCACCCCTAAGTGGTTGGGTAAACAACTAGATATGAAAAGGGCTCTTGGGGGGATTTGTATTTACTATATGGCAGGGGGAGACCCAGGAGGTCAGGCTATAGCCTTTTTTATGTCTTTTTAAAATAGCCAAACTAGCTTTAAAGGTTACATTGTGTGGATAGCAAGACGGTTAGGAATTTGTATATGTATATAAGGATTGTTCCATTGTTTGTATATCCTGTGGGCAAATTGAATGCAAATGGGGTATGAGACCCTCAGGTTGAGGGGGGGTCTGTCACTTTTATTGGTATTTTTGGAGGGATATTATTTATTGTCAATGTTTATTCTTGCACAATGCACTTTATAGTAGGACAGATATCTTTGTTAGGGGTAAATCTGCCGCCCGGTTAGTCAGCTCCAACTCTATGTTGTGGTAAAATAGAAAAGATTGTATTTTTGGTTATATGGATGGGGTGTTTTTATGCTCTTCGTGTATAGTGATTAACTCTGAGTGTATGGGGCAGGGAAGGGGGGGGGGGGTCCAGGGTGTTTATATTGATAGAAAATGTGCAATAAAAATATTTACACAAAAAAAAAGAGACATAAGCAAGTGGGTGGAGGGGCAAGCAGAAGAGGGGCCAGGGTGCGGCGAGGAAGCAAACAGATGGAATGATGGAAGAGAACAGGGACAGGGCATGCAATAAGCGGATCTCCAACATAAGTTTCACTGTGCAACCACACAAAACACGCATCTGCGCAACCGATAAAGTATGCTTAACCCCCAACACATGTACACATGCACAGATCTCCCTGTGAAACTGGAACACAATCAGCAAGGCTGCTTTTACACTGTCCATCCACAGCTGACTCTAGAACACCTACTCTGCACTACACAATAGGATTGTACACCACATAGACGCACAAAGCAGAACTGCCCTGCAAAGCTGCGGATACACAAAACATGACAGTCCACTGGCATAAAAAACCCCTGCATACATTACAAAAAATGGTCACTACAACAATTTGGCGGAATTATAAAGTAGCATCAAAACACAGAACCCCTCCCTCCATAAAGGGATATCATGCCAGTTTCATCCAGATTTAGGAAAGGTTGAGCTGCTGCTGTCCATGTGGTACCTTTATTGCGTTATGAAGCTTAGTATTATACTTTCCACTACACAAAGGACAAAACTATTTATATTGCCTATGCTTGTTTTAATGCATGGTGTGAGTGAACCCTCACAAAATATGTGGGCAGAATTTACTTTTGGATTTATGTGTGAAACAAACAGTTTTTAAATTATCTAGATAAGGGCTTCATAACCTTTTGACTTCTGTGGACCCCCACTGAATCATTACTGGAATGTGGTGGCCCCAACTGAGTCATTATTGGAAGATGGGGTCTCCCCAGCCTAAGCAATTTTCATGATTTGAATCTCAAAACAATGCACAAAAATACAAAAACAAACATATACCAAACAAATGCTCAAATATTGAAATATTTTGTTTAATTCACAATCAATATAAACATTTGCATTTTCAATTTTGCTTCCTTTTTTGTATACACTTTATTATTTTTAATGTATTAATTTCAATATTATTTCATTTTGTAACACAATCATGGACCCCCTGAGTTGGCCTCGCTGACCCCCAGGGGTCCTGGGACCACAGGTTAAGAACCACTGATCTAAATCGCTTTTATTTTATTTTTAAACATAGCTGACAAGTGTCTCAAGGTCATGTATAAAAACGCCGGGCCAATTCTGGCATTTTAGTCAGCAGCACTTTGAATGCTAGGATTATGAGCCCTTAATGAAAGTGTAAAAAGGAAAACTACATGGCCCACAATGCTGTGGTCTGAAAAGCCAGGAATGGCTGATAGTATCAAATGTCATAGTGCTACTCGGCAGGCTTGTGAAATGCAAAAAGGAAAATTACATCCTGACTGACTTTTTTCTTGCAGGGCATCAACAGCCAAGTAGGTGAGAGGACAGAGATAGCCTTTCAAAGGCAAATACAAGCTACTCACTGCAAATCGGTTAACATGACCTCAGTGCCGCTTTCGACACTGTTAACCATTGCACCCTGCTCCACTGGCTAAAAAGTGTGGGAGTTACCGGGACGGCCATAACTTGGCTACATTCCTTTCTCAGCGATCGGTTCTTTCAGGTCTTTGAGGGTGATGTTGTCTCCAACCGGCTGTCTCTCAGCTGTGGGGTTCCTCAAGGCTCCTCCTTGAGCCCCACGCTGTTTAACATCTATATGAGACCCCTGGCTGAGATTGTCCATCCATTTGGCATTAAAATCATCACATATGCAGACGACACGCAGCTCGTGGTGGCATTGAACCACCCCGAGAGGTCGTCTAGCACCCTAGGCCCGTGCCTAGAGGAAGTTGCCAAGTGGATGGAAAACTCGTGCCTTAAGCTGAACGGGGATAAGACCGAGCTCATGCTTTTGGGCAACTCACCCTCATTCGACCCGGTTTCGCTCTGGCCGAACTGCCTCGGTCCCGCACCTGATCCGAAGACTCAGATCAAGAGCCTTGGTGTGTGGCTTGATCGCTCGCTCAGTTTTAATCACCAGGCCGTCAAAATCTCAGCCACTTGCTACGGCCTCCTGAGGATGCTCCGTAAGATCCTCCTCCTTCTCCCTTTTCAGGCGAGAAGAATTATGGTTCAGGCCCTCATCCTCTCTCGCCTGGATTATGGGAATTCCCTCTACCTGGGAGCCCCCCAAACCACTATCCATAAGCTCCAGGTCATTCAGAACTGTGCTGCTCACATGCTTTTGCAGGTCCCCCGTCGACAATCGGCGATACCTGCACTAAGGAGCCTCCATTGGTTACCAATTAAGGCAAGGATCCAGTTTAAGGCCATGTGCCTGACTCATAGGGCCTTCTGGAAGAAGGGCCCAGTCTCAATCCAGTCCATGATCACTCCTTATCAGCCTCCCAGAGATCTCCGCTCTATGTCTTCCTTCCTAGTCACCTCACACAGAATAAGGAAGGCTAGATGGGGCGGGCGTTCCTTCTCCCATAACGCTGCCAACTCATGGAACTCCCTCCCACTCCATCTGCGAAAGGAACGAAACCTGATCTCCTTTCGAAAGCTTCTAAAAACCGTTCTTTTCAATGAATGCATCTAATTCACTCCTCTCCTGTTAGTCGGCATTAGTCCACAAGCGCTAGGAGGCCTGAGGGTAGCTATTGCGCTATATAAATCTTATTTTCATTTCATTTCATTCATTTCATTAGCACTCATTGGAAATGAACATGCTAACAAAGGATGCTATTTACCAGAACAGTGCAGCAGTAGCGGAAGCTGGACATGTCTAAAGACACATTTGGAAAGAAAAAACAATATGCTGGCACCATTCTTCCTGAGGTTAATTTCGCGTGATTTAGATGGGGCATCTGCATCTCCACTATGATTGATGCAATCTGCCTTGAACAGGTGCGCCACTTGCTGCAGGTGTGGCATGACTATCTCTTGCGCTGATGATACGCCAGTGTTATACCCTCAGCAGGGGTCACAGGTCACCATGGACGAGGGTGAGGCTGGTGGTCATTGGGACACCTCTATTCTTCCTGTCCGAGCACTGTCAGGGTGCATGAGGCCCAGCCCATGCAGCCTACTCGTTCAGTAGTAAAATCAGCACCAATTTAAAATGATGATTTTAGTTTTGTACTGCTCTGCTGTGCTGTCAATCATTAGATGCCTGTGGCCCAGCTTGCTTCCTATCCACTCAACACCAACAGACCAGTCATCGCATTCGCCAGGTGCTGCACAGACATGCACTTGGGCTCAGCCTTGATTTGCTGAGTGAATGTTATGATGGATGGTGGCACTCGTTAGGGACGATGACAAGTGTCAATGACGGTAAGTCACTTGTGCCTTCTGGGAAGGCTGAAGCAGCACACATTGGTGTCACATGTTATAGTGCTTGAGGAGGGTCAGCAGGAATACCTGTTCTTTCCTTGTTCCCACACTGGCCCCGCCTATGTAAGCGACACCAGCAGTCATCACATGACCACCATGAATGGATGACTGTGGGTAGCGCAGTTCCAACTCTATCCAACCAGGCTGACAGCAAGGAATTGTGTATGGACAAAGCAGGTTCCACACTTGTTGGCCAATCAAGCAAAGTACTGAATTACTGAGTCTGAGCCCCTCTGCATACAAGACAAATAGGACATATATCATTTTATTTAGGTATGGAAACGCAACTAAAGTGCAGATGTGTTTATGCATTTAATAGTTTTACAAAGCTCTTAGGTGTTGCCCTATGACTACTTTAGAACACTATGGAAGTAAAGAAGGTGAAAGGAATAGAATTATATGGTGATGAAAAGGAATTGGACCACCTGGATATGGTACACATTAGGAGACACGTAAATGGTCATCCTAGAAAAAGGTCTTAGAGGACATTTTTGTCTGATTTTTATATTGACTAAGCTTTAAAGGGTGAACATTGAATGCATCTCTGAAAAGGCAGGTTCTAAGATGGTTTCTGAACCGAAGGCACTTTACCATGTTTCTCATAAAAAGGGTCCAGGTAGTTCCCAAAGTGTGGCCACACGCACATCAAGCACCTTCCTCATTTGTCAGTGTTCTGGGCTTTTGATGAATGAGCTGTAGAGCACTGTCCGATCATGAGGTTTTCATAGGTTGGTAAGGTGAGGCCAGATGCTTGACTGTATGATAAAGAGTGACTACTTTCATGTGAGTGCGGATGAGTGACTGCATGGATGAAAGCATAGATGTACTTTCAGTTGTAAGCCAGACTAATTGACTTGGACAATGCCTTCCCATAGTGCAGACACCACGATACAAGGTTTAGTAGTTCCAACTTGATTCTAATTCATTATTTGTTTATTATACACAGGTTTCTTTTGCAGGTGAATTAGCCCACCATATCGGATTGCAACAGGTAGCACTACCTTTGAATATCTAGTTTCACATAAAGCACCCAACTCCTTGGCTCTGCACATGCCCAAGGAAGTCCAGGTTCACACCTTCTCCCACCATTCTGAAATATGAGAAAGCTTTGTGCAGCATGAAAGGGTTTTCTCACTAATTCCTCTCGCATCTTGTAGATAGCTGGGCTTTGCTGCTCTGTGGACCTCTTCTATGGCCCACATGTGGAGGGGCACTTTAGGTGTGACAGGAGCAGGGCTTTCCCATAGAAACTTAAGACAGAGAGTGAAAATCGGGACAAACGAGTTTATCTTTGCAACAGACTAGAAAGGCCCTCATTACAAGTTCATGGCTAAATGCCAATCACTTCACAAGAAACTCTGTGAGCACAACACCTAGAGCCACTAACATACTTGATAAAAACAGGAAGCTCTCTTTTTCGACTCTTTTCATACTAATCATCTAAATCATTTCCATATGATACATTTAATATGCATCTCATTTGGTTTTGTGCGGAACAGCTCATTTTCAGGAGAGCATGAACCTGCATGTCTCCATCCATTTCAAAACTTTAAATAAGACTCATACTGTTTAGACTGTTGTATTTGCTCTTATTTACCAGATAATTTAGTATTCTATATCTTAACTTTGAAAGACACATTGCAGCAATCAAGTCTGAACACGAGGCATACATGCAACCACACACGCACTCACATTGCATGCCCACACAGATGCAAACACAAACATGAGCACAGAGAACTGCTGTGGAAGATAAGGGCACACACACATACACTCACACAAACAAAACAAAAGCATACAGGTGCCCAAACACATGCACATCCACATAATGCATGCCCTCACAAATGCACCCACAAACACGCACACATGCAAACACACAGAAATGTGCCATGAAAGACAAAGGCACACGCATCGAAGCTTACAGAAACAAGCAAAGGCAGGTGTTTGCAGCCCTGCCAAGTGCCACGCATCACGCGTGATCCTAACGCATTTGATGGCAAATCCCCGCATCACCGCATTAAAAATAATCATCACGCATTATAGCGCTTCCTCAGTGTCAAGCAGGAGCACTGCAATATAGCAATTCGCAGTGTCTGTCTGAGCAAAGCTGGCAGCGCTGGTTCGCGCTGCTCGCGGCTTGGGGGCAGACTCAGCTGCGCTCCGCTCTGGATACATTTTACCTGGTCCCAACATTCTGATTCACGTGACCCAACGTCATGAGAGTGACTGTAAGGATTTGTCCAATGACTGTGCAGCCGCGAGGGGACACGCAAAGGAGAGCCGCAGGGGGGCAAGCTGGCGGCACTGGCCTGAGGAGTTCGAGGTGCTCACTGTTATATGCTCAGCCCTCTTTCCTTCAGGTCGGATGACTGTTCTGACTGAGAGCAGTGACGCAGCGGCAGCCGAGCCCGCACAACAACTAACTGTGCAGCAGGGACTGTGGTTCAGTGTAGCCCCTGAGGTAATCAATGTCAGAGACAGTTCTGTTTACATTTCACGTTTAACTAAATATTGTATTACCTTGAATGCGGACAGCAGCTTTCACCATTCCACACGTGGCCTGGGCTTCAGTCTGGCACTTAAATCCACATTACCTTTACACAAAAGGAGTATTCCCGCCCATTCCCCAAAGCTCTAATAAATGACACCAAATTACAGAAAAGAGTAATGACAAACTCAAGCAAGCATCAGTCGAGGGGAGGTGAGGCGCGAGAGTGTAAATATGGGAACGAGGCTAGTGATCCTTAGTTCCTACAGTGTTTATTATTGTATTTACCCCAACAAACATGACTGAAGGAACTATGAATGATGTCACTATTACACGTAAGGTTGGCATTTAACCAACGGGAGGGTTCTTGTTTAGGTTATCGAGGGCTGTATTGTGATAACTTTACACCAGTGCAAAAACAACACAGCACATCCATTTCCACCACTGGCAAAAAGCATATGCACCAATGCCCTTCTGGCGCTGCCGTACTGCCCTATAAGTCTGTCCGACCCTGGCACCCAAGAGCAAAGCAAAGTATTATTCGATGGCGACCACAATCTTTAATATGTTACAAGTTCCGTTTGCATAACTCGCCTGCCTGTTGCAGCAAAAAATGTCTGCTTCGTGTGAGTGCATGTAAATCAGAGCCACTTCTCCCAGCTTTGGTCGTGCGTGCAGGCAGCATTTCCTCCTCCAATCACCTTCTCTCTGTAATAGAGCAGCCTCCTACGAGCTGCTAAGCTGTATGAGCTGTGTGTTCGTTCTTGTGTATTTCGTATGTATCACTTGTGTTGCGCAAAATACTACTTTTGTTAAGTGGGCTGAATGTAATAATTGAGTTGACACTACTATAGTGCAATATTTTTGATAGCTTACAAAGCGATGGAAACTCAATCTAAGCAAAAAGTGGACTTCTTGAACTAGCGTCGAAATAAAAAATTTCATGAATTAGGTACAAATTATTTAAAGGGCACAAAACCTTCGAGTTTTGAGTAAGAATGTAAGTGAACACAGGCACAGGGAATGAGTAGAAGTGTTTAATTGTAATGCATTTAGGGTGACAGGCTGTAGATCCTTTGCATAATAGCTTCCACTCAACATTCCAAACAAAAGCTGGCATACAAATTGACCTTTTATACAATTGTGCATATTTTGTACGGCTATGCTTATCACTCTGATTCTGTTTCTCATACTATACAAGTTTATAATTCCTTCTTGTTGTAAGTAAGTTCTTCTTTGTGACTGTTCCTTAACCTGTGCATTTTTGCTTGCATCACTATGCTACCATCACTGAAATTGTGATAGTCGGGTATTGTCACTGGGCGTCATAATTTAATGTCTGTCAGGGGCCCGCAGAGGTTCTCGCTGCTCAAATGGGAGTAATTTCTAATATTTACATGTTTTTCATGTCTTCATTGCTTAATTTTGCGCGCGAGAAAGTGTCCCTCATTGTCATTGAATTGTGACTCAATAATTACACTAAAATTATGAAAATGTCACACATAGCAATCTGAAACCTTGCCAGCTATGTGCTTGAACTAAAGTAAGTAGATATACAAACATGTGTGCCCTCCACAGCTCACGATGAAAGTGGCACAAAGGCATACATAATTTTTCTCACACACAAATATATGCTCACATACCACAGACATATTAGCGCACATAAACTTGAATAACATTTCAATAAAGATTTTACTGTAAATCATTTTTTAATCGTGCTTCCTAAAAGAACTCTGCATCCAGGAACACGTTTAGCCAGTGGTTGGAGATGGACCAGAAAAGAATTGTAATATGAGCTAATTTCAACACCGTGAATTATTTCCTCTCCTGTCTCCAAGACATAAGGGATTCAATGGCTGTCTAAGAATCACCCATCTGCAATGCGTGCATTCCTATCAGCAGCTCTGCTCGGCGCGCTGCTCCTTCTGCCTGCTGGAGCCGAGGTTCTTCTCTCCTGGGGTGGACGGGGCTGCTGGGGGCTCGTTCGAGATGTCCAATAGGCAGGACATCCGGAGTCTGCGGTAGAGAAGGGGATACACGTTCCCGAGGGGATACCAGATATTATACAACACCGGTCTCAATGGGTCTAGTATATCTGGACTACTAACCAGTAGTAAGGACATGTGTTCCTTTAAATCTTGAGTTGGCCATTGTCTTATAGGAGGACCCAATTAAACAAAGGGTAGCATTAGAGATGCTAGGTAGTTATCAGGATAACATCAGATTTGATTCAAGCAATCAAGGTTCATATCAGTTGTGGAAGAGTTACTGTTGTGTAGAGTTCTTAGATCCTGTGACTTGTAGAAGATATGTCTTCAGTGGGCTCCATATATCCTTGAGCTGTGATGTATGAGGTTGCATCAATGTATATGACTCCACTGCGCCATAGCACATCACAATTTTTTTAAATCAGTGCTTCTCTGAGGGTACCGTCACTCTATACCAATGCATGGTGAATCTGCGCTTTGAAAATAGTAGCGCGATAGCAGCAAATCATCCAACATTACAGGGAAGAATTTTAACGTACCCCAGAAGCGTTGCAAGTGGGTCAACCATTGAGTGAGCAAAATCTCCCCAATAATCATGTTTCACCAGGCAAGATGTTAATTAAATCTGCATGAGGGGCTTTGCAGCGAGGGCACATTTGTGATCAGGTGTGATCTATTTTATGCTGTTGTTCTGGTGTGATGTATATTCTACGTAAGTATGTAAAATGCAGTAGTTTATGCCTATAATTCATGGATATTTTCATCATCTATTTACAGCAGAACTCCCATTTTGCATCAGTTAGATCTTCTCTGATGTCTACCTCCCATGCCCGCCTTCCTGGCAGTTGACCAACCACAAAGGAGTTTGACATCCTACTGTGTGGTTTAGACAACCATGTAGTAGAATCATCAGAGGCAGCTAGCTGATTCAAAGGCTCAAAGCTGGAGGGTTCCCCCAGGAATCCTGGTTATTTTTTCATGTGCCTTGACTCTAAGTCGGTGATAGATGAATATATTCAAGGGGAAACATCACTGCCTTCCTGGAATCTCTCCAAGGTGAGGAATGACCCATCGTGAAATAGATGACCCAAAGTAGTTATCCCCACTTTGGCCAGAGTCTGAATGACCCTGTTCCTAGATTCTGTCATGAATGGGATCAAGGGTTATTGGCTTTAGGAAGTGTAGGCCTATATAGGCAGGGTAGCACAGAACGGGCACTCATTTTCCACCATACTAGGCCAGTAAAAGCAACCATGACCACATCACCCCTAGGTATGGGCAGGCCTCGTGGTAAGAAAGATCTAAGTGGGATTCCGGTTGACAGTTCCCTGTTAAGTACAAGGAAAGGGAGTCGCTTATCTGGGTGATACCAGTATGTAACATAATGTATCTGGGCTACGAAACAGTATTGTTCTAAGTCAGACACTTCAAAACCACCCCTGACATATGGAAGTGTTAATATGTACCACCATATTCTGGGCTTTCTATTTGCACATATGAGTTGCGTCAGAGTTGTTTTTAAGCTATTGAAGAAATATTTGTTCAGTGGAATTGGTATATCTTAGAATAAGTTCAGGAACTTATGTAGGACTATTATTTGATGCGAGATATCTGTCCTGCTATAGATAATGTTTACCTCTGACATATTTTTACACTAGTGGACAACCATTCCATTTCCTAGACCATAATTCAATTTAATCATGGCTTCTGTGTGATGGTGTATGCCAAGGTATTTAATCAAGTCAGCTACCCAAGAGATGGGGAACTCTGACAGTGTTGGGAGAGCAGATTCTGTAAGCAGAAAAAAATCAGTTTTGTTCCAGTTTATCTTGATGCCTAAGTATTCACTGAATCTTATCATTTCACTTATCAGTGGCTCAAGGTTGCTTGCTGGGCCCCTCACAGAGAGTAATATATCATTTGCATACATAGACATGAGTAAATTTGCCTATCTTAAAGTGTAGCCCCCTATGTGAATGTCATTTTTGTAGGTGTCTAGCTAGGGGATCCCTTGCTAATATAAAAATTAAGGACAAGAGGGGACATCCCTATCTCATTCCTCTGTCTATCGGGAAAGGATCTGATAAAGTCCATTGGCACAAATTCTGGCCACCGATTTGACATAAAATAGGGAAATCTTTTTTAAAAAAGTGTTCCTGATACCGTATCTATGCAGTATAATCATAAGTAAGGTAATTCCAGGAAATCAAAGGACTTTTCTGCATCTTGGAAGACTGCACCAGCCTCCACATCTGGATTGTGATGATGCAAAACTGCAAAAAGGGTACATAGATTTACCGATGTGTATCTATGCAGGACATATCTCGACTAGACTGGAGAAATCATGCCCTCAATTCAGAGGGACAGGCTATTTCCTAGAAAACATCACTAGTATTTTTTTTATCAAGGTTCATTGCATTACACTGGGGGAGTAAACACCCACCGACTTTAAAGGGCTGGATGTTTAGCATGTCATACTGCAACACTAATAGCAATCTATATGCCCAATTGCAACCCCCAGCGTCAGACCACTTGATATATCGATCATACTTATTGGCACAAACATCTGTGAGCTCCCAGACGGGACAAGACTCCCCAACTGGAATATAACAGGAGGAAGTGTATAGACATTCCTACCATAAAGCACAATATTGTCTATGATAGGATGGCAAGTTTTTTCTTAACTGGACCAGGACAAACTATGTTATATTAGGCGTCAGTTCTATGCATGCACATGGACCACAACTGTATTATGTGTTTTGAGCATTACAGTCTTGTATTATATCTCCTTTTTTATTTTGTTGTAAAAATTATAAATTAAGCTTTAAAAGAAAAAAATGGTTCATGAGTGAAAGGGGTCTGTATGGGGCACACTGTGTGGGGTCGATCCCTGTTTTTAGGAATAAAGGGATAATAGTCTTGGGCCTTGTAGGTGGGAACTCTTCTGTCTCTAAGAAGTGTGAAGCCAATAGTTGTTTATATGCTTTGTAGAATTCCGAGGTCAACCTGTCTCATGTTTCGTAGCACTTCCTTGGCAATCTACAGTCACCTGTTTTTAACCTTACCAAGGGAACCCATAGTTTGTTTTAATACATTCTTCACCACACACACCATTGAATCCCCACACACCTGCACTCATTAATGCTAACAGGAAAAGATCTCCACTAAAGACCCCTCTCGTGGGGCTCGTGGGTCGTTGCAGTGCCGGCCCCATGAGGAGCTAAGCCTGATGATGAAGCATGACATCCACATGGGTGTCTGAGTGCAAAAAAGAAAGATACCCTCATTTTTCATACATTCTATCCGTACTTCTTCTTCAAAGGAACAGCTGCCCTCTTTTTGTTGAGATATGATTTGACTGGGATTGTAGAGGCCTCTGTTTTTGGATCTCACCAGTTCTTGTTCAATGCTATATTCAAATCTCCACCCCATATTGGTAGTCAGTACCTGCAGGTCGAATCTGGGCAAGAATATATTCGAAAAATGTGGAATCCTCTGTTTGGGTGCACGTGTTAGACAGTGTCACTATATTGCTAAATAATGATCCCACCTACATGAGGTATCTACTATTTGGATCCTGAATTTTGTTATGCAATTGGAAATCTTTTGATGTATAGGTGAGTATTTCCACCCCTTGGATTATGTGCTCTATGATGAGAAATGTCTATGAGATCCTTATATCTTCGCATAGTTCACTGGGAACCTGGGGTTTGGGATGAGTCTCCTGAAGCATGACAATATGTGCTTTATGCCTTTCTAAGTATGCCAATACTTTTCTACCTTTTTTGTGGATCGTTCAGGCCCTGTGCGTTCCAGGATAGGAGATTATGTGTTTTGCCAGTAGTAGTTAGACAGTCTAAACTTTGGGATACCATTTATGATGTGTCCATGATGCTGACTAAACTTCTATAAAATATCTGAGTAAGTGTACATAAAGTGCGGGCCCATGTGTCTTCATACAACACATCAATGATAGCAAATCCATGCATAAAAAAAAACCACACAACTCCTCCCACAATCATCTCCCAACTATCAGTGATAAACCCCACAACTCTACTATGGTGACTCTACTATCCAATAAAGGCAACAGTGATACACACCAGAAGGGGCGTGACGCGAGACATGCCTGCTAGTGACAGCCCTATTTATGATGTATTAATTATATATTGCTAACGATGTGCCCATGATGCTGATTACGCCTCTATAAAAGACCTGAGTAATTTTAATGTAGAGCAGGCCCATGTGCCTTCATCACCACGAGGCACTGCGGGTCTTAGTAGGCAGCCCTAGAATTTTCCGATGAGCAAGCTGGTACGATGTGCCCCTGTGGTCTATCTAGGTTATTTATCCATTGTGTCTTCTGGCCCTTATCCTGTACTGTCTCTGGAGTCCAGATCCGATTGGGAGGAGTGGCTCTGCATCTCTGGCAGTTTCTTGCAGAACTTGGCATCAATGAAGAAGTGTATCTTTCCTGCCTGGTCAATCTTTAACTTAGTGGGATTAATCTTAACATATTTATAATTTCAAGTTCTGAGGGTGCTCTTTGTTTCCTTGAATTTGTGTCTCACCTCCTGCACTTCCAGGGTATGATCGGGCATACAGATATCATTGTTCCAGACTCAGCTGTCTCTAGGGCTGCCAGCCCTGCTGCTCCCTCGCTCTTCCTGCCCTCGCTTGGTGTTGCCTTCTCCCTACTATGACCCTGGCACCTCCTCTCTTCCTCTGACTGTTTCTAATTTGGCCTTTTGTGACTGTTCCTTCTGCCGCTCGTTTCTCTCATATTTTGCCTTCTGTTTATCACTTACTTTAGCCGTGTTGTTGACTGTCTCCTCCTGCTTCTTTTTGCCTTGTTGTGACTGTTTCTTTCACCTCCTTTTTCTCCTGTTTGCCTTTTCTTTTTCACCTCTTTTTCACGTATTTTAGCCTTGTTGTGATTGTTACCTCCCGTTTGTTTTAGCCTTGTTGTGACTGTTTCCTCCTGCTCCTCTCCCACTCAATTTTGCCACAGTTCCACCTTTTTCCTGCCTTCTGCCATTGCCCCACCCACCACAACCTAGCACTCATCCTAGGACCTACTTAATGGAGGCCGCAGCGTGACCCCATTGAGCAGGTTCAGACCCAGCTCTCCCACGTGTTGCCAGCCCTGCCGTTGCCTCATTCTTCCTGCTCTCGCTCACTGTTGCCTTCTCCCTACCTTGACCATGGTACCTCCTCTCTTCTTATAAATATTTTGGCTTTTTGTGACTGTTCCCTCTCCCGTTACTTTTTCCCCTGTTGTGCCTTCTCTTTATCAACTTCTTTAATCTTGTGACTGTTTCCTCCCGCTTGTTTTAGCCTTGTTGTGAGTGTTTCCTCCTGCTCCTCTCCTGCTCATTTTTCTCCTGTTTGCCTTTTCTTTTTCACCACTCTTAGCCTTGTTGTGACTGTTTCCTCACACTGATTTTTCTCCTGTTTTGCCTTTTTTTTCAGCTCTTTTAGCCTTGTTGTGACTGTTTCCTCCTGCTCGTTATTGCCCTGTTGTGCCGCTCCACTCTGGCTCCTTTTTGCTGTCACTCCACCCATTTTCCATCTCCCACCAAGCGCCCACTGCCATCCAGCACCCCTCCTTCCTCCCAGGACCTACACAATGGAGGCTGCAGTACGGCCACACCGCTGGCGCACCAGAGGAGCGCCAAAGGTAAGCCCATCTGCGCACGTCCGTGCCTGAACTGCGCCTAGCACCAGGACCTCTGGTTTTCAACCCCCATGCAGGTATAGCTCCACTATCCTCGATGCCCGGAACACCAGAAACCCCCAGTGAACACTGCTGCCATGCTACACTGCACTCTATGGTAGGACCATTTTCTGTGCCAGCTGCACCTTCTCCTGCACCAACACACCCATCATCAGGCTGTAAAGCTCCATGACAACCTATCACCAAGCCACATCAGAAGCTGCCCACCAACTCCACTGCTTACTCCTTAGCACGCGCTCGATATGCAAGCATTCCACCGAGTTGCAAGACCTCTTCATCACCCTCGCACCCAACATCGTCTTCCTCACCGAGACCTGGCTCAACTCATTATCTGCCCCTGACATCACCACAGCTATTCCCAACAGATACAAAATCAATCACCAGGACCGCATCAACAAGCCACAAAGAAAACATCCAGTGCACCACCACCACCGACAATACCACCACACCAATGGAACACCTCAACTTCAAGCTCCACCCGGATGGCAGGTCAACCATAAGAGTCACCCTCGCATACTGACACCTGGTACCATGCTCCAGCTTTTTCAACACCATTGCAGACTTCGTCGCGCCCCTCGCCTTGGACTCCAAGGACTAAATCTTCCTTGGCAACTGCAACTGTCTCCCCCAGTGACAACAACACCACCCCCCTCCTCAACAGTATGAGTAGGCCTGGGCATAAATTTTCGCTTCGCTTGTGGAGTGTGCTGAGTTTTTCCAACACTGTGCTCTGCGTAGAGCGCAGAGTTCTGAGGAACTCCACGTTGCGGTGCAGAGTGGAGTTTTTCCTCTCTCACAGCTCGCCAACGTTAAGTTGGCGAGCGCAAGCGAGGAAAATCATACGCAAGACCACCATTCAGTGAGTTTTCTCAATGCAGGCGGTCGTAGCAGGTCACAATTGCTCACGTCGAGAAAACTACCACTCGCATTGAGGAAACTGCCGCTCGAGTAGAACATCTACTCGAACATCTGAAAGAAGCTGCGCCCTTTTATGCTGTGAGTGGTGCCATTCATGCTGATTTTACAGCACGGAACAAACACCAGGTGCTAAAAATCAGCATGAGCAGCGGGACTTAACTCACTCTGCCGCTTGCGGAACACCTCAGAGTGCAGCAGAGTTTTTTTGGCACTTCGCGGAGTTCTGCATAGCAGAACTCCGCGAACTCCACCCAGTCCTAAGTATGATCAGCCTCAGATTCACCTAAATCATCTACGACCACACGCACACCACAGGACACATGTTGGACCCCATCTTCACCTCCAGGAACCTTGTGAAGTGCAGCAATATCACAGAATTCACAAAGACCAACAACTCAATCGTCCACTTCAGCATCTCCAGCCCCCACACCACTACCCCTAAGATGGCCAAAGCACCCTACTGCAGCTGGAGAAAAATTTCAGAGATTCCGCTGGATGGATGCTCTCACCACCTCCAACCCAGCTGCTGCCACCAACTGGTACCCGGGGTTAAGAACTTAAACACCTGGATCACGAACTGCGCCAACAGCATCACCCCCATCAGGAGCAACAGACACAGAACATCCTCCAAAAATGCCATCTGGTACACCCAGGAACTCAGAACAGTGAAATGTGAAAGAAAACAACTGGAGAGGTGAGGGTGCACCAGCAAGGACACCTGTGACAGGATGGCATTCAAGACCTCCCTCAACCTTTACCACCATCTGCTGAGGGCAACAAAGAACCTAGCTGCTCGCATCAAAACCAGCGCCAATAACAACAAAGAACTATTCAACATTGTCAAAGAGTTCTCCAACCCTTCAGCCAGCGAAAACAATATGACATCCTCGCAAGAGCTTTACGACAACCTCGCCTACTTCTTCCTTGACAAGATCACAACCATATACAGAAACTTCAAATGCCAACCCACTTCCTCAACCGATACCCCCTCACCACATCCAACACGAACCACGGACTGACCACCTGGAACCAGCTCTCCAACTAGGACACCACTTCCATCATGAAATCTATCCCCTCAGCTGCTCCCACAGACCCATGCTTGCACCACATCATCAACCTCAGAAGCCACAGGATCGGTCAGGAGCTCACCACCCTGCTCAATACCTCAATCACTACTGCCACATTTCCTGAAGTCTGGAAACACGTTGAAGTCAAATCACTGCTTAAAAAGCCCTCTGCCGATCCCAGCAAACTCAAAAACTACTGGCTCATCTCCTTGCTTCCGTTCCTGGCTAAGGTTCTGGAAAAGGCTATCAACAGACAACTCACGAAATATCTGAAGCAGAACCAACTACTCGATGCCTCACAGTCCAATTTCCATGGCAATCACAGCACCGAAACCCCCCTGATTGCAAACACCGACAACATCCAAACCCTCCTTGACCAGGGAGAAAATATGACTCTGATCCTTCTCGACCTCTTGGCAGCCTTCAAAACCATATCCCACCATTCACTGTTCTAAATGCTCCACCACATTGGCATCCAAGGGGACGTGCTCAGATGGATCACCTCCTTTATCACCGGAAGGACACAGAGGGTCTGCCTATCACCCTTCACCTTCGAACCCAAGGATATAATCTGTGGTGTCCCCCAGGGCTCATCCTTCAGCCCTACTCTCTTCAATGCCTACATGACCCAACTGGCCAGCATTGTCAGAGCACACGACCTCATCATCATATCCTACGCAGACAACTCCCAACTCATCCTCTCTCTCATTGATGACCTGACCACCACCAGGACCAACTTCCACAGATGCATGACAAGCCTCGCTGACTGAATGAAGAACAGTTGCCTGAAGCTGAACACGGATGTTAGACCTGGCATCCTTGGTGTGGTTTCCCCTGACGCTTTACCTTCAGGCCTCCTGTTTTTGTTGACTTCATTTTTACTGGCTTTAGGACTCTGGGCACTTTACCACTGCTAACCAGTGCTAAAGTGCATGTGTTCTCTCCCAAAAATATGGTAACATTGGCTTATCCACAATTGGTATATTTAATTTACTTATAAGTCCTTAGTAAAGTAAAACCCTTTAAGGGTCCTTTATGTCAATCGCCTCAAGCCCCACTTCAAGAGGTCTGAGGTTACCAGGGTCCTGGTTACTGATGATCAGGTGGAAGAGGAGAGTGAACCTCTCCCAGATCTCCTTTTTCCCAAGGAGTAAGATGGGTCAGTGGAGGGTAACATCCTCTCCCCTACACTGACCCTAGATCAACAGAGAGACTTCTGCCAGCTGCTTGGGCAGTTTACCTATTTGTTCTCTATTAACCCAGGACTCACCACATGGTGTACCAGTGATATTGATACTGGGGACAGCACACCTGTGTAAAACAAAATGTATGGGTTGTCTGACAAGATGAGAAACAGCATTAAGTAGGAGGTCTCCAAGATGCTGGTGCTAGGGGTTATTGAGCCCTCAAACAGCCTTTGGTCCAGCCTAGTGGTGTTGGTCACCAAGGATGCCCCTCCAGGTGTCACACCCCAAACTTAGGTTATGTGTGGACTATCGTGGCCTCAAAGCAGTCACCAAAACTAACGCACATCCCATCCCCAGAGCAGATGAGCTCATAGATTGGCTTGGAGCTTCCAAATTCCTCAGCAGATTTGACTTAACGTCTGGGTACTGGCATATTGCCTTGACCGAGGGGGCTAAAGAGAGGTTTGCATTCTCTACCCAAGAAAGGCACTTCCGGTTCCGGGTCATGCCCTTTGGGTTGAAGAACACCCCTGATACCTTCCAGAGGTTGGTCAAGAAGGTCCTGGCTGAGTTGGAGAACTTCCTTGCAGCCTATCTAGAAGACATTGTAGTCTTCAGTTCTAGCTGGGAGGACCACCTGTACACCTCCAGGAAGTGCCTCGGGCTCTGCAGTTTGCAGGTCTGACTATCAAGGCCAGTATGTGTCAGATAGGGCAGTGTTCAGTGGTCAACTTGGGTCACCAAGTGAGAGGTGGCAAGGTGCAACCCCTCCAGGCCAAAATAGAAATCATTCTGTCTTGGGAACCCCCCCAAGACCCAGACAGAGGTGAAAGCCTTTTTAGACCTCACTGGCTACTACAGGAGATTTGTCAAGGGATATGGCACCATTGTTGCCCCCTTGACATAGCTGACTTCCAGGAAGCAGCCATGTTACACGATCCTGACACAGGTGTGCCAGAAAGCTTTTGACACGCTGAAGGAGGCAATGTGCACAGCACCCGTGCTCATAACCCAACACTTTTTGATATTTATGTGGCCCCCTTAGCTAAACTGATTCATTCCTTTGGCTTTGCCAGATGTATGTGTGCAATTGTCAGGTGGATGAGCAGCAATTGCCTGAAGTTGAATTTGGAGGAAAAAAAAGAGGTTCTACCTTTTGGAAAGGACACCTCTTACTAGATCATTCCTGATGGCCTTAGACTCTGGGTCCCCCCATCTGCCAGTATCCAAAGTTAGGAACCTTGGGGTAATCTTTGATGCTGAGTTGTCTTCTATAGATCAGATCAAGAGATTGAGCTCACCCTGTTTCTTTTTGCTGGAAGGTTCTGACTTTTATTCCTTTTGATTTGCAGAAATCAATGATCATCGCATTAGTATTATCCAGATTGGATTACTGCAATGGCCTTTATTTGGGCATCAAACAATGTTCTTTAAATAAGCTTCAGACAATGCACAATGCAGCCAGTCATCTTCTTAAGAAGATACCAAAGTTCACATCTGTTTTGGTTGCCTTGTCGGAGCTTCACTGGATTCCAGTTACAAAGAGAGTGGCCTTTAAGGCTCTCTGTTTGGCACAAAAAGCACTGCACAAAGTTAGAACCCGAGTACCTGAAAAGGAAATTTGTGTGGTACACCCCGTACAGACTGTTGTGATCTGCAGCCTCCAACTCAGTCTTTGTTCCTAAAATCAATAAAGCTTTGTGGGGTGGCAGAAGTTCACTCCATCTGTCAACTTTGGAACAGACTGCCTATGCACCTTAAATATCAGTCTAATATGTCAAGCTTTTGGAAACAACTGAAATCCTGGCTGTTCTCTCTTTCTTTTTAGTGTTCTTTTTCCCCCTATTTTTGGCTTTCAGGTCAGGAACATGGTGAATGCTAGTGCCAAGACGCCTAAGGGCATTTGTGCGCTCTAGAAATTTAAAATGAAATGAAATCAAGCCCCCTGACTTCTCCCAAGAATTCATTGTACAGACAGATGCCTCAGAGCATGGTGTAGGGGCCAAGCTCTCACAGCTAAATGTAGAGGGCCTCGATCAGCCTGTAGCCTACATCAGTAGGAGGTTACTTCCCAGGGAACAGAGGTGAAACGCAATAGAAAGGGAAGTCTTTGCTGTGGTCTGGCCACTGAAGAAGCTGAGACTATACCTGGTTGGTACTCTCTTCCGGGTTCAGACAGACCACAGACCACTCCGAGTTTTTATGCACGAGGGATGAGAATCCCAAACAATTGAGGGCAGTCTATCTCCCTACAGGGAATGAAATTTGCGGTTAAATACCATCCTGGAATGGAGAACGTCAATGCTGATCATCTCCCCAGGTTTTCCCACCTTAGTAAAGAGAACTCCCAAGGGGTTGGGCAGCTCTCCCTACTTTCAGCTAGAAGGGATTTGTGTTAGACCTGGCATCCTTTGCATGGTTTCCACTGACTTTTTACCTTCAGACCTCCTGGTTTTGCTGACTTAATTTTTACTGGCTTTAGAATTCTGGCCAATTTACCACTGCTAGCCAGTGCTAAAGTGCATGTGCTCTCTCCCTAAAACAGGGTAACATTGGCTTATCCACAATTGTCATATTTAATTTACTTATAAGTTCCTATTAAAGTGAACTACATGTGCCCAGGGCCTGTAAATTAACTGCTACTAGTGGGCCTGCAGCACTGATTCTGCCACCCACTTAAGGAACACTCTAAATATGTCTCAGGCCTGCCATTGCAGAGCCTCTGAGTGCAGTTGTAAACTGCCATGTCGACCTGGCAAGTGCCAGGCCCAACCCATCTTTTTTAATACATGTAAGAAACCATTAAGGTAGGATGTGGACAGCCCAAGGGCAGGGTGCAGTGTAATTAAAAAGTAGGACATGTATCTTTATGTTTTACATGTCCTGGTAGTGAAAGACTCTTAAATTCGTTTTTTACTACTGCAAGGCCTATCTCTCCCATATGATAACTTTGGGATTGCCTTATTACATTCTATAAGTGTAATTTTCAATTGGGAAGAGATTGGAATCCCAAGTTTGGTGTCTCTGAAATCACAATTTAGAATCACAACTTATTTTTAAGTCAGATTTTAAATTGTAATTATGAAAATGCCACTTTTAGAAAATTGGCATTTTCTTACTTTAACCATTTGGTACCCTCTGCCTGTCTCTGAATACACATCTGGGGTGGGTGTCAGCTGGGCTTTGTGCATTCCCTCTAGATAGCCACACACAAAGGGAGCTTAAATGGGACTGATGGACCATCCACCTCCTGATGGGTCATCCTGGACAGGATGGGATGGAGAAGCTGGCATTTGCACCTGTATAGGCTGTGTCCTGTCCCCACACAAAGGACTGCATATCCCTCTGTAGTGAGTGTGGAGCAAGGGCAATAAGGGCATGGACTCTGCACTTCAAAGGCCTCTCTTTGAAGTCTCCCCCACTTCAAAGGGACAACTGGGTATACGTACTGGTCCTCAGACACCACCACTTCGGTACACTTCTGGACCTGTGGATACTTTGCCAGGAAGAAAGACTGCTGTACTGCTGAAAGGACTGCCACTCTGCTGGACTCCTGCTTTGCTGGGCTCCTGCTCTATTGTGCCGCCCTGCTGCCCCCTTGCTTGAGATTGAGAAGGACTGGACCTACATTGCTCCAACCCACAACCAAAGTGACTCCAAAGGCTTGCTACAACACCTGGACTCTGCCATCTGGGAGTTGTGCCCTGCTAAATGGTGCCAATCCAGTCCTGAACCCTTGGAAGTGGGTATATATTTCTGCTCCAGCTAAAATCCATGCATCAATGCCATTGCGGCGCTCGGAACCGATACATCTCAATCAACGCCAATGCATCACCGCTGCTACGAGGATCGAGTGCATTGCATCTCCATTGATGCCGGCACATCACTTTTTTTGTGAGGATCAAGGACATTGCATTGCTGACAGTGCAGCACATCACCTCTATTCCCAGTGCACTTCCGACTTTGTGTGGTTTGGAGCCGACGCATCGCCTACATCCTAGGGATTAACGCCAATTTATCGGCTCCTTTGCTCCCTGCATCTCGTCTTTGATGACGGCACAACTGCGAACCAAGGTACTGTTTCAGCCGGCCAAGGCTGATCCCTGTGGTCAGCCTCAACTTTTGGATTTAACCTGGTCTAGCATGACCAGATAGCCCCGGTTGTTGCTTTATGCTTTTAAGCACTACATTTCAGTTTATTATTTCAAAATTCATATCTCCGGTAATACTTATCAGAATTTTTGTCGTTTACGTCTTGTTTTGTTCATTAAATTAAGCTCTATTTTTATAACCTGGTGTGGTATCTTTTTGTGTGGTGTTTTTAATGTTTTACTGGTTGAAGTGTTGCACATTGCCTCATAGGTTAAGCTTTACTGCTCTGTGCCAAGCTTCCAGAGGGTGAGAACAGGTTAATTTATAGTGTGTATCTGACTTACCCTGGCTTTGATTGTGGTTCCTACTTGGACATGGTACCTAACTCTGCCAACCAGAAACCCAATTTCTAACAATGGACAAGACGGAAGTACTGATCTGCACTAACAAAAGCAACCCCTGAAACAACTCCTGGTGGCCCCCAGACCTAGGACATAACCCCATCCCCACCAACCATGACAGAAACCTTAGATTCATCAATTAATCAAATGACACTTGATAAAGCATACAGCTGCTTCGTTGGAAGTGGCCCGGTGCTCTAGCAGACAGTATAGGTGGGACAAAGTAATGGGGGACTAAACTGAGTCAAATAGCCAGGTTTTGTGTTGCCTTTTGAAGGCTGAAGGAGACTCAACCTGCCATAGAGTAAAAGGAAGACTGTTCCATAATTTTGCCATGCATGAAATAAAGGAGCTGCCACCACAACAAGACTTCAAACATTTTGGGTTTTGCAAGAAGGCGACTATTGGTCGATCTAAGTGCCCTCTATTGAGTGTATGGAGACAGTCTATTCAACAGATAAAATGGGGCCTCACAATGATAAGATCTGAAAGCCAACATCAGAGCTTTGAAGGTGATACGCTATTCCACTGGGAATCAGTGCAGATGTCTCATATGTGGAGAGATAATGTGGTGCCTCAGGAACTCTCCTGATTAGTCTTGCCACTGTATTTTGAATTAATTGAAGTCTGCGTATCAAATACGTAGGAAGACCAGGGTGGAGAGTGTTTGAGTAGTGCAGATAGGACGTCATTAAGTAATGAACAACCGTTTTCCTAGTCTCTTCAGGAGCCAGATAAAGAAACATCTTTATAGTAAAAACAGACAGACAAAATGTGTTTAATTTGCTCCAAAAAGGAGAGGGTGGAATCAAAGATAATTCCCAGATTTCTAGCAGACGAGGTAGGATTAGGAGGAGTGATAAGTTCAGCAGGCCACCAGAGGGAAGGCAGCAGGGGTCATTTGGTTAAAAACCAAAACTTCTGTGCATCCATCCAAGCCTTGACTCCTCTAAGACATACTTAAAAATTATAAGAAGCTGCATCCATGTTATCTTGAAAGGAGAAAAGCAATTGGGTGTCATCAGCGTAAGACACTATCTTGACACTCCAATATTCAATAGGATTGGTCACTGGGGAAAGCTATAGATTGAACAAAAGCGAGCTCAGAGCAGAACCCAGTGGAACACCACATTCCAATGGTTTAGGAGATGAAAGGTGAGGGTGTAAGTACACTCATTGAGATCTGCCCTCCAGCAAGATTTGACTCATAAAAGAACCTTGCCAAGATTGTTAAGTCTTTTCAACAAAATAGCATGAGAAAAAGTGTTGAACACTGCCGACAAATAAAGGAGCAGTACAATGACAGGTGTGCTCTTGTCCAAATTCTTCCTGACAAACTCAGCCACCTCCAAAATGGCTGTCTCCATACTAAAGCCTGTCTAAAAGCCCAACTGCAAATCATATAGAATAGAATTGGCCTCCACAAAGTGGACAGTTGTTGATTGGCCACTTTCTCCAGAATGTTTGCAGGAGGTTGGAGGAGAGATATGGGCCTATAATTGCTTATCACGCTAGTGTCGTGATTAGGCTTTTTTATCAATGGCAGAAGAGATGCCTGTTTCCAACGTGCGGGAAAAAATCCAGACATTAGGGGGGCATTCCATATTTTATTGAGCGGGGGCTAAAATTCTGAGCCATAAGTCTCCAGATATGTGGGGGGCAGACATCCTCCAGAGAAACAAACTTGCATTTTAATAACTCATTCAAAGAGCGTTCTTCAGAAATAGGGCCAAATTCATAAAAGATTGGCTTGTGACAGAGTGAAATACAAGGAGTGGTTTCCATATTCTCCGCATCAACTGAGCTAATGGCTAAGGCCTCCAACAGAGATTTAGGAAAGGAAGAGTATAGATTTTGAATCTTCCCATCAAAAAAGACTGTTTGCTTTTCACAAAGATCGGCCGAGGGGGGGATGACCGTTTTTGTACCATCAGGTGGCACAAAAGAATTCACTAACTTAAACACTTCCTTTGGTGAATTTGCTGCCGCCTTGATATGGTCTGCAAAATATTCTTTCATGGCAATACGAGTATTTTTATGGAAGCTCCAAAGCACTGTTTTATAGAGAGACTTAGCAATGGAGTGATATGATTTCCTCCAATTGTGCTCTAATGTTTAACACCAACTTTTCTCCTTTCGAAGGAGTGGGGAAAACCAAGGTGTGGATGGTCTCAATCTTTTTGCCTCATACTTTTTTAAGGGGGCAAGGCGGTCTCATGGGGTAGAAAACCAATTATCAAACAATAAGATGTCGGATTGAACTGCTCCATGTAAAATCAAAGGAGTAGAACTAAGGGACTGACCCAGAGCTTACTCTGACAGATTCTGCCACTTTCTTTTCATCACCTGAGTCGGGACACTCCTAGTCTGTACAGAGAGACCAGAAAACATGAAAGAAATACTAAAATTATCGGCCCAAATCAGCTGTTCTGGATCATTAACCACTTCACCGTGGCCGGAATTTTCCCTCTATGCAGGCGAATTAATCAGTGGGCGGGATTCGGACAGCCCCCGGCCGTCCTCCGCACACGCCCACCGTGACGTCGGATGGCCGGGGGCCGTCCGCAGCATGGAAGGGGTTAACCTGCAGGCTAGGGACATTGGTAAAAATCAAATCTAGCATATGGCCCACCCGGTGAGTAGGGGCCTGGACCAGTTGAATTAGATTAACCCTTTCTATGCTCATGACGAGCTCAGCTCGTCATGCTGCGCGGTGGGCGTGTGCGCATGACAAGCTGAGCTCGTCACGACCATGCCCCCGATCGGAATGTTCAGCACCTGGGCGGAATTCCGATCGCGGCGAAGCGGTTAAAACCTGCCAAAGTTTGAAAAACTGGGTAGCTAAAATGAATGAAAGTGAGGTCATCAGAATGGACATTTAAATCACCCAATATGGTCAGATTAGCGTATTGTAGTGAATATTGTGCAATACTATCATATAAAGCAGAGAAACAACTGCTAGGGCAGTTGAGAGATCTGTACAACAACATGCCCAAAAAAGAAAAGGAGGGGTGAGTTTAAAGCTAAAGACCAGACCCTCAATATTGCCTCATTGGCTCAGGGGAGTAGTAAATGCTTCAAAATAATCTTTGAAGATAATAGCCACTCCCACCACCAGCCTTATTCCCACCTCAACTTGCCACCAAGATGCGATTACCAGGTGGCATTGCAAGGGCAAGGTCAGGGTTAGAGCTGTCTTTCAACCATGTTTCCATAAGGAAAACAAAGTCCCAAGAATTGTCAGCCAGGAGGAGAAAGACTTTAGATGAATGTTTAGGTAAGGACTTGCAGTTGATAAATCAGGCCATTTCCCCCCCAGGAATTTGCCCTGAGTTAGTCGCTATTTTAGGTAACAGTGAAAACACGCCTTCCTCGAGAGGCAACCGCCTACGTTCAGAGATAGCATTATTAGACAAGGCTAGTCCACACACCTCACAGGAGTAGACATTATTACCCATTCCAGAGGGAAAATAGACCTTCTAGGGACAGCAAAGATTGGTATTCAAGGCCAGAAGTGTCTCCCTGGAATATCTGGTGCAAAGATTGATGGTGAATTAAGCGGCATGGCTAGTGCTCACCGAAGACAGGTCGAGGACTGGCACAGACGGGCTTTCCCTTGGCACTCTTTTGGCGTGCCAGCAGTGCACCTACTGCACACATCCACTGCACGCCTGCAGCATCATCTCTCTTGTATTGGAGAGAGGAAACTAGTGACCCAAGACGCTAGAACGCTGATGCCAAGATGGCAGCTCTTAACGGCACAACAAGAAGGAGCAGAAAAGGAGTTCTAATCACTTCCCTAAAACAATTCTGATTGCCACAAACACTGCTTTCCCCCAACCGCTTCCCAAAAGTCCACAAAAAGTGCAGAATGCCTGTAGCGAGAGTGGAATACAGACGTTCTCAGGCATAATAAATTGCATGCCAGGAAACAATTCAAACAAATTTCTAAAAATCCGGTTACAACCCTAAAACAGGCACTCAACTTAAAATGTCACTTATGACAATATTGTATAAATGAAGCCTTTTCTTTTTTTTAAAACAAGATAAAAAGGTTTGGATTGGGAGCCTTACTGTCCTTGATAACAAGCTCACTATGAAATCACAGATCAATGCCACCTCCTCCGCCTGCTTCCACATGCTGCGCATGCTATGGATAATCTTTAAATGGCTACCCTTGCACAAGAGATGCACCGTGACACAGGCCCTCATCACTAGAAAACTGGACTATTGCATTTCTCTCTTTGTAGGGATCGCTGCACACCCTCTACAAAGACTTCAAACTGTACAGAATGCCACAGCCGACTCATCCTTGACCTCCCCCCATGAACCCACATCACACCTCACCTTAGGAAACTCCACTGGCTCCCAATATATATGAGATGCCAATTCATGCTGCAGACCAACGAACACAAAGCCCTACACAACCATGGACCCTCCTACATAAACCACTGCCCTGCCAAGAAGATTACACATTACACTTTGCTTCCCTATCACTCGCCCACACGCCCGCATCCACCTGTCATGTCTTTTAGAATAGTCCCATCATGTACATACCAATGACATACATTTTGTGCCATCCACATGACGTAACGGTCCTACACAGGTGACCTTTTACCTAGTAGCTTACTTCTGTCTCACCGACATCAGGCTCTTGGTACCATATCTTAATCCCTGTACCTGACGTGCATAAACATGTCCCCAGGCACAGCAGATTTATTCTGTATAAGGGTCACCACTTTTTTCATCCATGGCCAACAACCAGCTGTGCATGATCATGTTTGTTTAGAAAAGGATTAGCAGAGGATTAGCGAACGTTTTCAAAACATATCGATTCTAAACTGATCCAGTGGGTTACTAGCAACAAGCATTCATTCACTAAATTCTCACCTGGGCCCATTCATTCACACTAACTAGTAATCACCACTGGTGGGAATCAGTTGTACTCTTTATCAAAATTCCTGCTACCAATTACCTTTTCTGATTGAAGAGTAATGACTTACCAATGGACCTTTGATAACTGGGGTTGTAATGAGAACATACAAAATATAATTTCATCAAACACCTGAAATGACCACTGACTCAGGAAGTTTTAAAATGTTTATCTAAAATTATTTTGCAGAGTAAAATACAAGCCACATGGCACTTAATCGCATATCAAGGAGGAAGCACACTTTATAGTCACCTATTAATCAAAAATGACGGTCCCTCAGAAAGGAGAAGATAGAGACAGCAGTACAACTAAATTACGCATTTATAGTTACCTAAAGGTGTGAAAACCAAACCCCTTGGCCAAGGAGTTGGAAAATGGTCCCAAGAAAAATGAAGACCAAGACCTCCGGACCAGGTTCAGGACAGGAAAGATGACCTCTCTACCAACGACGCCTGCGTCGTTCCCCTCTCTGACACTTCGTTCCTCCTCGGTTCTTCCGCATCTTCCTCTAATAGAGTCTGCCGCCCCAACCTCAGGACTTCTTTGAACAGCAGTTCGGTCTGTAATCGATCAGCTCTCGTATATGGCAGCATCTGAGCCTAAGTGCTCAGTTCCTCGCACTCCTAACTAATTAGCTAATTCTATATCTATTATACCCTTCTATGCCCATGTACCTCCCATTAATGTTTCAAAATTATGGGCCCACTAATTCTGATTGGACAGGGACAGGGGGTTGACCTCACACCATGTCAATTTAAATCAATTTTCTTAAGCCCATTGTTTTAGAATACCACCCCTCTCAATTAATACATTTGCTTTATTTCCCACCCGTTTCACAACAATTTTAATACAAAGTGTATACAAAATGTATCAATGTGTAGGACATTTCGGATGAACTCTGAAGGTGATCAGCGGGTCATGTCCTTGGACATCTTCCAAGTTGACTTCATTGCTTTGCTTTGTTAGTTTTCAGGGCGCGTGCACAGGTCACATGGTTCTTGAGCTGCCGTTTAGTCAACCCAGGCCCATTTTACGAACTAATAGAAAATCAAAGAAGAAACATATTAAAATCAAAAAAATTAATGTTTTCACTGTATACCTCCTACTTCTACCCTAGTCCCATTTAATTATAAATGTCTATCCCGCATTAGTAGCGTTAAAATACCACATTATTAATTGCAGCAATGCGTAAGCTTTAGCATGTGAGAACATTAAAGCGGCCATTTTAGCATACACTGCGCAGAAGCAAAAGATTCCCTCCAAGCAAAGAAAGACGTCATACCACGTGACATGGTTGACACATGCGCAGTAGGATTCCCGCGTTTTAGCGGCCATTTTGGATTAGGCAAGGATTACTTATTAGCGGAAAACACATAGGCAATCATCTTCTAGATAAATATGTTTGTGTTGCATATTATTAACAAGACATTACATGGTTTTAGTACAAATTAATTAATACTGTGAGAGGATTGCTTCCGAGCAAGTCTCATTGTGAGTCCTTGCTCCATCAATCCCCTCTCTGATGGCGTTTCTGAGCCATCAAAATTACCTACAACCAGATGCCAACTTAACATATTTCCATCACATTTTCATTTTTACATTGTCTATTCTTATCTTTTCCTTTCAGTTTCTTGTAAATTTCACTTCTTATGTCTTCTAATTCTATCTCATCAAATTTCCTTTTCTTGCCTCTTCCTGTCACCCTATATGTTTCCTTCTTTCTACAACATTTGCACCATATCATTATTGACAATATTGTTATTGCTATCCCAACTAAGGGTACTATTATTTGACCTATAAATCCTTTCCCTACATTAGTAAACAAGGTACCAATTGATGCAATGCTATTTGTCAATCTTTCCCATACACTATCAACTTCCAGTGGTTTCAGTTCCTTCTCAAGTTTAGTAATATTCTTTATATATGTTCCGATTTCTGTACTTTTGTCCGGAATATATGTGCAACAATGTTTTGTTTTCAACATTTTACAGACTCCGCCCTCTTTTGCTAATATTATATCAAGTGCAAGTCGATTTTGCAAAACCATAGATCTAATCGCAACCATCTCCGCATTAATCATTAAAAATCCTCCAGCAGTATCCGTTGATAAACGATCAACCACTGTAGACAATTTACATATTCTCCTTGAGTTCAGAATTACTCCCACTGAAGGTATCAATGCACCAAATATATCACCTACAATTTCTGAAAAACTAGCTCTCTTACTACGTGTTAGTTCACTATTATATTCATTGCTCCCAGTGTTTCTTTTTACATGGTATATTTTTGGAAAAACTATTCCAAAATAACAACTTTCATACCACCGTGTAGGAAGCCTAAAGTAAGCCTTATTCCCACACACATAATATATTCCAGGAAAAACTGAATCTGTTCCTCCTTTTAGTCCCCAACCTCCAAGAATTAAGAAATTATGTTCACATTCACTGGTACCAATAAAAACATTGTTATATTCCGTTTTTAACCTATGAAGACAAATTTTCCCTGTCTTTACAAAATCTAGAGCCATAGCAGCTTGAGCCTTGCCAGGTGTATAAATACCCTCTTTCTCAGCCAAAGGTGGAAGATGAGCCTTATGCTCAGATGCCTTCTTTTGAAAATTCTGTCTTCTATCTTCAACTAAGTTTAAAAATATCTTCTCTTCTTCACGTAATGAACATGTTAGATTGCTTCTATGTGCATGTGTTATGTCTATTGACTTCATCGTTAAGAAAAATTCTCCCATAAACTGTGCATCTTGACTACTAAGCACTGGGTTCAGATTCTTTCCAATAGGGACCTCTGAGAATATCACATCTATATTTGAATAATAATACTGAAGTTTCCCTGTTCTATAAAATAAACTAGTTAGTACACTACATGATCTACCATAAGTTAAAGGCAAATGGTGATAGGTTAAACCTTCTGCTACTGATTCAGGTAACTTCATACAGACATAACAATTACTAACATCCATTGTATCTACGTACTGAAATAATAATTTAGTAAAGACATTTAAGCTAGTATCGTTATCTGTTACAACGTGATGAAAATCTGGTTCCTCTTCTGCTTCTATTTCTACTCTATCACTTTTCAGGTTATCTATCCTTCCCTTGGTATCGTTGTTATTCTTTTTGTCCATTAACCATAAGGTAAGGAATTGCTACAATCACAACTAACCACACTATAAGCACCACTACCAGACTACATATGCATATAGCACTGCATCTTTTACAACATTTCCGTTTCGGTCTCCCAGAAACTCTGTCTTCAGCCATTTTTGACTAAGAAGATTTCTCTTCTTTCTTTTTCTTTCCTCAAACTTTTTAACGTTATCAAGGTGGTTTCACTTCTTTTTCATAAGTCAGTTCTGCACTTGTTCCTTCGTCACCACTTTCACTTGTTTCTGAACTTTCGCAGTCTTCGAGGATTATATAAGTCCAATCAGGACCTTTAAACTTAATGTTCACGGTTTTGAATCTTTTGCTTTTTCTTTTTTCAGTCCCACTTGTTTGTCCAGATAAGCTTGTTACTTCATTTACTTGTTCTGGGTCTTCACTTCGTGTTACTATATGGTATTTCACTCTTTTGATGACACTAGGCCAATGATCACCCTTTCTGGCTTTCTTGGTTTGCACTGTATCTTCGCCTTCCGAGTCTTTTCCAAAAATTCCTTTATTATCAAGGTGTGGCACAAATTGTTTGTCTTCGATTTCAGTTTCCCACTCTATCTGCTCTTGTTCAGGTCTTATTGATGTTTCTTCAGTTGCCTGAATGTGAGTCTCTGCTAACTGGCCCTGTTCAGGATTGATGTCTTCTTGCTTGATATTTTCATGTTCAATGTTTTCTTGATTTTCTTCTCCCTGAACGTGATTTTCTTGTCCTGACTGGTTCTCATCAGGGCTTATTGCACTCTGTACTTCTGCAGCCTGACCGCGTTCTTCTGAACCTGTCTGTCCCTGCTCAAATTTTGTTGTTTCGTTGTCAATTTGAGCCCAATTTCCTTTCCCTATCTGAGCCTGCTCAGGTTCTCTTATAGTTTCAACCTCCCTATCCTGAGCTTGCTCTTCTTCACCTATCTGGTCCTCACTAATTTCTTCTAATCTAGCTCTGCTCCTTGTTTTGATAAAGACTTCAGGTATATCAACCACTGGTATCCAGTCCTGGCTTGTGCTCGGTTGTTCTTCTTCAGCTACTCCTGAATCTATCACTTGAGATTCTTCAGCTGTATAACCTTCGGCTTCCTCAGCTATTGATGCTGACTGAGGATCTCTTTGTTCAGGATCTGGCACCCTTTTGGTATGGCTTACGTGAATCCAATTAGGTAAACCTGCACATTTCACTGCTGTGTTTGTAACCAATATAACCTGACAAGGTTCGCCCCACCTGGGTGATAAACAAGTTTCTCTGGTGTGATGCTTCACTACCACCCAATCTCCGGGGTTCAGATCATGCTCTTGTTCAGGCTGCCTGGATACTGCGTCTTCTCCAACCTGATGAGAGACAGAACGCACTAGGTCAGCCAACCCTTTGCAATAATCTAGAACCATATCATCAGTTATGTTCAGCAGTTTATTTCCAGGTACATGGGCTTGTCTCATTGCTCTTCCCATGATGATTTCATGTGGACTCAATCCTGTATTTCTATCAGGAATGCTTCTGAGTCCCATTAAGACAAGAGGCAATGCATCTGGCCAACCTAACGATGTGGATGCACACATTTTTGACAATCTTGATTTTATTGTGCCATTCATTTGTTCAACCACTCCAGAAGCCTCTGGGCGTGCAATTTTTGTTCAATTTTAAATGCTTCACAGATTATTCGAATTACATCGTTATTAAAGTGACTTCCTCTATCTGATTGCAAAGTTACTGGGAAACCGAACCGTGGAATGAGTTCTCGTAATAATAGTTTTGCAACTGTTATGCTGTCATTCCTCCTAGTAGGGTAAGCCTCCACCCACCTTGAAAACAGACACACTATGACCAGTACATATTTCAGTCCTTTACATGGTGGTAACTGAATGAAATCTAACTGCAATCTCACAAATGGGCCTTCTGCCTTTCCAATTTTACCCAAACCAATTACTGTTTTCCTTCCTGGATTATACATTTGACAAGTTAAACACCTCTGGCAAAGACTCTCTGCTGCAGCCCTAAACTTTGGATTGTACCAATTTTGTCTGAAAAGTCTAATCATGGCATCTCTCCATACATGTGTGTCTCCGTGATACATTCTGGCCATTTGTGAAATCAGGCAATCAGGCATGACTGGTCTGCCATCTGAATATACCCATACATCATCATCTGTTCTTCGGGTACACCCTATTTTCATCCAAACATCCTTTTCACTCTCCTCAGCATCATCCTGCAATCGTCTCACATCATTCCATGTTTCAGGTGTTGACCATAGCATAAGTTGGCAGCTGATTCCCATTCTTTCGACTTTTCTGTTTACTGCCATTCTATTTCTGGCACAGTGTTGAGCCATTAGGTCTGCATATCTGTTACCGGCTACCACCCAGTCATCTCCTGACTGGTGTGCGGCACATTTCACCACTGCCAATTCTTTTGGTGATTGTATTGCCTCCAATAATTCTTTTACAAACTGCCCATTTTTGATTGGGGATCCTGAAGAAGTCATAAAATCCCTCTGCAGCCACAGTTGGCCAAAATCATGCACAACCCCGTACCCATATTGACTGTCCGTAAATATGGTTACTTTTAGATTTTTCCCAATTTTGGAGGCTTTGATCAAAGCAATTAATTCAGCTACTTGTGCAGATTTGACTCCTGGTAAATAGGATGCTTTGACTATTCCAGAAAGTTCACATACAGCATAAGCTACACTCAATTTGCCATCCTCATGCCTTAGGTATGAGCCGTCCACAAACAGCTCCCTGTCTGGGTTCTTAAGAGGCATTTCCTGTATGTCAGGGCGTGGTTTGGTACACAACTCTGTGACTTGCAAACAGTCATGTTCTGGGTCATCCCTGACTTCTTCGCAATATGGATCTGGTAACAGTGTAGCAGGATTTACAACTGTGCACCTAGCTATGGTCACATTTTCAGCTCCTAGAATTATTCGCTCATATCTTGTCATCCGACTAGGTGTGAGATGCTGAGTTCTAGTTCTTGTCAACAGGATTACAACTGCATGTGGGACGAATACTTTGACAGGATGTCCCATTACTATTGACTCACTTTGTTCAATGCTCATACAAGTAGCAGCTACTGCTTTTAAACAGCCTGACAATGCTGCGGCCACTGGGTCTAATGTAGCCGAAAAATATGCTATAGGACGTCTGTCCAGTCCATGTCTTTGTGTTAAGACTGAAAGTGCACAACTTTCTCTTTCATAGCAAAATAATGAGAATTCTTTTGTATAGTCAGACATACCCAGGGCAGGTACCATTCTGCATTCCATGGTATTTGGTATAGGATCACTGCAGGATTTGGTACTATAGGACAACAAGGTACCACAATTTATTAATTTTCCGCAAATCCTGAACGATCCTATATTTTCCACTAGGCTTTTTCAACCACATGATTGGCGAATTACAAGGGCTATTCATAACTTCTTTTAATATGCCTTGTTCCACCATTCTGCCATTTTCCTCAGTAACTCCTGCTTTCACTTCAGCACTCATTTTATACTGTCTGGTATTTGGGAAAATTGCGCCTTCCTTTACAGTGATCTTCACTGGGTCTATATTTGCCATTAGACCTACTTCTTTTCCAGTAAAATCCCATACCTTTGAGCTTACTGTAGTTTTTAACTCTTCTGGTAATTCATCTTTTGTTATCAAGGAAAACATTTCATCTACCTCCGTACCTTGCTTGGCTATCATGAATTTGTAAATATGATCTTCATCCGGGGTCTGTATTGCAACACCATCCGGTGTGCAGAAAATAGTGCAATTCATTTTGCACAGTAAGTCTCTGCCCAGTAAATTTACTGGACTGGAATCACACACCACAAATTGGTGCATTTCTCAGAAGTTTCCAATTCTTACTTCCATGGGTTCTGTAAGGGGTGTTCTAATCTTCCAATTGACTACACCTACCACTTGGATAGCTTCTCCAGAGAGAGGGAGGTCTGGGATGTCTGCTGTTCTTACAGTAGAACGGGTAGCACCAGTGTCCAAAAGAAAGGTGATATCATTACCTTTTACTTTCCCTTCAACATATGGACCCGACTGATCTACCGGCAAGGATGCGCCAAGTACGCATTCCTTCTCCCCCTCTCTTAGGCACCATCATTGATAATCATATGGATTAAATTCATCCTGTAAAAGAAACTGTGAAGTTACATATTCATTCTTACCACTTCCTCCTTGATATCCGATGTCTGTACCGTGCTTTGCTCTGCTTACATTACCCTGTATAGGGGCAGGTGGCAACTGACTCTGAGGATTTACACCCTGCTGTGAGTCGTTCTGCGTCTGTGGATTTAAATTATGATTTGGGCCATTATTATTTTGAATCTTTTTACATTCGTTCTTCCAATGTTCCAACTTTCCGCATCCATGACAAGGAAATTTCTTTTTGGCCTCTTCTCTACTCATTCGTCCTCTTACCTTTCCACCATTTCCTGTGTCACCATTCGATCCAGATTCTTTTCCCTGACTTTCTGTTGGATTATCTAAATTAATTCCCTGTCGCTCAGCCATTTTCACTTGAGCCCACATCACTTTTTCTTGTAGTTTCTTGTGCCTATCTTCAATGTCATCCCCACAATATTTAGCATATTTCAAAATCTCATCAATAGGCTTTCCTTGCCAACATAACATATGTTGCTTAATCATTTGACAAATCTCTGGTTTTAGACCATGAACAAATCAATAGACAAACTGACTCATATTTTTGTCTCCAATATCTTCAAACCCACTATACTGTTTGAACACCTGTAATAGACGTTCATAGTAGGCATGTACCGATTCATTTGCTTCTTGGGTTGTTCTGTCTATTTTCACCCAATATGTTTCTTTTGGTGGTATTTTCCCTTTCAAATAAGTTATTACCTGGTGATACTTCTTCATCACATCATTTGATGGAGCACCTGTCTTTGGATCCCTAGGATATTCTTCACTAGGCCAGTCAATTGTAATTTTACAGTCTGTCCATAAATCGGCAGGTACCACTATGTCAAGGAAACCATCTAGATCTTTTAACAAAACCTTTGAAACCTTCACAAACCTCTCAACCTGCTTGTACCATTCAATTGGTTTTTCTCTCAACTTTGGAAAATCATTTGTAAATGACAAAATGTCTTGCCTACTCCATGAGACATGGACGTAGCCTCCTCCTGGAACCTCTCGCATTGGATACATCTGTTCTACCTGTCCTGTTTCCTTCAATAAATACTCAGATGTCATTCTATTTGAATGTGCTTCTTCCTTTTTCTTTGACCATCTAGTTTTCCATCTATCCAATTCTCCCCATTTCTGTAAGACTGTCATTAATTCTTTAATTTGTAATTTTCTACCAGATGTGTTCATATTTTCTCAGTCTTTGTCAGTAAATTCTGCTCTATATGGTCTCTGCAACACTTTTGACTTCCTTATTTCAATTCCCATCTCTGAAGCCAAATCCGTTAACTTCTCATGGAATATTTTTGCATTTCTGGTTATGCTCCTACATACGAACAATAGTTCTTCTTCACTGTAGGTATTTAAACGATCTACTCCTACGTTGCCTGCTATCATTTCTTCTAGCTCGACTTTTAGTTTATAAATGTCCAAGATCTTTGGGGGTGAACTCTGTCTGTCTATTCCTTGTGCCCATCTTTCTAAGTCTTCTGGAGTTACTACGGTTGCACTCTTAGTTCCTGAAGATGTTATTATTATGTTTACATCGTTTGAGCAACCAGGTGTGGTTCTTCTGGGGGTGCTATTTGCAGATTCTCGAATAGGCAAATCCATTAGTGAAATCATAGATTCACAGTCACTGATATGATCATCAATTATTACAGCTTCATGCTTAGGAATATCCACAGGTGTAGTCATAGCTAGAGGTTTCGGGCAATTTACTTTGTCGCCATATAAAGGGACCACGGGACCAATAGTTACAGGTATAGTCAGGGAATCAGGATGTACATTCAACTGTGTTATTTTCTGTATTAACTCTGCTCTATTTCTGTCTAAAGCCTCTTTTTCCTTATCCTGAAGTACTCTATTAACTGGTGGATTATGCAGTACTCAAGGTACTAACGGTGTTCTCAAAACAGGTGCACTTGGGGAACATCCACCCAACTCTTCCTGGTATGAATAATAATAATAATAATAAACAAATTTATAAAGCGCATGGCTACACTAGCTAGTGTGTCCCCGCGCTGCGGCAAAAAAGACCAGGTTCCGGGCAATGCGGTGAAAACAGAAAAGATTAGACGGGAGGACTTACGTATGGAAAAAGCCAGGTCTTACGCTTACTCCGAAAAATTGTCTCAGAAGACTCCAGCCGGAGCCCTATGGGGAGTTTATTCCAATGCGTGGCAGCTAGAAAGCGGAAGGAGCGACCTCCCATCCTAGCTCTTCTGATAGTTGGAATGCTAACCTGCCCCGTCCCACTTGATCTCAATCGGCGGGTAGGAGCATATGGGGTAAGTAGGTCATGCAGCTAGGTGGGCCCCTTCCTCTGTAGGATGCGGTGGCTGACACACAAAGCTTTAAAGAGAATTTGTTCCCTAACCGGGAGCCAGTGAAGGGAAGCCAGGGCCTTGTTGGATGAAGCTCTCCTAGGAAGCATTAAAACGAGACGAGCCGCAGCATTCTGAATGCATTGGAGTCTCTGTACACATTTGATATTTGCTCCTAGGTAGAGGACATTCCCATAGTCCAGACGTGATGTCACCAGCGCGTGGACCATCGTTTTCCTCGCTGTGACAGGGAGTACATCTAAGGTCTTCCGGAGTCCTCGCAGAACCCCGAAACAACTTCCCGCCACCCGCCTGGTGTGAGTTTCAAAGGATAGTTTGGTATCCAACCAGATCCCCAGGTTCTTTACCTGATCCCTAGGGGGGGGGGTCGGTCCCAACGTCTGAGGCCACCATGCTGAGGACCAGATCGAGGGTGCTTTGCCTATCACTAGCACCTCTGTTTTATTGCCATTAAGTTTAAGTCAGTTATGGGCCATCCACGACGCCAGTTCTTGTAGGCATGTAGAGAAATTGATGGCTGCCTTATCATAATCTTGAGTTAGGGTCACCACCAGTTGACGCCAAATTTCCCAATAATCTCCGCCAGGGGGCTGATGTAGAGATTAAAGAGGGTGGGGCTAAGTATGGAGCCCTGTGGGACCCCTTGGTCCAGCTTGATGCTTTTAGAGTAGAAAGGTTCCTGCGACACCTGGAAGCTACGGTTATGTAAGAAGGACTTTAACCATTCCATGGCTCGGCCAGCCATACCTCCTTTCCTGAGGAGCTGAAGTAGCGTATGATGGGCAACAGTGTCAAATGCGGCACTGAGGTCTAATAGGACTAAAGCCACCGTCTGTCCCTCATCTACATGTCTGCGGATGATTTCTGTAGATAAGAGCAGTGCCGATTCAGTGGAGTATGTAGCACGAAAACCCGATTGAGTGGGATGAAGCAGGTTATGTTTATTGATGTGAGCTGTCAATTGGGTGTTAACCACCTTCTCTGCTATTTTGGCGAAGTAAGGGAGCAGTGAGATGGGGCGTAAATTTTCCAGTTGGCTCATGCTAACATTCGGTTTCTTTTTTAAGGGGATGACGATCGCCTCTTTCCATCTTTTAGGGACTGTTCCAGAGGTAAACGAGAGCTCAAGAAGGTGTCTAATAAAAGGCTGTAGTACATCTAGACTCCCTCTTAAAACCTTAGGGGTAGCCGGATCTCTAGGTGAACCTGACTTGATGCTTAAGGCTACATCTTTAAGTAGGTCACCTGTGGGGACTACAAATTCACAGAGACATTCCGCCTCTGCTATGTTGGGTGTCCCCTCACTATCCGCGCACCCATTTCGTGCTGCGTCAGGGAAGGTAGAGTAAATCTTTCCCACCTTCTCTGCAAAGAAGTCCGCCACCAGATTGCAGGAGTCAGCTGAGCTGGTGTCAGGAGCTGTGACTCTTGCTAGTGACGAGATCTCTTTAAAGATAGTGAAGAGTTCCTTCGAAGAGTTCTCGGCTGTCCCAATCCTATCATTATAATAGGTGGCCCGCGCTTTCCTGATGAGAGAGTGATATTTTTTAAGACTAGATTTATATTCAGTTTTCCTAAGCTCTGAGAAATTTCTCCTCCACGCTCTTTCAAGGCGCTTACAAGCTGATTTAGCTATTATAAGCTCACTACTGAACCATGGTGCGGTTTTTAACTGCCTACCAGATGCTCTCGATGACCAAGGAGCATTACTATCTAATGCCTCCACGATTCGTTTGTCAAGTGCGTCGCAGACAGAATTAATATCTGTGCCGCCAGGTGGCCCGCCCTGTTGTAAGGCCGAATTGAAACTAGACAGTGAAAACTTAGCCCATTTCCTCTGCTGTTTCTTAATGCCCGTCTTTGTCGATACATAAGACTGAGGCAGCGTGACACTGAAAGGAACCACAAAATGATCAGACCACGGGACAGGGACCGGGGATTCAATTTGTAAGGCGCCCCAGTTAGCAAAAATCGGATCTAATAGGTGGCCAAGTTGGTGAGTAGGAAGTACCGATTTAAGTGTCAATTGGAGATTAGCCAGTTCCTGGCAGATCTCCTGCGCAGCAGTGTTTGACAAATCGTCGAAATGTAAGTTCAGATCCCCCAACAACAGCATTTTCTCATAACGCAGTGCGGGTTGCATTATTTGCTCAATAATGCTGGATGCAAACCGCGTGTGGGGCCCAGGAGGCCGATAAATCAAATACCCCTTTATAATGTAATTAGAGGATGCCATAATAGAGAAAAAGCCTGCTTCACTATCCTCAATGTCAGTGGGCTCTAAGGTGCACTGAATAGATATCCTGTGAATAATAGCAATCCCTCCTCCCCTGTTAGTCGGCCGGTCCACTCTAATAATTCCGTAGTTATGTGGGAGGGCTTCAAGAATATCTGGAGCCGAGTCCTCATTTAGCCAGGTTTCTGTGAGGAATAGCACATCCGACTGGTCATCTAACAGGTAGTCATGAATTTCATGTTTATGTTTCCTCAGAGATCTACAGTTAATCAGAGAAAAACTAACCTTCTGACCGACCTCCCTAATTTTCGAGCTCGTCTTTGTCATGAATGGGCAGTGACTGCAATTTTGACACAGGTTCCCTGCCAATATGCTATGCTTGCACATCTCCGTGATGGGGGGGCATAGTGCGTGTAGCTGTTTGGCGGTATACCTGCGAGCTAATCCTGTTCGGGCAGGGGTTCTTGCCCCGGGTCCCGTCTGGTCGCGGACGGGCGCAGATGGGCTTGCCTCTTTGGCGCGCCCGAAGAGGCGCGGTATGGTGGAGGGTTCTTTAATATTTCTTCCATGAATTCATCTTCGGATTCTCCAAACCCTGTCATATGTCTAGTCTTTTCTTTTCATTTGCTCCCTAGCTGCTCATCAGCCATGAATACTGGGTACAAACCTTCACTAATCATCGCTCGTCTCCACTGTTTCATCTGACTTTCTCTTGTCCCCTTCTGGTATCTAGGGAAAAATCCCCTATAGCCCCTATTGCTCCTGGGTCTATCACGTTCAAATGCTTCTGTTTCCCATTCTTCTAGGGCTTCGTACTGCGTTAATCTTGGTCTGGGTTCTAATTCATTCATTCTCATTCTTAAATTTTGAAGAATTCTCCCATTGAAAGTACCATTCTCTGGGAAAGCTAATACTCCGTCATCTTTTGTATATTCTATCCAATTTTCTAACCATACGCAAGTATAATAACCCCTCTCCATCATCATGAATGAGGCTGGCGTTTTTGCTGGTGGGATGATAATTCCTTCCCTAGTTTTGATTGGCTTATCCTTCTCAAAATAATTCTTAATCTTTTGTAAGAATGACAATTTTCTCTTTTCTCCGTACATTTTGGGTAAATATCTATGTATTGAATTATATTCTGCAAAACCTAAAAATCTCCTGTCTGGACGTGTTCCTATCAAAGTCGGATCGTGTTTCCACATACAATTTCCACTGTCCACTAATTTCGACTTTTATTCTGACAACCAATCAAATTCCAGCTAACAATTGTCTCGGAACCAATCCTAGCGCGGTTTTTCTGTGACGTCTATTAACTCTATCTGACAACCCCTCCTTTACAATCTGCGCTTCTCTGTCCCTCGCTGTGCCGACCAATCCCAGCGCGGCACCTGTGACGTCAGTATTACTCCTGACTACTGACCCCTCCTTTACAAGACTCGTTCCACGCCCGCTGTTTCAGCCAATATCAGCACGGCACTTGTGTCGTCAGCTTCTACTCCGGCTGCTAACCCTTCCTTTACAAAAATCGTACGCAAACTTTAATTCTTCAACACTTTTCATTAAATTTCAGTAACAACATAAAACATTTGCTATCTTGTCAGTTTCCCTAAATTGAAAAGGATAGATTTCCTCACACTTAGTAAAACCCTTCCGTTTACTAGACATACACTACAAGTAAAACCCTTCCGTTTACTCTTCCCGTAAGCTTCAGAAATACCTGCTACTCCTTCAATGTTACCTTTTCTAGGTGATATAACATCAAAATTTCACCAGCGTATTCTTTTGCTGTCACTCATACACACACAGAGTCCCTAACAAGTACTGATAGCCCTGCTTAACTTTTCAGTACTAATTCTGCCTGACAGATAACCTCACTGCAGTATGGCTTCCACTTACCATCCGCTATTCAATTTCCACGGGGATTTCTAGACAACATAAAACAAAACTTTTAAAACGGATGTTAGTTCATAAAAATAAAATTCTCATTACCCAGTTAACAAAGTATAACCATCCTCTGATAGCCAGAAAACTGATCCAGCGGGTTACTAGCAACAAGCATTCATTCACTAAATACTCACCTGGGCCCATTCATTCACACTAACTAGTAATCACCGCTGGTGGGAATCAGTTGTACTCTTTATCAAAATCCCTGCTACCAATTACCTTTTCTGATTGAAGAGTAATGACTTATCAATGGACCTTTGATAACTGGGGTTGTAATGAGAACATACAAAATATAATTTCATCAAACACCTGAAATGACCACTGACTCAGGAAGTTTTAAAATGTTTATCTAAAATTATTTTGCAGAGTAAAATACAAGCCACATGGCACTTAATCGCATATCAAGGAGGAAGAACACTTTATAGTCACCTATTAATCAAAAATGACGGTCCCTCAGAAAGGAGAAGATAGAGACAGCAGTACAACTAAATTACGCATTTATAGTTACCTAAAGGTGTGAAAACCAAACCCCTTGGCCAAGGAGTTGGAAAAGGGTCCCAAGAAAGATGAAGACCAAGACCTCCGGACCAGGTTCAGGACAGGATAGATGACCTCTCTACCAACAACGCCTGCGTCGTTCCCCTCTCTGACACTTCGTTCCTCCTCTGTTCTTCCGCGTCTTCCTCTAATAGAGTCCGCCGCCCCCACCTCAGGACTTCTTTGGACAGCAGTTCGGTCTGTAATCGATCAGCTCTCGTCTATGGCAGCATCTGAGCCTAAGTGCTCAGTTCCTCGCACTCCTAACTAATTAGCTAATTCTATATCTATTATACCCTTCTATGCCCATGTACCTCCCATTAATGTTTCAAAATTATGGGCCCACTAATTCTGATTGGACAGGGACAGGGGGTTGATCCTCACACCATGTCAATTTAGTTCAATTTTCTTAAGCCCATTGTTTTAGAATACCGCCCCTCTCAATTAATACATTTGCTTTATTTCCCACCCGTTTCACAACAATTTTAATACAAAGTGTATACAAAATGTATCAATTTGTAGGACATTTCGGATGAACTCTGAAGGGGATCAGCGGGTCATGTCCTTGGACATCTTCCAAGTTGACTTCATCGCTTTGTTTTGTTAGTTTTCAGGGCGCATGCGCAGGTCACATGGTTCTTGAGCTGCCGTTTAGTCAACCCAGGCCCATTTTACGAACTAATAGAAAATCAAAGAAGAAACATATTAAAATCAAAAAAATAAATGTTTTCACTGTATACCTCCTACTTCTACCCTAGTCCCATTTAATTATAAATGTCTATCCCGCATTAGTAGCGTTAAAATACCACATTATTAATTGCAGCAATGCGTAAGCTTTAGCATGTGAGAACATTAAAGCGGCCATTTTAGCATACACTGCGCAGAAGCAAAAGATTCCCTCCAAGCAAAGAAAGACGTCATACCACGTGACATGGTTGACACATGCGCAGTAGGATTCCCGCGTTTTAGCAGCCATTTTGGATTAGGCAAGGATTACTTAGTAGCGGAAAACACATAGGCAAGCAACTTCTAGATAAATATGTTTGTGTTGCATATTATTAATAAGACATTACATGGTTTTAGTACAAATTAATTAATACTGTGAGAGGATTGCTTCCGAGCAAGTCTCATTGTGAGTCCTTGCTCCATCAAGAAGAAACCCTGGAGTGACCACTTTTGTATAAAAGTCCCTCACTTCCCCTTCAAAACACAGAGGAGAATTCCTTCTAGGCTGGAGCAAGACTCTGCAGGCTGATCCTTCGACAGGCAGAGACCTGACATCCCGTGTGGGGTGCCATCCTCGACGCAGAGACGGGGTCCTTCATTCAGAACCATCAGGTGAGGGGTTAGCACTTTCCCAGGGGATTCTTGGCTCCATTAGGATCTATCCTGACATTTACATACACATGATTCACCTACATATCTAGGCTAGGTACATTTAGGTAGGCTACGCATCGTAGGAGTACGCCAATGCTATTGTTTTATATAATATGTTTTTTTCATCTTATTAGCACTATGGTAGAAATGTATCTACTTTTTACGATATTGGTACTAGCGATTACATTTGTCTGCTACTGTCTTTTAATTGTCGCAGCTAATATGTTTCATATTAGACTGACGGTTTATCAATAAATAATTATTGACACCGTTCCAATTATCATTCTATGTGTATTCTGAGAAAAGCAGCCACGAGTGACTGAGCGAAAGATACAGTATTGTTTCTACGATACCTGAGGAATCAGGGTTGTCATGTTCAGTGGTTGCCAGAAACTACCCACACCGCTGTGGAATACAGGGGAGTGATAGTGGCACTGTAAAGCTAGCTGGTCTAACGGCTGACTCATCCTGTGGGGGTGTCCAGAGTCTGTCTGCACACCAAGTCCTCAGTTTAGGTCATCCAAAACGTGCAGGTCCTGGGGGTCCTAGGAACTACACGGCACACCGAAGCAGAAGCGGAGGATGCTCCTTCTCCCACATTGCAACAAAGACCTGAAACAGCCTCCCTCTGCTGCTCCGAACCACCACCTCACTTCCAGAATTCTGAAGGGCCCTCAAAACCTGGCTGTTCAAATAAGCCCACTGGGACCAGCAAGCGCTTGTATACCCTACCGGGTGATTAGCAGCGCTATATAAATCCCTTGATTGTGGATTATAGTGGAATGGTCCCTTTTCTCTGGCCAGTCAGAGTGCAATATTGCAGTTCCGATAAATAAAAAGTCCTACTAATAGTGGGTGTGGGAGTGTGCTTGGTAGTGGTCAGAGCCCCAATGTTCTATGAGGTCACTCAATTAGGAAAACTTCAGAGAAGCTAGATCTGCCAAACAAGTCCATCAACAGATACTCAGCATACATTACTGGAATGCTCATGTAAGTGGATTCAGCGAGTCTCACTATCTGTAGGTTATTTCACCAGGACCGCACCTCCAAGTCCTTGTTCTTGGAGGCAATTGCAGGAAACCAGCTTCTCCAGTGTTTGTAACTTCTCAGTCAAGGCTGCAGCATCATTTTCTTTGTTGCAGATGCGATGTTCAGCTCTGTTGAGTCTAGCATTCTACCGCTCTATCCTCTTGGTAATATGGTCTAATTGGGATGTCATCACATCAGTTTTTTTTGTCCATGAACTTCAAACAATTTTTGAGCTTCAAGAGAATGGCGGTGTTATCACCAATAAATTCTAACTGCACCACATCATCATCTTTAGTTGCTGGGTTAAGATTTATTGCTACACGTTTCGCACGTTTCTTCTGATAAAAGGCCAGCTTGCTTTGCTTCTTTTCAGATTTCTCTATTGTGTTTTAGGCACCAGTCAATCATGTGTGTGGTTTTCTGTTTAATATGCACAGTGTCTCCTGTCTCCAACACACCAGTAATCACCCAGAACTGCTATTTCGTTCACATAAGCGTTGTAAGTATATTTTGCCAGTCTATGTGCACCCACTGCAATATCTATCATTGGTTCCACAATGCTGTATCAGCTCTGGTGGTATGGGCTGCCTTTGAAAGCTGCCATAGATGACATCCTCTGGGTATTTTCAGTTTGGCCTTATATTTATAGTTATTCAGCAGTCTGCAATCGGTTGACTAGCAGTCCTGTTGATTAAAGGGCCCCACAGTGAGTCAGCCACATCACGGTTCATAACCAGCAGTAACCTTCACTCGCACCCCTTCACTAGAACCATCAATTCCTGGCTACATTTCAGAGAAGAACTCCTAGATCTGACAGGCAAATTTGAGCCATCACAGGCTAAACAAAGTCAAATACGTGAATCAAATCCTATTGCCACCCTCTGAGGCCACTCAGCTTGTGTCATCATATGCTTCTCCCAATGGCCCACAGCAGGCCTCGGGTCCACAGGTGTTCTCTCATCAGCCGTGGGGCCCCTGGTGACATAGAAACTCCTAGCAATCCACCAGTCAGGCAGTCTCTCCTGGCCCTGGTGCTAATTAGGCCAACATCATCCCAGAGAGCTGCGCAGAAAGAGTCAGACGGACATGCGCTATTTGAGGGGGGTCCAGTATGTCCCGCTCAGCTCAGAGGGAGGGTAGCGGGAGAGTCTCAGTCTTACCATTCACCCCTCTTATGGTCGGGCCTCCGAGGCTTCTCTGCCTACTGTAGGCCACTGCGTTGTGCAGCAGGAACAACCATCACATACTCTAAAAAATGGGCCCACATGGATCTTGGTTGCTGTGAGCCCTTCCTTTCCTCAAGGCCTCATGAACAGTCCCTGCTGTGGCATCAAACATGGGTAGAGTGGGCTCGGCGCAGGAACTCGTATTTCAAGTGGCCATCTTGGTTTTGGTTCTAGCAATGGTCCAGTCCTGGATAGCTTAGCACCTGTCCTTCTGGATTTCTGCAATACCTTTTTTCTATTACCACTGCAAAGATCTCAGACGTGTGGAAGCTCTGCCACGTGATACCACTTTATAAAATCCTAAAACTAACTTGTCTTGTTTATACAATTACCACCCAGCTCCTTAATTTCGGCTCCCACCAAGATCCTGAAGAAACACATTAAAACTCAATTCTCCCACCGCCTTGAAAGCAACCATCTGCTTGATGCCTCTCAATTGTTTTTTTCCCACTCCATAGTTCTGAGACAGCCCTGGTCTCAGTTACTGATGATCTTAGAATGCTGTTCCCTAAAGGAAACTCAGCCACCCTTATATTTTTAACCTCTTGGCAGCAATTGATACCGTACCTCATGCTATTCTGTTCTAATTCTGCACCTCTTCGAAATGGGAGTGTGCAAACACACCTCAGGTTGATAGGATATTCTCTGTCAGATAGATTTCAATCAATGTTCATGGTCCTATTCAAATTCAACCTTGTAGCTGTATCCTGCGGAGTTCTCCAGGGCTCATAACTTAGTCTAGCACTCTGTAAAGCCTATGATTTTCCTCTAGCCATGCTGGTAATTGGCTTCGGCCTGATTTAATATGCTGTTGACATTCAAGTCATTGTGTTGGTCTTAAGTGGCACTGAGCATGAATGTAGTTGTCCTCTGGATGAGGGGCAACTGCCTCAAGCTCAATTATGATAAGACTGACACCCTTCTCTTTGGTGCTCAGTCTAATTCTTTGTCCCAATCCTGATGGTCTTCTGAATTGGGAGTACCCCCCTGCACCTGCAACCTATGTTAAGGATCTGGACATTTCCTTTCATCAAAAACGTACCTATTCCATACAAATCAGCCAGGTTTCTTCAGTCTCCTACATATTTAAGGAAAAATCCTTCCTCTTCTTCCCAGTTCTGCTATGGAAATTGGGCTATATACTCTTATAACATCCCAACTAGATAATCGTTGAGGGTACTGCCCCATCGCCACTCACAAGGTATCATTATTACTGTGTCAGACAAGCTCTCTGTGCCAAGCTGGGCAAATACATGTTAGAACCCAAGGAGTTTGCTACCCTACTTATTTACTGCAGACTGCGTCCCCGCGAAGGGGCATCTAGATCTTATACACACTGGCAGGAACCGAAGGTAACCCCAGTCAGGCGAAAGCATGCCTGGAGTGTCAGGAGGAGCTAAGCATTGTTATAACAGAGGAACAGTGGTTATATTGCTGTTCAGTTAAAAAATCAATTTCACAGAATGGCAGACACCGATTATTACACTTTACATATCTTCACAGAGTCTACCATACCCCAGTGCGGCTGCATAGGTTTGGTCTTAAGGAAGACAATAACTGTGTTAGGTGTGGACGAGGGGGAGCCAATTTCACACACTTAGCATGGGAGTGGCCTGGAGTTTGAGCATTTTGGACGGCGGTGGCCCGGGCGCTCCAGGACATAATTGAAACATCCTTACATGTCACTCCCTTGGTTGCCCTTTTGGACTACGATAAAGAAATTCCCAAGGAAGCTCGTAGACTCTTTGCACTTGGGGCACTACTTGCAATACGTAGAATAGCCATGTGATTGATGAAGGGACTACTGCCCACATTAGATGAATGGTTCACAGATTTATCATACTGCAACAAACAGTCTGATATCTACAATGCTTTAAGACCATTAACCTGCAGGCCACGAGATATTTAGGGGCCATACCAAGCATACCTTAGGCGCAGGGCAACAGGGGGCGCATTTGGAGTAGATAGCATAGTCAACTGTGAGGAATGAACCCACGGGGCGTCTCTGGCTCCGTGGGAGTTTTTGGCTGAGCAGAGGGCAAGGGAGAGTGGGAACATTAACAGAGTGCGAGATGTGTCAATTTCAAATGAGTGTTGTCAAGCTGTCATAATTATTTTTGTACATAACCATGTTATATGCAGGATCACCCCTCTGACATTTATTTACAGTATGTTACTCAGATAGTTATGAAGTGTCATCTCACTAGAATTCATCTCTTTGTTTCCATATATTCTCTGCATATTGTGTTTGTTAAGGCATTACAAATCTGCTACTGTAAGATAAAATCATCATAAAATGATTAAAAAAATTACAAGAAAAAACTAGATAATCGTAACATTGTCTATCCAAAACTTCAAGAACACCTTCTACACTGGCTGCAAATTGTCCAAAACTCATCTGCCAGATTAATTTTTAACATTCTGGAAACTGCCCCAGTTTCCTCCCCTCTATCTACCATCTGCTGGCTCCCAGTAAAAAAGTGCTGCCAATTTAAAGCATTGTACCTTAACCATTGGACTAGTCACAATTCTGGCCCAAATATTTTAGGAATAATAACTTTATTTGCCATCCTTCCCCTCAACTTCTAGGTTATCCATGCTAGCTTTGACAGTTCCCCTAATTACAAAAGCTCAAATAGATGGCTGTGCTTTCTCATACCTATTGTTCAGACTCTAAAAAAACATCTATCATTCTTACTGAAAGGAATCACTGAGTTCCAAATCTTCAAGAAAAAAGTGAAAACCTGGCTTTTCTTGCAAAATGTTTAATCCCCAATCCTTCAGTTCCTTACTTCCCTCCCATCAGCGCCATGATGTCCTTAGGGGCATTTGCACGCTTTATCTATTTTCTACTTAACATAGCAATGTGAGGTCTCAAGTCATCAGTTGGATCCAGTTTTAATGTGGAATAGTGTTCACCTTGTAACAGACATACAATGGATTGAATATAAACCTGTGTATTAAGTTACACCACCCCTCTGCTTTTGTCCGCCATCTTCATAGTATGTTCAGTACTGTGCTGCAAGGTCCCAATGGACTTTATCTCTGACAATGACATATTAGTGGGTATTTTTTTTGTGCTGCTGAGAATTATTTTTTTGCTCCTTCAACCACTATTTGTTCAAACACAAATTTCAGGTACCATTTCTGAAAGAGATGGATTAAAACAAGATTGTCAGTGGAGAATAGAAATATCAATATGTCTGTCATCCACAAACCTGTAGAGTTTAAATCAGTGATTCTTAACCTTTTGAATTCTGTGGACCACCACTTAGTCATTACTGAAACCCAGGGACCCCCACTGCATAAGTTTTGGAATCTGGGGTCTGCCACTGAGTCATTACTTGAAGCCAAGGACCATGGTCTAAGCATATTCGATGTTTGTACCACATAACAATTCACTAAAATACAGAAACAAGTGCTAAAACATGGGATTTTACTAGTCACTTGCTCATTAGCATAAACGCCACGCACAGGTCGATGGAACTTTGCTGTCTACTGAGACGTAAAGTTAAATCTCAATATAAATAGTTAATTATTATCATTACTCCAGTTCAGTCAATAAAGAGAGTTAAGTTGAGTTAAAGGGATTTATTTTTAAATCTTGATGTTATTCATTCTTTATTGAAATATTATTCTCCAAATTTCACCATTAAAGATTAACAAAATCCATATTTAGTAAGAAGGTGAGTCAGTTCAATAAATCAAAATAAAGCATCAATACAATCAATGAAACAAGTGTGTTCCATGAAGAAACTTCCCTGTTCTAAGCTAAATCAAAATAAATACGAAAAAGAAAAGAGGTGTCAGTTCAGATACCCATGAAGAGTTCTGATGAGAGAATCGAGCATAAGCATAAAGCTTTAGCAGAATAAGCTGTAAAGTATCCTCAGCTCAAATAATAGCAGATCAAGGAATAAACTAAGGGCCCGAATCTGAGTTTGGCGGTGTGGGAGCGGGGGGGCCCGCCACCGCCCCGCTCCCACACTGCCAAAGCTCACTGCCGGCCACCTGCCAGAATACGAGTTTTCTTGTTGTCTGGCAGGTGGTCCTTTGGAGTTACTAGAGCGGTGCCTTTGAAAAAGACACTGCAATGGGTACACCAAAGCCTATTCCAGCACAACATGGACTCTGCAGTCCATGTCATGTAGAAGAGAGGGTGCATGCACACAGGGTGACACATCATGTGCCCCCCTGTATGCATCTCCAGGGCCTGAGGCATGAAGGAGCCCTGTAGAGCCCCCTTAGTTTTCTCACTGCCAGCCTTTTCATGGTGGGCTCATCGCCATGAAAAGGCAAGCAGTGAGGAAACTCGTAATATGATTGACGGTGCTGCAACGGCACCACCAGCATATTACTGCCTGACACCATTGCAACACCGTCGGGGAATGTCTGTTCCCTGGCGGTTGCAGCGGGCCTGCGTGGTCCGACCGCCAAACTCAGAATAGGGCAGTTGGACCATCGGTGCGGTGGTAGCCGCCACGCCACCGTGTGTTTGGCGGTCCTATGGAGCGGCAAACTCTTAATCACCCCCTAAGACTTCTCATAAAAAGATGTCCAGGAAACTCAGTACAGAGTCTCCTCTTGGAGAGTCAGAAAAGGGAGCAGAATGAGATGCTTCTCTCCGTCTAAGGAAAGGATGAGTGAAACCTCAATCAGTCTGCTATGCATCAAAAGGGTGGAAGAATCTGCCTAAAATAGTCTAGGAACACACATTAATAGAAACCCATGTTTTGAATGTTGAAAAAATGTATATTTTTGTCTGCCTCATGTTGACTAATAAGGTTTCAGCACGCTGCTGGGAACAGGTCTACTCCCCATCTTCTCACTAGAGTACAATTGTCTTAACCATGTGTCCTTATATGTTGAGGCACGTACTTTCTTGTTTTCAAAAACGTCTTGCCATGAAACATCCTTTCTGTTGTCTGCATCTCTTGCTGTGTAAACCTCACTATCAGTCATCTAATACAACAAATGTCTATTCATTAACTAATAAACAGTAGCTTCTGAAATTCCAACATCAGCAGCAAAGAAAAGAAAAACAACTTGCACTACTGTTGTTTAACCCCTTGACCGCGATCGGAATTCCGCTCGTATGCGGGACATTCCGATCGCGGGTGTGGTCGTGACGAGCTCAGCTCGTCATGCGCACAGCGCTACCGCGCAGCATGACGAGCTGAGCTCGTCATGAGCACGGAAGGGGTTAAAGTGAAAAGCAAGCATTTCTGCATTAACGGGCTTTCATGTTAAATCATGGTGACTTTAGTCATGTCCAATTTAAATCTGAGCTATAATTCTGTGACAGGCTTATAAGTTTTAAGTATGGTTGCCTACTACAGTTTTTTCATTAAATACACTTCGGGCCTTATTTACAAGGCCCTTGCGCCACTTTTGCGTCATTTTTAACATGGGAAAAGTGACGCAAAAGTGGCGCAAGGGGCTTGTAAATCTGCCCCTTCATTTTTAGACGTAAAACCTGAACATTGCATTTTTAATAAAGCATTTTGTAAATAATCAAATTTGCATTAGCGCATGCATTGCTCAAACAATGCACAAATGACAAAATATTTCATTTAATTCCCAAACAAATATAAAAAAAATCAAAAATCTAATTTTGATTGGAAGGTTAGAGATTTTCTAAATTCATTTGAGGCTATTCATCATCCATACTATATTCTGTTTGATGCACAGTCATTGCTCTCTCAAATCCATCTGAGGATACTAAGTTCATTTGTAGCCTCCAATTTTAAATTCCTTCACATTTATACACACTTTATTAATCTGTTAATATTATTCAATTTTTGAGCAGTCGCACACTGCCTGAGTCGGCTTCGCAGACAACCATGGTCCCCTGACCACAGGTTAAGAACCATTGGTTTAAATAATTGTGTCAGAATCAGTGCCACTGACTCAAGACTACTATGGGTATGCAAACTTCAACTATAGTGGAAAAGGCATTTTGCAGTTTTATCTCCCTTTCCATTTCCTTTCTCAATTGAAGGCAAGTCTTTTTTCTTTAGCAGGGTATACAAAGGCTAGTTCTCTTCTTTGATATTATCGTTACTCATCACACACAATCACAAATAACATGTAACATTTATCTCATTTAGTCTGTTTCGGCACAAAGTATCTAAATGGGTTCACACTGTTGAAGTCTTTTCTTTCTGTCTCCGCTCATCCAAGGTACATCACGCAAGCCTTCACACAGGTTTTCGCCTTCACAAAACTCCTTATCCTTATTTGTACTCCTTATCTTAATTTATGATAATATTGCTTAGAAGCTCAGCTTATATTAACTCATTATTGTTTAGCTCCACTTAATTAGGGAATTGAAATCAGCTTTGTCTGTAACTCTCCTTAGTGAGGTCCCCTTTCATCTTTCTCTTTCTCACCTTACCTTAGTTTTCCTTAGAAGTATCTTATATGTATATGTATATATTACTAACTCATTTACCCACAGACATTGGGAAAGCCTTGATACGTTAAGCCCATATGGTTCTAAATTACATAGGTAAATATGTCACCATGCTGTGCATAAATAATAACATTGGGAACGTGTTCATCTCTCAGACCTTCCACAAACCAACTTGACACTCATCGGGGTATCATACACACTTTAGGAAGCTATCAAATAAATGAAAAATAAACTCACTTTAACTGCATTGGAAATACATTGACCATAAAGCAGTTCTCTGTCCTACAATAAAATAATAAACACTGGGAAGTTTACAACATTTGCACTTCTTGTGGGATCATTCTCAAACAAAACTGATCGTCTAAGACAATTGATTCGCCACCAGCATCGTGATTATTTCCAGGGATTTTCTCCCACGAATCACTCATTTAATTTAAAAACGTCGTAATCTTCCTGAAGTTTTCATAGGCATATTGAGCAGTAATCAAAGTGTGACAACTTCACCACCCCCTAATTAAAATACAATTGACAGACCGTTCTTCAAGATGTAAAATGACCAGTGCTCTCCACAGAACGGAACGATTGGACAACTCTGTGCCAGAGATGCCAGTGGCAACTCAATACCCAGTTCAGTTTACAAGAAATGTTAAAGGGTGCGCTGTGTTATTGTCAGCTCGTGTACCTGCCGGGCTCGACTCCCTCAGAGACTAAACAAGTTAAACTGTGTCTCTTTCGCCACTATATGTTTTACAATGTTTCAGCTGGTGGTAGTTAAACATAATGTATTCAAATATTTTTAAGTGCTTTGACAATTCTTTCACAATCTTTGGTGTGTTTAGAAAACATTTCAGTACTTTCTAATATGTTTAGTACTCAATATTATTTGTTATTCACGCAAATGCCATTTCGCGTGCTTGGATTTCTATGGGACAACTGCATTTACTTTGGAATCTCTGGCAGTAAATGCAGCTTTTGAGATGACTCACCTTTTGTTTATGTAGAAACGAATACAACCTTTAGGAGACTAACCATCATAGAAGATAGAGTCTGCTACAAGCCCAGTATTGTAAGATGTTGAAGTAGACGGTGTGCATACCTGAGGTATAAATACAACCACTCCAAACAGAATATTTTAAAACGGTTAAATTCAAACGGTTGTATCTCAGAGCTGAAGTTAACATCATACATCTTGACAAAGACTGCTCTGCTCGAACAATAGAGACGTATCATTAAGAATTGGGCTGGGTCAGCACTGAACCGAGTGCCTGTTTTTTCATTTGGGATGTCTAAACGTTATACATAGAACTCAGAATATCAAGTTCGCCAAATAAATGCAGATAATGCAGCCTGAACAAGCCAGAAACAGTGAGCAAGAATTGCCTCTCTCTCTCTTTTTCTAACTTGTGCTGTCTAAAGTTCATGCATCAGAGCTATATATATGAATTGTTAACACATCAAATGCAAATAAAACAGGCAAGCTGTTCTGTGTTGGGCCTGCACTGCTCTTCATGATATGCCCTGTGGTGTGCCACTTAAACCAGAAAAGTATTTCCCTGCACTAAGGAAGACTGAACTTATTTCCTTTAGCCTAATGACACCAGTGACGGCAGCTACTTAATAGGTGTGGTGGGGTGGGGGAGGTGGGTGGAGGGTAAATTTTTTTTTTTTTTTTTAAAACACTTGCCTGCAGGTCGGCGGCCGCCTCTTGGTCCTTTTTGGCTTCTCGGTTGAATCCAGGAGCCGGAACCACGCAGTACACATGCTCCCAGACTCCCCTAGCCAATCACGACACTGCCTTATAGCAGGGTTGTGATTGGTCTGATTGGTCTGAGTGCCGTGGTTCTGCACTTGGAGAGGGACTAGGAGGCTGTGCATGTTCTCCACCCAGGCTGTGCAATACAGCTGGTGGATAACATGCAAAGTGCGCATGACTGTTTGGCTGGCCCAAGACAGCCAGCCAAACTCTCATGTGCACTGTGTGCTTACCGCTCCTGCCCCTGCTCTGGTCAACCCAGCCTCGCCAACACCTAAGCAGGAATAGAAAAAGAAAATGATAATAACATTGCACTATTATCATTTTATTTTTCCTTTTTAAACTGCTCGCAGAGTAGTGGGTGACACTCCTCCTCCTTAGTGGAAGAGCCGCCGCTGAATGACACTGTGAGATCTTTGGGAGTTAATTCCTTCTACTTAATCATCAGGTGCTCCACCTTCTTGAGCTCATCACATTCCTAGATTATTCGTACCAATATAAATGTGATGCCATTATAATCACTTGGACATCACGTATTTATAGTTCCTCTGTTGTGATGTCACAGCTAGACAATAATACTTTGTTGTGTATGCCTTCCATTGCAAGTCATTAACTTTAATACTGGATTTGAAAGCTGATTATTCACTGCTCTTACAGAGCATTTACATCACCACAGTAAAAAATAGACATCACCAGGGGAATCACTCGCTACCTGGAACTGCTCTACGTCACCTGAGACTCGAGTGAAGCAATTGCTTGTTGGATGATGGGTTTCTTTCTCTTTCCTCTCCTTGGTCTCCATAGAACAAAGGAAGGTGGTGAATGAGGTTGGTGATCTGGCACTACCAACTGCAATTCCTGTTGCAAGTTTATGCAGAGGGAGTTAGGACACCAGGTATATTTATATACCTGGTGGGAGGGAAATGCTAAGAATGGACGTGGAGAGTGGCAAGAAACCAGGACCCAGGGCAAAGGGTGGTGAGAGAGGGTGGTCACTTCAATACCTGGATACATTTTGGTGGCAAAGAGTGGCAGAGTATTTGAGGGTCACCCCGCCTTAGAGGGAGGAGTTAGGAGTTGGTATTTGATACCCCTTGGCTCATCTCTCCATGGCAGCAGTTTAGTGGAGGAGGCCTTCACGAGGGCAGGCCATATGCAACATGAAATTGTAAATGGGTAATTATCAATAATGTTTTTTTATTTTTTTATCTCAGGGTTCCAAGTGACATCATAGAGAACGTCTGATTCATTTCCATTGCCTAGTTCATGCTAATAAGGTGCCCTAAGTTAAAAAAAAGCCCTGTTATCAATTGTTCCCAGCCTAAATGTTATATAAGACCTGATTCCCATATACTTTTGTCACTGTTAAATGTTGCCTGTTGGTGGAAAAAATGACAGCTACAAACAGAAATCCCAGATCCCGAAACACAAAATCAGGATTTGCAGAATTTTTCTTGGTGAGCACTCAGTTATAACTGAAGGAAGTCTTGCACCAATGAATTACATCTAATTGGTGTTTCTGCCAGGATGTTCAACAGATAGCAAACTTTGCCCGAATGGTTAAAATAATTCACACAGACAAGTTTATGTCACCATATTAAGTAGTTTATCTGTGCAAACAATCTGTCAAACATGCAAAAGCAAATTGAGAAGGGAGAAAAATTTACCTTTAGCTGTATTCCAAATTACAAAGCAATTTTCAGTCATATTTGTCACTTATGGACAAGCAAAACAACATCTAAATACAAACTTTTAAGACCCTAATTAACAAATTTAGGTTCAGTGGAATTGTAGCCAACTAGAAGCCAAATAAGACTACGTAAATTCCATCTACAAATTTGTTTCTTAAACATTTAAATACAAAAAAGTATAAGAGCTGTTTCATTCAATATTTTTTGTTTTGAAAAACCAATTAATCTGCAGTGAGAGACCACTAAGGGCAGTGGATGATCTGCGACCCACACTACAACCAACACCATCCTACTTTCAGTGTGCCTTTGCTGTCCCTTCATGCAGGCTTTCCTATGGCAGCCACCACAACTCCACCAAGACCTAAGCAGTCCCCGGCTGCCCTGCACTCCACTGCAAACCTTTGCCTGTGTTATACTGCAAACACCAACCCCCAACTTAGAACTGAACATTCCACAGCTACCTTGCAACACATATTAACCTTAACCCAGGAAGTACTATGGCAACCCCACATCCCAGCCAGAACCACGAATTTGAAGCTGACATGTGGCTCTTAATCTCATGAACCTGAGATGTCCCTTAAAATGCAAATGCAGCCAAAGCCTTCAGCACCATCATTCAATAAAAACCTTCCTAACAATAAACGATACATCTGCAGACAGGATATAAAATGGAAGAAAAACAGAACTCCTTATGACCCCATGGTGCTGAAATCCCTCTGAGCAGCACATTGACAGCTCATCACATCAGCCAAAGCAAAGTAATATACCAACGAACTCAAAGAACCATCAACAGAAGCAGAATGATTTTCAAGACAATAAATCACTGCATCAACCCTGTTTTTCATAGAAATTTGCAACTCACCAACCTCTTCTTTAGTGAAAAAATACAGAGACTTTGATAGCACATCAACAACACAAATACTGCCTCAGCTCTCATCCCTACCCCTTCCCATGGAATCCTGCACTGGCCAGCCTTCAAAAGCCCCATCTCTTGCAGACCTTGATGACATACTAAACTCCCCCAAAGACACGTCCTATGAAGATGGTGTCTTACCATCATGCTTCATCAAAGTGTTCTCTAGGGATGCTCTCTCAGCACTAATCACCATTATCAATGCCTCCCTCCCATCTTTCCTCTGTGAAGACAGGCCAGATACTCCCACTTCTAAAGAAACCTACACTAGTCCATGAAAACTCGCCAATTACTATTTCATCATTCACTTACCATTCATAAGAAAGATCATTGATAAAGTAGCCTACATTCAACTCCAAAATCACAACAATGCTAACCAATTCCTGCAGGATTACCAGTCTGACTACAGATCATGCTGCAATGTGAAGACTGCTAGCTCATGCATTGTTGACAATGCCCTCTTGAACACAGATGAAGATGACCCCTGCCTCCCGATACTGCTGGACCGCTCAGCTGTCTTTGACAAAGTCGACCATTCCATGCACATACACACCCTAGAGCCTCACTGGCAATGTTCTTTATTGGCCCTCATCCTACCTTTCCAACTAACACCAGTTTGCTCACATCAGAACCTCCTAGTGCCAAAAGATCCCTGCCCCCTGCAGAGTTCCTCTAGGTTTCATACTATCTCCTGTCATCTTCAACCTCTATCTGACTACTTGAAAGTCTCCTCTGTGGCAGACATCCAATGCCTCAAACACTGCCTGCACATCATCCAAACCTAGATGTCCAGCAACTACCACTGGACATCCAGATTTGGCGCCTGGGCCCCTTCAGCGCCTTGATATATGGATGAAATCAGTACTACCAAAATACATTGCAAAACATTTAAGAGACTTTGGCGGCTCTTATACACACAGGAGCTATACATTTATAAACAACTGCCTCACAGTGCAACGGCTCATTACTATCATAAACATATTATTACTATATCCATTTCACTGAGTATATCTTCACTATTTACCATTCACTGGCCCATAGTTATTCATTGTCTACTTCTTATCATCCTTATCAAATATTTTGCTCTACTCTTTCTGACTTTTTCCTGGGCAAATTACTTAACCTAATTAATCCTTCCCTTCATCCTTCTATCTCTTCTACTGACTTCTCTTTCCCCTCTACTGAACAATGGACTTCTTTTTCACAAGTTACACAGGATGATCTTGTGGTACAACTTACCTCCATCATTCTAGCCTCTCTTTCTGAGCTCATGCCTATGACTGGGAAATGCCACTATTATCCCTTGCTTAAGAAACCTTCACTGTACTCCTCACTGACAGCCAATCATACTCCCATTGCTCTTTTACATTACTTATTGAAAAATGCATCAATACACATCTTGGAAGCTCTTTTCAATCACTTGCACTGCTCATCCCCTTTTAATCTGGCTTTTGCTCACCTCAGCAAGCAGACTGTGCTCGCCACTGCCACAAATGACATCAGGTTTATGATGGATGAGAGAGGGTCTGCTATTCTCATCCTTCTCATCCTTTCTGCAGTGTTTGGCATGGGCTCCCGCAACAGCCTGCTGTCCAGAATGAATGTGGTAGAGATTGGGGACACTGTGTTCATATAGTTCACTTCTTTTTTTCTGGGCTGCTCTCAATCTAATTTTTAGGGGTGAGCGTAACTTGCAGAATTTGCTGTAGCATAATTATGAGAAATTTTAGCAAAATGATGCAAGATTATGATGAATTACACAAGGAGCATAACCCAGCATTTAGCATTTTTTTAAATGCAAAATGCAACCTTGCGTCCACAATGGACCAGAGGATCCATTTTGCACTAAGAAATTTGCGCTAAATGCAGCAGAACATGAACAGCAGCAGTTAGCAACTGCTTGCGCTCTCTAAATCCATTGTTCCTGTGCTCCTGTAGTAGACGTTTTGTGCCAAATTACTCATAATTATGCAAACAGGCATAATTGTGTATTTGTTGGTAATTTCACATCAAATGAGTAACAAAATTACAAAAATTACTTCGATTACTCCAAGGTAATTACAATTGCGTCAGGACTACTAATTTTCACTGTACCTCTAAATATATTCTATGTGGAGTCTTTCAGGGGTCCTTTCTCAGTCCAACCCTTTTTTATCTATATGTGGCACTTCTGGCCAATCTCATTGCATCATTTGACTTTACAGATTATGCTTATGCCGATGACACTCATAATATTCTGAAAGTTCAGGGTTTTCTGCATACTCTTCAGACATAATGCCAAAAGTGAATTTATTCATTAGCTTTCTAGATGAAAAATAACTCTCTTTTTCCCAACATAGACATAACAAAAGTTTTTTTTCCCCAGGAATCGTTTGATCGCCTTCTTGCTGGTGGCTTAGATCTTTTGGCAGTTGCCGACTCCTGACTCATCGATTTTGACCTATGTCATCTACTGTGCAACACAAAGTAAGGGTAAAAGGGGGAGCAAATAGAAACACTGATCGCTTCTCTGAGACTCTGACTTAACCACACACTCTTCCTTTATTTTCATCAGAGGTGGAAGTAGAAGTAGGATGGACATTGAATGAGTGCCTCAGCCCCTCCTGCTCTTTCCACACCATCTCTTCACTCCCAGCTATAAACTCAGGACTAGGATAGGAAAGATATGGGATGGAGGTTCTCCCCATCAGTTTTACTTCCTGCCCCTAAGTTTCAGTCCTCAGATGTCTAACTGGAGTCAGTGAGGAGGACGTTTGCACTCACTTCACAGCCTTCAAGATCCTAGAGGAGCTGTTGGACTTGGCCCTTTTTTTGCAGGGTCATCCCTAAACTTTTTGCCTTCCTCCTATATTTTTTCTGACCTGTTGTTGGCTGTTTTATGACTCTGGGCACTTTACCACTGCTGATCAGTGCTAAAGTGCATATGCTCTCCCTATTGTAAATTGTGTTATGGATTAGTGACTCTATGATTGGATGATTGGTTTACTTGTCAGTCCCTAGTACAGTGCACTGAGTGTGCCCAGGGCTTGTAAATCCAATGCCGCTGGTGGGCTTGCAGCACTGGTTGTGCCACCCACAGAAGCGGCTTGTAAAATGTGTCTCAGGCCTGCCATCTCAGAGCCTGTGTGCAGCCTAGGGCTGCCATGTCGACTTGGTGAGTACACCCACTTACCAGTCCCTAAACCTTCCCTTTACTGCATGTTGGTCACCCCTAAAGTAGGCCCTAGGGCAGGGTGCATTGTAAGTACAAGGTAGGACATGCCCTGGTGTGTGTGGCATGTCCTAATAGTGAATTACAGCCATTTTCGTTTTTCACTATTGCAAGGCTACCTGCTCCCCATAGGCCAGAATGGGCAGACTGACTATTACACCTTATAGTCAGAACTGACCCAGGGAACATGGTAGAAAAACGAATTTAGTATGCCTGAACTCAGAATGATAAAATACATCTTTTAGTGAAGTTGGTTTTAACATTCTGTGTTTGAAAATACCACTTTTAGAAAGTGGGTATTTTCTTGCCTAAACTTCCAAGCCTGCCTCTGCTAGGTTGTGTATTCCTTGTCTGGAGATTGAGTGACAGGGGCTGGGGGTGGCTACAGGAGACAGGGTGAGTCAGCACAGGGCTGAATAGAAAGATCTGCATCCAGAGTGGAGGGAGGAGTTGCACCTGGGTCTGAATAGGGCTGTGCCTGCCTTCCACAATGCTGGCTCCACCTCCTGCCGGGCGGCTGAGCACCCTGCCCCACACTCTGAAAGGAAAGAAGGAGACAGAAAAACAAAGTGCTCCAGGACTGACCAGAACTGGTTTTGGGCTGGGCAGAGGCCTCTCTGCCTTCAGAGAACAAAGGAAAACTGTGTATAAAAAGGGGACCCAGACCCCTAGGAAATTAGATCACTTTGGGAAAACAAGAAGAAACCTTTGCTGAGGAGCGGAACCAAGAAGGAACTGAGGAGAAGACTATCCCTAAGCTAGAGGGATCTGCCTGCAGTGGTTGCCTGACTGCCAAAGGAAGGAGAAAGGACTTTGTGTGCACTTTTATTCAACTTGTAAAGTATCTCCAAGGGCTTGAGAAAAGAGCTTGCCTCCTGCTGAAGTCTCAGGGACAACAGACTTCAACCACCAGCTCCCCAAGAATCCTTTGGAAGTGCCTGCTGCTGTTTTGGGCCTTCTGAAGGGACTGCGTGTCGCAAGGAGCTGAAAGCGCGACTCAAGAGGAAGAAGCGTGTCGCCGTCGCTGCTGCTGCCGTCGCAACTCCGAAGGAGGGTGTCGCCGCTGTAGCTGTCGTATTGCACCGCATCGAGAGAAGCGTCCCGCAACGAAGAGGAAGCGTGTCGCCGTCGCTGCTGCTGCCGTCGCAACTCCGAAGGAGGGTGTCGCCGCTGTAGCTGTCGCATTGCACCGCATCAAGAGAAGAGTCTCGCATCGAGGAAGAAGCGTGTCGCCGTCGCAGCCGCTGCCGTCGCAACTCCGAAGGAGGGTGTCGCCGCTGTAGCTGTCGCATTGCACCGCATCAAGAGAAGCGCCTCGCATCCACGGAGAAGCGTGCCGCCGTCGGAGCTGCTGCCGTCGCATCACGAAACAAGGGTGTCGCCGCTGCAGTTGTCGCATCGAGCGGAAGCGTCTCGCCACGTCGGAGAAGAGGGTCGCCGCCAAAGCCGCTGTCGTCGCATCGCTGAACAAGGGTGTCGCCGCTGTAGCTGACGCATCGAGTCGAGACTTCTCGCAACCTCGGAGAAGCGTGCCGCATCAGGAAGAACTTGACGTCTTTATTTCTTTGCACCAGAACTTTGTCGCATTTCCATCGCTGCAACATTGCTTGTTGTGGAAGCGTCCCGCATCGTAAGGTACATTGACTTAAAGTGTCGCATCGTAAGAACTGAACTGAACTAAGCTAAAACTACCATTTTTAAGTACAGTATTGTGGATTTTTGTCGTTATGGTCTTGTGTTAAAACTATATAAAGAATACTTATTTTTGATATAAACCTTGTGTGGTGTCCATCTGTAGTGTGTCCCTAGATTACTGTATGTGTTCACAAATGCTTTACACACTGCCTCTGAGATAAGCCTGTCTGCTCGTGCCAAGCTACCAAGGGGGTGAGCAGGGGTTATTTTAGGAGTGTACCCCTTTACCCTGACTAGAGGCGAGGGTCCCTATTTGTCACAAGTACCTACCTGTGCCAACTAGAGACCCCCAATTCTAACATTGGTGGTCAGCGGTGAGGATTCTGGACTTGCATTTGTGATTCATGTACAGTGATTGGTGAACACTACTATTGAGTGCAGACCAAACGCGACCACATACTGTTTTTCTGTTTTATGGTGTCCTCCTGGAGGTATTTTTGATACCATGACTCTGGTTAGTTGTTGCAAAATGGAACTCAACTTCTGGCACATGTTTATCTACACAATGAAGGAGCTACGTGTGTTTTGCAAGGAAAGAGGGCTGCCTGTGAAGAGAAGGTCCAGGGAGGATCTAGAGGCATCCCTATTTCAGTATGAGTTACCCCGCTGGAAGGCAACACTACCAGTTGAGTCTGAGGAGGAGGAATTCCCTAGAAGTGAGGGAGAAACAGAAACAGATAGCTGGCTTCTGGCTTATGAGCAGAAGCTGAGAGAAATTGACGAAGAGCTGAGAGAGATTGATGAGGCTCAGAGGGCCTTAGCCCAAGAAAAAGAAATTTGGGCAGCTCAGGAAGTGAGCTTTGCTGAGTTGGAGGTGGAGTCCAGCTCAGATGGTGGCAGCAAAATTAAGTTATTCAGTGCTGAGAGAGTAGTGCACACACCCAGAGATGTGGCGCCTGACTTGAAGGAGGGGGTTAACATACACCAGGAGGTTCAAGGACATGAGGTAGCTCCAGTAGTGCGCAGTGTCCCTGAGAGGAATAGGGAAACTGACGCAGGGATTCATGGTCCTAGTGGTGGGAGGGACACTCTACTGACTCTAGATGAGAGGTGCAGGGAGAGGGGTTCCCCCATGGTTGAAGTCCTGGTATGTGAGTGTGAAGACCGCCCAGAAGAGTGTGGGTTGAGTGACAGAGACAGTCAGATACTGTCTTGCCAATCTCAGAAGAGTGGTGTGGGGTACGTGTGCGAGGCACTGGATGGTGAGGTGAAGGATAGTTTGGTTAACCCCTGTGGGGGACTGTGTGATCCAATTGTGGGAGAGCATATTGTAAGTCCCTGTTTTCCAGAGCTATGCCAACACCTGTTGGAGTGTGACTTCTCTGACCTCAGGGAGCTCACATTGGAGGCGGACCTTTTGGTGGATTCCAGAGGGTCTGAAGAGGCATTGGGGAGTGACCCTAAGAGGAGTGGCTCAGGTGTCTTCCAACCCATAGTGGTGGGAGAGGTTCAGTGTAGCCCAGCTAGGTCCCGTGGTAATGGGAGGGGTGTAGGGACTCACGTCCTGTCTCAGTGGAGAAGGAGTGAATGTGGGGCTGCGTGTCCCGAGGTGCCCGAAACCCAGTCTCAGAGCCTGGATGGTTCTTTAAGGGAACACCAGGTAGGGAGCCTAGGCTGCCCTGATGGGCCGCCTGTTGAGGAGGATCTCCTAGTGTCTAGAGAACCTGGAGCGTCTGTAAATGGAGCTCCCGTGTTTCTGGTGTCTGGCAGTGCCGCTCCACTTGGGAGGGTGCAGAAGTCCAGAGTGAGGGGTGAGAGGGGAGAGAGTCCCCAGTGGAAGAACCAGTGGGTCAGGGACCAGCCAGAAGGGCTGAGTCACCAGTGAATGACCATGGTGACACCACTTCTGTCCTGGGGGATCTTCACACACTGTCAGACGGACAGGGGTTGGGAGATCTGCGCCAGGCAGACTGTCACACAACACCTGAGAGATGTGTTACCCTCTGGGGGGGCATGCGTGCGCCCCAGGAAGTCCTGGTGCGCCAGGCAGATTATTACACAACTCTAGAGGAGTGTGTTTCCCTTGGGGGGTTGGTGTACCCTCCCGGAAGTCCTGGGTTGCCAGGCACAGGTCCAGCCTAAGGGTTCAGACCCTGGGTTGGAGGGCCAGGTTCAGGGTGTCCCCCTGACCTGGAGGAAGGGGCAGCTGCTAACAGTGCCCCTACCAGTTTGTCTTCTGGGGGCACCACTCCAGGTGGGAGGGTGCAGGGCCCCACTGAGGGAGGCAGGGAGAGGACAGCCTCACCCCTGACCTCTGCCCAGTCTAAGGGTACAGACCCTAAGCTGGGTTCCCAGTTGCAGGATAGAACCCCTGAACTGGTGGGCGAGTGTGCAGGACCCCTACCACAGGTGCCCTGACAATTCTAGAAGGGGGTACCGCTCCAGGTGGGAGGGTACAGAGCCCCAAGGAGGAGGACCGGGTGTGGGAGAGCCCACCCCAGTCTCCTGTCCAGCCGCCGGTTACAGGCCCGGGGCTGGTGGGTCAGTGTCAGGATGTCATACCTGACCTGACGGTTGGGAGAGTGGACAAAGGGTGCCAGGCACCTGGGGCTACTGCCCCCGCTCTCTGACACCACAGAGGTTGGAGAGCCATGAAAGGCCTGGGGCCTGGCTCTCATCACTGACGGCTGTCAGTGGCCACTGTGGCTTGCTGTCCTGGTGGACAGAGTTGCCCCTGGGAGGGGGACAGAAGTCACACCCGGGGGTGGACTAGGCCACACCTCTGTGTTGGCCATGTGGGTACTGTCTGTCTGTTGGGACACACCTGTGAGCAAGCTAAGGTTAGGTGCTGCACAGGTGGTGTCCACAGTTGAGGAGAAGGGTTCCCCATGGGTTAGCTTGGTGGGCCCTGAGAGTATGGACAGAGTGATTCCAATAGGTTCAGATTGGCGTAGAACTGGAATATGCCCCTGCTGTTGTGGGCCAGGGTCCAGGTTCTATCGCCCAAAGCAGGGAAGCCCATCAGGGTAGTGATTGGTCTCCCCTGCGTTTTTGGCTGGAAGGGGGTTGTGTTGGACTTGGCCCTTTTTTGCAGGGTCATCCCTAAACTTTTGCCTTCCTCCTATATTTTTTCTGACCTGTTGTTGGCTGTTTTATGACTCTGGGCACTTTACCACTGCTGATCAGTGCTAAAGTGCATATGCTCTCCCTATTGTAAATTGTGTTATGGATTAGTGACTCTATGATTGGATGATTGGTTTACTTGTCAGTCCCTAGTACAGTGCACTGAGTGTGCCCAGGGCTTGTAAATCCAATGCCGCTGGTGGGCTTGCAGCACTGGTTGTGCCACCCACAGAAGCGGCTTGTAAAATGTGTCTCAGGCCTGCCATCTCAGAGCCTGTGTGCAGCCTAGGGCTGCCATGTCGACTTGGTGAGTACACCCACTTACCAGTCCCTAAACCTTCCCTTTACTGCATGTTGGTCACCCCTAAAGTAGGCCCTAGGGCAGGGTGCATTGTAAGTACAAGGTAGGACATGCCCTGGTGTGTGTGGCATGTCCTAATAGTGAATTACAGCCATTTTCGTTTTTCACTATTGCAAGGCTACCTGCTCCCCATAGGCCAGAATGGGCAGACTGACTATTACACCTTATAGTCAGAACTGACCCAGGGAACATGGTAGAAAAACGAATTTAGTATGCCTGAACTCAGAATGATAAAATACATCTTTTAGTGAAGTTGGTTTTAACATTCTGTGTTTGAAAATACCACTTTTAGAAAGTGGGTATTTTCTTGCCTAAACTTCCAAGCCTGCCTCTGCTAGGTTGTGTATTCCTTGTCTGGAGATTGAGTGACAGGGGCTGGGGGTGGCTACAGGAGACAGGGTGAGTCAGCACAGGGCTGAATAGAAAGATCTGCATCCAGAGTGGAGGGAGGAGTTGCACCTGGGTCTGAATAGGGCTGTGCCTGCCTTCCACAATGCTGGCTCCACCTCCTGCCGGGCGGCTGAGCACCCTGCCCCACATTCTGAAAGGAAAGAAGGAGACAGAAAAACAAAGTGCTCCAGGACTGACCAGAACTGGTTTTGGGCTGGGCAGAGGCCTCTCTGCCTTCAGAGAACAAAGGAAAACTGTGTATAAAAGGGGACCCAGACCCCTAGGAAATTAGATCACTTTGGGAAAACAAGAAGAAACCTTTGCTGAGGAGCGGAACCAAGAAGGAACTGAGGAGAAGACTATCCCTAAGCTAGAGGGATCTGCCTGCAGTGGTTGCCTGACTGCCAAAGGAAGGAGAAAGGACTTTGTGTGCACTTTTATTCAACTTGTAAAGTATCTCCAAGGGCTTGAGAAAAGAGCTTGCCTCCTGCTGAAGTCTCAGGGACAACAGACTTCAACCACCAGCTCCCCAAGAATCCTTTGGAAGTGCCTGCTGCTGTTTTGGGCCTTCTGAAGGGACTGCGTGTCGCAAGGAGCTGAAAGCGCGACTCAAGAGGAAGAAGCGTGTCGCCGTCGCTGCTGCTGCCGTCGCAACTCCGAAGGAGGGTGTCGCCGCTGTAGCTGTCGTATTGCACCGCATCGAGAGAAGCGTCCCGCAACGAAGAGGAAGCGTGTCGCCGTCGCTGCTGCTGCCGTCGCAACTCCGAAGGAGGGTGTCGCCGCTGTAGCTGTCGCATTGCACCGCATCAAGAGAAGAGTCTCGCATCGAGGAAGAAGCGTGTCGCCGTCGCAGCCGCTGCCGTCGCAACTCCGAAGGAGGGTGTCGCCGCTGTAGCTGTCGCATTGCACCGCATCAAGAGAAGCGCCTCGCATCCACGGAGAAGCGTGCCGCCGTCGGAGCTGCTGCCGTCGCATCACGAAACAAGGGTGTCGCCGCTGCAGTTGTCGCATCGAGCGGAAGCGTCTCGCCACGTCGGAGAAGAGGGTCGCCGCCAAAGCCGCTGTCGTCGCATCGCTGAACAAGGGTGTCGCCGCTGTAGCTGACGCATCGAGTCGAGACTTCTCGCAACCTCGGAGAAGCGTGCCGCATCAGGAAGAACTTGACGTCTTTATTTCTTTGCACCAGAACTTTGTCGCATTTCCATCGCTGCAACATTGCTTGTTGTGGAAGCGTCCCGCATCGTAAGGTACATTGACTTAAAGTGTCGCATCGTAAGAACTGAACTGAACTAAGCTAAAACTACCATTTTTAAGTACAGTATTGTGGATTTTTGTCGTTATGGTCTTGTGTTAAAACTATATAAAGAATACTTATTTTTGATATAAACCTTGTGTGGTGTCCATCTGTAGTGTGTCCCTAGATTACTGTATGTGTTCACAAATGCTTTACACACTGCCTCTGAGATAAGCCTGTCTGCTCGTGCCAAGCTACCAAGGGGGTGAGCAGGGGTTATTTTAGGAGTGTACCCCTTTACCCTGACTAGAGGCGAGGGTCCCTATTTGTCACAAGTACCTACCTGTGCCAACTAGAGACCCCCAATTCTAACAGGAGCCTATCATCATTTACTACAAGAATTGCCTAAGTTATGGTACTGTTAAACTGTCAAGAGCATTTGACACGGTGCATCACAAGATACCACTGAACTGTTTTTGAATATAGGCCATGATTTAAAGTGTGAACCTACAATGGTTTGCCTCCTTTATTTCAGGTCTCAGCCTTGTTAGAATTAAACCATTACACCTTTGACCAAATGTGTCACCTGAGATTACTCCAGTAGTCTGCTATATCAACATATATGTTCAACACATAAGTGTGGTATGTGGATGATATAGTCATAATGCATCATTATTAGTTCAAATGCATACTATTGCACCCTGGTTCACCTTGTGGAATTACCCAGCACATAAGAATGAAATGCATAGTAGATATGTGCACAGTTTTATAATTCCTTTTAAGCTGGGTGTAGTTAGGAAAATTCATTCTTTGTACAATGTGGACAAAATATCCTGACTTTGCAAACCTTTCCAGCATGTAGTGAAAAGTCTAAGCCCTACTACCCTTTGAAGATTTCTGACTTCCACATATCCCATGTTTCAGGATGATACAGCCCATAAGTGTCATGGTGTGAGAGGTAAGAGGGGCTGAGGATATTGCAATGAGAGGGAGGGCACATCTTATGGTCAGAGCAATGGGTGGGCCACAAACCTATCAGGAGCCGTTTGGCTCTGCTAAGTCAATCACTATTATCATCTTCAGTGCCTCCCACTGCCACACACAATTCCCTTTTGACCTCTGCCACATCGTCTCTCTAGAGGGACACATACCAAAGTTCAGCTTGGGAGCTGCCAGTGGATTGATGAGGGAATATGTAAGGTCCCAGTCTGTTTAAAATTTTGCTTGGAAGCACAAGGAGGCGCATGATCATGTGGTGAGATGCAAAATCTTGTCAATCAGGGCCATCTTGGGTGAAGCCTGAGTATAGAAGGACGCTCCTCCCTTTGACTATTGCCAGTTAATGTGAATCTTCATTAAGATTGGCTTGATTGAGTTTAGAGATTATCCGAGCCAACACCTAGAAAAAAACCATAGGACTAGAGAGATGAACCTAAAAGTCTTAGTTTGAGAATAGCTTTGAGACAAAGGTAACTCAAAGTCGAGTATTTGGGACTTGTAAGGAATTCAAGAAGGAAGAATATTTTGGTAAATGCACACCTGGAATCCAGATGTGTCACTGTGGTCAGGGTTTGAATGGGGAAACAAAACACCTCTGGCAATAATGCTTAAACCACCCTGCTCCAGTCATCTCCTCACACAATCTCTCTCTTTCCATCCATTTAGCCTTTCCTCCTCTCCTCTCTTTCTTCTCCCTCTCTGAGCATTTTCTCTCTAACTTCTTACTCTCTCCCTCTCTTTCTCTTGAAGCCTCCTAGTGCCCACTGTAATTAACCTTGGGAAGCTGGGAAAAGTGACAGAGGCCCTTGGGCTTTCAAAACCATCCTCCAAGGGCTCCAGCCCAATTAAATAAAAGGCCTGCCTTTGATTACCGTTTGATTATTCAGTCTGTTGACAATGAGACATAGCTTTCTGTTAATCTAGGGGTCTTGGGATTAGCTCCACCAAATCTAAATTCATGACACTGAACCCCCCCACTGTTCTTTTAGCGGTTGGATGGTGGTGCCGGGGGGGCCTCTGGAACAAGTGAAACATTTTGAGTATTTGGGCGTCAGATTAGCTGATAACTTGTCCTGTGCTCACCAGATTGAATAAAGCAGAGTTATATTACAGCAGATATCATTGGTGGTAATACGGAAATACACAGCCACTTCTAGTGGAACGGTATCCCCAGCACTCAAAGTCTATAGGGCCACCGCTATGGCAGGGGCTACCTATGGAGCAGAGGTATGGAGCAGCACTGAAGTGTTCTCTCTAGTCTTGATGGAAAATAAATTCATTAGGTTGTTGCTTGGCTTGCCCTTGAGTTCCCCACTGACAGCAGTACATTTTGATTTAACGTTAGGTAAGGTAGAATTTATGGTCCAACAGAAAACACTGATGTACTAGATACGTCTTTGGTCTACACCGGAATTAGCTCCTTACTGGAATGCTCTAGTTGAGCTTATCAACATAGATAAAAATGCAAGTACCCCTTGGCTTAAGAAGATATAACATGTATGCATATTTATGGCATTCCCCATCCCAAATAGACAAAGATACAGCTAATAAAGCAATGAAAGCTTTTTGGGAATTCACATTAATAAGATCATGAAATGACCACACAGGAGGGAGAAGCACAGAAAGGTTTTCCCAGCACAAATGTACTCCCTGCTTTAAGCCGTATCTGGATAGGATCAGGCCCGTGCAAGCCAAAACCTTGTATATCAAATTTCGGATTGATAATTTACAGCTCAGATCCCTCACAGGCAAATGGGGCATGAGTCACAATTCATCTATTAATTGCCCATTTTGCCCGACACTCCTAGAGTCGGAAGAACATTTTCTATTTTGTTGCCCTTCTTACGTCACCGCATAGAAGGTGGATTGTTCTAATTTGCAAACTCATGGCTACAAAACACTACTGGGAAGCGTGCAGGTTTCTTGAATGTGACACAAAGTAACATATTGTTTTTGCAACCTCAAGGTTCTTTGTTTGAGCTTGGAGAATCAGATCGGGCAAACTTGCAAAAGAGACCTGATGACCCCTACTTGGGTCTATTGCTCAACATTTGCACCTTATTTGTAATGTGCTAACGTCCCCTAGAGCTCATATTCTAGGGCTTTCAAACTTGTATTTTTATAATGGTCTTTCTTTTTAATAATGTACCTTTCAGCAAAAAGATCTGTGTCTTCTGGAAGAATGTCTTAATTTATTTATGTATGCACAACTTTTATGGTTTTATAATCCAAATTGAAGTAAATATTGGACAATGAAATAGTTTATCTGAAGTAAGGCAATTGAGACATTTTGGCATACTTAACACATTTCAATCGGCTAGTGGTAGAGTCAGGTTGGCTGGAGAAGAAAAGAGCTTAAGTGTTTTTACAGATTTCTGAGAAATTACCTGAAAGATTGTGCCAGTGTTGGACCTGGCCCTCTCTACAGGGTCAACCCCAAACCTTTTGCCTTCACCCTTCCTGTTTTCTTAAATTTGTTCTTCTTAGTATTAGGACTCTGTGCACGCTACAACTGCTAACCAGTGCTAAAGTACTTGTGCTCTCTCCCTACAATGTAGTAACATTTACCTACACCTGATTAGCACATTTCATGTTCTTATAAGTCCCTAGGATATGGTACTAAATGGTAGCCAGGGCCTGTATATTAAATGCTACCTCTGGGCCTGAAGCACTCATTTAGCACCCACTAAAGTAGCATTTCAAAGCTTGTCTCAGGCCTGCAATCAGCATTTATAGCATAAATATCGGACCTCCAGCGCCACTCTTCAATACACTCCTGGACCTGTGGAATACTTCAGAAGGACTTCCTTGTACTCCAGAGTGTTATATTTCACATAGGTACCCCGATATAGGTCTAGGTAACATCATAACCCTTCACCTACATTCTCTCCTATACTACATACATAATGGATTTGAAGGACTGACCTTCTACCCAGTTACAATACTACACACAAGTATGTAGGGTTTTTTCCCTGGACACTGGCCTCATAAATTATGCATGAGGATTCTTAGTTTCTTTGAATCACAGCAGGACCATCATCTCTTGCATAATAACTGTGTATAGAGTTCATTCCCGACGTCATCCCAAGTCAGACACTGGCACAGCAAGGTAGAACCCCTTGGGGATACCTTAGTGTATATAAACACCACATCTTGCTGAGATAGAGAGAGGAGATCACGACTTCCATGCCGACACACTGACGCAACACGCTGAGGTTCCTGCATGCAGATACTCCAGCTCCCAGTGGTCTGAAATCCCTTGCGGGGTGTTCAGCTCGAGACCAGAATGGGTTCCCGCAGTCTCACATCAGGTAATGGGGTTGGCTTTATCCTAGAGGGATTCTTGGCTTTACACCTACTCACATGCTAGGTACACTTAGGTACAACTAGTTAGGGTGCATCGTAGGAGTACGCATTTTATTGCCATGTATTTTATATACTCGCCTACATTTATGATTTCAGCAAAATGGTAGAAACCTACCATCTGTTTACTTCTTTAGTGCTGCTACTCATTTATATATGCTACTGTCTACTGGTGATTTCAGTACACTTATTTTACGCTAGAATAACGACTGTTCAATAAATACTTATTGAAAACGTCCCAACCGTTTATTCTGTGTATCTCTCTGAGAACAAGTGAGCACGAGTGACTGAGCGAAAAGTAAGTTACTGTTTCCACGGTCCTGAGGGATCAGGGTTGTCATGTTCGATAGTTGCCAAGAACTATTCTCTCCTTGGTAAGAGGAGGTTATAGTGGCATTGCGAGCTAGCTGGTACACAGGTCAACATACACGGCAGGGGTGTCTGGAATCAGTCTGGACACCAGTACCGCAGTGTATGTTGTCTAAACGCGCAGATCCTATATAGGTCCTATATAGGTCTTATAGGAACTACACGACATGGTGCCGCCAACGTTGGTATTGGCACTTATTTAACAGTCAAATCTGAGTAGTTCAGTCGTGCTATTCTCAGGGACCCCTCTCACATTTTCCCCAGATACGTCTGGAGTGGGAGGGAACAAATCCGCCACAGCGGAGTAGGAAAATTCCTATGTATTAGCTGTTGGTTTAATCAAGCGTGAAGGATACAGTGTTCCTAATTGTGCATAACACCTTATCTCAGTTCCCTTGAAATGCTCTCTTTTCTAAAAATAATGACCGAACAGGGAGACGTAGATGTAGGGAATGCACTAAGCTTCACAGCCGAAGAAGACGATGCAGATGCAATATACATTGCAGATAATGTTAGAAATGCCGTCACCCTAAAACTAATAGCATATGGTGTTACAATTAGGGGTGGGCAAGTGACTTTCGCGATTGAGGCACACGAATCACATAAAACAGAGGTATTCTATTCATGGATTACATTCCCGCAGGCAAATGCACAAACGAAAACATTTCACTACTATTTAGAAGATGTAATACCAAATGAGTATAGTCCATATGAGGACATTGAAATTCCACTCACTTACGAAGAACACCTCTACTGGTTTAAAGGCGCCCTCCCCATACAAGAAATAGAGTAAGACTCGGTCCGCTCGGAAGAAACGGAGCAACATGGCCAGTTTTAGCGGCATACACACCACATCCTGACATTGACACAATGCCAGGAGGAGACTTACTTGTACAGCATAAAGAATTAACAAGACTTTACAGAAATATGACGCAGTTTGTGTTGAGAACAATCACACTTCAGCCCGCACCGGCTACACAACCAGGACCAGTCCAAGCTCCTACAACAAAAATTACACCACAGACACTGCATGGAGTAATGGGTAAAATGCCCACAAAACGTGAACAAATGCCCTTCTGGATAGCACAAAAAATAACACATCTGGAGGCAGTGTTTCCACACACTGGTCCTAAGGAAAAGCATAGAATACTTACTATTTGCTTGCCAATGGGGATAGCTCCCTCTATAGAGGATTGTGCCTCTTGGGGCACAGTCTTCGCTGCAATATATACCAGGACCCATGGTATCCCTTCTTTAGTGGTAATACCAGATGTATTAAGACAAATACAGAACGAGTATGGAGCAGAGCCTGCTCTAAACTTGGGGATGAAGTTGTTAAATAACTTTGCCCAGGTATCTGCGATAATATTGGCAAATATTAAAGGAGAAGCAGCATCAGTGGCAATACGCCAACACCTGAGAGAGTACACTCCATTACAACAGGAGACAGAACTACCTAAAATAATTGAAACTGCTTATGCAGAGTTAGGTAGAAACAGTCTGGGAACTAGACCTGTAAAACCCCAACTAATGGGGAGTTCAGATAAAGAACAGGCAACGCAAACACCAGTTTCTTCAAAGAAGAAATGGGACAATAATAAACAACAAAAGAACAGATCTCACTCCAGGGGAAGGTCTCCTCAGCAGGAGCCCCCAGAAAGGAGATATAATCTTAGGAATAGTGATAACATTAAAAAACCTGACAGGTATCAGGATACTGATACTCGTTCCTCTCTTTCCTTTCAGGGTCCATCAAAAAACTCAGAGAGGAAAGGACGGTCAGAACAAAGACAAGAAGAGCGTACAAAGTCCAGAGACAAGCAACGCACTTCAGACTATACTTCAAAGAAAGAAGAAAAACCCAAAACAAAACCTCAATTTAAAAAGAAGACGGTAGCAGGTCTCAAAGTTAGACATGCCCAGAATTCTGAGGACTCAGCTACTGAACGGGGAATGGGCTCTGACGATGCTAGACAGCGCGGCAGAGGTAGCATTAGTTCGCCGGAACCTGATGGAATTTCTGGTGACAGCGGAGTTGAGTGAGTATATCACGGTGGAAACACCTGATACTAGGGTGAGTGTCCCACACAAGTTACATGAAATAACACCCCAAATGGAGGGGGACAAGCCGAGACAAGTTAAGGGTCTCTTTTGGGAGAACCTGACTTCCGGCTATGACATCCTATTAGCAGAAAAAGTTTGGCCGCCTACTATTGTTATGGAAGGCCCAAAGGGGGAAACTGTAATTTTTCCGACTTTCTCCAACCTAGTCCCCGCACACCTAAGACACACATATGCACAGGAGTGGGCGGTAGCCCTTGCTCCAGCATTATACCGTAACCACGTAGGGTGGGATGAAGCGTCACCCCACCACGCAATTCCAATAAAAACAAACCCAACTCCTCAAAGACAGTATCCCATAAAACAGGAAGCTAAAAAACAGGTCAGGGAGATCTTAGATCAACTTGAATACAAAGGTGTAATTGAACCATGTACCTCATCAATGAATAATCCTTTGTTTCCAGTAATAAAACCAGACAATTCATATCGTCTAGTTTTAGACTATAGACACCTGAACTCATGTACAAAAACGTTTGCGGTTCAGAATGCCCACAGTGCCGCATTAATGAATAACATTGTGCAGAAAGAATACAAAACAACATTAGATATCTCAAATGGACTTTTCTGCCAAAACATAGCACCTGAAAGCAGATATTTGACAGCCTTCTCAGCGCTAGGGTCATAGCGTCAATTTTGTCGACTCCCCAAGGGTATAAGAATAGCCCAGGGTTATTCTCAAGAAGGGTAACAGAGTTACTACAGAATTTGGATGAAGAAGCATTATCCTATGTAGATGATATTTATCTGATGGATGATGACTTAGGGCAACACTTAACCAGGGTGAGCACCATAATTTTGGGTTTCGCCTCTGAGGGCTACAAATTTAATTTAAAAAAATCAAAAATAGCCCTCCTCAATGTCCTATTTTTGGGATATGAGCTTTCAAGTGAAGGCAAAAGCCTGGCAGCCCACTTTTTAGAAAAGTGTGCACTGCTACAACCTCCAAAATCATTAAAAATCTTACAGTTCATACTGGGATTTTTTAATTTTGGCAGAACATACATTTTGGATTACGCAGAGAGATAAACCTTTCTATGACCTAATAAGACCTGACTTTTCAGTTAGACAATGGACACAGGAACACACCAATATCCTTCGTTCCCTACAAGCTGATACGATATCATCAAAACACTTACAGACACGCGTAAACGTACACAACCTGGTGATCTGCGTAGTCGCAGGTCAGTCTGGGTACACTTACTTAACCTTTAATGAAGGTGAAACAGTACCAATTGCATACAAATCGCATTTGTACACCAATGCTGAAATGCGTTTTGCTCCTACAGAAAAAATTCTGACAGCAGTACAGACTGCTGTAGTGAGAGAAAGAGCACTAGCTCAAGGGAAACGAATAATTGTCATGACCCCGGTACCGGCCTTAGAGGCTGCCACAAAGGCAAGCGTCCCAAATGCAAAAGCGTTACATCCAAGATTAATACAATAGGCTAATTCTCTCACTGCAACAGATGTTGAATACAGATATGACCCTAGATTAAAAACACAAGCATTCCTGCAAAATGAACAAGAATATCCTCTACCAAATGAAATAATGCCTCTAGATCGTTATGAATACATTATTTATACTGACGGATCTGCTCAACCGGCCATAGGGAGTAAGCAACAATACAGTGCAACATGCGCTATTGTAAAAGGTAGGATGCAGGATGACAAGTTCCTTCCAAGCTGTACAAAAACGCAGTCTCTAGGAGACTGCACAGCTCAGTTAGCAGAATTAAAAGCACCACTACTGGCACTGATAAATACGAATCACGAATTCCCCACACTAATAGTGTGTGATTCCTTTTACTGTGTCCAGTCGTACAACGAATATCTCCACTATTGGGGACAGAATGGTTACAAAGATGCAAAAGGTGGCACAAATAAACATAGGAAACTATGGGAACAGGTAGCAGAGTTGAAGAACGAACTACCAAGGGCTCATGTGATGCACACACTGAGTCATCAACGTGATGGCGTTCACGTTGAAGGGAAATCATTGGCTGGTGAAGCCACGAAGGGGGCAGTACGCACTGCGTCCGTAGCTGCAATCACCCGTTCAAAAACGAGAGTAGACGGTAGCACAATGGTAGCTGTGATTGCTTCACGCAACAACAGCAAAGCACTACCTAAAGGTTTTCCACTCAAGTACTCCTACAAGTTAGATCCAAACAACGTTCCATTTGCTCAGATTCCTGGAGTGGGGGATAGAGTAATACCAAACATGGATCGCAGGTTAGGTTTAATCTTGGCTGCACACGAGGGTCTGGGTTCTGCACACGCAGGAGTTACAGCGACAGTTTCTTTACTGAAACAACGCTATTGGTGGCCAGGGTTAACAAAGCAGACCAAAGACTTCGTCTTACAGTGCGATATCTGTCAACAGATAAAAGGGTCCACCGTAGCTCGCCCAGCGCAGACACCATTGTTAATATCAGACAGACCGCTCGCATGCATTTACCTGGACCACTGCAGCCCCTTACAATCTGACGGGGCTTACAAGTATATCATAGTTGCAGTGGATTCCTGTTCAAGATTCTTATGGGTATGGCCTCAGCGCTCGGCTGACGCCCAAACTGTTATAAAAGGTTTGCGAGTCTTTATAGGGACATACGCAGTTGGCACATTACATTCTGACAGTGGCCCCACGTTCAGCTCTAAGGCTTACAAGGAAGCCATGGGAGGTTTGGGTGTAGCATTGCGGTACTCCTCTCTGTACCATCCCAAGGGAAATTTGGTTGCGGAGAGGAAAAACCGGGACTTAAAGCAATCTTTAACAGCTAGGGTATTAGGCTCGGGTGGTAGTTGGGTCAATCACCTATTTGGGGTCCAGCGGGCCCTTAATAACCAGCCAAGAAGCTCTCTGGGAGGTGCAACTCCTTACGAGGTCATGTTTGGGACAAGAATGTGGGTATCTGATCTCGATTGTGAAGGCACAGTGGCGGATGAAAAACCGTTTGACATCAATAAACGTTTGGCCTTTTTACAGGATCTGAATGAATCCAGAGCCTCCTTAAGTAACGTCGAGACAAATAAAACTGCCACTGGGGAAGTCAAGTCAGCCACGGAAAGACCTGCCTGGATCCCTAAAGTTGGGGATCTTGTCAGAGAAAAGATTGTGGACAAGAAAGAATTTGGGCCATCCTTCGAAAGCCTGTACCTGTCCTGGCCATTGAAGGATCAAGAACTGTACTTCTACCGCCTCTTGCCGGAAAAGAAAAGAGATTCGTCTTAATCGATCTGATCAAACCGCACTATGTGGCTGATACTAAATAGTAGGCCTCGTGGGCTCCTGAGTAGCCGACGTCCTCCTTTCGCTAAAATACAGGAAGTTCAAACAGAAAGACTCATAACATTTGAAGAGCCACCTTTACAAAGCAACGGAATCAATAACAATGCCATGGAACTAGTTCCCCTTGACACAAACTCTCAAAATCAAAGTGAAAGACAAATTTCAATTCAAGCTAATAAAGATGTCTACGTCAACATGCCTCAACCAGAGCAATCCATAAGTTCAACAAAACCTGCGGAGCTACCAAAGATAGATCGAACTTCATCTGGCTATTTCATTGACTCGGATACCTTCTCATTGGATCCAAGTGAACCTGAAACGACGCCAGTCCAAATTTCTCGCAAACAACGGATAAAAGACTTTTTTAACATTCTTAGGAAAACTTATTTAGAATTACCTTGGCTAGAACTTTGGATAATCACCGGTATCTTATTTATTCTTTTCTGGTTAGGATTAGTAATAACTTTCCACTTGCTCATCAATGGAACTTATCTTCAACAGAGCTCTGCAACGTCAAAAGTAAACTTAATTTTAAAACCTCATGTTTCATCTCATCGTGAACAAAGAGACTTGTCCTTCGTGAACATTTCAGCAGTTCCTATACCGGATGGTATAGTGTGGGACAAAGTAAATTTTGATATATTTGGACCGACCAAGCTTTTAAAAATTCCACATTTGTTTAAAATTTCATTGAACGATGTCATTACCTCCAGTACATTTTCTGATGATTGGGATTTTGAAACTGTTAATAACTTATTGTCTGATTTGGAACAATCTGCTGCATTTTCTAGCACTGAAATGTTAGAGGATAGATCAGATTTTGACAAAATGTATTGTTGCCAACATTATGGTCATCAATTCTTGCATAAATCTAGTAAACCGAGAAATGTTTTTACATACCACCAGTGGGAACATTGCCCTACACCACCGAAAAGTAGTTCAAAAACATTTGCACAGAAATTCTCATATTTTTCAGGATTTAACATTTCTGACTCAACCTCGTACTACTATAAGGTTGCACCAATATCTGCACAGAAAAATATGTTAACAAACACCAAACAGATTTTCTCTGCTTACTTTATCACCCAGCTGTCTGTACAGGGTTTTGACTTATGGTTGGACACTGTAGACTTGAAATGAATCTGGGTTTCTAGGGACTGGCAAGTCCAGGGGACAGAAGCACTGTTTAGAGCATGCCTCATTCCACAGCAGATGATTTTCCTGAATGACACTGTGCAACAGACTTCCTGTCTTAGAATAGCCAAGAAAAAGGTCTTGAACACGCCTCAAATTCCAAGACCTTCAAACACCAAGGGGAATTTTACATCAGAAAGAGGGGCTAAGTTGGATAACATACTGCAATACAATAGATCAGACCCCAATTGGAAGGGATGGTTGGTTTGGCCTACTGACACAAACAGATGTCAGGAAAGATTCAGGGGTACCCCCGAAGGGTTTAGTATCCATAGACCAGACCCATGTTATGTACAACGAGAACATCCGGGGGTAGTGACATCATACAGTGTTGGGAAGTTGTGCCTTGATTGGCTAAAGACCTCAACACTACCCCAGGTGAAGCAACACTTGTCCTTACTCTCAGAGGATGTGGACCTACGGGACTTTTTATTAGGTCCCAGGAAACCACGTCAGAAGCGCTTTTTGTATGCTGTCTATAACGAACTCTGGAAAATCTCTCAACAAGAATCTGCAGAGAGATTACGAGAAATAGATAGAGTTAACCTAGAAAAGGCATTAGCCGTAGTTGACAAAGGTATGACTACATTAACATCCAGGATTTATTCACTGGGCAACATTGTATCTTCTGCTATCGATGTAATAGAACAGGATTTGTCCATATTGCAACACGGACAGTCGCAGTTACGTTCTATTATTCTGTTAAGCTGGACGCTGCAGTCATTTCGCGCTGGTTATGTGCCTTGGAGTTTTATCAACATTACGTCCTTATTTTCTGCATACAATCTAACAGAAAAACAGATGAAAATGGCACAGAGAGGAGTAAAATATACAATGCTGCGTATTGAGAAACTGGATAGGTTACCCTTTACTGTGGCAGAGTCACCGTCCACAGAATGGTTAGTCCCCGGCCATATAGTATTACCGGTCGCAACTTTCCAGTTTCAATATTGCCTATAACAACAACAGGCAGGCAGATATGAAAAGATGGGTAAGGAATTCATCAGGGAATCCTGGGATTTACCATACAGATTTTGATGCAGGAGTGGGGATCTGGAAGTGTTTCTAACCGGAACTAACTGCGAGAACGCTTTAAGTGGATCTCTCATATGTCATGTAGTTCCTATAAGACCTGTCGTGTAGTTCCTATAAGACCTATATAGGATCTGCACGTTTAGACAACATACACTGCGGGAAAGGTGTCCAGACTGATTCCAGACACCCCCACTGGGTATGTTGGCCTGTGTACCAGCTAGCTCGCAATGCCACTATAACCTCCTCTTACCAAGGAGAGAATAGTTCTTGGCAACTATCGAACATGACAACCCTGATCCCTCAGGACCGTGGAAACAGTAACTTACTTTTCGCTCAGTCACTCGTGCTCACTTGTCCTCAGAGAGATACACAGAATAAACGGTTGGGACGTTTTCAATAAGTATTTATTGAACAGTCGTTATTCTAGTTAGACAGTAGCATATATAAATGAGTAACAGCACTAAAAAAGTAAACAGATGGTAGGTTTCTACCATTTTGCTAAAATCATAAATATAGGCGAGTATATAAAATACATGGCAATAAAATGCGTACTCCTACGATGCACCCTAACTAGTTGCATCTAAGTGTACCTAGCATGTGAGTAGGGGTCCCTGAGAATAGCACGACTGAACTACTCAGATTTGACTGTTAAATAAGTGCCAATACCAACGTTGGCGGTGCCATGCACTGCCATGCTGGTTAAGGCCTACCTTGTACCGCAAAGGATTGCTATGCTGCTACCAGAGGACAGCTCTGCTGCTTGAAGCCTGTCTTGCAGCTTAAATGAGAGAGTACTATCTTCTTGGATCCAGGACTGCCATAATGACTCCAGTGTGAGCTACAGGGACATAATAAGTTCCAGTGACCTTGAACCCTGCCTTTGGCCTTTGCTAGGGCGAGTCCCTGATTTCCAAGAGGTGCCTCTCCAAGTCCTGGACCCTTGGCTAGCATCAGAGTGCACACCTCTGTGAAGGAAGGCGAAATCATGAAGTTTTTGGCTCTTTTCAACCACGAATGGGACCATTCACACTGAGGCTCTGCCACCTACAAGGAACACTGACAAAAAGTTCCAGTGAACCACCAGCGATGAACAGGAATGCAAGATCTTCACTTCCCGCTACAGCAACTACAGGCCGCCATGACCACACCATGGTTAAATCTCCGGGTCTGACCATCTGTGGTGCCAGACCGGATCTTTGCAATACAGTGGTGACCATCCATGATGCCAGGGCTGCTCTTGGAACTACAGCAACGACTATCCGCAACGCTTTCCCTTCCTTCGCGACCTCCTCCACCACAAACTGAACTCTTCATGTCAGACTTTGATTAGGTTCATTTGTCAGTGGGACTAACCTCACACTCCAACATGGTTGGCCTGAACTTGTGACTTTCCCCTGGTCTCTCATGACTAGATGAACGTGAGAGGCACTATATCTAGCTAAAACTTTGAAATTGCGTCTCCGGTTCTAATGATTGGATTTAACTTATTTTTGTGTCATTTTGTTATTATTATTATAAATATTTATTAAATGTTCTCTATTTTCCTTGTGTCGTGTTTTCACTTTATTACTGCTTGTGTGCTGCATAAATACTGTGCACTTTGGGCCTGATTTAGATCTTGGCGAATGGGTTACTACATCACAATGGTGATGGATATCCCATCCACCGAAATATAAATCCCATCATATCATATGGGAAATATCCTATATCGGTGGACAGGATATCCGTCACCATTGTGACGGAGTAACCCGTCCACCAAGATCTAAATCAGGCCCTTTGTCTCTAAGTTACGCCTGACTGCTTTTGTGCCAAACTACCAGAGAGTTAAGCACATGTTAATTTAGTGAATTTTGTGGTTCACCCTGACATGGACTGTGGTTGTTGCTTGAGTAGGGTTTTCACCACCCTATACCAATTTATTACAGCCACCTTAATAGATATGGCTTTACACCTTGACCACTGTCTCAACAAGAGAAAAGGGGAGCTAAGTTGTGTGAACCTACTCTTATAAATCTGGAATCAGATGGTAAATCAGAGGAAGAATCTAAGCAGATAGGCAGTTAAGGGCCCAGTGCCCAAAAAGGAAAAAGTGTGGCAAAGAAAGGGTAATTTGTATTTCTTTTGCAGCAAATCTTAACATTTTGTCAGAAATTGTCCAAGTAAATCTAAGTCAGTGAGTTCGTAAAAACTGAAAGGCAGCCAGTAAAGCGAGGAGCTGATCCAGGTGAGGTGATTTAGCATCCCACTCGTGGTTTGGCAAACACTCTTCAAATATCAGCCCTAACTTTGACCTTTCCAGTGATTCTAAATTTCATCCAAACCATGATCCAGGTAGATTAAATGATTGATTCCAAAGCATTGGACATCTTCATTTATGCTCAATATGCTCAATCTGTTCAATACCTTTAGATCAGAGAAGGTCAGCCAGAAAAGGTGCAAGAATCAATGGTACTGAATTAACTTCAGGACCTGTTTGATATCATTGGGGTGGGCACCCTGGGACATAGAAGGAGAGGGCCATGGGGAGTGGCAGTCCTGAGGGCCATTATTGGCTCAATGAGGGAGACCGGGCAGTTCCCCTCCTTTCTTGTGCAAGGGCTGCCCTGGGGAGGAGGTGGTCTTTGGGATGAGGAACGGCCCGGGAGAGGGGCCATGCATCCCCTCTCCCATTCTTAAAAATATATATTTAGCCCCTACTAGGTTGTGGTCCCCGGGGCTTGTGGTGGTTGGCGCACCCCCCCAACAGTGTTTGCTTGCCTGTAGAGGTGGTGGTCCCTGGGGCTAATAGAGCCTGTGTGCTCCCCTCCTTCATTATTTAAATAAAGCCCCAATGAGGTGGTGGCTGTAACAGCCTTAGGAGGGGGGAGCCGTGCACCCCCCTCTTTTCTAATAAATGCCCTGGGACCTGGCCTATCCGGAGGCTTCAAGAAAGACAAGCACAGGAGCCCGCGCTTGCTTTAAAGAAATTGCCATGGGTTTGCGGCTCTGTCGGGTTCCCACAGCAAATAATTTTAAAATGTGCTTTTTGGCCCTGTCGGGGTCACAGTTAGTGAGTAAAGGTATTCCAATCCTGCCCCCTTTACTTTTTTTAAAGGTTTTTGTGGTGCTTGGCTGAAGCAGAGTCCCAAGATGGCTGCCAACAGTTCCTGGTTGAAGTGTTGGCAGCCAATCGGATTTCAGCATGGGGACTGTCAGATCCTCGGAGGATCTGTGTCCTTACATATACAAATTTTTTCATTTTTAATATCTCAAAAATGACTGAATGGATTTACACCAAATAACAAAAAGGGTTCTTTCTGGATCAGTAGCTACCTTTCTGCCAATTTGGTGTAATTCCATCCAGCGGGTCTGGCTGTAGTCACAACTAGAATCTCCATGGGAATTAACATTGGAAAAACACTTTTTTGACCCCCCTTTTCTCAGTTCCCACTTGAGAGATCGCTCTGAATCTTTTCATGCACAACGAGAATTATGGGTCACTTTTTTTGGGAACATTTTGTGAAGATTCAACAATTGGCGCTAAAGATATAGGCAAGTCAAAAACCACTTTTCCTATGGAAACATGGTCCTAACTATAAGTACCTACTGGCAACCGCTAGTAGGTATAATATAAATATATGAAACGTGAAACAGTCTAAAGGATTGCTCTGACAGACAGGGAGCTGCATGTTTAGCAGCTTTCTGTCTGTGAGAGAAATGCCGGCTCCCGCAGGAGGCGGGGACCTGGCTGGGACCATGAGTCTGCTCCCACAGTCCCGGGGGAAAAGACGAGAAAGAGGAAAAATGAAGGTCAGAAATGAACAGAAAGAAGCAGAATAAAGGTCAGAAACGAGCAGAAAGAGGCAGAATAAAGGTCAGCAATGATCAGAAAGAGGCAATATAAAGTTCAGAAACGAGCAGGAAGAGGTAGAATAAAGGTCAGCAATGAGCAGAGAGAGGCAAAATAAAGCTCAGCAACAAGTAGAAAGAGACAAAAAAGGGTGAGAAACGAGCAGAAAGAGGCAGAATAAAGGTCAGCAACGAGCAGAAAGAGGCAAAATAAAGGTCAGAAAAGTGGAGAAAAAGGTAGAATAAAGGTCAGTAATGACCCCAAATAGGGGTAAAATAAGGTGTGAAACGAGCAGAAAGAGGCAGAGCAAAGGTCAGAAATGAGCAGAAAGAGGCAGAATAAAGGTCAGCAATGAGCAGAAAGAGGCAAAATAAAGGGGAGAATTAAGCGGAAAGAGGCAAAATAAAGGTGAGAAACGAGCAAAAAGAGGCAAAATAAAGGTCAGAAAAGAGGAGCAAGAGGTAGAATACAGGTCAGCAACGAGCAGAAAGAGGTAAAATAAGGCTGTGAGATGAGCAGAAAGAGGCAGAATAAAGCTCAGAAACGAGCAGAAAGAGGCAAAATAAAGTTGAGAAATGAGCAGAAAGAGGCAGAATAAAGGTCAGCAACAAGCAGAAAGAGGCATGATAAAGGTGAGAACCGAGCAGAAAGAGGCAGAATAGAGGTCAGAAACGGGCAGCAAGAGGCAGAATAAAGGTCAGAAATGAGCAGTAAGAGGCAAAATAGAGATCAGAAACGGGCAGCAAGAGGCAAAATAAAAGACAGAAGCGAGGAGCAAGAGGCAAATAAAGTTTAGAAATGAGCAGTAAGAGGCAAAATAAATGTCAAAATTGACAGACATAAAGAGGCAAAATCCAGGTCAGCAACAAGTAGAAAGAGGAAAAATAAAGGTCAGAAGTGATCAGAAAAAGGCAGAAAAACTAGAGGTGGGCGGTAAACTCCACTCTGCCGGCAGAGTTTGCAGAGTTTTGCCACTCCGCGCTCAGCTTGAAATGCGTAGTTCAGCAAAAACTCCACCAACCACCGGTGGAGTGGAGTTTACCAGCGTGCTTACTCCTAGACTTCATCCACTAACCAGTAGTGCGTCATGAGGTGCGTCATGAAGAGTGGTTGAGAAAGGGTGCGGGGCCTCCGATGAGGTTTCATCAGTCCTGTTGTGGGGGACTTACTTGTGGCAACAATAGGCGTTCTTGGCCCCAACGACTCTCAGCAGCCAAGGGGACTTCATCCCCAACCAGTAGTGCGCCAGGAGGCCCATCTGCAGAGTGGTTGAGAAAGGGCCCGTGGCCTCTGAGAAGGTCTCAGCAATCCCTTGTGGGGGACTTACTTGTGGCAACAATAGGGGTTCTTGGCCCCAATGACCCTCAGCAGCCAAGGGGAGTTCATCCCCCAACCAGTAGCGTGGCAGGTGGCATGTTTGCAGAGTGGTTGAGAAAGGGGGTGGGGTCTCTAACGAGGTTTCAGGATTCCCGCTGTGGGGGACTTACTAGTGGCAACAATAGGGGTTATTGTCCCCAAACGACCCTCAGCAGCCAAGGGGACTTCATTTGGGGTGGCTTAGCAATACTCTGAGGAATTCTGCGGAGTGGAACTCTGTGAGCTCCACCCACACCTACAGAAAACAAACAGAAAATGAGCAGAACTCACTCAGACAGTCACGCACCCACTCACAGAACAACCCAGACACTCTCACAGACCCATTCACTCACAGACAAACTCAGACACATACACCCACTCACAGACACAGTCAGACACTCATGCACCCACTTACAGAATCACTCATACTCTATCTCACCCACTCACAGATCTACTCAGAGACTCATGCACCGATTCACAAACCCGCTCAGAGACTCACGCACCCACTTAGACACAAATATATACCCACTTATAGCCCCACTTATACTCTTTCACACCCACTTACAAACCTACTCATACACCCACTGAGACACTCAGGCACTCACACACTCAGTGTCAAAGGTTAATGGTTACAGTTAGGAAATAACATTTTAAATAGCTCACAAATTCACTTAAAAAACCAAAGGATGTTAGAGTTAGGAAATAGAATAAAGAAAAGTTAGAAATTCACTGAAAAACCAAAGGTTATAGGGGCGTTTGAGTTAGGCTCAGATTTCACTTGTACAAAACCCGGGAAATTCAGCAGTTATAGTTACCTGAGCTAACTATAAATTATGCACCTGCAATGCACTGCTTATAACCTCACGTATTACATCACTCATTACATGATCAGTGAGATCGCTGATGACATCTCAAATTCCTAATATCTGCAATGCAATTAATTAGGATGTACAAAAATTGTGATGTTTGCTTTTATGAGCTAAGTACTTTTAAAACCTGTACCTACCTCCCAAAGTTAGTAAAATTAGGTAAAAATTGCTATTGAAAAAATCTTGCAAAAGCTTTAATTTTTCTGGAAAGTTCTCATGCAGAAAAAAGAAATTGTGACAAAAATCTACCACTAAACGATGCCTTAGATCCTATTCCTAACCTCTAAATCTGCAGATCAGTGCATAGGATGACTATAGGTTTGTCCTTAAATATCAATGTTTTATGGTTTTACCAGTCCTTAAATGTTGGTTTAGGTGTCCATAATTGGAACATTTAGGAACTTAAGAACTGTTGAGGTTTTCCACAGCAAATCTAAGATTGCCTTATTTCTCTACCTGGATTATTCACTGTATTTTGAAATGATGTATAGGTCACACTTCATGCCTCTGATTTGCAATTGATTACTATCCATGTTTACAGGTTTGGACCATTAAACATATAGGGGCATATTAACAAGGCGGCGTTAATGAATTATCGCCGCTTTAGCGTCCGTTTTCGGACGAAAAGCGGCGATAATTTTATGGCCGAATTAACAAGGACACGCTAGCGCGTGATTCCTGACTTAGCGTCCGTTTTCTGCACGCCTCCCATCGCATCGCTAATGAGATGCAAAGGGGGCGTGCCTGTGAAAACAACAGGGGGAAATATCGCTAACCCAGGTATCGCCATATTAGCAACGTGGGTTAGCGATATTGTAAATTGCGTTAAGTATGCCTTAACGCAGGAATTTAACGTCTGCTAAATTCCTGACTAAGGCATACCTAACATGGGGGGTGGATTGTGTGGCTAAGACCACAGGCCCTATCACCAAGTATATCGCCGTTTTCCATGGGACATCGCTGGAAAACCAGCGATGTTCCATGTAAAACATCGCTATCACTGGAAAATTATCGCCTTTGCGCTAAGCGTTGTTAATACAGCGCTAGCATGGCGATAATTTCCAGCGATAGCCGGCGATAGGATTCCTCACGCTAACAGCGGCCAGCGATAATTATCGCTGCCGCTTGATAATATGCCCCAAAGCGAGATACTAAAGGCTCATAGTGACGGTGTCAACAATGGATAACAATGGATGACCTAGCATTACTGGCCTAAACAGGAGATTCATAGTAGTTCAAAGCTCCCGATGCCAGGCCTTCAGTAAAAATGTACAGCCTCATACCTACATGTTCATTACAGTGAATTTCTAACAAATTATGTGTGAAAGCTATTATGTGTTAATGAAGGTACCCGGAGTCCAGTGAAGAGCAGTATGTCTCAGTGTTTTCAATCAATCACCTCATGTCAAACATCGTTGTTAAATAATATTTAGACATGTTCATAATATCAAACATTTAAATGAGAGTAAGTCTTAGAAAATGGTAAAGAAGTTGCTGGCATGAGTGTAATTATGTACATGACCTATAATCTATACTTACGGTGGACAGTTTGCACATGCTTGAGCCCAAAGAGCACACTCCCTGCTCTCCTCAGGGGCATAGCTTCAAGGGGGTGTTTGAGGTGTTACACCCCCTTAATAAATGTATTCTGTAGTAAATAGTGGGCTACAGGTGTTTTAAGTTGGGTACAGTGATGTATTTGTCAGATTTCACTTGGGATTTTTGCATACACATGCAGACAAAAACACACAAACACAGAGTTGTCTCTAATTTAAAGGTCTTAAAAAATTGTTATTTTACAAAATATTGAGTTATAAGTACCCCTCACACTCCGCAATTCTCTCCCTTCAAACTGCTCCTTAGGCCCCACTCCTGCTCTACATCTTGTATAATGTATTTGAACCCACATGATTGTTGGGAAATCTGGAGTTCACCCCCCCCCCAATCTTACTGACTGAGCTACGCCCCTCTCTCTCCTATGAGCTTCCACCCATCGATCAACACAAATATTGCTCTTGTGAAGTGTTCATCACTGTGAAAAACCTTGGCGGGTCTTGGTTGGGTCCTTTGTTATGCTACGGCTGATATTCTAGTGGTTCGCAAGGTTTTAGGTTTTAGAGGTTGCATTTTGGGTCTGTTATCTATCGGCGTTTCTTAAAACTATAGTTCTGAATTTGCTACAAAGGGTGTTCCCTGTCTTCAAGATCAGAGGTTGTTTGTCAAACGTAGCATAATGTCATGGTTGTGTTATATCACTAGTTGTCGCTTTGATGAAATTATAGTAAAGCTAACCACTTTATAAAGGCCTTAGAAAACTAAAGTTTTAGTTTGTTTCGCACTTATGCTAGGTGGAATGATAAATCTGAGCAGTAGTCCGAAACCAGGGACGTCTCAGGAGACAGCATTATAATATGATCATCTGGCATCAAGATATGGTTTCCATTCCCTCAAGGTACCACTATTGTTGTGCATTTGAGTCTGAAGAATGTGCTTTTGGTGGAAATATGAAGACTAAAAGCTTTACAAAAGCAAACATACCGTCAAAACCATGTCTAGTATCTGATAAACAGCTTGCTTATGTAACGTAAGCTTGGATGTGGTCACTGAGGCTATAAGAAATTGGCAAGTGATCCTGGAACATATTCTGCAAAATGAAGAGTTGTATTTCAGGTGTGTTCCAGAGGTTACAGAAGTGTTTACTGCTATTGTGAATATTTGTCTGTAAATGGAGTGTAGGGCATAAGTCCAATATCTATTTAGTGAATACAGAGCATGAAGAGGACACACTTCCCATATGTCATCTTTTGGCAATTGACTTTAGCCCCAGAATGTCATTCTGAAGTTGAAATTAAAGGGTGTGAGAATAGAAAGAGGCTTTGGTCATAACATCAGAAAACAAAGTAGACAGGAATTAACTGTATAATTGTTGACCCACCAATAGAGGACTTTGCTTCCCTCCTGGTAGCACTGAGAGAACAAGTCCTTGTGCCTCTCCTGCACGTATGTGGCAACAGACTGCTCTTCAGATTCCACTGTGTTATATATGCATAGGCCTATTACTGTAAATGTGTTTATGTTCAAGAAGCCTTTTTTAATTAAAATCCTGGAGTTTGGATTTAACAGATGGCGACGAGATTTAAAGACATGTCTGCTACTCTACATGCACCACAGCAGTAATATTGTCTTAATTGAACCTACGGACAGTATTTCCTTCAAACAGCTTGCTTATGTGATTGGATAGTTCGTGAGAATCACTATCATGTTCCTGTGGAGAATTTTGGACCCCATATGGTGCTTCTGCGATTTTTTCAGAGATTATTCAGCTTTTGCGATTCTGCCAAAAGTCAATGGCTGCTGGCACATGAGAGAGGAAGAATATGCACATGCTCATGGTATCGCTGCCATAGCAATGACACGAACGCTTATGTTTAAGCATCACTGCGCTGGTGCAACAAAAGGAATGCTGCAACAGTGTGAGCGGAGTGTGAGCGGAGTTGCCATTACAACGTTGGAAGAAAGCAATGCTACATGCAGAAAGTGTGAGCATTACCACACTGGGGCATAACCTTGGTGATGTTGATGCCACGCACAGGAGCCTGAAAGTCATTACGTCACAAAACAGGAACTGTGCTACAGTGAATGCGCTCCCATCAACGAGTGCATACCTACGCTTCAGGGGCGATGCGTGCTTCAGGAAAATTCAAGTAGTGCACCCCGATTGCAATGATATTGATGAATTACATGCCTCAGCAGGATCTATAAGCGCTCCACTTGATATGACATTGATAATAATGCATACATCAGCAGGAGTCAAAAGTGGTAGGAAGTAATAGCCTAGACTGCTATTGAGAAAGTAACTTATTCACATTCAGTTACTAAGTTTGGGATATATTAAAAGGTCACAGATCAGGAATAATATTTATTGGAAAGTATTGGAAGTCAAGCTAATCTAGGATTTATTCCTGAGACTAGTGTCGACAATATCACAACATGCAATTTGATCCACCCTCCAAATTTCTCAAAAGTAAAGGTGAACCTCCTTTACCATGGGTGAGATGAGAGGAAGAGTTCATGACCTATCTTAGGGCAATTTATGGAGAGAGTATGTTAGCGGAAAGGAAGACAAATGTTCTCTTGCACTGTTTCGGATCAGAGGGACAAGTGGGCTTCAGGATATTGCTGTAAATGGGTGATCAGGGTGACATGAATGTTTTTGAGGAATCTATGCTAAGGATGGAAAATCATTTTAAACCTACATCTGGTGTTGCACCTAATAAGATCAAATTCTACACTCGTGTCAAAGAGGATGGTGAAATGTTTGATGAGCTTCTCACAGGATTCCAAGCCTTATTCAAGAACTGTATATTTGGGTCTATAGCAAATGATATTAGAGACCAAATTAATGTACATGTCAACAGCAAAAAGGTTCAGGAGTAGTTGTGGGTGATGGATGATACAAATTTACAGGATGTAATAAGTACTGTCAAAGCTCTAGAACAATTAGAGAAATGGATGAAGTCCTTAAGCAAGGACAATAAAGTTTCTCCTGTGGATGTATACAGTGTGAGTGCTGGTAGTTCCCATGTGGATGGACAGACATAAAACAAAAATGAAAAGAGAATCAATTCTTTTAGGTGTGGGAACACCAATCACTTTGCATTGTAACCTCAATGCTATGCATTGGGTAAGGAATGTAAAGAATGTGGGAACATAGGATATTTTGCATGGGTCTGTAGAGATTTCAAAAGAGGAAACAATAGCTCCACAGTTAAAGGAAAGGTGTTATACGTGAGTGAAAAGATTGGAGTCACAGTGGAGAGTGTGGAAGCAATATGAGCATAGTGTCATCTATTAAAGAGTTTGGTGAGTGTGAGGAGAACCAAGTGTGTAGTTTGTGTATTACATGTGGAGCTGGAACTAATGGCAGATTCTGGTTCGCCACGGGCGATAATCACAAGAGATTACTTTTTACAAAAGTTTGGAGACAAGTAGTGTTTGGACACACGGAATCAGATATTATTGCAGAAACATTTGGTGTTTCCAGAATAGATATTGTGGGTTATGAGGAAGTGGAAACCAAATTTAAGGGGAGATTGCCACATATTGAACTATAAGTGGCAGCTAAGGGTGTGAATGTTTTGGGGTGGAGAGATCAGTGGAAACCTGGGGATAATTCACAACCCTAGGAGTAAAAAGCCTGTCTTGATTGTATCTGAGAGCAACAGTAAGGACTGGGTGATTAAGAGGTTCCCTTGAGTAATCACTGAACGTTTGGGGAAATTGAAAGGGTTTAGACTTAAGATCAAGGTGAGGGCGAGTGTGATACCTGTGAAAGAAAAACTCCTATGAGTGTCAGTGAATGTGAGAGAGGAGTTAAATGACATGTTGGAGGGCATTGTTGGCGAGGAAATAATTGAAGAAATTGAGCCAGTGGAGTGGGTTTCCCCCATTGTTTTGGTGTGTAAAGCTGACAAAAGTTGAGATTGTGTGTGGACTTCAGAGTCCTTAATGCCAATTTGGTAGTGGACTGTCACCCACTGCCAAATATAAACAAGGTGGAGTTTATGCTGGAAGTAGCCAAGGTGTTTTCTACATTGGAACTTCGTTATGCATACCACCAAAGCAAAGCAAACGGAGTAAGCACAAGTTGTGTCCTTGACACCCCATAGTTAGTGAGGAGACCTCTGCATGGCCCACGAGGAAGCACAATAGCCGAAAAACAAGTTATAGGTACTTTAGACCCATAACATCAGAGAAGAAGGGTAAGTGCAACAACTTATCTACGCACACCATTATCTTGGTCACGTGCATGATTCTGGTCCTGAAGAAAGCCCGCCGATCCACAGGGGCTGAAACATGTCGACCACCCACGTTTTTAAAGTAGGTGCTATAGAATAGTAGCCCTTCTAGATACACACCGCCTCATAATTTTTAATCTTTGCCCCATCTCCTTTAGAATAAAATACATTATTGAGAGATGGAGGGAATTTCAAAACTCACTTGATTCACATACTCACCATTCCTGATCACTACTGTTATCACCAGTAGGTCTCCCTCCAGGTGGAGGAAAGCACTAGAAAAGACCCAATGATGATGCTTTTCACGTAGGTACACAAGCGGATAATCAAGATATACCGCCACGGTACCACATACGTGAATGAGGGTTTTTTAAGAAGGCCAACACCCCAGACCCTGGTAATTATACAGGTACAAGTGATCCATTCTCCTATGATAAACTGTCTATCATCCAGAAGCCGAATGGATCTCAGCTTCTGTCTCCTCCTTCTTGATTAAAATTACATATGAATTAGCCAAGCTCCAGGGAAACTGAAGGAACAGCTTAAAATAACAACGGTGAGATGCAGGGACAGCCAGTGCAAATTGGAGTGACTGGTGGCAGAACCCAGCATGATAGCAAACAAAGAGAAAACCTGAAAAGTAATAATGACAATTAAAATATTGACTTGACCAGAGCACACACCCTGAAATCAACCCTTGTTGTACATGGCCTTCAGCCTTGCACAGGGGGAGTTGGCCATACCTCACTGCACACAATAGAAGCCAGTGCACAGCAGTGGATGGCCATCCACGGTGGGATGGGTGCAGGGCAAGGCCTTTGGTCAGGCCCTATGGGCACACATGGTCTTCTGCCATACACCACATAGGTTGACTGCTCATGGAGGGTGTGCGCTGTGCTTGCCTAAAGGTTTCTGGTCAGGCCATGCAGCCAACCTCTGCAGCACATGGCAGAAGACTATGTCCAAGAGGGTTTGACTGCCTGCTGTCATGAGCATTGATGAGGGATGCCAGTAGCCAGTCCCTTGCCTGCTGTAAGCCTGGAAGCTTGGTGCTTAATGGTATAACATGCACTGGATACATGACTGAGAGAAAATATGGAAGAAGCAATATGCAAACTAAATGCACTGGCCGTGGTGGGACACAATACATGACCCACCAGGCAATATACTATAGAGAACAAATTAACATACTTTTTGAAAAGGGCTATTTTTCAATGAGACGTATATTATAATTAAGTAATCAAAGATTGTAGACATGAATATCAATAGAAACAGAAATATAGATCTGAACTCACCATTGTTGGAGGGATTACTAAGGGAAAGTTACAGCTGAATCGGAGGATCAGTATGGTCAAGCAGGAGGACAGCATATAATAATCTCCAGGGAAACTGAAGGAACGGCTCAAAACAAGAAGTTGAGATGCAGGGAAAGCTGGTGGAAACTGGAACATAGGGTGGCAGAACCCATCAAGACGCACATTTGCAGGCACTGAGCAGCATGACTTTTATGCTCACTCTGGTCTTAACCCAGTAGTTCATCAATTAAAGAAGTGGCACCATATTGGAATGGAAGGAAGTGGCTTGTCTTATACATACACACAGCATGGGTGAAATGCCAGTCTATGCACAATGGTACAGGTGAGTATGACATCAATCAGCATTACCATGCAAATACATTTTCGAATCTCTGAATACCCCTGGGAACCCATTCACCCCAACCTTTCTATTGTGGATGAAGAGTCCAGTGCCATAACTCACTCGCCTGGTGAAGATGACCCTCCGAGGTTTCTAATGTTGTGGTGGTGGTGTGTACCTAAACCACCCCTGAGTAGTTTGAACACAGTGCCTGGCCTTTTGGCTACGCTCTGTGGCCAACGCATGTAGCACAGAATGCAGTGGTCTTTGGCCACTCACACTGGTTCAATGTTTGATGCAGTACATCATAATGAAACAGAAATTCATTGAAATAAATACAGTTAAAGTGAAGTTTTGAAGACATTATATATGATTAACAAACCTCTAAAATTAACTTGAAAAATAACAATTAACATACAGTTATGGTTATGTATTAAAGTAGGAAAAAACTGAATTCTCCAGCTTGGCTAGTTCTGCAATCCATAGCTCGCAGAACAGCCATGCAAACCATAACTCGGGCACCAAATACAATGCTTATGCCCATAATTTCACTTTAGCTGTCGTTTTTAAGTGAATGTTTGATGCCTTGATGTATTGCTGACATGCAAAACTCATATTTGATGTTATTCCATCGTACAGATTAACTAAATTGAGAAAACAATGCATACTGTTGTACAGATTCCATTCTAGCATCAGTTGACAGAAAATAACTAGGACAATACTCAGAAAATATGGTTATTGTGGTTATTTTTTAACCTACTGGTTTAACTTCCTATGCTGTGGATATGGTTATTTAGCTTTGTTTATAAACACTTGAACAAGCAGCCTGGCAGAAACCATACATGCATCTCCACTGAGGGTAACATGCTATTTGTTACCTCTATTGAGGGAAGGCAAGAGTAGCATGGCATTTTTGTAACTCAAGTCATAAATCAACGGTCTGTGCATACACGTGTTTGCACAGGGATAAGAATGTAGCCCTTAACTCGCAATGAGGCCCACTAAGTCCGCGATTAGGGGTGGCTCATAAAATATCGACACCCAAGTAGACTAATATTTTAGGCGCATCGGAATAACGAGCTTGTTGGATTTTATTGATAGTTGAATTTATCACCCGATAATTTTAGGCAGGCTGAGCTGACATGTCAGCAACGAGCTTCTTTATGCATTTACAAAAAAAACAAGTATACTTATTGTCAATTATATTTTACAAATAAATACTATATGTATGATGACTGCGGCATGTAAACTACAGTTGCTTATAAGATCTCACACTGAAAGATTATGCTTTATATAACTATCATATAGCAGCAATTCCCAAAAATATTTCTATTTCTAATAACAATTTATTACATTAATTTTTTTAAACGATTCCTACTACACTTTGAAAAGATCCATTCTCTATAAATAGTTGAAGAGTGTGGTGAAAGACTTCTAAGGGGTTCTCGTTCATGAATGCAGTTCTTTAGGGATCTGTCTTGAACTTGGCTTTGCCCTCACTTCACTGAAACGTTATACCAAAACAGAGAGATGGCAGATAGGGGAGAGGCTAAAAAGTTCAATCTGTTGGGACGTGGATTCATTTCAGCCCATCAGTGCTCATTATCCCTCTAAGTGGTGACATAACCACAAACCCCTGCTCCACAGGGACGGCTCTAATTGAGCAGCAGCCCTATGGACGAGCAGTGCTGCTTTATGCATTGCTAGTGCTTTAGCATAGGTGTCTGCTAGTGACTGTCTTGCTTTGCAAACACATCACTGGATGTGTACTGAAGACTTCGTGTGAATTTTGAGTCTATCAAGCATGTTGTGTATTTGGGTCAGTTTTCAGTAAAGTAAAATATATATGGCAATGGTTCAAGGTTCATGTAACACTATATTTCACTTTTTGAACTTCCACAACCATATGGTGAGACAATATATTTTTTCACTGCAAATGTTTTAATGAATCCATGCATCCATGGTTGATATACTCAGGGGCATATTAGCAAGGGCACTATCGCCGCTTTAGCGGCACTTTTTGCCGCTAAAGCAGCGATATTTATATCGCACTATCAGCAAACTGTCTCTAACAGCAGTTAGCGACAGTTTGCGGGCATTAGTGCCCGTTTTTTATCGCTTTGCATGTCAGCGATATTTATCGCTAATGACATGCAAAGTGGGCGTTCCCGACGAACAAACCTGGGAAACACTCGCTAACAGGCCTATCGCCTATTAGCAAGGTGGCCATGGCCCCAGTTAGCGACGTGAAAAGTCGCGCTAACCGGGGTCATCGCCATTTATTTAACACCTGCAATTAGCAGGTGTTAGCCATACCTAACATGGGGGGTGGATTATGCTGATACGACCACAGGGTCGTATCAGCAAGGTGTTCTCCTTTCTCCATGCAACATCGCTGGTTTTTCAGCGATGTTGGCCCATTTCCCCGCTATTGCTGGAATATTCATCGCCATAGCGCTAATCGTTGCTAATACAGCGTTAGCGTGGCGATATATTCCAGCGATAGCCGGCGATAAAAAAAATCACGCTAAGCAGGGTTAGCGATGATTATCGCCTCTTCTTGCTAATATGCCCCGCAGTGTTATACCTGACAGCCTTATGGAGGTCTTTCCCCAACTTTTTGTCTGCCTCCCTCCATTTTCTGACCTCGTTTTTGCTGCTTTAGGACTCTGTGCACTTTACCACTGCTGACCAGTGCTAAAGTGATTTTGATCTCTCCCCTAAACATGGTAATATTGGCTTAACCCCAATTGGCATATTTAATTTACTCATAAGTCCCAGGTAAAGTGCACTACATGTGCCCGGGGCATGTAAATTAAATGCTGCTAGTGGGTCTGCAGCACTCATTGTACCACCCACTTAAAAAAAAACCTCTAACCATGGCTCAGGCCTGCCATTGCAGAGCCTGTATGTGCAGTTTTACACTGCCACTTCGACCTGGCAAGACAGACCTCTTTCCAGGCCTTAACCATCCCTTTGTATACATATGTCACCACTAAGGTAGGCCCTATATAACCCACAGGCAGCGTGCCATGTATTTAAAAGGCAGGACATGTACTTTTAAGTTTTACATGTCTTAGTAGTGAAAAGTTCCAATTTTGTTTTTCACTACTGCAAGGCCTATCTCTAACATTGTGATTGCCTTATTGCTTCTTTTAAGTGTAAGTCCCAATTGTGAAGACATAGACTTTTCAAGGTTGGCATCACTGGACTCACAATTTAAAATCCCAACTTATGGTCAAGTTGGATTTTAAGTTACAGTTTAGCAAATGCCACTTTTAGAAAGTTGGTATTTACTTACTTTAGCCATTTGGTTCCTTCTGCCTGTCTCTGTTCAGTCTGGGCTGGGTGACAGCTGGGTTTTGTGTATTCCCTCTAGAAAGTGATACACAAAGGAAGCTTAGGTGTGTCTTGATGGGCCATCCTGGGTGATGGGAGGTAGGAGCTGGGCACAGGATCACACTTACACCTGAATAGGCTGTGTCCTTTCAACACACAGAGGGCTTCATACCCCCTGCAGAAATTCTGAAGCCAGGGCAGAAAGGGAGGACCTCTGTGCACTTCAAAGCTTTCTTTGAAGTCTCCCCCACTTCAAAGGTACAACTCGGTATAAGTAATGGACCTCTGACACCATGAGTTCAGTACACTTCTAGACCTGTGACCACTTTGCCAGGAAGAAGAACTCTTGTGTTGCTAGAGGGACTGCCACTCAGCTGGACTACTGCTTTGCTGGACTCTTGCCTTGCTGTGTTCTTGCCTTGCTGAGCTGCCCTGCTGGCTGCTGTTCTCCTGTCTGGGTGAGAAGGACTGGACCTGCATCATTTGAACCAAGAGTGACTCCAAGGGCTTGCTCGCTTGCCTCCTGTTTTAAGTCGCAGGGACTTCAAAGACTTCAACGAATCCTGCTACAGCACCTGGACTTTGCTTGCTGCAGTCTTATCCTGCCAGGTGGTGCCAATGCAGTCCTGGGCCCTTGGAAATGGGTATAAAGTGTGCTTCAACCAGAACCCATGCATCCTCATCAGAACCGACGCACCTTTGCATGAGTCATAATTAGCGCATCCGCGTCTCTGCGTGGAGCAGATGCAGCACATCGCCTCCGGAACCAGCGCATCGCCTTTGGAATCAACGCATCACCTATTGCGGAAGCAGCAGCCGTGCATCACATTTGGAACCAGCGCCTCACACTCGGAACCGACACATTGCTGCAGTTGCGTGGAGAACACCGACGCATCTTCTCCACTGCCTGGCTCGACACTGATGCATCACTTTGGCTGCACCTCGCATCTTCATCAACGGCAATGCATCCTGGATCAAGGTACTTTGGTTTAGAGGGCCCAAGTGGGTCCCTGTATCCGGCATGCGCTCCATCACGTTCGGCATGAACTTTTGACTTTGTCTCGGGCTAACACGATCACAAATTCCATTTAAGCGCTTATTGCTTCTAAGCGCTATTTTAAATTTGTTCTTTAAAAATCCATATCTCAACTTCTACTTGTTGGATTTTTGTCACTTTGGCTGTATTTTATTTATTATACCATAATTTATTTTTCTAACCTGGTGTGGAGTTTGTTTTATGGTGTTTTCACTGTGTTACTGTTTTGCACAAATACTTAACACATTGCCTCTTAAATTAAGCCTGACTGCTGTGTGCCAAGCTACCAGAGGGTGAGCACAGGATAATTTAGTGTGTGCTGTGATTTACCCTGACTAGGATTGTGGTTCCTGCTTGGACTGGGTACATAACTCTGCCAATCAGAAACCCAGTTTCTAAAACTCAGTATAAATAAATGGATCAAAGTAGGACAAAATAGCCATTAGCAGTATTTTTTTATCTGTTTGAGCTAGAAACATTTTTTTGTTAAAATCTGCAGATTATGCCGCCGACGAAAGATTGTGTGGCAGTGTCGGTAAATCCATAATTATGCGAGCAAAAGCAGCAGAATGGCATAATTCTAGTGACTCTGAGTAATACTGACATCCTCATGTTTGGCGTTACTGCCCAGAAATAAAATCATTTAAAATGGCCAGAGAACCTGCGAAGCCCCCCCCCATACTTCCACAAAGAGAATAAACCTGAGAGTTCTATTCAATGGCAACATGTCTTTTTCCCAAAGTTCTACCCCAAAATCCAAATCAAAATTGTGGTCAGGTGCATCAATTTGCAGATATCCATGCTCCAAAATATCCTGGCCTGGAGTGAAGGTCTACAAAGTATTTAGACCAACAAGGTAATAAAGGGACCAAAGCCCTCACCACAAATAACACTTGCACTGGGTACCAATGTGATTTTGCTCCAAGTCACTAACTTGTTGTTGATTAATGAAGACTGGTGAAAGGAAACAGATGTTATGTGCATGTGCATTTGCAGGCAGAGAGGAATAAAGTCTCCCCATGGTACTCCTAGCTCACCACTTTAGCAGGAGCGGCCTGTGCAGGTAAGAGAGGTGGTCAGTGGGGCAGGGTGGGGGAGATTTGACAGACGACACAGAAAGAAAATTAAATAAATAATTAATTTTCCCTCGTCGTCTGTCGAATCCCACCACCACCCTGCCCCAACGCTCCTACCTGCACAGGCTGCGCCTGCACTTTAGTAGCTTATCCAAAGTCTAGGCTTGAACCTCAACTGGAGTATTTAGGAATGCATGATTCAGTGCAGCACAATTTAGAACATTTAAAGAAGCTAAAGCAATAAAAATCAAGCATAATCAAAGTAAAATAGCCTCCCATGGCTAATGAATAGTTTAGACTAAAAAATAAATGGTTTTGCTAGTGACCATTGAAATTAGTGGAAAGTGAAAAAAGTTTTGAAAAATGATTGAAAAATTATTGAGGGCCAGATTTACTAATTTTCACACGAAGCAGTGCAGCAAGGCAACTTGCTGCACTGCATTGCGTGAAAGGGAGACATCAGAAATGCGCCATGTTTACAAAGATATGGCATAATTCTGCTGCCTCCTTGTGCTGGTGCACTGTGTGCCTCTTAGCACCAATGCTTGCGTTACGAGCAGAATTGTTTTTGTTCCGGGAGGGACAACTTTCTGCAAAAAAAATCATTAAAGTCATTTTTGTTTTCCTCTGTGTGATGTGGCATGCATCACACATAGAAACAGGAAGTAACAAGTAGAAATAAAGATATTTCTCTGGTTACACCTGGGTCTGGGAGGCACACCATTTTGACGCAATAAAAGCTATCAGTGGATGTGTGGGAACACTCACAGTCCAACCATGGAATGCCTCCCTGCAACAAGATAACACAAGGCAGCGAAATGCACTGTCTTGTGTTACCTTGGATTCACTAAACCACATAGAGCCACGCAAGGTGGTTTGCATGGCTTAGCTAAGTCCCAGTTAACGCCTTACATTGTCTTGAGTCGCCTTGCAAAATATTTCTTTGAACAGTTTCTCAACCACTCTTTTGAATTATGAGTAATGCTCAACTGTTACCAAGACCTTAGTTGGAATGTATTTTGTAACATTATAATTGCCACATAAAATATTCAGTATTTCACCTACGTTAAAGTCGATGATGCTAGCAAGCATGGTTATGAAGATTAGTCTTGATTATATTTCTATCGTACCAGTAAACATTGATTTCAGTGACTTAAAATATGTTTTGGCAAACATATGAGCTGGGACTGTTATTTTGTCAGAAGCACAGTGAGCAAGGTGCTAATGAAGACGACATATTAATTTTTAAATTCTGAATAATGAAGAATGGGAGGAAAGCACAACAAATTACAATCTAATATCAAGCCAATCAGTAGCAACAGGTCTATCAATGGAAAAAGGTCTGATTGATTCAGAGCACATGCACATGGTGTTTGAAGATTAGCAGCAGGTTTCCTTGATATCTTTTTGAGTATTAAGATGTTTCTGGGACATCCACTCTCAGGATGTCTGGCACATAGGTCACCTCCCTAGTATGGATTCACACAACACCCTTGGCAAGTAGTGAACTTAGCTCCCAAAAGTCCTGAGAAGTGAGACTCTAGATTCTGACATCAGGAGTGCAGCGAGTAAATTCACCTTACTATTCTGGATCATTCTTCAAGCGGGAAGGAGGAGAAATGCATTTGGTATCACTATTTTCTACCTATCCAAATTGAAGGAATGGAGCACACCCTTGCCTTTATGAGGAACCCCCTACTGGACATCTATAACATCTAAAGGCCTTATTTAGAATTTGGAGGACAGGAAAAATGTGGTGGAGCACCTCGTCCATCAAACTTGTGGTCCTCCGACTCTATATAGAGTCAGGCAAGCCATCATATTTCCTCAGGTGAATACCTTTGGCTCTGCCTACAGAAACCTTAAACGAACTAGACCAATGGCCCCATGGATATTGAGTCATCAGCCTAAGTATGTCGGACCATCCACCCAATTTTTGGAAGATGTTTTGGAGTATTTTTTTTTCCAAAACAGCCAGGAAAAGGCTGACAGTTCCAAACAGGATAAATTAAAAATTGATGCTGGAAGAAAGCTACCATGGTGTCAGGGCATTACTTTTTTTGGTTTTTCAACAGTAAACACACACTTCCATAATTTTATTTGAAAACCACAATCTTTGCTGAGTGACTGTACTAAACATGAGGGCTACTCAGCAAATCTACAGTGTCCTCAGATGAGCTGTGTTGAGGGTAGCTCCTCTAAAGGAACAGAGATCTCTACCAGGCAGACAGAAATTTCTAAATATGATGGTATGGCAGGCCACCTCTGTGTGTGTGGGTGGGTGTGTGTGTGTGTGTGTGTGTGTGTATTATTAATAATAATTATAAGAATAATAACATGTTTGAATATAAAGTGTCAAAACACACCTCAACTATTAATGTATTCCCTTCATCTCCCAGAATTTTACAGAACATTGAATAAAGTGCATCACCAAGTGATGAATATTGTTTATAAGCAAAAATCAAATGCGATATAATAAGTGGAACAAAGAGGAGGGGAAGTTCAAAACAACCTTGCAACCCAAGCACAATTAGTTGCATTGTATCTTAGAAGAAGTGTGTGAGGATGCAAGTAGCAATAAAAGCTTCAAAGAGAGGGTGGAGTCATCATTTGCTGCGCCTAACAATCTTTTACTCTCATGCCCAGGCTCAGGCATTCTGAGGCTGGCTGATGAATGTCTTGGCTCTGCTCAAATTTTAACCTAACAAGTACTGCACAAACAACTTTTACAATGAGAAACAATTATGAAATAGTCCACTTCAGTTTATTGCATCTGCCTAAGCCATAGTAAATTTACAATACAAATACTTTTAAAACATTAATCATAAATGTCAAATTATACAGTTAAAATAGTAAAAATTTGCTCAGAAATTCACAGTGCTAATATGTCATGTGGTAAGACAAAAGTTGCTTGTCAGGTGACATAAAGTATTGCTGACTGTTCATGATATAAGACCTGGTGATTAAAATGTGTAAGGTGAGGTGCGTAGTTAATAAATATAGGACAACCCACTTGTAACGCTTTAATCCTTTCTCTAAGAGTTAGTGAAGTACTTGTGTTATCTTTAAAGGTTGACAATCTAAGTACTGTTATCTAAGATATGTCAGTTTTTTCACATTTTATCCTTTGTTCATCACATTTTATTGTGTGAGGATAGAGTTGAGTCAAACATCTACTGCTATTGTATTTCAGTTGATATTTTGTTAATAATTTGATGTTAATGTTTTAAGGTTGATGATGGAACGTGTGGCTAGTTATTGATTTATTTTTTTACTAGCGTTTGGAGGAGCAACATTCAGTGAGAGATGGGCTAAGATATCAATCCTTGATTTGGAATCTATTGAGTTGTTGAGAGCATTACTAATGAAGATCAGCTGAATTGTATGTCTACAGGTTTTGTTGAAAGTTTTTTTAAATAGCAGTGAATGGCAACATATTTTTTGTGTGGAGAAAGAGAGCATACGCTATCTCGGGAGATGTAAGTCTGAACTAGGGTGGTCACATCATTCTGTGTCATGATGGGCACTGTTTCTAGTCCTGGGTCTTGAGATGCATGCCAAAATGCATTCTTGTTGTTGTAGTCTTGGTTTACTTACATGTAGCTAATTAGATTATTGCACCCTACAGCTATGATTTGTAATAAAAAAATCCAGGAATGTAAAATAGTGTTCAAGATGATGTGGAGTGATGAGGTCACCCTAATCTGAAAATTTGCATCGAAGTGGGAAGAGGTCTTAAGCTCAGAAATAGAGGTAAAAGGGGCTGTCATTGTCTCCATCTCATGTTCAATGCACCATGTATTTGCTGCCTTTCTGTTTGCTTGTTACATCCTATGATAAAATTATAAAGCGATTATCCAACTGATGGGTTGGCAGCATTTTGCCTTCAAATCAATGACTGTTAGTTGCTTTGTCCTCATTCTCGTTCAAGTGTCCCAAGTTCATAAGATGTTTTGACCTCCCACCACCAAGCCAGAAGAAAGCTGCACAATGAAGTGTTGGCATGCCCAGGAGACTGCAACTTATACAGAGGCCTATTCCAGTCACGCGTCCTGACTTAATGAATGATAGGCTGTGTATGAGCCAACGTGAGTGCCAATTGTTTGTGCACTCTTTGTGACTAGTTGAGAACAGACTGATTCATGCCTCTTACCCCCTTTCCATTTTTTGAATCTGTTCTTCAAAGTTCAAGGACAAAAGTGCCAAATCTAGTCCCATCTAGCCAATGTGGGTATCCACTTAGAAACATAGCCCACATAGGGAGAAATACAGAGTGTGGGGACTTGTGTCTTCCCTGAAACTTCAACACCATCTGCCCTTCTTCATTGACGGTAATGCTGGGACAAATTTATCAACTGGTGATGAAAGCCTTATTGTCTCTTGATGGTGCTGGTCCATGTGGTGAGGAGATAAGCACCTGGAAATATACATGTTTTACAAAGTAAGTAGTAATACATATTGCATAAGATGAATCAATACAGCTGTGGTGTTATGGACTGAGAGTGGCAATGGGAAATGTAAAAGTCTTGGTTGGGAAATAACACATCTTGAATACGAGGTGGATGATGGCAGTGATGGAAACTGGGGATAAACAGATTTGTTTGTACAGAAGACACAGAAGGCCACATTCTGAGTCTGATGAAATTTGTTTGTGTGGGTTGTGTGTCAGGTGAAACATTATTAAGGAGTAGTGATTCAAGAGTTGAAATATGGTAAGTTAAGGTAACAGTTTAAAGAACTTGAATGAGTCACCTCTATTGGTGACTGATTTCTTTAATGAGTTTGTCAACTACCTATGTATAATTTTAAATAAAATGTTCCTTTCCAAAGCTGGCCCTATTTTCTTATTTAGGACAGATCTGTATAAAAAGATTGCTGTTATCATACTTTAGTTGATTGATTTAAGGCTCTAGATTAAAGCAATCCAATGGAGTCAATGGTAATGTTAATCGCTTGAAAATATTTGTGTGCTACTTAGACAAGTGAGTCTTAGGTAATAGAGTTGTTTATGGAGAAGTTATTGAAATAATTGACGTATATTCATTTAAGCTTCCTCGTAGATTATGTTACATGTGTTTAGGATGGTTGTTTAGCTAGGATGGTGGGAGGAAACAGACAGTAAAAGAGGGAAGTTAACTGCTGAGCTTCCAGTACAAGATAATCCTCTAACAAGGCAGAAATGCTCACCTAAGACCTTAGCAGAAATTGTAGGTGGTAACCTCAGTGCAAATGAGAGCCGACTAATTTTGAACTATCATCCCCTCCCAACCCCTGAGACTCTCAGCCAGAGTGACAAGGACAAAGTGTCAAAATTAGTGCCCTTTCATGAAGTCAAGATATCTACTGTAAAATATAGACTGATCTGAGTGGTGTCTTCCTTCCTTGATGCTAGTCCTGGAACTCATGTTCCAGCGTGTCGTGCCAGCCTGGAAACTGCTTATTGTATTGGTCTATGCGGTGAGAAGACAGAGCACATACTCCCTGGATTCCTGTTCACCTTTCAGAATCAACCAGCACTTGCCATCACAAGTGTTACTGAAGCCTGTCTGTCATACCCAATCTGAGAAATCGAGGAGAAAGAGAACTATGGCCAATGATCACAACTCTCTCTCTGCAGGTTCTTCTTTTAGACTTACCAAGAGCCCACCCCTTGATTCAAAACCCTGCCTTTCCTTTAACTAGCATGTTATTAGTGCTTATGATGAAATTATGATGAAATTAGGCGGCACCATCATAGCTTAAGGTAATGCATGGTAATGGGGCACAAAATGTTTTTAAAGCTATAGATGCCTAATCCAGAATATAAATTTATATGTGATAAATCTACATTTATTCTTACGGTAGTAAATTTACTACTTTTGGCTATTTATCAATTTGGAGTGTAAAGTTACTACAAAGGGCCCGATTCTGATGCGGGTTAGAAAAGCTTCCCGACCGAATCGGTTGGGAAATGGTTTCCGACCCACTCGGATCGGGAAAGTCCAACCGGCAGAGTAGGATGCATCCGGATGTTTCCAGATACGATTTGGTTGAACTCCCATTGACTTCAATGGGAACATTTGTTCCTAACCGCATCAGAATTGGGCCCTCGGTCGGGAAGACACGTTTCCGATCCGATTTGGAAGGAGCAAATGCCGTTAGGAGGCCTTCCTAACCGCATCAGAATCAGGCTGTCGGTCGGGAAGCTTTTCCAACCCGCATCAGAATCGGGCCCAAAGTGTAGACTTATATGTCTCCACTCCCTGAATTCTTGGAGAGTAGACAACGTATGAGTATACAGTTACTACTAATAACTATTCATGTGGAGGAGGAGGTAATTTAATATATTTACTTTAAATATAGAGTTAAAGAAAATGCTGCATCACTGTTAACTTAATTTTGAGTTAAAAATGTATAAGCTATAAAGCTCGTACTAGTAACTATTCATGTACAAGAGGAGGTCTCCTCTACCGGGTGGGGATCGTCCTATGGTAAAGTATATGGATATTTTAAAAGGTTTATTAAACTCTAAACAAATTATGAAAATATTTTACATTACATATTAATATGAAATCATTTAATATCTTTATTTTAAATATAGATTTAGAGAAAATGCTGTATCACTGTTAACTTAATTTTGAATTAAATATGTAATTATTTTATAAATTAAATTATAATTATTTTTAAAGATGTTAAAAATATACCCACCTAAAGTAAATTGGTCATATTTATTTATTATGTATAGAAATTACTAAACATTATCTATAGAATTAATGTAAATTAATGTATTAATGACCCTCTCTAAACCCTGCGTAAGTCCCCCCTAAGCCGCATCCATTTTGTTGTAACTATTCCCCATTTTGCAACCACTCCCCTGTCCCTCCCATATTTACTGCTAATACATGGGGATACGTGCGAAGTGATCTTTAAAGGAGAGGCGAAGGCAGAGTCCTGCATACCTTGGTTAGTGAATGGCATTTTGTAGTATGTGATTAGTACTATTGCAGTACAACTAAATGTACTACAACATTCAGTTTGTGAATAGGCTCTGTAGAATTGAACATGGTAACATTTTATATTATTCAAAGCCTTAGCTGGGCTGACTGAATAACAGTGAGAGTATTTGTGACTCTTTTAGTTAATCGTGCATTTATCATTTCATACATTCATACCAAATCTAGTTACATTTTTATTCTCCATTCAAAAATTGTTTTATCCATCTGAGCATTTTTTCATTGAGAAGAAATGCTGGACATATTAAAATTTAATTGGGACAAAAGTTAAAATTCTTTAGGTGAGGTGTCAACTGTTATGATATGCGGAATTGTTCACCCTTACCACCATGCTGTAGACTTGCAAGCTGTTGCTTGACCATATTGTCAAAGTGAAACCATAGTTACTGAAGAATCCCCCTATTTAATTAAGGGCCTAATTACTGTTAGGGAGCGAGTGGTCAATGCATAGTAAACCTTACACATGTGTTTCTATCAGTACTTTTCCAGCAAAAATTCAAGGTCAGAGACTCCTCTCAGAGTCTCTCTTTGATTTGAATATTCTAAAGGATCAATCATTAACCAGGAACCTTGACCTCTGATTTTTCAATTTAGGACTATGATCTTAGAATGACATGCACAACCCCTCCTGAGCACAAAACTCATTCCATCCAACCTAGTCCACATAGCCCCATGCCTTTGACCCATATGCGATTTCCACTGAGAGAGGCAATGTAGGAATGTTGTCTCTGCAGATGAAACAGTATGGGATTAGTAATCTCTTAGCTTCTCCGCTTGGTAAAGTCTATAACCTTCTCCTGAGCCTGCAGAACAGTAACATCCCTTGGAAGGGGAGAGTCTCAGGATGCGTAACCCTGGCTTCTCCTACTTCCTAGGACAGCAACCTAGTGAACTGCCTACATCTACAGGTAGAGTGTCTCAGATCTCAGCATCCTCCCCTTCCAGTGTGGATACAGAATATTGAGTAGGCAATATCAAGATACCTTAATATCAAAGCCAAAATAATGCAGGACCACAATAAATACAAGTAAGTATGTATAGATTTTTTATACCTAACTCTCTATATACATACATTGACAGTATAAATATCATCAAGATATGTAGATGTGAAGTTAAGAACAGAAAACCTATACTTACCTTTATGCACTTACCGCCTCGATATTTTGGTCCGCAATATTGTGGCTATGAAATTCGATGTTGAGACTACAACTCCACCTCCACCATCAATTGAGGCCACTACTGGACCTGCAGACACAGTAATCTGCATTTAATTCCCCCCTATTCTTCAACAATTGAGAAACATGTGAACCATCCTTATATGTACCTACACAAGACGAATGTGGCATCTCTTGCACTAAAACGCAAACAAAATGGCAGTTTTTATCATCATTGTTAAAAAGCTTGAAACACTTCAATGAATGATACACTTTTTCTATTACAGCTTCTGTCTTTAAGTGGAGCTTTCTTAAAGACAGGAATTAAATACAATAAAGTAGCAATAACATGATTTGGATTTTATAGTCTAAACACCCATGAATGATATTGTATTGGTTGGATTTCTGCATAATACCTCCTCACCTCACCTTTGTCACTTCTTTCAGACTTCAACTGTCTGAGACTTGAGCCTATATTAATGGCTTTCAGCAACAACCATTGCACTTACAGATCAAAGAATCAGTAAGTGGTACATTTATTAGTGGAGTTTAACACCTTCCCCTTTATTTCAAGGGCACCTCCAGTCTAAGATGTGAAACCCAGAGACAAAGTTTGGTAGAACAAAAGGTTGAGTTTCCCAGCAAACAGATAGTGGATACACAAGAATTGTTTTGACATCCTGTTTCCCTGCCTTTCAAGTGTGCCCCAAAGTGTTTTATGCAAACCGGTTATATGCAAACCTATTAGACCTCTCAACCAGGAATTGACATTCAATTAGAATTTGACATAGTAATGTCAAAAACAATGCTCACAGCCCCCACTCTACATATTCTGGGAGGTTCATTGGAGTGATCTCTGCCTATTCAAGTCAGCCGATTGTTTGCTCCTGGGAGGCATTTCAAACCTTTTCAAATGCAAATTACTGGCTGGCAGAAATGGGAGAGCAAATTCAAATGTAGCCTCCAGGAATTTCAGGGAGGGAAAAGGTAACATTGTAAAAGTTACTTTTCCTTTATATTTATGAAAAATTTGACGTCACCATTAAATTTGATTTTTGATAACTATTTAAATTAGCTGTTTAATTATTTTTCTAGCTGGGCTCATTCATTAGATACAGCATTAGGATTTTAATATTTACTCTGGTTTTCTGCATAGGACAGCTAGGCCTGCCACAATAAAGGCTTTTGGGTGCTAGTCACTGTAAGGACATCTTAACATTGCATTTCTACATGTTCTTGATTTAAATACCATGCACCATGCCTTGTGGACTACAAGGCCTACATGGGGTGAATTATTAATATTTAGAAGGGAGGTTTTGACCTCTCAAAAGGGTTTATTTTGACAAGTTGTATTACAGGTTTTACACTGCTATAGTCAGGTTACACATTGTAGGCCTTAAGTGATGTTTGCACTGTCTCTGTAGTGGACGGCTCATTAGGTGCTGCAGCCCACAAATGGCGTTTAACTTACAGGCCCTGGGTACATTTTGTACCATAAAATAGGGACCTACAGGGAAGTTAAATATACCAATTAGGAATATGCCAGTTTGACATGTTTAAAGGCAAAGAACGGACACTTTACTACTGGTTAGCAGGGTTAAAGTGCACAGAGTTCAAAAACCAGAAAAATATAGGGTCCAGAAAAGGGTGAAAAATATGGAGTGACCACACACACAACAGGCAGATTTCTTACACATACGTGCACTGGAAAATATTTGATAGACATCAGTGGAATGTACTGTTCTAGTAACAAACCGAAGCTCAAAAGGCTACCTTTCAGGGACATGGTCAATACATATTGTCCAAAGCAGAAACAATATTGTGCTTGGCATTATAAGATTTGAGACATCTAAATTCACAACTTAGCATTCATGTATAACCATATGTGTGAAGGAAGGCAAGCATCTGAATGGATAGCATCTAAATCATTTTATTCAGGTGAGCACACTGTGCTATTTTAAAGCTCTTTGATACTATTGTAATGCATTTTCATTTCCAATGCAAGTCAGTCAGAAAATGGGATGAGTTAATCACACTAACTTTGATATTAAAGTAATTTCAAATTGAAAATTATTCATGTCAAAATGTTAAAAACCAAAGAAACCAATTTACTTACAGCTCGTTGCCCAATTACTGTAATGTTCAAGGATTACAAAAACCAATCTAATGAGAGGAAAGTTCTGCATCAATTACCATGTGTAGACAACTTTGAATTATTGCTTATTAAGGAGATAGTTTATGCAAAAAGACACACTTTTTTTCAGTTTTCCATTTTACTTTTCCATTTCATAAGAAAATATTTTCTTCAATATATGAGTAGGCTGAATATCTCCTGACTGTTTTCCGTGTGCTGTCAGAAGAGATATGAAGGGAAGGCTTTTGTGGTTATTTAAACTCATCTCCGGTCAGCATAGATTGTGTATGCATCATGTGGACATTTTGTGTACATGCAGCATTTTTGCATTAAAATTATTTAACATATAATCCATGGCAGAGAGCGGGTAATAGAAAAGAACCCTCAGATAAATGATAATTTATAATTCTGATTTAATTGTTGTGTAAATGAAAGTAAGTGGTTAAACTCAGATAAGAATATGATTAACAAGTTTCCTCAACTTTTCCTTACTGACACCAAAGTGAAAGTGGCAGCCAGGAAGCAACTGCCTAACGAGTGACTGGGACTACCCTTTCTTTTCCAGCGTGCCACAGCCTTAATGCACTCAAGCAGAATGGTGGCATCCTGGTGTTCAGGGAGGAGATCAGTCAAGGTTAACCAGGCCAACTTGTGGGTCGTGCCTTCAGCAGCTCATTGCCTCCATAAGGCCTCCTTATTTCGGCACTACTACATACAGCAACATAGTAGGAGGTCTGGGACGAAGAAGTACTGGAGGAGGTCAATACATACCAGTATTACTTCAGGGTCAACTGTTAAGCCCAGTTTATCCTGTGGTCCTGTTGGCAGGGTCTGCCCAGATGTGGGTACCACGCTCACTTTGCCAGTGGATTCAAGCTAACCTGGCTGATGAGGGGTGTTACCCCTAAACCGGTTCCAGGAGCCTTGTTCCGGTCCAGGGAAGACCTGGCTTGGCAGTTCGGGCTGGATTGTTCCCATGAGAAACAGGGTCAAGACGGATTTGCATATGGCTGGGTCTGAACTGGGGTGGCGAAGTCAGCTAAAGAATGATGATGGATTCAACCCAGGACTGTGACTGGGGGTGAGTGTCTGAAAAGTTTCAGCGCTCCGTCCATCAACTCCATGTGTTTGCTTTGTTTGCCCCAAGTTGGCAGGGTATGCCCAGACATGGGTCCCTTGCTCGCTTTGCCACTAGATTCAAGCTAGCCTGGCTGATGAGGGGTGTTACCCCAAAACCGGTTCCAGGATGCATGTTTCTGGTCCAGAGAAGACCTGGCTTGGCAGTTCGGGCTGGACTGCTCCCATGAGGAACAGGGTCAATACTGATTTGCATATGGCTGGGTCTGAACTGGGGTGGTGGAGTGAACTAAAGAACGATGATGGATTCAACTTACATCTGTGACTGGGGGTGAGTGACTGAAACGTTTCAGTGCTCCGTCTATCGTCTCCTTGTGTTTGCTATGCTGTGGTCCTGTGTCATGATTTCTGAGTCGTTATGGTGCTTGCAAGCTCATATGTCTAGCACTGAGATCATGGTCTTTAACTCTTCTGCCAGCCTCCTAGCCCTGCCCTTGTCCAGAAGGGATGGCTACAGTTTGCCCTGGGATAGTGTTCTTTGGAAAGTGATGATCCCCCTTTCCAGTTTACAGCATATGTCTCCTATCGTAAGACATGTCTCACATGCAGTGCTTAATTTGAGCCAGTGGATGCAGGTGGGGCCCATCAGCACTGTTTTTGGAGACCGGAACTTATTTTCCATCATTAGACTGTCCCAGAACAAAAAGTAGAATGTCAGAAAAGGGGGAAGAAAAACAAAGAAGAGAATGACGAGAAACCATTGACAAATGCAGAAAGCAGGGATGAAAAAGAACCTGCAAGAGTGAGATAATGGGATAGGGAATGTAGGGTAGTTTATAAAAGACGGATGAAGAGGGCTCAAGACTAGACAGTCTTTCAGCAACCCCAACATTCAGCAGGCCATCCACAGGATACAGAAAAAATTTGGGCACGAGCATTTATTATTTTATAAATGAAGCACTGCTCGCGTGTTGCATTCACCCAAATGTTTCCTGCAGTCACTGCACTATTTGCAAACACCCAGTGCTGCTGCAACATATTGCTTGGTAAAGGGCAGTGAGGAGCGGTTGCCAGCACTGTAAACAAGACATGTTTGGCTCTGGTTTGTAGGAGAAATGGTGACCCAATTTGGGGGTTTCAAGTCACACTCTCCACACCTGCGCACCCATACTTGCATTCTGTTGTTTGAACCACCACTTCATATCACTACAGTTCTCTACAGCTTACACTCTTAAGCTCATTTAGATGCCAAATCAGAAAAAGCTGGGGTGGATGCTAGGGCAGGTGTAAAACTCTATGGAGCTCCAGCAATTACCATTGTAGATCTTCCTAACCCAATGGCAATGCCAAGAAGGATGCTTCGAACAACTTGTTTAAGGCAATTCTTGATTTGTGAAATGTTCAGTCTCTCTCTTACATGGCCTAAATTCATTATTGTTAACTATTGACTCCTAAACCTTCTGTCCAATCTGGCTAATTTTTCGGACCCCACCCTGTTCCATCATAGCCGCTTCTCCTGAACTCGTGTGCCACTTACCCATTCATGAGCCTATCTACTTTTTTCCACCCTGAGTCTGTGTGCTACCTGCACAGCCTAGAGCCTGTATGCTGTATGCTGCCTGTCAATCCAGAGCCTGTGAACCTATGTGTATCTGTCCACACCTAAGCCACCTGCCTACCAAAAGATAGGATGGTATACCCACTATACATTTACCTTGTTGAGCCGGGAGATATCTCACATTGTCTTTTGAATTATACAATCATGTAATTGCCTGCCAGAAAGTCTTCTTAAATTTTGCCAAAGGCACTTCTCCCATTGCGGTGTTCACATTTTCTCCAGTCAGTCCTAATGTCTGAAGTTGTGCTCTGCAGGTTCAGACTGTCAGAGTGCCAGTAGTAAAGCATACACTTATTACATGTTTTTGCCAGTAAGGAGAACTCATCCATGCTACCATGTGTAGTTTGTGCATGCAAAACACTGAGAGCAAGTGCTCTGTTTAAGTGGAGGAGGGCCTTTAAATGGTCCTCATGGTTCTCTAGAGAAGCACTGTCTCTCTGTATAGTGAATAATATCAAGACAATGTCACATGTACCATTTGACTGACAGTGCTGGGCTCTGTGAGGCCCTGTGCTATTAGTCACACTGCATGTGTGATTGGAATGGTCAATGGAGGTCTTGGGGAAGGAGGTGAAATCTAAGTAAAAAACCACAAAACATTGTATGGAAGAAGGGTGAGGGAGTGAGAGAAAGAGGAGAGGGTGAGAGAGACAAAGACAAAAGGAAAGAGAGGAGAAAAGTATAGATATATACATGGTTGTTGCCAGTAGGTAGTTTTAGTTAGGACCATGTTTCCATAGGAAAAATGTTTTTTTGACTTGCCTACATCTTTGGTGCCGTTTGATGAATCTTCACGAACAAAAAAATGTGTGTCGGTGAATCTTGTTGCACATGGAAAAGTTTGGGTGATCTGTCAGGCAGGGACCGAGAAAAAGGGTGTTTTTCAGTGTTAATTCCCATCAAACCTTTGAACACATCTACAGCCTGAACCGCTGGATGGAATTATACCAAGTTTGGCAGAAAGGTAGATTTGGTTACGCAGATTGTGCTTTTTGTTATTTGATGTAAATCTATTCAGCAGTTGTAGAGATAGTTATGAGAACATAATTAGTGATATCTGTGGGTGTGACGACTTCGCGAAAAATAACAAGCTTGTGCAGGGAAATGCAGAGTTCTGATTGGCTGCCAACACTTCAACTAGGAAGTGTTGGAAGCCATCTTCAGCCGAGTCCCCCAAAAAAAGTTTTCAAAAGAAAAGGGGCAGCGTGAGAATACCCTGACCCCCAAACCTTGGTCTTGGGGTCTCCCTGGTACCCCGCCATGGCTTAAAGGCATTTTCTTTTTTAAATTGCTGTGAATTCATGATATTTGTTGGTTCCTGCTTGCTTTTAGATAACCCCCTGGGCGGGCAAGGTCCCAGGGGCATACCATAAAAATAGGAGGGGGCTCGCAAGGCCCCCTTCCTAGGGCATAAGATAGCCCTGAGGACTGCCACCTCCCTGGGATACTGCTTTTTATGTATGCAGGGGTGCCCACGTGGCACATCCTGGGGGCCTCCACCTCCCCAGGCCAAATGTTTATATAGTAATGAGGGAGGGCCATGTGGCCCCCTGCAGCCCCGGGGACTAAATATATAAAATTAATGTAGGGGGGCCAGTGCGGCCTCCCCACTTCCCAGAGGCCCACCATCTCCCTGGGGGTACTTACAAATATGTATGTGGGTGGGCCCACTGGGCCTGCCTACACCCCGGGAACTGTCAGATCCCCAGCGCTAAATATATAAAATTAATATGGGCAGGCCCGCTGGGCCCCCCCAGAGTCCCAGGGATTACCAGCTACCCGAGGCTAAGCATATAAAATTAATGCAGGGACCCATGTGGTCCCCTCGCAGCCCCAAGGACCGCCACTTCCCCAGGGTTAAGCATATAAACAGAAATGTAGGCGGGCTCGCTGGGCCCGCTCGTGCCCCAGAGAATGCTACGTCCCCAGGGCTAAACATACAACAAGAAAATGGGGGCCTGCATGGCCCCCCCTGTAGCCCAGCAGACTGACACCTCTCCGGGGCTAAACATATAAAAGTAAGGCGGGGCCCATGCCCTCCCCCCACAGCCCAGGGGACCACCACCTCCCCGGGGCTACATTTTATGATGGAGGGGCCAAAGATGGCCCTGGGGACTGCCACGTTCCAGCGCCGGTTCCTGCTACCTCCCAAGGTACCCACCCTCAGGAGGCAAGTCTTTGCTTTTGCTTAGTGGGAGCTCACAGCTCCCACCAAGCAAGAGCAAACATAACTGCTTTCTGCAAGCCAGAGCTGGCAAACAGCTCCGGCTTGCAGAAAGCGTAGTTTTCATATGTTTCCTTGGATGCAAATATGCGTGCTGAGAAACAGATGAAAACATTGCTCCTGCAAGCAGGCAGCTCTTGTTTAATGCACCTCCCTGCTTGCGAAAGGAATGCCAGCTACCGCATGGGGGCAGGGAGCCAGCTTGGACTGTGGGGTCTTGAGGTTCCTCCCACAATCTCATTGCATTTGGTGTCCTGGCAACCCCCAGGAGGCATGTATGGGGCCTGGGGGATGAGGTCCGTGGGGCCAAAATCAGCCCGGGGAGCGGGGCAGTGCAGCCCACCTCCCCTATACAAATAGAAATATAGGAGCAGAAAGATGCAAAATAAAGCCAGCAATGAGCAAAAAGAAACAATATTGAGATCAGAAATTAGCAGAAAGAGGCAAACTAAAGGTATGGATCAAGCAGAAAGAGGCAAAATAGAGATAAGAAACTAGCAGAAAGAAGCAAAATAAAAAGCAGCAGCGAGCAGCAAGAGGCAAAATAAAGGCCCGCAGCGAGCAGAAATAGGCAAAATAGAGAGCAGAAATGAGCAGAAACAGGCAAAATGAAGATCAACAATGAGCAGAAAGAGGCAAGATAAAGGGGAGAAACTAGCAGAAAGAGGCAGAATAAAGGTCATAAACGCGCAGAAAGATGCAAAATAAAAGTCATAAACGAGCCGAAAGAGGCAAAATAAAGTTCATAAATGAGCAGAAAGCTCCAAAACTGAGATCAGAAATCAGCAGAAAGATGCAAAATAGAGATCAGAAATGAGCAGAAATAGGCAAAATAAAGGTCCAAAACGAGCAGAAAGGGGCAAGATAAAGGTCAGAAACAAGCAGAAAGATGTAAAATAGATGTCAGAAACGAGCAGAAAGAGACAAAATACAGGTTAGAAATTAGAAGTAAGAGGAAAAATAAAGGTCAACAATGAGAAGAAAGAGGCAAAATAAAGGCCAGAACTAAGCAGAAAAAGGCAGAAAGCAAGCAGAAAATGAGCAGAACCCACTTACAGTCAAACTCATACTCTCTCACACCCACTTATAAACCTACTCAGACAATCATACACCCACTGAGACACTCATGCACTCACTCACACACTCAGAGTCAAAGGTTAGTGGTTACAGATAGGAAATAGAATTTTAAAAAACCTTACAAATTCGCTTAAAAAACCAAAGGTTACAGGGACGTTATAGTTAGGCTCAGGTTTCATGCATACAAAACCAGTGAAATTCAGCAGTTATAGTTTCTTGAGCTAACTATAACATATGCCCCTACAATGCACTGCTTATGACATCACATATTGCATCATACATGACATGATCACTGACATCACTGATGACATCACTGATGACAACTTAAATGACATCACTGATAACATCATCCAGTGACTGTGAGTGTTTTCTAAAAGTTTTTGTTTGTTAAACGTATATACTAAGGTATCACAGAAGTAAATTAGTATACTTTGTGTACTACTGATGAGTGATTCCTATTTTTGTTTTAAATAAAAGAAATAGGTGATCTTTAACTACAGTGGGGTATGCTCACTTGTTGCTATTGCAAGAAGTCTTACTGGAGATGGAATTTATCAGAGCCTACTATTTACACCCATCAGCTTGGCAAGAATTCTGAGTAGAGGGTTAAGACTCTCCCCACATGCTACTATGCACTTCTGTCATACAATAAAGGGGTCTCAGCGGAGGGGCAAGTCTCTCCATACACCTTACTATGCACACCTGTCATCTGAGAGAGAGCTCTCAGCAGAGAGGCCAGTCTCTCAACATACCTTACTATGCTCACACGTCATCTGAGAGAGAGGTGTCAAAGGAGAGGCCAGTTCCTCCCCACACCCTGCTATGAACACCTGTCATCCAAGAGAGGAGTTTTAGCAGAGATGCTACTTTCTCCCCTCACCCTACTGCACACACCTGTCATTCCAGACAGAGGGCTCAGCGGAGAGGCCACTCCCACCACAAACCCTACTATGAATATTCGTCCTCTGACAGACAGGTCTCAGCGTAGAGGCCCGTACCTCCCCACACCCTACTATGCGGAGCTGCCATCCAACAGAGGGGTCTTAGCAGAGAGGCCAGTCCCTCTAGACACCCTACTATGTACACACATTATCTGAGAGAGGTTTCAGTGTAGAGGCCAGTCCCACCCCACACCTTACTATGTAGACTTTTCATCCAAGAGAGATGTTTCAGTAAAGAGGCCAGTCCCTTCACACACCCTACTATGCACACCCATCATCCGAGAGAGAGGTCTCAGCAGAGAGTCCAGTCCCTCCATACACCCCTCTATGCTCACCCCTCATCTGAGAGAGATGTCTCAAAGGAAAGGCTAGTCTCTCTCCACACCATACTACACACATCCATCATCCCTGAGAAATGCTTTAGCGGAGAGGCCAGTAGCTCTCTATACCAGAAGCCCTCAAACTTTTTCACTCTGAGCCCCCCTAAGCAAAATGTTTTGAACTTGGGCCCCCACCTACAAAACTATATGGCAAGGATTTGGGGATTGGGAGTGGCAGGAATGATCGCAGGGGGTGGGTTCATGAAATCATTTAAGGGGTGCTTTTCTGTAGCTCCTGATTCACATTAAATGTGGGATTCATACAAAAACCAAAAAACACACAAAGGATCTAGCAGGAGAGGCCCTAAACCAAAAAACGTACTACTCCTTGTCTATGTATGAATCTCACAAAAGGTACGCCTGGTAGAACTTAGACAAAAAATCGAGTAACTGTCCACAAACTTGTGGCAGTGTGGGTGTTGAACTGTGTGTTTCAACAATTGTTCAGGAGAGAACCTCTTTCAGGACGAGAACCCTCACTTACCCGAAGGTGACCTGCTTCATCAGTGGGTTCCCTCCTCACACCAAGGCCGCAAGGTCATTGGCGTGGGCTACAACTCCTCAAAGAGTGAGGAGGAGCTGAGGTGTTTTAGGAAACTTGAGAGTAGTAGTGAACAGAGTGAGGAGCAGAGTGCAAAAGAAAAATAGACAATAAAACGGTCGACAGAAGGCCAAATTACCTTTATTCTATGGTCTCCTGGGACAGGGTTAAGAGAAGAGAGGAAAAGGAATTATCAGCAAATATACTCCTACGGTAAGTCAACATGTTTCTGCCAATAGGTGACCCCACCAGGGGCTCTGGGGCATTCCTCAGGACCAAGTAAATAGTCTCTCTGCAGAAAATAAAGAAAAAAATATATATACTGGCCACCACTTCAGTAGCCTGTCAGATACAGTGATGGCCCGTGTTTGTTGTGGGTCCACCGTCTATCTATATGGTGACATAGAGATTCCACTCTCCAGCGAATAAAGTGACACCACTGTTGCAGAGCACAGAATGTCGGTGTACAGATATGTAGATGTCAGCCACTTGCGGCCTTCATGTGAGGAGGGAACCCAATGATGAAGCATGTCACCTTCAGGTGAGTGAGGGTTCTCGTCCTGAAAGAGGTTTTCTCCTGCACAATAGTTGAAACACCCTCTTCAACACCAACACTGCCATAAAATTGTGTACAGTTACTCTCTATTATTTTTTTGTCTAAGCTCTACCTGGCATACTTTTTGTGACATTCACTCATACAGACGCAACAGCATCTAACAAGAATAGATTTGATCAAAATACCTATTCCCCATAATTGGGGGGGCTCCTCTTTTTTCTCTCCTTCCCCACCATGTCTGACCATCACTTCAATCTAGAAATAAGTCTGGTCCACTTTGTATTATAAAACATTCATATTTGTGATGTAGCGGGCAGAAGTGTCACTGCATCTGTTTCACTAATGTTAGCTACTTTCTGTTGCCTCTGTCATTTATTATTAACCACATGGGTTCCCATCTCACACCATCCCTCTCTCTCCCATCTCTCATCATCTCTCTCCCTCTCATCTCTCTGATGCTCAAATCAAGGTGTCTCCTTTGCTTCATTTTTAACTAAACTTTAGAACTAAAGAAGTAACATGCCTTATCACCAAGGTAACCGCTACCTGAAAAAAATGTAAATGTGTACAATGGTTTATCACCAAATATAAAGGCTGCTTTGGAGCCGGTGTAGGTTTTAAATAATGGAGTCACTCAGCTTCATGGTGACAAATAATTATTCTTTTGAGAGATAATATATTTGTCCATTAGATGGAGCACACCCTTTAAATGGACACATATAAAAATATTTACACTAGATATTGTCTGAATACTTATCATTAAACTGCATATTTTTAAAGCAATTGTTTTATCTTAAACAATATTTTGAAGCAGTCTGTTTTATACAGTATAATACAATTTTAAAATAATGACTTTCACAGTACTTTCTGTCACAGACTGGGACCATGTAGCACTATAAACAAGTCTACTCACTAATATGCACACCTGTCATCCTAGAGAGTGGTCTTAGCAGACAGGGTAGTCCCTCCCCAAACACTACTATGAATGCTTGTCACCCTGTGGAGGGGTGTTAGTGGAGAGGATAGTCTCTCCCTATACCCTACTACATACACCTGACGGCCTAGAGAAAGTCGTAAGCAGAGAGGCCAGTCTCTCCACACACCCTCCTATACACATCCGTTATTCCAGAGAGAGGTCTAAGCGGAGAGGCTAGTCTCTCTCTACATCCTACTATGCATTCTTATCACCCTGTGGAGGGGTGTTAGTGGAGAGGTAGTCCATCCCTATACCCTACTACATACACCCAGTGCCCTAGGGAAAGCTTTCAACAGAGAGGCCAATCTCTCCACATACCCTCCTATACACATCCGTCATTCCAGAGAGAGGTCTTAGCGGAGAGGCTAGTCTCTCTCTACATCCTACTATGCATGATTATCACCCTGTGGAGGGGTGTTAGTGGAGAGGTTAGTCTCTCCCTATACCCTACTATATACACTCGACACCCTAGGGACAGCTGTCAGCAGAGAGGCCAGTCTCTCAGCACACCCTCCTATACACATCTGTCATTCCAGAGAGAGGTCTCAGCAGAGAGGCTAATCTCACTCTACACCCTACTACGCATGCTTATTGCCCTGTGGAGGGGTGTTAGTGGAGAGGTAGTCTCTCCCTATACCCTACTACATATACCCGATACCCTAGGGAAAGCTGTCAGCAGAGAGGCCAGTCTCTCCACATGCCCTCCTATACACATCTTTCATTCCAGAGAGAGGTCTCAGCAGAGAGGCTAGTCTCTCAGTGCACCCTTCTACGGACACCTGTCATCCAAGAGAGATGTCTCAGCTGAGGGGCCAGTCCATCCTCAAACCCAACTAGGCACTTCTGTTGTCCAAATGAGAGGTTTCAGTGTAGAGGCAAGTCCCTCCCCACACCCTACGAGGCACACATGTCATGCAGGAGAGGGATTTCAGCAGAGAGGCCCAGTCTCTCCCCACATCCTACTATTGCACACCTGTAACATTGAGGAGAGATCTCAGTGGAGAAACCAGTCTCTCAACACTCCCTACTACGCACAACCATATCCAAGAGAGAGGTCTCAGCAGAGGGCCTGTCCATCTTCAAACCCTAGTATGCACTTCTGTCATCCAAAATAGAGGTTTCAGTGTAGAGACCATTCCCTCTCCATACCCTGCTACATACACATGTCATCCAAGAGAGGGGTGTCAGCAGAAAGGTTGAGTCCCTCAACATACCCTACTATACACACCTGTCATCCGAGACAGAACTCTTACTGGAGAACCAGAGCCTACCCACACCCTACTACGCACACACATCATCCAAGAGAGTGGTCTCAGGCGAGAGACTAGTCACTCCATACGCCCTTCTAAGCACGCCTGTCAGCCCAGAGAAAGGTCTCAGCAGAGAGGCTAATCTCTCCCACACCCTACTACTCACACGCATCATCTGAGAGAGAGGTCTCAGTGGAGAATCCAGTCCCTCTCCACACCTTACTTTGCAGACCAGTCATCCAAGAGAGGGGTCTCAGTGGATAGGCCAATCCATCCACACACCCTACTATGCACAGCCATCATCCAAGAGAGGGGTCTCAGTCCATGGTCCAGTCCCTCTAAATACCCTACTATGCAGATGTGTTATCCAAGAAAGGATTTTCAGTGGGGAGGCCAGCACCTCCACACACCCTACTACACACACCATCATCTGAGAGAGAGGTCTCTGAGGGGAGGCTACTCCCTTCACATACCCAACTATGCTCACCTGTCATCTGAGAGAGAGGTCACAAAGGAGAGGTCAGTTTCTCCTCACACACCTTACTATAGATGCCTGCCATTCAAGAGAGGGATCTCAGCCAATGATCTCTTCCAACATTGCTCGGAAACCACACATTCCAAGGGCTCAATTCTGGACCTTGTCATATCCAAAGCAGACCTGCTGACTACTGCTCCCCCCATCCATGTAGACTGGTCTGACCACTTCCTCATTCCCTTCCGTTTTCACCTATCGCACGTTATAACTCTCGGCCAACCTAAAAGAGCTACTACCTGGTTCCGCAACACTAAGAACATTGATCTTGACACTTTTTGTGATTCTGCTATGCGGGCACTTCCTAGACTAGACCCTAACGTGGATGTCAACGTTCTCACTTCTCAGTGCCTCTCAGTACTAGCAGTCAAAATCGACAATGTCGCTCCACTCCAAAGCAAAAGGAAAAGACCCACCCCCTCAGCACCTTGGTTCAATAAAGCTCTCTACGATGAAAGGAAAAACCTTAGAATCCTGGAGAAGCATTGGAGAAAATCTCCTTTCACCTCCAATCTCTCTCTTCTGCGTTCAGCAAGATCCAAATATCACAACCACATCTTCCTTGAAAAAGCATCACATTTCAGATCCCTCCTTGACTCAGCCAAAAACAGACCCAAAAACTTTTTGACCTCATCAAAACCCAAACTGTTCTCCCCTAACCATTAAGCCTGAGGATTCCACAAAGAAAGCAGCAGATTTCGCTATATTATTTGATGAAAAGGTCAAAGCACTGGTGGATCAGGTCGCCCACCCCACCCCCATTGAGGAGCCGGAAATCCTTAGTTACCTGGCAGAACTTTGACGTCATCTCGGAAGATGACCTCCTCAAATGCATCCTCGAAACTAAACCCTCCAACCATTCTTCTGACCCCATCCCTAGCGACATCGCCATCGATTTCTACACCTATACTCTCTCTTACTGGACCAGGCTAGTCAATCTCTTCCTCAGTCAAGGCGCCTCCCAGTTGCCCTCAAATCAGGACAGGTCACCCTCTTCTAAAAACCCTCCGCCGATGCGAACGACCTCAACAACTTCCGCCCTATCACCAACCTCCCTTTCTTTCGAAAATCACCAAAAAATGTGTTGCGAAACAACTTTCCTTACATATTATGGACAATAACCTCCTCGACGTCTTCCAGTCTGGCTTCATCCAAAATTGCAGCACTGAAACAGCCCTGCTGCAAGTGATTGATGATGCGCTGCATATACTCGACTCTGGGGAATCGTGTCTTCTGATTCTTCTAGACCTCTCTGCAGCCTTTGACACTGTTAATCATAGCACCCTCCTCAACACTCTTCAACAGAGAATGGGATTGGATGGCACAGTGCTCAAATGGTTTGCCTCTTTCCTCTTGGACAGATCCCAAATGATCAAGATAGCGAACAGTCTTTCTTCTCCATTGGCTGTAGGTCAAGGCGTCCCTCAAGGTTCTATCCTGGCACCCACTTTGTTTAATCTCTACCTGGAACCATTAGGGAACCTGCTAAGCAAATCTGGGATCCATTACCATCTTTATGAGCACGTCACTCAAATCTACCTTAAGGTGTCTTCTGCACACAATCTCTCACTACGCAACTCTACTCTCAACTCTATTCACAACTGGATGTTAGCTCACCAACTCATTCTTAATCCCGCCAAAACTGAATTCCTCCGCCTCTCTACCTCTCTCTCACCTCCTCCTGTTCAATCTTGGATGGATCAGCTGAACCTACTCAACAACAAACCCATCATTGTCGACAGCGCTAAATCCCTAGGTGTCATTCTTGACAAAAGACTCAACCTAATCTCCCACATCAACTCTATTGCTAAGAACGCACGTTACTAGTTGCGCCTTCTATGGGGGATCCGTCGGTTCTTCCCGGAGAAAGACTTAAAAACCTTGGTACAATCTCTGGTTCTCTCAAGACTGGATTATTGCAATTCTCTTCTGACGGGCCTACCCAAATCCCACCTCTCCCTCTCAAATCCATCCTCCATTCAGCAGCTCGCTTCATTTCAGGGTCTAAACGAAGCTGACCACGTCACGCCTATCCTGTCCTCTCTTCGATGGCTTCCGATCGAGGCAAGATCTATTTACAAAACTGCCTGCATCACACACAAAGCCTTACACACGTCCTCCCTCGTTACCTGGCGAATAAATTGAAATTGTCCAGTGGCTCTCGCCCTTCTCGCAATGCGGAAAAGCTTCTGCTTGAGCCCCACGTCTTCAAAAGGGAAAGATCGATGGCGCAATCCTTCTCAGGCAATGCAGTGAGAATCTGGAACTCGCTTCCCCCATTGCTCCGTGCCACCTCCTCTACCCGGATCTTCAAAGCTGACCTCAAATCTCTTCTCTTCCAAAGACACTTTCAGAACTAATACTTTCATTCTCAGGCCCCTCTAGGAAGTTCGCTCTTCATTGTAAATTTGTACTTTTTCCTGTACATTCCTCACCCGTGCGTGCTGTGTTGCATTTTTTGTTTGTGTACCCTTCATTTTAAGTCTCCTGTTTAATTCACGCCCTCTCTACTCCCTCAAGGAAGTTCTTCCACTATAGGAAATTCTGTACTCCATGCCTATTGAAGTGCCTTCCCAGTGTGTTCTGAGTGACTGACACTTATTGCAGTATTATACCTCTATTTGTATTTTGTATCTTATGTATCATGCACACCTGTCACTTTTTCCTCTTGTAACGTATGCCTCTTTTTGTATCTTGTTTGTTTTTGTTATTTGCACAATTGTCACTTTTTCCTCATGTAATGTAACGCTTGCTTTTGTATTATGCTCACTTGTAACCTTCTCCTCGTGTAATGTTACTGTTCCTAGTGTGAAGCGCTCTGACACCTTCGGGTAAAGTCCGCGCTATATAAAAACGCATAAATAAATAAATCTTAGTGGAGATGCTATTTTCTCCCCTGAGCATACTACGCACACCTGTCATTCTAGAGAGAGGTCTCAGTGGAGAGGCCAGTCCCACCGCCTACCCTACTATGCATATTTGTCATCCAACAGAGGTGTCGTTGGGGAGGTCAGTCCATCCCCACACCCTAGTATGCAAACCTGTCATTTAAGAAAGGGGTCTTAGCGGAGATTTATGTAAAAGGCCACTCTCTTTACCCTAGCACAATTAATGAAACACCTTAAAAATAGATTTACATGATCTAAACTAATAGCAGCCGCGGCCTGTGCAGGTAAGAGCGGTGGGGCCGGGTGGCCGGGTGAGGGGGTATTTCTACGGATGATAACAAGGGAACATTCATTATTTATTTAATTTTCCCTCGTCATCGTCCATCAAAATACCCTCCCACCCAGCCCCACTGCTCTTACCTGCACTTGCTGGGAAGATAGCTCAATATAAAACTAAGAAGAACTGAGGAGATGGGCAATCTCAACTGAAATATTGCCTTATTATGCCCTACTATAGTCAGACATCATTTATTAGAACGGTCTTGCAAACTGTGCACACTTTCCTGTTATGTTACAATACAAAGCCATTCCCTTTCAAAATGATGTGGGCAGACAGGATATATTCTTCAATCATCCTACCATATATACATTAAAAAATAACTAAATCGCTTTAAAAAAAGCCTGAATTTCACTTAAAAAACAAAGTTTAAAGTAACGTTATAGTTAGGTGTGATAAAAAGATCTGTTTTTACTTTTAAAAAAGTAACGTTATAGTTAGGTGAATTTGTCAGTGACAACATTAACGTTTTGAACTAAATAAAACAAAGACATTCACCAGCTAACTATAACTTGTGTCCCCACCATGCACTGTTTATGATCTCACATTTTCCATCACTCGTGATATGTTCTATGACATCATTTATGACATTGCTGATGACATCTCAAATGACATCATTGATGATATCAGTGATGACATCATCCAACCTTCTTTTGCACACATTACTATATAAACGGTTATAGCATTAGAGCTCTGAAAGTAAGTACAAAATAGGTGAGAAGAATATGAGACATCATAAATGCCATCATTAAAACAACTCCCTTAGGTGTAGAAGGCATGAGTTATGTGCCACATTGATCCTGTACCATATACTTCATGGGTAGAGTAGTTCACATTAACAATAAACCACAGACATATGGGAAACCCTGATTGCATACAGTGTTCAAACTGTATACAACTGTTCAAAAAACAGATTTCCTCCAGATACTCAACTTCTGTTTCATAATAATGCTTCTACTATGAACTGTTTTTATCTGTATCAAACCCCTGACAGTCACCAAACCCACATTCAGAAATTAAGTTGATATCAGTATAAACAGTATTCACTCAATGGAGAGAGTTTACCCTGTACCACACTGTTTGCAGAGAGTGATGCTCTCATGCAAAATACACTTTAGAGGATTAAAAAGCATCTACTAAGAACAGTGTACTCTCTATACAACACCTGACAAAAAAGACATTATTTGCTTAAGATAAGCAACGTCTGGGGGGGCGTGGCCAAGATGGCGGCGGAGTAGGACGTGCTTTTCTGTCCCTCCGGCGCCGCCCGCATATCGCTTTGTTTATCGCCCTATTTAGTGCCCATCTGAGCCTGCCGGGAGACGCTGGGGTCCCGGAGGGCATCCCCGGAGCCGACGGAGTGTCCAAGTGCGTGTCGGAGTGGAGCGGCGGTCCCCGCTGGGCCCGCTGGCCCCGACCGTGAAACGAGCTGCTGGGCCCGTAGAGACGGAGAGGCGGTGCTCGCCTTGGCTTCGGAGCGCCCGACGCACCTGCGGAGGCCCTTGGAGCTGTAGCCGCGAATCCGATTGGTCGGGTGGTGCTGGGCCCCGGGAGGCTGCAGGACAAGGGGAGCCCGAGTGAAAGCGGCCCGGAGGCGCCGCCGCCGCATAGCTGCGCGGGGCCTGGTCCGCGTGAGAAGCGCGATCTGCAGCCGCCGGCGGCCTGCAACAGTGGGCGCGCTCCAAACACCTGCCCGGAGGAACGGTGGCGGTCGGGCCCCTCGGCGGAGCCGGGGGAGCCCGGTACCGCACAAAGCGAAGACCTACGGTGAGTGAGCAGTGAGCCGAGGTGTAGCGGTGTGGCCGGAGAGGGAGCGGAGGCTCGGTCCGTGGGTCGGCGGACGGTGAGAGACCCTGCGAGCGGAGCTGAGGTGGGGCCGAGGTCCCAGCACTGGTGCCTGGCGAGATCGGTGGCGCAGTCCCCTCCCCCCATCTTGTTGGCGGTCCTGCTCCAGGACTGCGGCGGGGCTCTGAGGGGGTGCTGCCTTGAGTGCTCCCCTGCTTGGAGGTGACCGGAGTGTGGAGAGCAGCCCCGTGGTGCCGTGAAGTTCAGGTGAGCCTGGTGGCATCGACGGGGATAGTGGGGCTGAGTGGCAGGTGAGGCCTGCTATCGACCTGCATATCGGCGTAGCATCTCCGCTGGCTTGCCGGTGGCTGGGGCGGTCCGGAGGCCTCCCCTGACGGCCTGCGCTGGTGGAGGACCGCGATTCTGCCGCAGTGAGGAGCGCCCTCCCCTGGGATCGGGGCAGCGTGGGCCTGGGAACGAGCGTGCGGCCTGGAATTGCTGCTGGGGCCTAGATTCGGCTTGCGGGTCGGCGAGCGGTGCCCTCTCCTGGCGGTCTGTGCCTTGCCTGCCTGCTGTGGGTGCGAGGGCCACGGAGGCCTGACTGCGCTCTACCCCCCCTGAGGGCTACAAAGGGAGTGTGGTTTGGAGCTGCGGGCATCGGAGGAGCTCCTGGGCCTCCGGCTGACGAAGTGTGGTGGTGGGCGCAGAAGAGGGGTGCCTCTGCCGCCCGCCCCTACGGAGTGGTGGCGGGGCTGGTGATCAGGCCCTTGGCTTAGACTTGTGTCCTGGCAGTGTGACGGCCTCTGATTCGGAGATCTATGGCACTTGGGGCGGATGGAATGGATGCGGGATCGCCCTGACCCCCCTCCTTTGAGACGCACCGGAGGGTCGTTCTGGGCAGTGGGGCGTGGGATTCCAGCTGGGCCTGGCGAGGGTGTCCCGCAGTGAGGGCACTGAGACTGCATTGTTGGAGGTGGTTCTTGCCTTTGCCCTCTTCAGTCGGGGCCGCAGGAGGGCCTGTGCCGCCGCGTAGATGGCATCCGCCAGGAACAAACGGGACAAACCCTTGAAGGGCCTACCCCAGCAGACGACGGGCCGGGAGTCCGCGGTGCTGGCGGCCGGATCGACACAACCGGATGACAGTGATCTCCCGGCGACCAAGGCTTTCATGCTCGAATTATTTGCCGCCATAAAAGAGGATATCTCGGAGCTCCGCTCGCAACTCTCCTCAGATCTGCGCGAGACGAGACGCGATGTCGACGCCATTGGCGAGAGGGTAGCGACCCTAGAGGAGCATGATCTGAGCACCGCGGAGGAGGTACACCAACTCCAGCAAGACGTCCTTCGCCTCATGGATCAGAATCTTGACCTTCAGGCCCACGCCGAAGATCTAGAGAACCGATCTCGGCGGAACAATATCAGAATCCGGGCGGTCCCATGGAAGGGTGAGGGAGACGATCTACGTGAATACGTGAGCGAACTGTTCCGACAGATTCTGGGCGAAGGGGCGGAGCGGGAGATCAAAATGGACCGAGTCCACCGTGTGGGCGGGCCGCGTGGTGGCAGGGCCCCTCCACCGGACATACTGGTGTGTGTCCACGACTTCCTGACCAAGGAGCTGATCCTTCGGAAAGCTCGTGACCTTCAGCCCGTGCAGTTCCGGGGTCATCGGCCTGCCCTTTATCAAGACTTGTCGGCCTCCACTCTCGCCAAGCGCAGAGACTTTAAGCCTATCACTAACCACCTGCGTGAGAAAGAAATCCCCTATTCCTGGGGACATCCGTTCCGGCTCATTTTTAAGCTAAATGGCAGAATACAGCAGATCCGATCCCTGGACGCCGCCTTTGAGCTCTTGGGCCTGGAGCGGCCCGCCCCTAGTGCTGGGGGCACCAGATCACCGGCCAGAAGGCGCAGACGGTCCAATGAATGGCAACGGGTGGGGAGATCCCTCCGCCGGCGAAACCCGACTTGTCCGCAAGCCTGCTGGAACGAGAAGCTGCTGTCACGTCTGTGGCTCTGGTGACTGAAAACGACGGGATCCCCTGTGGTGCTTCTGACCGGCACTAATGGGCTCAGTATGCGGCGCCGGAGGTGGGCAGCTCCTGAAGAATTAGTATCTTATCATCTCAAGTCCTGGTGAACTGGAGTATCCTGTATCAGGAGCGAGCAGAGTTCCAAGATGGTGCCATGGTCCCCTGACGAATGGATTTATAAGACGGACTGTAGTCATTACAAGCAACTGTTGTATGCTTCTTCATTTTGTGTTTATTCGTATTTGGGTCTGGGGGTTAGGGGTTTGTTAGGGGGTTGGGATTATTTTTGGGGCTCCGCATCAGTGCTTCAGGCGACTAGGAGAGGCCTCCACCCACAAGTATTGCGTGTTCGCCCACGCAGAGATTGGGGCTCTAGCTACCACATAGGCTCTTCTCTCCTCGGGCTGGGGTATGGGTAGGGACCCAAAGATTGTGAGTCTGAACGTTCGGGGCTTGAATAGCCCTGTTAAGCGCTCGGCTATACTCTCCTACTTGGAGAATGCAGAGGGTGACGTATGCCTGTTGCAGGAGACACATTTGCTTTCTAGGGACACTAAAAGGATGAAAGACAAGCGCTTCCCTCTCCAACTCTGGTCCTCGGGACCGGCCAAGAAAATGGGGTAGCGATCCTCTTTAGTCCCCGCGCTCACTGCAAAGTCCTTTCCCAGGTGGCTGACATTAAGGGGAGACTGCTAGCGGTCCGCATCCAATGGGGGAAATGCAGCTAACGGTGGGATCTCTTTATGCTCCGAATGACCGGCAAGAGCCCTTCCTGCGACTGGCCCTGTCCACGGTTTTAACGTCCCCTGACTCAGCGATCCTAGTGGGGGGACTTGAACATAGTGATGGACTCCGGGATGGATAGGTCTGAGCAGCGAGCCTACCAAACTGGGGCTATATCACAAGGGGGAGGCAGTGGCTCCTTGAGGGTGGGCTGAATGATGTGTGGCGCGTCCAGCACCCCTTAGAGCGCGACTATACCTTCTACTCTGCGGTGCATAAAACGTACGCGCGATTAGATCATTTCTTTGCTACATCCTCTCTCATGCCATGCCTGTCTGCCGCCGACATCTCTGCGCGCTCCCTGTCGGACCACGCCCTCATATCGGTGATGCTCACCTCTTCGGGTTCGCGTCCGCCGACGTCCAGCTGGCGTCTTCGTGACTCCCTACTCCACTCTGAGTCGGTGGTCGCACGACTACGGGACACTATCACCCAATACCTCGCAATCAATGACCAGGAAGGTATGGCCCTCGCGTCGGTGTGGGAGGCCCTGAAATTAGTAGCGCGGGGGAACTAATTGCGATTGCAGCGTCATATGCGCGGCTACGCAGGGAAAAACGCGCAGAGTTGGAGGGAGAGGTGGGTGCCCTGGAGGCGGTGCACAAGAGGACGGGTGCGCCTAGAGTTTGGAGAGAATTGGAGGCTAAACGGCGCATGCTGAAACACCTTGATTTAGACAGGGCGGAGCACGCCCTTCTGCGCCTGCGACACAAATTTTACCTTAGCGGGGACAAAGGGGGAAGGATGCTGGCGCATAGGCTGCGAGCACGAGCTCAGCTCTCGGCCATACAATCCATTAGAGATCATCAGGCAATCGAACATACTACGGACTCCCGCATTGTGGACTCTTTTCGGCAGTTCTACCAGCGTCTGTATACGAGTGAGGCAGCAGATGCGGGGGAGATTGCAGATTATTTGGCCTCCTGTAACATTTCACCCCTTCTTGAGTCATCGGCGGCAGCCCTGGATGCCGCGATTCGCATAGAAGAGGTCATATCTGCGATAGCGCGCTGAAAGTGGCCAAATCCCCAGGGCCGGATGGCTTCTCTGCCATATTCTATAAAACCTACTGTGTGGAGCTGGCTCCTCTTTAACCCGCCTCTTCAATTCCTTCCTTGAGACAGGAGAGGTAACTCCTTCCATGTCTGAAGCGGTAATCACTGTTATCCCTAAGCCTGGAAAGGACCCTAAAGATTGTAGCTCGTATAGGCCGATCTCTCTTCTTAATATAGATACAAAACTGTTTGCGAGCATCCTAGCGGCAAGGCTCAACCCCTGATGGACGGTAGCATAGACCCGGATCAAGCGGGCTTTATCCCAACGCGTCAAGGAGGGGACAATACTAAACGGCTCCTTCATCTCACAGATTTGGTCCATCGTTCGCGGACGTCGGCTCTCTTTCTCTCTATAGATGCCGAGAAGGCCTTCGACCGAGTGGACTGGGGGTATTTGTTCGCTGTGTTGAAGACCTTTGGGATGGGGGACAACTTTATAGGCTGGATTCGGTGCCTGTACGTGGCCCCCAAGGCCGCTGTTCGAGTGAATGGGAACAAGTCGGCCCTCTTCCCTATCACGAGAGGGACGCGACAGGGATGTCCCTTATCCCCGCTGCTTTTTGCGCTCTATATGGAGCCTTTTGCCCAACGTATACGAGCGAACGTGGGCATTGAGGGGATTGTATTCGGAGCAGACATGCATAAAATCAGCCTCTACGCTGACGATGTTATCCTATCACTTACTCAGCCTCACTCCTCCTTGCGGTACCTCTCGACGGAGCTCCGCGACTTTGGGCAAGTGGCGGGATTTAAGGTAAACTTTTCAAAATCACAAATTCTTAATATTTCTATCCCTGGGGCGCAGGTTCTGGACTTGCAACAAGACTTCGCCTTTCACTGGGCTGACCCTGACATCCCATACTTAGGTATCCGATTGACCTCTTCCGTAGCTCATACGGTCTCCCTCAACTATAAATTGCTGACGGACCAAACTACCAAAGCACTCTCAGGCTGGTCCCGCCTTAACCTGGCTTGGTATGGGAGGCTGGCGGCGGTGAAGATGACCATTCTCCCGCGCATACTTTATCTCTTTCAGATGCTCCCTGTGAGTCCCCTCCAGGCGCCCTCCGGAAGTTACAGGGACTCTTAAATGCTTTCTTGTGGAACAACAAACGGCCACGACTTGCGCTGCTCCTCATCACCGCACCGAAGTCGGCGGGTGGGTTGGGATTTCCTTTGTTAGAGGCCTACTACCAAGCCTCCTGTCTCCGGTATATTGTGGAATGGAATAGGCCCTTGTCCAGCAAGCATTGGAACTTTATGGATCAGACAGTGGCGGGCTGTAATATCTGGCGCGAGCTGTGGCTGCCGCGCAAACATAGAGCGTGGGGCCTCTACTCTTCCCCGGTGACCTCCCCGACTTTGAAAACTTGGGACCAACTAGCGCTGCGCAAAGGTTGGACTACTTTTCCTTCCCCTATGACTCCTATTGTCGACAACCCCGATTTTCCGCCGGGATGTGCGTCCCCCATCTTCCAACGCTGGAGGGAGGAGGGCTGTAAGAGGGTGGGATCTCTTTGATCTAGATGGTTTGATCCCTTTTTCCCAACTGCGCCAGGAGTACTTCCACCTACCGGAGGCAGAGGCCTTTCAGTACTTACAATTAAAGCATTGGGTGACTCAACCTGCTAACTTCGCGTCAATGTCCCGCCCCTGACGGCTTTTGAGAAGTGGCTTGTCTGCAAAACAGATGACCGCAAGCTCATTTCCGATCTGTACGCGATGATCCTGATGCACCCCAAGAGGCAGCGCACGAAAGCGCAGGTCCGCTGGGAAACGGAGCTGGGGCGACCTCTTACATGTAAAGAATGGGAACACGTCTTTATCGCGCTCACCACACCGCTTCTAACACTGCAGGGGCTGAGTCTGCCTACAAGGTGGCCGCCTATTGGTATTATACTCCGGTGCGCGTAAAGGCGTGGGACGTAGCGAAGTCGGACCTCTGCTGGCGGGGGTGCGGCCATCAGGGTACACTGGTGCATTTGCTATGGCGTTGCCCGAAATTAGTGCGGTACTGGAAGGTTGTCCTTGATGAGCTAGATGATGCCTTTCAGATCACATTTCCCCGAGCACCTGAACACGCACTGCTGGGCCTCCCCCACCCAAAGTCTTTCCCTTTGCGCTCGCTCCGGGGCCGGCAGATAGCCTTAGCTCTGTTAGCGGCGCGCCAGGTTCTTCTGGCGCACTGGGGCTCCTCGGCCTCACCTGACCCGAGGGACTGGTTCCAAAGGCTTTGGCACCTTCTGGCTATGGAACGTCTTTCGTTGGGCATTGATGGTAAAGGCGCTGAGTATGCGGAGTTATGGGGTCCTTTCCTACAGCTCCTTTCTAAAGAACTGAGAGAGGTCACATGCCCAAAGTACTTACAGATCTTGCAGCTCATTCCCTTGAAGCCTCTAGGGGCCATCGACGATAACGGTGGGGCGGCGGACATGGCATGAGGAGGGGTTAGAAGTGCAGGGGTTTAGAGGCTGATGCGGAGAGGGGTGGGGGAGGGGACTCAGGGGGTGTCTGGGGGGTACTTGTTTCTTTGTTTGTTTCTATTTTCCAGAAAAGTGGTATTCGCGCTCCTGCTAGATGGCCGGTTATCTCTTGAATGTCTCTAACGCGGGGTCGCCCTCCGGGTTGTTGACCTGCACGCTGTGTACATCATTAAAGAGGTTACGCTCTGCCGGCCACCGGATGTAGGCAGCTGAGCCGTGTATTTAAATGCTTACCACACAATAAAAATGATTGATTCTAAGATAAGCAACGTCTGAAGGTGTTAAAGATTATACTACCAGCAGCTTTCATACTGTGGTGTAAACTTTACAGATAATCCTTCTTCTGAAGAAAAACAAGCACATGTACTTAGCTTAATATCTGGTGAACACAGTCTTCTATGTTACATAGAAATTGCCATGCTGAGACGATTCTGTTTAATTACTCAAGGCTGCTTACAATACGTAGTATGTTGTATGTTTAATATTTTCCTTGTTGCAAACTTTTTCTGCAGAGTCTGAAAACTTGTGTGGAACATAATGGACTCAAGTTGTCAACTGTCACCTTCACACAGGGTTACTTTACACTGCAGACATTTAAATCATGCACAATACCTCTACACGTCTATGATGCATTTGGAGCACAAGCATTTTCTAAACCCTTACACCCATTAGCTGGGCCCAGGCTGTACAATATTAGGTAGAGAAGTAATATGTTAGTTATCCACCACTACATAAACTGTAAAATAAGGTAGCACACTTATTGGATGATGTTATCAATGATGTCATCGGTGATGTCGTCAATGATGTCATTTGAGATGTCATAAACGATGTCATAAAACATGTCATGAGTGATGTAATATGTGAGGTCATAAACAGTGCATGAGTGGAGCTACAAGTTATAGTTAGCTCTGCTAACTATAACTTGGGAATTTCTGTTTGTTAATGTGATCACTGACAAATTTACCTAACTATAACATTCCTTTAACCTTTGGGTTTTTCAGTGAATGTACATATATTATACAGTGACGGTCGCCATTGTGTGGTTATAGGTAGGAACTACATACTATAGATAGAAAGGGCATTTTTGGGGTTTTCTAATAACTTTTGACAAATCTTCATGAAACTTTGCCAAAAAATGTTCACCCACTTCAGCTCCTTCCTGGAAAACTTCAAGGTGAACCATCAAGCGTGGGCATTTTCTCCATGCAATTTTCCCCAGGTGGTACCATGAAAACGGCTGAAGGGAATTACACCAAATTTGGCAGAAAGCTAGATCTTGGTGCAGATAGTGTGCAGTTTGTGATTTGGTGCAAATCCATTTAGTAGTTTTTGAGAAATTAAGGTTCAAATGCTTTGTATATCTGGAAGTTTGCAGGGTTTTTTCCCCGTTGACGTCTAGCTCCTGCTGGAGCGAATGGATTCTGAGGGAGCTCGTGCTCCGATTGGCTGGCTGCAACATAAAGAGAAATGTTCACCAAAAAATACTGAAGTTCAACAGTTATAGTTATTTCAAGTAACTATAACTCTGCACTATTTATGACCTCACATTTGACAACGCTCATGATATGTTCTGTGACATCATTGATATCATTACTGATGGCAACTAAACTCACAACATTGACGACTGGGTGCATGGCAGGGCAGGAGCTATACTTACTTTAAATAACTATAACTGTTGAATTTCAGTGTAAACTGACATTTTAAACTAAATATAACATCACTGTTAAATTGATGACTCACCTGAACAATGAGGGGATGATGAGATCGACATTCCTTGGTTCTCACATGTCGATTCCAAGGGCACTGAATCCAATCTTTGTTTGTGGACGATAAGAGGAAGACAGGCAGTAGCAGGCAAGACGGGTAGTCTGTTTTCCCTTTCATAAAGCCCAGATAAAGATCCAATACTGATAGGCTGGGAAAACAATGATCCCTTTAACAAGAATGGACAGGCACGTCACGTGATAGAAGAAGTGACAGATGGAGTGACTTTGCAAGATGTAAAAAGGGGAAGAGATCTACAATTGGACGGAAGCTGGGGAGCCGAGCAAGAGACGCGAAGGAGAATGCCGAAAGATATGTCAGTTGCCACTGTAACCGAAGCTTTCAGACCAGAGGAGAGAGCGGCTTGTGCAGAGGAAGATAGAGGAAAGCCCAGAGGCCCTCCGTGAGGAGCCACCCCGCCAATTTCCTGGTGGAACGTGCCTAGCCCAGGTTTGTCACCATCTACTGGGAAGCAGCAGGAGGTGGAGGGGTGATGATAGAGGGGAGAGAAGGAGCCAGCAGTCAGGGGGTTCCTCAGTATAAGCTCATAGTCACCCAATATCAACAAGGATTCAGTACTTAAGTGACCTTATAGAGCAATTACCCACTGGAAGGATATTTTTCCAGAGAGTTTTCTTTTCTTTTGGTTGTTAAGCCAAGGTTTGGCTTTGATAAATCTAAGTTCAGTGAAATCGGAAGTGAAATATGACTATCCCTCACTTCCTCATGCACATGGTTGTGGGTTAGGAAGAAAACTGTGATCTGGGTGCCTCCTCACAGACCCTTCCCAAAGTTAAAATGCATTATAAAAACAGAACACTTACCTGTGGCATTTTCTTCTTCATCCCAAGGGGCATATCTTCATACACGGTGGTCCCGGATTCCCAACCCTGGAAGGAAGAAAGGAGAAGACTTTTGAGTTATTGTGTTTGAATTCTCAAATACTAAAATAAATATAATAAGTTATAGCACCCAAAAACATGTTCTAGTCTTGTATATCCTGCAAAATACAACACATGTTGGAGAATGCGGGCATTTGACTCCATTGAATTGCAAGAATGGAGAATATTGTACAACAATTAGTACAATGACAGAAAAAGCTCGAGTGGGCTCTAGAGCAACAGATGTTGTCCACAAAAGATGATCGTCGGAAGTTATGCAAGACTATGAAATTTCAAATGGAAACTATACACAGAGTTGTTGAAGACCTTGTCCAGCTAATTGCTCATCTCCATGGGGCCCATTAACCCACATCTAATCTAAGCTCTACAAAAATACGTTATTGAGGAGGACTCTGATGCATGCTTGCTAAATTTCAAGAGGGCCGCCCGTACCTGTGCCTGGCCTAAAGAGAAGTGGCCTTTCTTTTTTGCTCCAATATTGACCCGGGTGGCCGAAGCGGCTTACCAGATAGCCACACATGGTAATAGCCCCTATGAAGATATCAAACAGGTTATCTTAGACCATCTAGGCATGGACTCTGAGACGTACAGAGTCCAATTCCGAAAAGAAAAAGGGGCCCGAGAGATAACCCCAAAACGTTGTTCTTTAAGTTATAAATGGCCACAATGAAATGATTCCTGTTCCAACTTAACAGTGGTTGAGACAACACAATAACCTGACAGTGGAACAAGCTGTCGATATGGCCACTACTTTCTCATGGGCCCAACCTCAATTTTATGCTTGGGAAAGAGACAAAACCCATGGCAGTATCCCCCCAAATCAGGGAAAGACTGAGAGAAAATCCGGGAGACCCCAAGGAGAGACAACTAAATCTAAATATCCAAAGTCTGAAAACCATAACTATAAAGGTCCCCAATGTTTCAGTTGTGGAGAGTGGGATCATATCGGCAGAGTCTGCCCCAACAAGAAGACAACAGAAGAGCCTATGGACATTAATTGTGCTCCCAGATCCATCCTCTACACCCAAGAATTGGGACACTGTTTTTATGTAAGTTTTTGAATTAATGAGTGATGGCTTACAGCCTTATCAGACTCAGGTTGCAGACAGTCTGTGATACAAGGAGACTTGATTAGTGCTTCACAAATCATGCCAGGACAAGTCATTAATATCTGATGTGTACATGGAAACATCAGGACTTATCCTGTCGCCAATTTCTCTGTAACTATAGTAAATGGAATGTAGTCGTGGGGGTATTGCGTAATCTCCCCAAGGGTTCTGGTAACCCAGAATTTCTAGACATGTTCCTAACCAATATGAATCATTTAAGATCCCCAGGAGAGATGCGATTTGAACCATTTTCCCAGGAGGCGTTTCTTACTCAGGAACCATGGGTCCTGGATAAGAACTTCTGGCACACCCAATTAAACAACACCACCTTGAGAAACACCTGGCAAGAAGCAAAGGCGAATGAAAACAATTCCCAAACCACTCTTCCCCAATTCGTTATCAGAAAGGGGGTATTGTTTAGGGTAGGTCAACTAGGTGATGAACCTCAACTTTTAGTACCCCAAGAATTCCGAGAACAAATACTGTTCTTTGCCCACTCAAATTTATTAGCAGGACATACAGGGACCCTTTAAATGACTCAAAATATACTTAGGCATTTCTATTGGCCAGGGATTCATGCCGATATAAAAAATCTTGCAAAGAGTGTGGGGTGTGTCAATGCAAGAACTCATATTGTTCCCCACCTGTCCCTATGCAACCTCTTCCCATTATAGGGACAGGCTTTGAGCGGGTGGGGATGGATCTTTTAGGCCCTCTTTCACGGTCTAGTAAAGGGAACCAATATGTATTGGTAATTGTAGACCATTCTACACGATATCCAGAGGTTTTTCTATAGAGGGCACCTACCACCAAAAACATAGCTGACTGTTTAATAGAATTATTCTCCCGCATAGGATTTCCAAAGGAGATTGTTACGCATCAAGGAACACCTTTTGTGTCTCAACTTATGAGACAAGTTTGTAAAACCTTGAATCTTTCACATATCAAAACAAAGTAGTTTGGGGTGCTCTCCATTCGAACTATTATATGGGAGACAACCTTTATACTCTCTTAGAAATGACTAAAGAGGTGTGGTAAAAAGGTACAGGGGAAGAAGCTGAAAGCCTTTCGGATTATGACTGGCAGCTGAAGTCCCGAATAGGTAAACTACGAAGTTGGCCCATACAAATCTCGAAAAGAGTCAATTAAGGCAGAGGGTCTCCTATAATAAAGAAAACAAATAGTGTCATGTACAGGTAAATGACTGGGTGCAAGTACTTATGCCCTCTACATCCCAAGAAATGAGATCGGAGTGGAAGGGACCATATGAGGTGTTAGACGTGATATCTTTTGGCGTGATTCCCCTGTCTTTTTGCTTTCTGGCCTCCTGTTTGTAATGGTACGTTGGACTTCGTTTGGCTAGTTTAGCACCTCTGTGCACTTTCTCACTGCTGTTCAGTTTTAAAATACAAGTGCTCCTACTGTAAATTGTGTTTATGGATTGGCGTTTCCATGTTTGGCTTATTTGATTTACTACTAAGTCCCTAGTGTTGTGCACTGTGTGTGCCCAGGGCCTGTAAATCAAATGCTACTAGTGGGACATGCAGCCCTGGTTGTGCCACCCACACATGTAGCTTTTCCAAGGTGTCTCAGACCTGCCACTGCAGTGTCTGCGCACAGTTTTGGACTACCATGTTGACCTTGCAAGTGCCCCCACTTGCCAGGCCCTAACCTTCCCTTTTCTTACATGTAAGGCACCCCTCAGTTAGGCCCAAGGTCCCCCCCCCCCTGGGCAGGGTGCAGTGTATGTGAAAGGTAGGGCATGTCCTGGTGTGTGTGACATGTCCTGATAGTGAAATACTGCCAATTTAGTTTTTCACTATTGCAAAGCTATCTGTCCAATAGGCTAACATGGGAGATGCTTTGTAACATCTTACAAGTATAACTTTCCATTGGGACAAGATAGATAAATGGAGTTTAGGCTCTCTGAACTCAGAATTTAATAACAATTCTTTTTTAGGGAGATGGTTTTTAAATTGTGTGTTTGAAAATGTCACTTTTAGAAAGTAGGCATTTTCTTGTTTATCCATTCTGTGTGCCTCTGCTGGTTTGTGTACTGACTGCCTGGCTTTGGAGTGACAGGGCCGGGATGTACATTCACTGTAGACAGTCACAAGGGGGTTGAGGTGTGTCCTGCCTTTCCTGGGTGACTCTTAGCAGGGCTGAATAGGCCTGGTCTGCATTTAGAGTGGTGGGAGGAGTTTCACTAGCACTTGAATAGGCAGTGTCTCCTCTGCACAATGCTGTCTCCACCTCCTATAGTGCAGCTGGGCTAGAGAGGGTAGAACTGGTTCAGACTGGGCTCAGAGACCCATGCCACAAAGAGAAAATGTGGTATAAATATTGGGGTCCTGACCCTAGGACTTTAGAACTCTTTTGGATCAAGGAACCTGCCAAGAAAAAGAGCTGGTGATGTTGCGAAGAGGAACTACCACTTTGCTGTGTTGGCCTGCAGTGACTGCTTCTGTCTGGGCAGAGAAAGGACTGGACTGAGTTTTCTACAACTCTTTGTTTGAGTTTCTCCAAGGGCTTGAGGTAAAGCTTGCCCCCTGTTCAAGAAGTCTCAGGAACAGCCAAGGCTTCAAGTTCATCTACTACCAGCACTGGGAACTGTGTGTTTTGTGCTGCAACAGAAAAAAAGCAACCCAATGCCGTCAACGACGCCGCTGCTGGTTCCGTGTCCTGAAGGCACTGCAGAGGACACCGCTGCACTTCGCATCACAACCCTGGTCTGACGACAATGCTGCCTACCACCACCACCAATCCACTGCTTGCAACGTGACCTTTGGGCACCTCACTTCAGACCGCCTCACTTCACACCGATGCCCTGATATCCCTGACGATGACATGCCATGCCGACATCAATGCCTCTGCTTGAACCATGGTTTGAGTGCACCGCTTTTAAGTTACATGATGCACCACCCCACCCCACACTGCAACCTTGGCCTAATGATGAAATCGACTCCAGTTCGTCAGCCGACGACATCGCTCCAGCAACGATGACGACGCTGCCTGTCCCGTGACCTGCTAGCACCGCAATGAGCACTGCACCACTTTGCACTGCAGCCCTGGTCTCAACAATGCTGCTGCATGAATGTCATTGAGCCTCTGCCTACACCACAACCTGAGGGAACCGCAAGCCGCACTGCTGCACTTCGCACCGCAGCCCCGATGCCAGCCGACGCCAGCGCTCCTGACATCAACCGCACAGAGTTTGATCTGCAACGCGTGAGATTTCAAGGGCCTGACGACTCCTGCACCGACCTCCGGAACTGAAGGCTGCTGACGCCGGCTCTTCAAGGCTCATTGCGAGGCCACCAACACCCTGAATTTCTAAAGGTACTATTTGCTTGTCTTCCTGACACCGTAGCTGGCTGGAGACACCACGGTCAGCCAGAACTGTTTGGATTTGCTGTTCACGACGGCGTGATAGCCCCGGGCAGAGCAATCGACCTCAAGAACAGTATTTTAAGTTTGTTTTTGCTTATTGATATTTCAAAGAACTGTACGGTGAATTTTTATTATTTTTGGTCGTGTTTTGCACAGATAAAATATTGGATATTTCTCTAAAACTGGTGTGGTGTCTTTTTGTAGTGTTTTCACTGTGTTACTGCTGGTAATGTGCAAATGCTCTATACACTGCCTCTGAGATAAGCCTGACTGCTCAAGCAAAGCTACCAAGCAGGGGTTATTTTAGAAGTGTATCCCCCTTATCCTGACTAGGAAGAAGGGTCCCTATTTGGACAAAGATGCAAATAATTGCCAACTAGGGACCCCCATTTCTAAATTGAGATGATTGCGAATATAGGTTATACCACATACCGATAACAAATGTCCCCCAGAAGACAAAAAAACTATCATATTAATCTCCTAAAAAAATGGTTAGGACCACCACCAAAAGCAGTGCAAATGGCCCAATCACTAACTCCTAGTATGAACACCCTTTGAGATCTGCTCATAAATGAGGCTTTGACCGAGGACCAAAAAACTTCCCTTTTAGAGGTCCTTTCCTTCTTTTCCCCTTTGTTTACAGACATCCTGGTGAGAACTCATTTAGCCAAACATGCTATCCCTATCGAAAAAGGGGTTGCAGTCAAACAGAAACCATATTGAATTCCTGTGGCCCGTAGAGAAGCCGTCCTAAAGGAAATTGAGAATATGTTACTAATGGGCGTCATAAAAGCCTCCCAAAGTAACTGGTCATCACCCATAGTACTCGTACGCAAACCAGATGGATCAATTAGATTTTGTATAGACTACAGGACTTTGAATGCTGTTTCAAAATTTGATGCATATCCTTTGCCCAGTATTGATGAGCTAATTGAAAAGCTTGGTGAGGCCAAATCTATCACCACGTTAGATCCACAAAGGGATATTGGCAGGCACCTCTTCGAAAAGAAGACCAGGAAAAGACTGCCTTTCCTTACTGTCTTACCATTTGAGCTCCATGGTGCCGCGGCACCTTCCAGAGGTTAATGAATAAGGTATTACAAAAGCATCCATCCTATTCCTCTGCATACCTTGATGATATAGTCATTTTTAGCCCCACATGGGAACAGCATCTTGTCTATTTACACAATGGTCTATAAGCATTACATGCGGCTAACTTACACATTAGTGCAAAGAAATCCAGGGTAGGGTTTAACAAGGTTCGCTATTTATAGTATGTCCTCGGGAATGGGATAATATAACCTCAGGAAGAAAAGTTTAGTGCCATCCTGGACACACCATTGCCAAAAACCAAAAGAGAGGTATTGGCATTCTTGGGTCTGCTCAGGTAACCTGACACAGCCATACAGACACTCACTCACTCATACAACTTTATACACACACAACAGTACCACATACAGCCACTGAGTCACCCACTCACTGATCCATACAGGCAGCCACACACCTCCTCACACACAAACACAGACACCATGACAGCCATATACGTAGTCAGACAACCAATGAATCACCCATATAGCCATTCACATACCCACTAACGCACTCATACACCCTCTTAGACTTTAACTGACAAACAGATACACACATTCACACAACCAGTCACTCACCCATACATTCACTGAGACACCTAATCACTCACTTATACAGTCAGTCATGCACCCACTGAGTCATCCATACAGTCACTCATAAACCCACTGATTCACCAATACACCTTGGTATATATATTTAACCCTCCCTTTCTGAGCACCTCTCTGCTGTTAATTTTCCACCATGGCAACCCATGGAGTCAACCACACAGTTGGCCGTCACGCGCGCCTTGCGCTCACTTCTGTGACCTTGCCATTTATCACATATGAGCCCCCCTGCAATAATATCCATCCAGGGCCATACTGCTCCGAGGCACATATCATCAATAACCTATGGGGTACCCTTGATAATCAAGTAGGGCACTTCCTTCTTTCCTTCCCGCAATTACAACAGGAAAACCCACTCCAATATGGCGCCAGCTTTCCCGACAGGCACACGTGACTACTACGCCACACGCTAGGCGTGCCCGAACACACCCCGCGACCGCCAGCTAACACACAGCACAAATACAGAGAGAGCCACAATGAACATCCTCTGAGGCGGCGAGAGGTCGGGTAGGTTAATAGACCTGCTGATCCTACAACACTGTAAGTACAGTCTTCCCCTGACCCTGCGCGTTCCGTTGCATCCAGCTCTGTATGGTTTAAGCAACTAATGCCATAACTGTCTGCACAGATTTCGAGGACTACCTCAGCTGTACCTCATGGGACATTAACCCTGTTATGTATAGGTAAGCGCATACCACCCCATGTCAGCACAGTGTGACCTGAGGTCTTGCCATCAATGGTCTACCTTAATATATGTTTTTACTCACAATACCGCAATATATTTTTCTACGGTATCAATCCAGTCGGTACGGCTCACAGAATGCAATACCAGAGTGACTGGCCCTTGACCTTGACCTTGGCTTAACAAAATGCATCTATGTGTTTGTTTGTCTACGCCAGTATGTCTATGACATTGTGCATCACGTCATGATTTTAACCGAGATGCTTTATATATTTACATGTTTGTTCGTCCACTTGAGCGTCACCACAACACTATGTATGATGACAGCCTACCACCTGGTAAATACTATGCTGGTTGATAATAGTAGTTGATAAATACCACGAGCACACGATCAACCAATGGGGGACCTTAGCTCCGTTCTTTAGCTGTACCCTTCCAAAAAGGGTTTACACGCGCAACTGCATTTCCTCCATTCCTTTTATCTTGTTTCTTTTGTTTTTCCAGATTACATTACTCTAGCAAGTGGCACTTGGACTAATTGACAGGCCACCACTCTGCACTAGCACTCACTGCACTCTTTACATTGGTCCTCTAGAAGCACAAAGGATCTCCTCCTGAGACCACGATCTGCGCGAAACATGTCGACCTCCAGCATGCCCAATATGGACATGACACCTGTCTAGCTACCGGGGGCCATTATCACCCCCAAGCAGCACAACCTTCTGGTTTTTTATTGATGACAGAAGGGTTATTCTCTATTAAATCTACTAGTTCCCCCTCCAGCCATCTTTTAACTTCACACTAGGACACCACTCCCACTCAGACCCGCACACATCCTTATGGCTTTATTATTCAAAAGATCTCCGATAAAGGGACCCGTAGGGCATTGCAGCGCCGGCCCAACGAGGAGCACCGCCCAATGATGAAGCATGACATCCTTCAGGTGTGTGAGGGCACCAAGATAAGGACACACTGTCCCCAGGCACTATATTAAGAGAACGACTCCTTCTCCCCTCCTCCTATCACACTTTTTCCATAGGAACTGTGACTCCCCCGAGCAGCGATTCTAATTTTCAGGAGCACGAGTCACTGGACCTAGATCCAGCTCGTTGTCCCCCCTCCCCCATTTTTTGTTATATTAGAATACCATCATCACCTGTGTTTATCCCCTATGAGGCACAGACATAGACTCCATGCAGTCAGGACAGATTCTGAAAGAGAGCACTCCATTCTATGGCCATACAAGGTGGTAGATTAGGCCCATGAACAAAGGAGTATGCCATTCTAGCAAGCCAGATGCAAAAGGTCGTTTACAGTGATCTAAATGGCAATTGCAATCCCTGTAGTCATCTACAGACAGGATGAGCGAAGTCAACAGATAACATTTGCACCTTCTTGCTTGTCATTATCACAAGATCACACCCAGCCCAGTGTGCAGACTTCTAGTCATACAGGTTAGGAAGAAGATTGGTTAAAGCTGTGCCTTACATTTAGGGCAGACCTGCTTTTCAGGCTTGTCAGGCTTACTATATACCTACATGACGCAGGAATAGGAGTCACTTTCCTGCTCACGAGGTAAATATATTCACGATACCCTAGCAACTGAAAATATATAACACATTTGAATGATAATTAGTATTGATGTTTGGAACCCTGTTCTTTAAGTATAGTGTCTCCATAACCTGAGTGATAATACTTCTGTATGAGTCTGTAATTCTGTCTAGGTGTGCTACTGGATGAAAGTCTGAGTTCGTAATATCTGTTTTCAACACCCTTACAGTTATTACGTATGATGGAGAATGTACTTGGTAGTGGAGACAGAATTACTCTGCTTCCAATTCAGCTACTTGGTCATTTTTCAGGGAAATTGTGCTGAAATTGGTAGTACTTTTTCCCATTTCTTAAAATTATTTTAGGGCAGGAGAACCTGCAACTCATCTCGGGAGGATCAGGGTTAGTTGGCAAGTTCTGCAATGTTGCATTAGTGCCCTTTTACAGACTTTGATTATAGCACATTTAAGTGAAAAATATGCTTTAAAATACACAACTGGACAACATGTGTTCAACATTTCTTGAAGGGCAGTGACTTACACTGACCCTCCTTTAGAAAGTCATAGGGGCATATTCACAAGGATTCAAATCCGATTTATCGCCACCTTAACGCAACAAAAGTGGAGATAGATTTAACACCCCATTCACAAGCTGGTGCAAACTGCAGACAACGCCAGTATTCCCGCAATAACTGCTCCAAAATCTAACACCACGGCGGACACCACCAACTAACCCTAATGAGATGCAGAGTAGGCGTTCCCGTGCAAAAACACACGAAAAAAACAACAACACCACTTTCACAATGAACTGACAGAACTGCGAAGCGAACCAAAAACAGGCAATAAGCCGCGGTAGCACCAGGGATTTAACACCTGCCTCAAGCAGGTGTAAAGACGGACGTCTACCTGCAGTAGGCAATGGAGTCCCGCACACAGCCATACCCGAAGAACAAACGATGCCATGGAGCTACTCTACATGCAGCTCGGAGCCCCAACAGGGCCACAACACCCACCGCCACCACCCCCAGGACCGCCACCGCCCTCAGGACCCGGACCCGCACCCCCCCGACCACCACAGAGGCAGCGTAGAGTAAGACAGCGGACCTACCAAAAATGCACCACTCTCACAGACCTAACGCCTGCGGAAGTAATTGCCCACTACAGGCTCAAAAGGACAACCATCCTCCGCATCCTGACCCACATCGCCCACAGGCTGACGGTCCCAACACAGCAGAGAACAAACATCCCTCCGCAGACAAAGCTGCTGGCAGTGCTGCACCTGTTGGCCTCTGGGACCTTCCAACCAACAACTGCCAGAGTCGGAGGGGTCTCACAGCCAGCCCTATCAAAGTTCATCACACCTGTCCTGGATTCCATCATCAGCTTCATACCCCAGTACCTTCACTTCCCCAACACTGCGCAGGAACAGCTGGAGACTAAGCAAGGCTTCTACGCCATAGCCGGATTCCCGGCCGTGTTAGGGGCCATCGACGGCACACATGTCCCACTTGTGCCCCCTGCGGATACTGCACACCACTACCACAACAGGAAGCACACGCATTCCATCAATGTGCAGGCAATAGTGGACCACCGGGGACTCATCACCAATGTCGTCGCCAACTACCCAGGCAGTGTGCATGATTCCTTCATCTTCCGACAGTCCATCATCAACCAGCACTTCTAGGATGGCACATATGGAACGGGACTGCTCGTTGGTAAGTACCAAATCAACACACCACACATCCCACAGCCACCAACGCACAAAGCACAACTGTGGGGATGCACACGTGACCAAACCACATCCAACATGTCAAACTACATGAGCACCTACCAGACACGACTACACCACTCCATGGTCATCCTGGGCTACCCCTGCACCCAATACAGACTTCACATGGCACCACAGCCACACAACAGCTGAACTTGTGGAGATGCGGAATGCAGCCATGACACATGTGAGGCACTGCTCTGCCCTCATGACCCTCCCCAGTCTCCCGCAGGTCAGCGTCCCGTGGTGGTGGGCCCATGTCGGCCGCTGTGCATCCAGGGCGACTAGCCCTGTGCGACTCGAGTCATCCCCCTTGTAGTTCTGACATTGCATGTCTGTGTGCCTGATGACTGTTGGTGTAGTTGCCAGCACCAGCTACTCCCTGAGGGCTGGCTTACACTCACCCCACACACAGCCAGCACAGGCGTCACTGAATTGGTGGGCCTACCATCACATCCTGCCGAACCAAGTATTGACTCTTTTCTCCCTGCACTGTCACAGGTGATCAAGGATATGCACTTTGCCCTTGGATGATGACACCCCTCTGGGACCCGAACACACCCACCCAGAGGCAGTACAATGCGGCCCACATACACACCAGGGGCATCTTTGAACGCACATTTGGCGTGTTTAAGTCACGTTTCAGGTGCCTGGACGGCACTGGTGGGAAGCTCCTGTACAGCCCGGACGTCATGTGCAAGATGATCGTTGCATGTTGTGTGTTGCACAACATCTGTGTTCGCACCATGGCCCCATGGATCCCAGTTCCCGAGGTACCGGACGATGATGGTGGTGATGCGGCAGGTGGCCCACATCCCACTGCAGCTGCGGCAGGAATGGCCCGTAGGGAATCCATCATTGCCACTTACTTCTCATGAGCAAGTCACATTGTGGCCGTCCGTGGCATTCATGGGACAGTAGTAGATGTCCAATTGCACTGCATGTGTGAATAAAACATATTTGCAGGTTAAAGGTTGGAATTGTACATTGTCATGTTACATATCCCTGGGGTTTCAGATGTGATTTGCCAGGTTGTGCACATTTTCCGAACCAGTTGTGTCCTGTGTTCAGTTGTGGGGGTGTTGCTGTTTGTACCGGGATGTTGTCAATGTCGGGTGCACTTCTGCTTATGTGCGTATGCTGCAAGGTGAGTGTGTCGCTTCCTGCGGCTCTGATTTGTCTGCCACTGGTCTCTTTCATGAGGTGTGCCTGTAGGTTCTGTTCTTTCACGGTGCTTGGATGTTGTGGTGTGCATGTTGTCCTCTGCAGTTGGCCAGGGTGCATCCGTGGTACCCCGCTGTTGATGTATTTTGTTCTGTGGCATTTTCTGTATACTGTTCTTGTGCTTTTTCCCGCATTGCGCGTGAGTATTGCTGCCCTCGCGCTGGTTGTCACTGTTTTCTTATCGCGCTTTGGCCCATCGCAGCTTTTTTCGCGTTGTGGTTTGTGTTTTTATCTCCGTCGAGGTGGTTGTACCGCGAGCATTGGCCACGGTGTCGGCCAACTATCGCATGCTACCGCCGTGTTGTGAATTCCACGTTGTCACAGGGTTATTTTCCCGCGATAGGCTGTGATGCTGAAAGTTGCGTTACGCTACTCTTGCGGTAGTTATCACACGTTCTTGTGAATATACCCCATAGTTGCTTGCTCTTTGATATTTGTGGTATGTACTACACCCCACCGCTTTCAAATATCACCAACCTTCACTACATTTTTCTCCTTAAATTGTGCTGTGTGCACAATGTTACCCTCAGCTGAGAAATCGTCTTATGTGCCCATAATTTGATGTATTGTCTGATCTTTTTGAGTGGTTGTGTCCAGTGCCTAATTTGTCGAATGAAAAGTCCATGGCCAGCAGCACGATTATGTAGGATGCGGAATACCAAGGATGCAGTCTTGATTCCACCTCAGGTCAATTCCACCCACTACTAGACACTCCCTGCCTCTTTATCTCACTCTTGCAGGTACTTTTTTAAAAAACTGTTTTCATTCTTTGTCACTGTTTCTGTTCCTCTGTCTTTCCCCCTTTTGTGTTTTTCTCTCACGCTTGCTTCGGGCGAAAGTTGGCCCCCAAAAATGAGTCCAATCTGCAATTACCGGCTCTAATTAAGCAGGGGTTTGTGTGAAACCAAGGTTTGTGCTCATGAGTTCTTTCTTATGTTGTATTTTACCATTCTCTGGGGCATATTCTCAAAAACTCATCGCCGAGTTAGCGGCACTTTATCGCAGCCAAAGTGGCGATAGATTTATCGCCCTGTTCACAAGTTGGTGCTAACAGCCGATATCGCAAGTTTTCCCGCGATAGCAGCCACAAAAAACATCGCCACGGATGACACCGGCAACTAACGCTAATTAGATGCAGAGTAGGCGTTCCCGTGCAAAAACCTGCGACAACACCACTTCGCAACATTCTCAACGACCAGCCAGATCGGCGATAAGAACACAAAACATGCGATAAGGCGCGTTAGCAGCAGGGAATTAACACCTGCTCTTTCCTGGTATTAAGTTGGACTATAACCTGCACCAGAAATGGGAGCCCAGCCCACAGCCACACCAGAAGAACAACAGATGCCATGGAGCTACTGATCATGCAGCCGGACACCCAAGAGGGCCACAACACCCACCGCCACCTCCCCCAGGACCCCCCCCCCCCCGGGGCCCTACCCCGTACAAAGATATTTTACATCAACTTTACGAAATCATGAACAAAACAATTCACCTGATGTCGCAGAAGTACAACAATCAACATTCATGTGTGGTCAGAAAAAGGAGAATCATTCACTCATCTTTGAATTTCCAAACAAATTATTTTATTCAAATTTAACTCAAAACAAATATTCAGAAGAGTCATGGCGGGTCTTCTCTGGACAATCTGTAAGACACAGCCTGCAAGACAAAATTCAAGATAAGAACGTGTGTCATGTGCTCATCAAAGGACAGGGAGAGAGAGAAAGAGAGAGAGAAAGAAAGAAAGGGAGAGAGAGAGAGAGAGAGAGATAGAGTGAAAGAGAGGGAGAGAGAGAAAGGGGGAGAGAGGGAGAAGGAGAGAGAGAGAGAAACAGAGGAAGAGAGAGAGACAGTGAAAGGAAGAGAGGGAGAAGGAGAGAGAGAGTAACAGAGGAAGAGAGAGAGACAGTGAAAGGAAGAGAGGGAGAAGGAGAGAGAGAGTAACAGAGGAAGAGAGAGAGACAGTGAAAGGAAGAGAGGGAGAAGGAGAGAGAGAGTAACAGAGGAAGAGAGAGAGACAGTGAAAGGAAGAGAGGGAGAGAGAGAGAGAGAGAGTGCTGACACTGCGGACCCGGTGTGTCTCCAACCACGTGCCGGTATACACTGCAGTCCACCAAGTCCCTTATCTGAAACAGAGTCCAGATTTATTAATGGCAGAGTTCATATCATTGCACACGCCATCATTGCTTGGCCGCCCCTGCGCACACAGGCTGCTGCACCCCAGCCCCTTCCGCCGCCCAGCGGTGTTTGCCCCCCCTGCGCACCCAGGCCTCACTGCTCACCTTCCACCACCAGTGTGTCTCCAAGAGGGCCCACCACGTGCCGGTGCAAGCTCCAAGCCCGGGGTCCACGACCTTGGCAGCCTCCACATCATGCAGCCCCGCCCCGCAGGCCACCAGGTCACACACGTGATTCTGGGTCTTGATTTCGCAATGGCAGAGATCATATCAGTGCACACGGCATCATTGCAGGCTGCACACCCGCTCAGCTCTATAGGTGCCACTAAATCTGTGAACCGCGAGGCAACGCCACGTGGCAGTAGGCCCGCGCTGCCCACTGGCTTAGGCCTACACTGCGGTCCAGCAGGGCTCACACAAATCCTTACCGGTCCGGACCGCCAGGACGGCGCATCATCGCAGGCTGCACACCCGCTCAGCACCTAAGGTGCCCCTACCTCAGTACACCGCAGGTCACCATCCCTTGGCGGTAGGCCCGTGCCAGCCGCAGTGTGTCCGGTGCGACCAACTCTGTGCAATATAAGTCATGGACCCTTTCTGATTGAGTCTCGTGATATGCCAGGCGGACGCAGCCATGTCACCTCCGGCAGTGGGGAAGAACTGGGACACGTAGCGTCGTCCCCCCCCCTTTATACGTAAGCCGAGTGGGCTGGGTCGGCGTATGCCAGGCCAGCGTAGGGGTGTGAATAATTATCCCTGGGCTCTGGGCGTGGTTCATTTATGGGCTGGACAGGACACCAACTGATGGGTGTGTCTCTGTTGCAGTGTCTGCGCCACACGGCCCGCAATCGACAATGTTGCAATGTTGCATGCACCTGGAGGGTGGCCACGCATGGAGGGATTGTACAAGGAGCGCAAGGCCGCTTGGGCTCTTGGCTCATGCATGCCAACTGTTGTGTGTGTATCACTATTGGTGCACCATAAGCCTAAGGCCTATCCTCAATTGCAGTGCGAAAGCCACATCACATTTCCAGAATGCAAGCAGTAGTCAGACTAACATTAGGGATGAAAGCTCCTTTGTCTCAATAAATAAGGCGGAAGGACATCTGCACCTCCGACCTTGGTCTTGCATGTGGCAGGCAGCCCCTGAGAGAGATACCATAGCAGATGATGACGACTCCCACACTACGCACAGCGCTAATGAAAGACCAACGTATCCACACCCCACACACAGAAGTTCTTGCTCAAGGTACTCTTGCATGGAATGCCCTTGACACTTACGTACACAACAACCCATATTTCCAAACATTGCACACACATACGACTCATTGCTACGAGCTGCGGCATATCATCCACATAACTGCCGCAGGTCAGAAGAGTGCCAGTTCTACGAGAGCCACCAACGCAATGGCAGAATATCCCGGGCGCATGCACAACGCCTGTCACGTGGAACTGTACCATGACCGAATGCTGCCTGTTAGTGTCTGATGCATTGGTCTGCATGTTGTGGCCCTGGTCTTGCCCGTACTGACACGCAAATGGCAATAAAGTCTACGCAACTTCACTAGTGTTCAACTGTGATGAGTGTTGATTAGAATGACAAATCGTGTGCCTCAATGAGCATTGTCCGTACACAGGGAGGGACTGACTGATGCATTTCACTTAGGGGTGAGTCCCTATTGCCAGCTCCACCTCTGTGAGCCAAACATAGTGGTTGGGATAGTTGTTGATAGACCTGTGCTCTTACGTGTCTTCAGCAATGTGAGTATGGTGTCCATATTCTTGCCATGTGGATCAATGTGATCCGTCACTACAGGCTGTGTCCACCCAGTTGAGTGTGAGTAGGTATGTGAAGAGATGTTCTGTTGTCAAATGTGATGGGGGACACTACTTTAGGCCTGCCAACGACTTTGACATTTCATACCCAGCCCTATTTCTAACATTGCGTGGGGCAAAGTTGAGGAATTGTGCGATTGTTGTTTCAGAGCAATGAGGCCACAGCTAGTGCACACATTCCCAGTCATACCACTTCCTATGTGTGTCACGGTTAAACATGCACATTGCTTTCATTTCCCAGGGTGTACCTTTTTGGGCAATCAATGTCCTTACATTCATCCATACTTTCATACTTGATCGATTATGGACATGACACATCTGTGTGAATTTGAATGATTTATTCACATTCGGTGGAGTGTCGGAGCTGGAGCAGTACATGGCCATGCAAACCCCACATTACATTGTAGCCCAGTGGAGGGCCAGCCAGAGTCATTTAGGGATTGACAAGTACATCGGAAGAGGAAGAGTACAGTCCACAGTCTGATTGCTGTGTCATTGGTAAGCAAACAAAATATGGCAGTCCATGTCGATGTCCAAGGTGAGTGTTGCAGAGTGTTTCGGGGACAGTGGGAGGTGTTGTTACAGGGCATGATGCAGAGGGCAGAACCAAGCTGAAACAGGGTATATGGCGTAGAAGAATGCTACTGGCTCCTTCTTACTACAGAGGTGGAATCACCCGCATCTTCGTCCCCTATGTCATCTGTCTGACATGTGGGTGCTGATGTTTGGTCTGCAGCACTGTGTGCCACTGACACATCAGGGGCCGGAGATGTGTTTGTAGAAGTACCAGCAGCATTCATCAGTGACTGCCTTAGTGGCAGCAATGGGATGATGAGGATCTGCAGGGCATGGAAGATCCCAACAACTTTTCGCTGGTGTGCATCCGTGGCAGCCATTCTTTCCGCATGCATCCGCTCCATGTTCTCCATTATCCTCAGCATCTGTGCCAACTCTCGGCTGACATCGCTGAGACCACTCTGACTAGACAGTTGTTCTCCTCTCAGAGTCATGACTCCAGCGATGTCGGGCATGGATTGTTGGACATCATGGAGTGAACTGTGGGTGTCCGTTACGGAGTGTAAGTGGTCCCTGATGGGACTTAGACACCCACGTATGTCATCTAGTTTGGCTGCCATGAGGTCGAACCCCACCTGCACCTGTTCAGCCACCTCCTTCTGGCAGTCTAACACCTGGCCTTGGAATGCAATGTGTTCTTCGGTGAGGTGCTGGGAGCCAGCCGTGGTGGTGGGTGCTTCCTGCTGTGTGGTCTGTGCAGGGTGTGGGGTCTTCTCGATGCAGCTGGGCTGCCCTGCTCCTGGAGGTGGGTTGCCGTAGCTGTCCATGAGCTGTTGTAGGGCATCGGTGTCGAAGGTGTGGAGGTCCTCTTCATCATCACTGATGAGTTGTCTGGTCTGCTCTGCAGGAGGTGTTGATTGTCTCTCTGCAATGTGAGAGGGTGAGATGCATTTTAACATTGTGTTGACATGTATGTTGACGCATTGTTCAAGTTCACATACAGACTGCATGACAATGTACATTGTGACTGTTTGGGAGGAGCTGACTATTTGATGCGGGACAGTGGACATTTGAACTACATCACGGATGTGAGGTTGTACACATACATTATCATCTCACAGTTTCCTGCTATGCCAGATGTGATTGGCCAGTTTCTACACACAAGCGGAACCAGTTGTGTCCTCTGTTCTGTAGTGAGAGTGTTGCACTTTGTACCACATTGTCGCCAATGATGATGTGCTGTTATTGCTATGTGTGTGTGCTGCATTGTGGGAGAGTCGCCCTGCAGCTGTGATTTTGCTGCCCCTTATCCCTTTGAGGCGGTGTGCCTTTGACTTCTGCGCTTTTACAGTGCTGAGATGTTGCAGACTTGGCTAATTTTGGCTCTAGTTCGGATTTTGGACTCTTGGGCATGGTTTATCCGCAGATGTGTTGTTGACGTCAGGGGTTGTTTGTGCACGTGGATGTGTCAGAGTGTGACCTGCTCCTTTACGGATGTGTTCCACACTCAGCCACCTCAGTGTCGTGGCGTGCACCATGTCATGATAATTGGACTGCAGCCATGCTGTTCATGATGCAGTGTCACTTGCATTGTCAGTGTGGCTCACAGACACGCAGCTTTGCTAGTTTTAACACGTGTGCATGGGTTGGTTGTGAGATTGGTGCTGTGTGGGGAGGGACCCCTTAGTGCCCATAGTGGACGGGGGCCTACTTGCTGTTTGTATGTGTGCTGCAGTGTGCCAAGGGGATCAGGGAAATGATCCAGAGTCATTGTGGGTGTGCAGTGTGCTCTACTTAATTGTGCATGTGTGCCATTGTGCCCATCTCCCCCCGTCCCCCCAGTCCCTGTTCGATACTCACCCTGGTGCTGTTGTGTCAGGTCATGTCGAGCAGTGTCCGGACCCCCAACTCCTGCCACCGTCTCCCCACTGATGACTGTGGCCACCATTTCCTCCATCTCATCCAGCTCCTGGTGTTCCGCTGGACTGCCACCTCCAGTCTGCATTGCTGCCTGATGGTTGTCAGAGAGTTTCTTCTTGGTTTTGCGCTTCGCATCATTCCAGCGCCTCTTGACCTCTCCAATTGTCCTCCTCCTCACTCCGACTGCATTCACCTTGTCCAGGATGGATTGCCATATTGCATTTTTATTTGCCAATGACATGTTGGAGGTGACGAACAGTTGTTGGTGGTGTTCTATCACCTCCGTGATGATGATCCTTTTTTCCTGCGGACTGAACCTCGTCTTTCTCGTCTTCTTCTCCTTGCCCTTCCGTGAACCCGTGGTCCCAGGCTGGTCCTCCTGGGGGCTTGTGGGGTTCTGGTCGTCCTCTGTACTTGCTCCAGCTTCCTCCATGGTGCTACGCAGTTTGAATTATTCTGTTTGTGTTTTTCGGTGCTTTTATAGTGCATTTTCCCGCATGACGCGTGGGAATTGCAGGCCTGTCGCTAGTTATCGCAGATTTTTTTATCGCGGTTGGCCACATCGCAACTTTTTTCGCGTTCGTGTTTCGTGTTTTTTTGCCGTCATGGTAATTTTATCGCGGTCATTTGACACGTTAGCGTGAGACTATCGCATGGTACCGCCGTGTTGAGAATACAACATTAACACAGCGTTATTTTCCCGCGATAGACTGCGATGTGCAAAGTTCCGTTAAGCTAATTTTGCGATAATTATCACACGTTCTTGAGAATATCCCCCTCTGTGTTGGAAGGGCGTTGTTAAGCTGAAAGTGTTTCGTAAAGTAAAATTCGAAATACTGAAAACAAGCCTCAATGCTCGAACTATGCCGAGATATGCCAATGGGAATAGTGGCTAGCACTGTCTATCTTAAAAAACACAATATGTTTCTTCTCCTCATCGCAAGACATTCGAGCTTTTCTCTTCTTTAAATCATTTTATCGGGGCGTACCAATTTTTTATGATATATTCTGGAACATGCTATGAAGAGAAGCAAATACGTAAATGCATACCATCTAATAAAACATACACACAACATGCAAACAATAAAATATTTAATAACACAACTTTGAAAGTTTTTGTATGCCTTCTATGCCTTATTTTTATTCAATACAGAAATAGAATGAAAAATATGTGGAAAATTTACAAGAAAGCAAGAAAAGAGCAGATTGCATTAGACTGCAAAAGGTAGAGTGAATATGCAACACAGTTCTCTTCCAAGAGTGCTTGCCCTCTAATAAGTACCATAGAGCTTGGAATTGAACCATATTTCTATGGTTTCCTATTTTCTGTGTTTAATATTTGTGAGTTACAGTGTGTATTTTCCAGTGTTTTTACAAATTCTGAAGATCAGTGGTTATCATTGTTTGTGTATTTTATTCCCACAATCGCAAAAAGGTGCCACAAACTATGTTTTACCAATTCTGCAAAAGGATGCCTTTTTTGCAGTGCCTTTACCAGAGCCTTTCTCGCTCCCTCCTATTGCTCCCTCCGCTTCATGAGTCCCCTTTCCAACAGTCACAGTCGCTCAGAGCAAATCTTTGCTTCTCTTATTCATTTAGAACTCCTCATGAAAAGGTTGTTCATCTTTTCCATGTTTCTGCTTCTCTTTCCATATATCTGTCATTGAGTATGGTGTCATCAATGTTTTGCATATTTCTTGAATGCCAAAATACTTTGCACATTTATTTTCTTGAGCCCTGCCATGGGATGTGATGCTACTCTCATAGCAGGATACAAATAAATTGTATGGATGTTTCCACTGCCTATGCCCCTTATAAATGATTCTATTTCATGTACCCTCATCTGCCTCTCTTCTCCGGCACATTTTGTGTCTCCCTATCTGTGTCAGATAAGTTCCTTACTGCTGGAACCCCTCCAAAGCCTAATTCCTTCTCTTCCTTTCCCTTTTTCAATGCACCCTTCTCTTCCCCCCGCCCCCCCACCTCTATCGCCTGTCTCTCTACTCCATGTACCCTTCTGACTTTTTCTCTGGATGTATCCATGGCCAAACCTGCTACCTGCATCCCCTGTGCCACCTTGCACCAGCTTCCTGTGCTTTCCTACCCCCCACACCTTCTTGTCTGGGACCTTGCTGGAAAACCATGTGCTGTATGCCTGCACCCCAGACCTTCATTGACAGTGCCGCCTGATAAGTGTTTGCAGCACCTCCTTACATGTGTGCACCAGCGAAGACATGTGGGAACCATCCCCTGTCAGTCACTATGAGCATCCACTGCTCACTGGCCTTGGGTGTTGATGGAGGAGCATGTTATCTGGGTTAAGCTACCCCCACCAACTTGCAGAGACAGAAGCATCATTGAGCAGGGGATGTGAGGAAGTGATGAAGGAGAGAGCAGTCAACTCAGACTCTATCCAACTTAACTTTAGAGATTACATGTTAAGGCACATAACATACTTATCAGAGACTATGCATGTATTTTATTTATTTGCTGTTAGTTCCTGACATGCTTTCACCCAGAGTGTGCTTGCCCGAAAAATTCAAACCGTTATTTTCAAAGGCTTATTTCAAGCCATTTTAGTGCAGAGGTGGAAGTATTACTTCAGATATATAAATAAAAATAACAGCAGCAATTAAGTATAAACAGAATGTAAAAATGAGCACGAACCCTCTGCCATTCTATGAGGCTTCATTCATTGAATTTTTGCTGTGAAAATCCTGACTTTCATAATATTTTGTAGCCCAAACCTTTGTCTGCTTATAGAACATGAAAGCTAAACACAGGATAACAGTATCATGAATCGGATCTAGTTGTTTAGTAATTTGCATCTTTCCTTAATCATAAAGCCATCTGGTAAAATTGGACCATTTCTCTCCTAAAAATCTATTTTGTTCCTTAGAATACTTCGGTCTCTGTCCCCAGTTGTTGTAAATTGGAGCTACCACTGACCCATGACATCCGGATTTTTTTTCTGTCAGGTTATTCATGATTATGATTCGAATTTACACTTCAAAGACTGCATTACACCATGTGGTTTTCTTGACACTAAAATGTAATGTTTTGAGAGGCAAAAATAAAAATTAAGATAAAGCTGGCTCTGACTTCATACAAAAATAAAGCAATAGCCGTAAATCCTTATGGTGCTGGAATTTGGGGACACACAAACGTGCAGGCCTTGCAAAAAGTGGAAAACTCCTTCTTGTGGCGACTGCTACACCTAGGCCCATGGATACCAATGGAAATGCTCAGAGCCGAACTGGGAATGACTTCTGTGGCAGATTACATCGCTTTTCACACAGTAAGTTACTGGATACGTCTCTGGACTACACCAGCTCTAGTAAAGTATCAAAAGAGCCTGAGGGACATTCTGAGGTGCCACAATTGCAAAAGCTTGCCATGGTTCAGGCATATAGGGGCATATTCTCAAGAACGTGTGATAACTACCGCAAGTGTAGCTTAACGCAACCCTACACATCGCAGTCCATCACGGGAAAACAACTCCGTGTTAACGTGGTATTCACAACACGGTGGTACCATGCGTTAGTCAACGGACAACGCGTCAAATCAACGCATTAGAAACAACGCGATGCCGCAAACACGCGAAACCCCCAACGCAAAAATAGTAGCGATGACGCAAATCGCAATACAAAAATCTACGAAAACCAGCCACAGGCCTGCAATTCCCACGCGTCAAGCGGGAAAATGTACCATAAAAGTAGAAAAAAAAAAAGCCAAACAACAGCGAAGCACAATAGAGGCAGCCGGGGCAAGTACAGAGGACAACCAGAGCCCCACAAGCCCCACGGAGGACCAGCCTGGGACCTCGGGGTCAGGGAAGGGCAAGGACAAGAAGAAGAGGAAGACGAAGTTCATTCCGCAGGAAAACAGGATCCTGATAACGGAGGTGATAGAACACCATCAATCACTGTTCGTCACCTCCACTGTGTCACTGGCAACTAAAAATGGAATATGGCACGTGGACAAGGTGAATGCAGTTGGAGTGCTGAAGAGGACAATGGATGAGGTCAAGAGGCGCTGGAATGATGTGAAGCGCAAAACCAAGCTGAAACTCGCAAACAACCGGAAGGCAGCAATGCAGACTGGAGGTGGGAGTCCTGCGCCACAGGAGGAGCTGGACGAGATGGAGGAAATGGTGTCCACAGTCATCAGTGGGGAGACGGTGGCAGGAGTCGGGGGACCGGACACTGCTCAACATGACTGGACACAACAGCAACAGGGTGAGTAAACACCAGGGACTGGGGATACGGGGGGAGATGGGCACAATGGCACACATGCACAATTAAGCATAGCACATCTGCGGACAAAACATGCCCCAGACCCACAACTCCCACCAAGAGACCAATGCACACAGGTATGCAACATCTCAGCACTGCAGAAGCACAGAACCCAGAGGCACCCCGCATGGAAGGCAGGATGGCAGCTAAATCAGAGCTGCAGGGGCGACTCCCCCAAAATGCGGCACACACGCATAGCATGCAGAGCACATCAACATTGACAACTAGGTGGTACAAACCGCAACACGTCCACAACAGAACCGAGGACACAACAGGTGCCGCATGTGCGTAGAAACTGGCCAATCACATATGGCACTGCAGGTAAATGTAAGTTGACAATGTACAAGTACAAACCCACATCCGTGATGTAGTCGGAATGTCCACTGTCCCGCATCAAATAGGCAGCTCTCCCAAACAGTCACAATGTACACTGTCATGCAGTCTGAATGCAGACATGTACAATGCGTCAACATACATGTGTACACGATGTCAAACTGCATCTCCCCTTCACATTGCAGGGGGAAATCCAACACCTCCTGCAGAGCAGTCCGAACCTCTCTTCTCTGATGACGAAGAGGACCACCACACCTTCGACTCAGACGCCCTCGAACAGCTCGTGGAGAGCCTCCATAGCCCACTTCCAGGATCAGGGCAACCCAGCTGCCACGAGGAGCCCCCCCCCTGCACAGTACACACCTCAGGCAGCACCAACCACCACGGCTGCCTCCCAGGACCCCCACGACGAACACATGGCCTTCCAATGCCGTGTGTTGGGGTGCCAGGAGAAGCTGGCTGAACAGGTGCAGGTGGGGTTCGACCGCATGGCAGCCAAACTAGACGCCATATGTGGGTGTCTAAGTCCCATCAGGGACCACTCACAGTCCCTAACGGACGCCCACAGTCCGCTCCATGCCCTCCAACGGGCCATGGCTGACATCGCCAGAGTCCTGACTCTGCGACAAGAATGACTGTCTAGCCAGAGTTCCTCCAGCGATCTCGCCCGGGAGTTGGGACACATGCGGAGGATCATGGAGAACATGGAGCGAACACAGGCGGAAAGAGCGGCTGCCACAGCTGCACACCAGCGAGAGGTAGCTGGGTCCCTCAATACCCTTAAGACCTTCCTCATGGCATTGCTGCCACAAGGCCTGGCGCTGATGCATGCTGCTGCATCCACCCCATCCACATCTCCGGCCCCTGATGTGTCTGTGCCACACAGTGCTGGGGACAGTACACCACCACCCACATGTGAGGCACATGCACAGCAGAGGACAAAGATGCGGATGAACCCACCCTCGTGGTCAGGAGGACGCAGTAGCATTCATCTCCGCCAGGTGGCCTGTTTCTGCTTGGTTTTGCCCTCTGCATCATCACCTTCCACTGTCCCCCGATGCACTCTGCGACACTCACCTCGCACCTCGACATGGACTGCCATATTCTGTTTGGTCACCAATGACACAGCTATCAGACTGCGGACTGAAGTCCTCCTCTCCTGATGTACCTGTCATTCCCTGAAGGACTCTGGCTGGCCCTCCACGGGCCGACAATGTGAAGTGGGGTTGGCATGGCCCTGTACTGCTCCAGCTGCAACAATCCCTTGAATGTGTAATAAACATTCATATCCACACAGATGTGTCATGTCTATGATCTTTCAAGTGTGGAAGTATGGCTGAATGTAGGGTCAGTGATTCCCCCATACGTCCATGTTGCCCATGTTGTGGAACTATTGTCAGAGGGTGACAGATTGCCGATTCCGGTCCGGGTGGCGCCGACACTACAACGGAGACACATCCATTAGTCACTTCCTTGTCCAGCCCAGGACGGAACCACGCCCAGAGTCCCGGGGTCATTGTTCGCACCCTTACGCTGGACTGGCATAATCCAGGACAGCCCACTCCGATTACGCACATGGGGGGCGACAGCGCTATATGTCCTAGGTCTTCACTGTGGGGATCTGCAGCTCACAGGTCTAGTTGTCAGCATGCCACAGCCACTCCCTCATGGCTGGTGTACACCCACACCACACCCATCCAGCACTGGCGTCACAGGACATGTGACCCTGGCAGTAAAAATGGCCTGGCGCACGTGCTGGATGCCATTTCCACTCTCTCTGACTGGGTGTCTCCGTGTAGTTCTAATGTGTGCATGAGGGCCTAGGGCCCTGCCGGGGGTGACATGATGGCGTCCGCACAAAGGGACTCAATCATTAAGGGTCCATGGCTAGAGGGGCACAGACTTGGTGGCACGTGATACTCTGCAGCAGGCACAGGCACCCCGCCACGGGACGGTGTCTTGCGGTGCAGTGAGATAGGGGCACCTAAAGTGCTGAGCGGGTGTGCAGCCTGCGATGATGTGCCGTCCTGGCGGTCCGGACTGGCAAGGATTAGTGTGAGCCCTGCTGGGCCGCAGTGTAGGCCTGGGCCAGCGGGCAGTGCGGCCCTCCCACCACGTGACGTTGCGTCGCGCTTCACAGAGTTGGTGGCACCTCAAGCGCTGAGCGGGTGCGCAGCCTGCGATGATGCCGTGTGCACTGATGTGGTCTCTGCCATTGCGTAATCAAGACCCAGAGTCAGGTGTGTGACCTGGTGGCCCGCGGTGCTGGGTTGCATGATCTGGAGGGTGCCATGGTCGCGGGCACCGGGCTTGGAGATCCCTCCGGAACGTGGTGGGCCCTCTTGGAGACACGCTGGTGGCAGAAAGTGAGCAGTGAGGTCTGGTTGCGCAGGGGCGGGCAATCACCACTGGGCGGCGGGAGGGGCTGGGGTGCAGCAGCTTGTGTGCGCAGGGGCGGGCAAGCGATGATGGTGTGTGCAGCTGTATGGGCTCTGCCATTCATGTCTCTGGAAACTGTTTCAGATGAGGGACCTGGGGGACTGCTGTGAATACCGGCACGTGGTTGGAGACACACCAGTGGCAGCAGGTGAGCAGTGAGGCCTATGTCCGCAGTGTCGGCACTCTCTCCCTCTCTCCCTCTCTCTTCCTCTCTTCCTCTCTCCCTCTCTCCCTCTCTCTTTCTCTCTCCCTCTCTTTCTCTCTCCCTCTCTCCCTCTCTCTTTCTCTCTCCCTCTCTCCCTCTCTCTTTCTATCTCCCTCTTTCCCTCTCTCTTTCTCTCTCCCTCTCTCTTTCTCTCTCCCTCTATCTTTCTCTCTTTCGCTCTCTCTCTCTGTACTTTGATGGGCGCATGGCACACCTTCTGATCCAGATTTCTGTTTTGCAGGCTGTGACTTACAGGATGTCCTGAGACGACCCGCCATGCCTCTTCAGAATTGTTTTTTTTGGTTTGGTCTGTAATAAACGTATTGTTTGGATATTTTGATATGGGTGTATGATTTCCTTTTTTCTGGTCACACATGTATGTTGGGTGTTGTGATTGTGCGACTTCAGGCGATTTGTTTGGTTCATGTTTCGTGGAGTTTGATGTGCACTATCTTTGTCCATAGGGGGGGATGTGGGGGGTGCCCGGGGTAGGGCCCCAGGGGGGTGGGGATGGGGGTGGTGTGGTCCTGGGGGTGGTGGCGGTGGGTGTTGTTGGCCTATTGGGGCTCAGGCCTGCTTGATGGGTTGCTCCAGGGCATCTGTTGGTCTTCATGTGTGGCTTTGGGCTGTGCTCCCTTGTCTGGTGCCGGTTGTCGTCCGACTTTACACCAGGTAGGAGCAGGTGTTAGTTTCCTGCTGCTAACGCGCCTTAGCGCATGTTTTGTGATCTTATCGCCAATCTGGCTGGTCGTTGAGAATGTTGTGGAGTGGTGTTGTCGCGGCTTTTTGCACGGGAACGCCTACTGTGCATATCATTAGCGTTAGTTGCCGGGCTCCTCTGTGGCGATGTTTTTTGCGACTGCTATCGCAGGTAAACTGGTGTTATGGGCTGTTAGCACTAGCTTGGGAATGGGGTGATAACTTTATTGTGGATTTGGCTGCGATAAAGTGCTGTTGGCTTGGAGATAGCTCCTTGAGAATATGCCCCACAGAGTACACCCTAAAGTCATTTGACTGTCTAGATTTATGGCTCTATCCAGAAAATATGAGTAAAGCAACTTTACCATTGGCAAAAAGGAAATTCTGGGATTTTATGTGGCAAAAGCACAAGGCTACAAACAGTGCTCTATTATCCAAATATCTGGACATAAAAACAAAACCCCACTGGGAACAAACCTTGACACGATTTCGCTACCTGAGAAAAGAGCCCTTTATCTCAGGTAAGGCTAGGCACATTACAGGTCTATTTATATACCTAATACTGGCCAAAGCGCTACGGCCTGAGAGACGAGCTGGTATGTGTAACTGCTCTCTTGGTGGCCCAAAAAATTTGAAGCATTTTATGTTACTCTGTCATAAGTCCTTAGCCCCCGAAGGTGCTACCTCTGCCCCCTGTTTTTAAAATACTGTACGAGGAGTTCTAAGGATGCCCTTTCACTGTGCTATAGAACTGATCAGTCGGAGATCTATCAGGCTGTAACTTCATATATATATATATATACACATTTCCTGGACGAGAAGATGATTGATTACACCACAGGGAAACAAGAGCAGCAATCCTTAGGGAAAGATAGAAATCTAATGGAGCTTACTATTGTATGTTAGTCATGTCCAGAACACCAGATTGATGCTTGGAGCAAATGGTTGCTAACGGTTGTTATTGATCTAAATTGCACTTGCACTTTCTTCCAATGGGAGGCCTGGAGTGCTGATTTGAGCTTACAGGTGCTACCTCATAAGTGAGCAGCAGAGGACGACTTATTGTGGCCTTATAAGGCGGCTCAAGGTTGTATAGGTCTTTCGCGGACATTGTTATATATTTTTAAAAGGATTTGCTCTGTACTGATGCACCTTAGCTGCCCTCCATAAGCGCTTTTAACGTTTTAAAATTAGCCGCATTAGACGATAACCATACTTAGTCTAAAGCTATTAGCCGCCTATGATGGCAATCGCATACAGCGTTTTATTTGCCTGTTGCACAGATATATAATATACTTTCTAGATAACCCTGTTTTGGTATCGTTGAAAGGAAAAACCAAGGACCAGTTGTATGGTAAAAGGATTTATTCTTACACCTCATCCAACGGCAGAGCTGGAGTAACTGTCGTCCCACAGAATTCTCTCGCAGGAAGAATCCACTGTGGAGGTTCTGACAGTGACCTCATCGTAGATAAGGTTCCACGTCACACTTCTCCCCCTCATACAACAAGATAAAACAATGCATAATAAAAACAAATGTAAGTATAGAACAAGCATGAAAAGAATACAGTCAAACATCTAAAGACATGTACCAAATGGATCATTACAGGAAGAAACAAATTCACACAACGAACTCTTTGAGATAAGCAGGTTTCCTGGTCTCCCTTGCGCTTCTCCTGTGAATTAAGGGAGTACTCCTAGAAAAACCATGTGAACTTGAATCACCGAACCCACTTCCACCTAGTTGTGAGCTAAAAGTTGCACTGTGAGAAGAAACATGTGGTTGCCGTAAAACAACAACCCTACTCTTGTTCCAGATGCGACCATCATGTGTCTTAACAGCATTCTTAAAACATTTGATTACCTGTAACTCCCTAGTAAATTTAGACCAGTCAGCACAACCTCTAGGCGCTTTGATTTTGACAAAATCACCCACACCAACTTCAACATTTCTCACGCACTTATGGAAGTCAAAATCTTCTTTCCTCTTACGTTGAAGAGAAATCTCCTTCTTTCTCCATTCACCAGGGGTATTATCAACACATCCTTTGCTCCAACACATCCAACCGGCACATACATACGTGGACGGGGATCTTCCTTTGAACAATTCAAAAGGAGTCTTCCCAGTGGAGCCATGCGGTGAAAAATGATAGCCTGACAGTCTACTTGACAACTCCTTTCTCCAATCCAAACCATTCACTCTTGCTAGTTGTATTCCTTCTTTTAAAGTTTTGATAACTCTTTCAATGGCACCATTCGTCTCAGGATGATACAGAGCCGATTTCTTGTGAACAATACCACAACTCTGCAAATACGACTCAGTCTCACAAGAGCAGAATTGTACCCCATTGTCCGTAAGTAGGTACCTGGGAAAACTCTCTCTTAAACACACTTTCCAAAAACCTGATCACTCCTGAAGACGAAATGTCCTGCACACAAGATACTTCAACCCACCTAGAGTATAAATCCATCAGAACAATGACATAGGGAGTGGCATGTTCACCCCTTATGGGACCAAAAATATCCATCGCAACCTCTTCCCAAGGATATTTTGGGAGAGTTCTGCATACCATAGGCAACTGACTAGTTTTAAGTCCTTTGTCACAGACCAAACATTCCACGCACTCTCTAATCAGACACTCAACATCATGATCGAGTGAAGGCCACCAAAAATCTCTGCGAAGTCTCCCTTTAGTCTTCACAATACCCATGTGACCTTCATGGGCTAAATGTAAAATGTTACCTCTTAACTTCTCAGGAGGGATCAATCTTGTGCCTCTTAACAAAAACCCTTTGTCCACAGCAAGTTCGTCCACAATCTTCTCCCAGCCTCCGGCACAATCCTTAAGTTTAGCTTTACACCTCGTACCAGAACTAATAACATCCCTAATCTTAGACAATGTCACATCATTCTGAAGTTCAGACAACCACTCTTCTGCACCAATAGATCCTTCAGTAACTTCACACACACTGACTCCCTCCTCCTCATCCAATTCTTCGTCACCATCAGGCTGCAGATTCTCAATGTCTACAAGTCTAGAAAGGCAGTCAGCAGAATAGTTGCTCGCTCCTGGAACATACTGAACAGTAAAAGAGAAGTCTTGCAACCCCACAACCCATCTCCGTATGCGAGATGATATGGAATCGAGTCCCTTCTTTGCGAAGACCTCAACCAAAGGTTTATGATCAGTCTGCACACAAAAATTGATGCCCCAGAGAAACTGTTTAAATCTCCTAATGGACCAAAACACAGCTAACGACTCTCTCTCAATTACAGAGTAGTTACGTTCTGCATCTCTGAGGGTTCTCGAGACGCAAGCAGTAAGGTTTTCTCTGCCATCACTTGTTTGAATGAGAAGAGCACCCAATCCTTTACCGCTTGCATCACACACAACTTTTGTCACAGAAGAAGCATTAAAGGATTGAAGAGAAGGTGCATTACTCAATTCCTGTTTTATATCTGAAAATTCCTGGGAGCACTCCACACCCCACACAAAGTCAGTATTTTTTTTTAACAGTTTCCTCAAGTTAAAAGTTTTGCTAGCAAAGTCTTTAATGAAACGGCTGTAATACTCTGCCATTCCCAGAAAAGATGAAAGCTCTTCCTTGGTTTTAGACTCCTTCAGAACTCTGATCGTGTCCACAAGTTCTTTCTTCGGTCTAATCCCTGCTGCAGTAACTTTGTATCCCAAATAATTTACTTCATCCACGCCGAACCTACACTTCTCGGCTTTAAGTGTTAAACCTGCTAGTTGAAGTTTCTGTAAGACTTGGCGAACACGCAAGTCATGTTCTTCATAGTTGGATCCAAAAATAATTTTTGTCGTTCTGATAGCACTTCACACCAGGCTGATCTTTCAAAATGATCGACATAATCCTCTGAAAGACTGCAGCCGCAGAAATTAAGCCAAAAGGCATCCTCTTATAACGAAAAATGCCAAAAGGAGTAGTAAAAGCGGTTAGATCCTGCGAGCTCTCATGTAATTCGACCTGATGATAAGCCGACATTAGATCTAATGTGCTAAACACTTTAGCACCAGTGAAGGTCGTGATCATTTCTTCAATGTTGGGCAACGGGAATCTGTCAACCACAACCTCTTTATTTAGAGCTCTCAAATCCACACAAAGGCGAATGTCTCCATTGCCCTTGCGAGCAACGACAATGGGAGCCAACCAATCCGTAGCTTCAACTGCTTCAATGACCCCACACTCTACCAACCTCTTGAGTTCATTGTCAACTGCAGTTTGCAAATGCATGGGAATTCTTCTAACCTTTGCCACAACAGGGGTTGCATGATCTCTTAGTCTGATCTTGTGTTTGTAATCAACCAACTTGCCAAGTTTGTTTTGAAACAAAACATTGAACTCTTTAACAAACTTGTTTTGATTACATTCAACCTCATCAACTTGTTCTTGCGGGGTTTTACCTGGATGCAAACTGATACCCAACTCCTTCTGATGACCCCAACCTAAAAGATCATCACCCTTACTAGACACATAAATTTTACCCCAAGTGTTTTTTCCACACACACCTATGGTAGCTTCAAAATAACCTAGCATTTCAATCTTGTTCCCACCATAGCCTCCAGGTTGTATGTCCATCTTAGTGAGTGACCTATTATCTGGAAACAACCTCAACAGCGTTTGTTCAGAGATAATAGTGATGCGAGAACAAGAGTCAAACTTCATCAAATTTTCTCTGCTATCAATACTAACTAGCTCAGTGGGAAATATCTTTTTTGACTCATCAACTTGTAAAAGAATCTCCTGACACGGTTCCCTGTTCCCACCCTTGTTGTTTCTTTTATATTTGTTCCTACAACATTTGCTGAAGTGACCTTTGAAACCACATGAGTTACAAACTTGAGATAAAGCAGGGCAGAATTTGTCATTGGCTCTATGTCCTACAAACCCACACCTATAACAAGTAACATTAGGATCCTGTTCCCTTCTCCTGGCACCTTTGACCTCAGTGGTATGCTTCGTCTCAGGAACACTTCGAGACTTATCTGCAGTAATCACTGCAACATTTTCTGTTCCTGAAACATTAGAATTATTTATTTCCTTCCCTGCCTTTAATTCACCCACACACTTTAACATGTGTTCAACTTGCTTTGCAACAATTAGAACCTCCTCAAGGGGTGGCTCGTCTTTCATCCACAGTTCCTCCCGTAATTTGTCACTGTTGCACCGCAACACAAATTGATCCCTAATCCTTTCTTCTAATGCCCCTCCAAATTTACATTTTGATGCCAACTTTCTCAAAGCCGTCACAAACTCCTCCACTGACTCGTCTTTACCCTGAGTCCTAAGACCAAAATGATATCTTTCTAAAATTGTGCTTACATGTGGCAAATAATGTCGATCTAATTTTGTAATAGCAATTTCATACTCATTTAAATCACGTGCTTCAGCATGCGGGAGCTCAGGTAGATTCTCTAGCACATCTTGGCCCTCTGCTCCCAAACAATGTAAAAGCAATGCATGTTTCCGTTCAGCACTCAAATTTGTGCCACAAACTCGAGCATAATTCCAAAATACTTTTTTCCACTTTGACCACCCAATTTGTGGCTCACCTGGAGAAGGCAGAAAAAATGGTGGGGATGTAACGTTTTGCATTTCTAAATTTCTGTAGATTAATTTCTACTCAAATAACTGTTCATAAATTCTAATGCCACTATCATTAACTCTAAGATTGGATGATGTTACATGTGATACAAAAATAAACGACTAATAACATCCCTTTCTCAAGCTCTAAGTGTCTTTAAAAAAAATTGCATGCATCAGACAAAGATAGACCTTTTCCAGTGTTTCTCTTTTTTATAATGAAGTAATACTCAGTGAGAAGTTTCTCAGGGCTCACTAAATAGCCACAAAATTGGAGGGCGAAAGGCAGTTCCTCCGAACTCAGCTACGCGCGCACACTAGTTGTCAGAAAAATAAAGAAAACTCCTCCTGCCACCTGACACATGTGAAGGAAAGGTAACCACACACCAGAGTTGGAGGGCGAAAGGCAGTTCCTCCGAACTCAGCAACGCGCGCACTAGTCAAAAACAAAACAGTCTTATTAGCTGACACATGCGCAGAAAATGTAGCCACACCAGAGTTGGAGGGCGAAAAGCAGTTCCTCCGAAATCAGCTACGCGCACACTAGTTGTCAGGCAAAGTAAGGGAAGCTCCTCCTGCCAACTGCACATGCGCATAGGAACGAACAGCAAGTCAGAGTACCGTTCGTCTCTAGACTTCCATTGCCCCGCTCAAACTAAACGCAACAATACAGTCACAAGGGCTAGAGGGCGAATGGTAGTTCCTCTAAGCCCAAGGTACAAAGACACGTACCTCACAGCGCCGCTAGTACTGCTCGTGAAAAGCGCGTACCTGAAATCCAACGGACACAACAGGACAAACCGGAGTGCGCAGACTCGCAAACCAAGTCTGAGCGCACCAACACTGGGGTCCGGAACTGAAGGAATAGAGAGCTCCTGCTCCCTTAGAAGAAACGACTGGTGCAGAGCAGCGAAGTTCATCCACCGACACCGTCCTCCGAGAACCCAACAGCTGTGAAACTGAAATCGCCTCTTGCCTTGTTGAGGTGTATAATATGAAGACCTGCACAGCGTGCTTCTTGATCCCGTCGATCGTCGCCAGAAATTGTGGTATCGTTGAAAGGAAAAACCAAGGACCAGTTGTATGGTAAGAGGATTTATTCTTACACCTCATCCAACTGCAGAGCTGGAGTAACTGTCGTCCCACAGAATTCTCTCGCAGGAAGAATCCACTGTGGAGGTTCTGACAGTGACCTCATCATAGATAAGGTTCCACGTCACACCCTGCCCTGGCACAGTTGCACTTTTTGCGGTCTTTGCACAGACAAACTTTTAAGACTTAACACTTTCAAGCCAATGACTGGCATAGTTAATAACCGTTTATAGCTTCCTCATTTTCTTGTTGTATGATTACAACACAACTTTTCTTATATACTCAGGTAGCATTGAACAGTAGCTTCAGTGTTTATTATAGTTAGCTATGACATTTCCTGCCCGAGTCTTTGCTGCATTAGAGTCGTATTCTTTTTTTAACACATTTATGATTTCATCCATTGTGCCTCCCTATAGAGCTTAACTATACCTTGTTTGTTCTGTAGTGAAGGACGGAGGATGTAGATATGTCAGTGATGGAAGCCATGACGACAAATTGATAATCCTTCAAGGTGTTTTAACTTAGGCAGATAGCATCTTTCTCCCATGAAACTACAGAAGGGAGGCATGCTAACAAAAGGGAACATGTGGAATAGGAATGTTTTTATATCGTACTATTTGTGGTATGTACTGTTACAATGACTATATAGGTGGGGGTATTTTGCATTGTGCATCTTATGTTTTTATTATTGTGTGGCTTTATTGTAAAGCTGAATCAATAAACTTGACTTGATCCAACACAAATTTATAAAAATAGATTTTATTTGTATGAATTTTTAGGCACCATAACAAATAAAATACACTGGAGGGTTCTAGAGATATAGATTTTTAAGTAAATTGTAAATCACTTCAAAATTCCAACAAACAATGGTAACCGCAAAGTTTGAAAACTTTGTAAAACTTTTAAAGAGTTTTGTTTGGCAACTCCAGCCCATGTTGGGTGACAAATTCCTGCAGGGGAAAATCAGGGGGCCAATGAGGAGTAGTAGGACAGTTACTTTGTCACCAAAGCAGCCTCAAGTTCAGTACCAGGCTTTGTGGGTGAACCGCCGTAGACTTTAACGGAGTGGTCCTGATGCAAGAGATACGGATGCTGAAGATGCTGTAAGATGCTATAAGATGCTGCAGATGCTTTGTGGTCAGACGGGGGTCTTCCTTGGGCTACTTCTCAGTCCACGGTCCAGGTGGGGTGACTTTGGCCACAGGGGTTGATGTCATTCAAAGTCCTTTATGGCCAGCAAAAGTCCAGTTGCCACTGGACTACTGGTCGCCGGTCACAGCGAAACCAGTGTTTCCCTTTGCTGAAGGCTAGTGTCCATCTTGGTTGACCAAATTGCAGAACGATGATTCTGCCAAGTCCAGAAGACTTGAGTGCAATTTTTGAGTGTCAGGACTTGGTCTTCCCAGCTTCTCGTTGGACAGTGGCGAATAGGCCATTGTGGATACTGACTAGCCAGGACGGGCTCCTTCAGCTTTTTTGGCCCTATCAGCCAACTGACTCTTGGAATCAGCCAACTGACTCTTGAAGTTAATTTCTTATGTCTGAGGGCAGGAGAGATTTTTTCATGAGCCAGGCACCACAGGCACATTCCTTTCTTTGAAAGCCCAAGGATCAGCAGTTGCTCTCTAGCGGATGGTGCAGCCTCTCTAGCCAGGTCCAGGGAACAGCAGGGCAGTCCTTCTTTGGCCCACTATCCAGTCCAGATGTGATCTGAGGTCTGGGTGCCAAAGATGCAATATGTATGCCCAGAAGGTGCCCTCATGGGATGTGATGGTTACTAGCCAATGGGCTACCAGAGCCTTTCCCACCTGATGACTCCTTCCTGAAAAATGCGGCATCTAGCTATCCCAGAGTGCACTGTTCTTCCCACTACCAAGATGGCAGAACCCCTCTCTGGGTATGTGGAGCTTGGTAGCCCACCCTAGAGATGTGGGTACCTGAGGGCTACATGCCCACGGAAAAAAACGGTTTGGTAACTGGTTTCCCCTCTCTGTCATGACCTAACCCATCTACCTAAAAAAAAGAGTAGCCCCTCTCGTGTGTCCAGCCTTTGCCCTTCAAAGGCAGCTTCTCCTTTGAAGCTTGACTTTTGGGCTCACACCCAGTGTGGCTTCCTGCCACCTCTTCGAATGGCATATCTCCATTGTTCCTGCCCTGTGAGTAATTCACTCTTCTCCCTAGGAGGCCAGCAGCCTGTCTTGTGGCCAGCATCTGCAAATGGCTAATGGAAAAATTGGGCAACAGAGTTGCAACTTTCTAAAAGTTTCATTTCTTGATAAGCTACATTAAATTCGACATGAGCATTGAGTCAGATCTACTGTAATGATTATTTTGATATCTTGAAGTATCAACTTTAGTAGTCCTTTTTTAGAGGTTTGCGCCGCTGAGTTGTCATCATGTAACCCGGTACATGCCAATGGGGCTAGTAGCCTTTCCGCAATAAAAATGACAATTGGGGGTTTTTACTGTAAGGACATATATAAATACATGTCCTAATATTTAAATATACACCACCCTGCGTTAGAGCTCATTAGGCCTTCTGAACGGGTGACCTGTATGCATTAAAAGGAGAGGTTTGGGCTTTGCCATTAGTTTAAAAGGCAGAGTTGGGTTAGCAGTATAAAACTGCTCTGCCAGTCTTCAGTGGCAGGTTGGGAGACATGTTTTCATGTGTTCACAGCCATGGTGGCACAATAATTGCTGCAGCCCTAGTGGGACACTTTAACTTAAAAGCCCTGGGTATCCACGTACCATATATTAGGGAATTATAAGTAAGTAAAGATATATCAATTGGGTATTAAGTCAGTCAAACGTTCAACTTTTAAAGGTCGGGGCACTGGCACTGATGTCAGGTTAGCAGGCTTCAGTGAATTCTCAGAGTTGAAAAACCAGCAGCATCAGTCCAATACTTTGTGGGTGATCATGCAAAAAAGGGCATTTCCTTACAGTAGCCCAATTACAGTAGCAACCCATTGATCAGTTACCCTTATGAGGAGGTGGTAAATGATTCATAAAGGGAAAAACATCTTTATCGGACAGCTCCCCCTTTCGGACTTGGGATTGCTGCCTGCTATCCCACTGTCTTCAAAACTGGGAAGCATTGTTTTTAACATTCAGCACCTGTCACTTTAATGACATATGCTGCTATAAAAAAATGTTCCAACTTGGGAATGCAAATGCAGGGATGGAGGTCTGCTGGCCCCTGTAGGCCTTCATCACTGATTTATGAGACAATCACACAGGCACTCAAATTCTAAGCTGCCTGTTTAATATTCATTAGATAGGTAATTTTCTGACACCTGCAAAGAGAAAAATTGCAATGTGCCTAGTTACATGTAGGGTGGTATCACCAATTGCATTCCCAAGCACTGTCAAGTCAGTGTGCAAATTGCACATCCCTACTTTCAAACAGGGAATACTACATGGGAACCCAATATAGCCTCTATGTGATATGCACAGATTGCATCAATTAATTTTTGTAAATGTACCCACTATCCCACTATGAATGCCAATTCAATTGCCAACATCACTTGCAAGAGGGATGTGAAAAAGATGTCTTTCAATACAGTGTCATTATTTACTTATAAACATGAGTTGTAGATGCTTGAAAGAATCTTCTCAGAATTCTGTGACCTGACAGCTATTGCCTAGTGACTCATACTTCTTAGGTGCAATTCATTGGTACCTTTTCACATCAATATGATGTGCAGATGGCAGCGTGTCACTCCTCACAGAAAAAAAACCTGATCATTTTTTATTTACCTATGTAAAACAGTTGAGTACATAAAAAAGTATGCTTTGTAATATATGAGAGCTTCCAATCACTGTTTAAAATCAAATCTCTAATTTCCTTTTTACAGGTGACATATGACATCTCTAGTCACCTATAACAAATGATGTAGCCGCTCAACTGTAAGAAGTTGTTACAGTTGAATTCTGAGGTCCCAGTGGCTGCTGCTAGAGGCAGCAGCAAAGAGGAAAGGTAAGGCACAAAGCATAATTCAAATTGCAGTATAATCAAGGAAAACACCACCAGACTATTCCTTTTTCTGATCTCTTTTTGTAAATTTTGCTCTGCAGAAAGAAGATTTATTTTAGGTATCAAAGATTCTCTATGAATGTTTCTACAAATTCCAAGCTAGACTGTTTTTTTAAAATCTGGCTTACATTAAACTGATTCTAATATTTTAACTGCTTTTTGTGATTAATTTTGCACTACAGATTCTTCATGTCTGCCAACAACCTATCTCTTTCATATGAAAGGACAATAGACTAAGGGTTTAAGCAGTTTGTGGGAAGGACGATGGTGTGACCATACATTTTAAGAAATAAGGTGCCTCCAGCAAACATAAGGATATTCCAATTCACCTCAGGGTTCCCTGACTATATAAAGAAACCTTGCTCCTTGTTTCTCTATATGGTTTCAGAATTCCTCAGTGACTTGCAATACAGAGGTTACTTAATCTACTTATTTCATATTACATATATTTAGTGAGTACTGATGCACATATACCAGTGTAATAATACAATGGAGACAATCACTAATATAGTTATAAACTTGCACTATTCCATCATAAAACAGGCTCTAAGATTTATAGTTGGACTAAGATGGAGGATGACTGATGAAGGGCGGGGGGAAGGGTTTTGGCAATAGAGTAAGTAGGAAGTTGGTTGGTTACAGGTAAATCTATTGACATCTCTAGCGTCGGACCCATGAGCCTTATCTGTCCAGAATGCATTTGTTCTGTAGCAGTTGCCAGATCAAGCTGAAACTAGCAAGTGGGTATGTATATGCAACTCTACTCCAATAGTGTTAATATCTACGTTTTGCTGTTGAAATGAACCCCGAGGAGGATCATTTCTCCAAATTATGAAATTAAACTAGGGAGCCAGGTTCCAGTGGCAGCTCTCCGTTGTGGTGGAGGAGCGTCCCCCCTCCTCCTCCGGCTGAAAGCCAACAGAGGCAACATAGCTGCCAAGGTTTCAGATGGCTATGTGTGACATTTTCATAATTTCAGTGTAATTATGAGTGACATTTCAACGACTATGAGTGACACTTTCTTGCGAGCGAAATCAAGCAGTGAATACGAGGGTAACACATGAATATCACAAATGACACTCATTTGAGCAACGAAAAACTCTAGGAAAATCTTAAAACTGCTGCAAAGTACCAGAAATAAAAGGGCACTAACCCGAGACAGACTGCGTGACTGCAGTTCTCAGTCACAGATGGGAGGGAGGTACTGCAGCTGCTCAGAAGATGACCATTGTTCTAATCGTCTGTCATGACCGTGCACTAGCCTAAAAAGCACATTTTATAGCATAGCAAATCAGGTGCAACTAGGAGATTTGGGTCTGAGACTCAGCGACCCGGCCCACTTAAAGCTCTGATGCGCTTGAGACCTCTCTAAAATGATGGTGATTTCTGCACAAACATGGTGGCAACCACATAACCTGTCGACTCGCACACAAGATGGGTGTCACCCTCTTTTCACTTCTATTCGTCAGCCTATCAAACAAAATGTCTCCACATACTTTGACAGGATCACCCACTTTTCCTTTTCAAACCCATATCACTCTCCAAAAAAGTGATAATTCTCTGTCCACTTTAAAGAGATCACCCATTTAAATGCCTCATTTCACCCACATATTTGAACCAACAGTTCACCCACATCTTTGAACCAACAGTTCACCCACATCTTTGAACCAAGAGGTTGGCACGTATGCGGACTAACTTGCAGAGATATCAGGGCTCCCTGGCATGAGTAACCGGGGATCTGAGGAGGCCACGCACTCTGCAACCTCCTTTAAACTTTCAGGGAAAATATGTTTTTGGTGCATGTTCATGTATGTTCATGTTTCACAGCTCAGATTGGAAGTCTGCATTGCAAGGTACCCCACGAATTTCAGTTCTGATCTGCTGCGGTTTCAGCACAAGCTGTATTTAATTATTCACTTTTTACTTCTAATTCCCAGCAGGTGCACCTCTGTGCTTTGCAACTTCCATTTAAATCTTCATTAACATTACAGACACAAGATGGGTATTGGCAGGGCTTTAAGTGGGCCGGGTCCTGCCGGTGCTGAGCACCGGCAGTTCTAAAAAGCAGGTGCAGAGACGGGTCCCTATCGGGATCTCCATTTTTGCCTTCATCCTGAGGGTGGATTTTTTTTTTTAACTCTTCAGCAGCACCACCCTTCACTCCCGTTGATGCAAAGTCAAAGAGACTCGTTATAGGTCTTTCACTGTCTCATAATTGCACAACTGAAGCATTTTCAATATTATATACAACGAAACCATAGTTGTTGCTTATTTAGCATATGCAACTAACAACCATTGACAAAGTCGATAGTCCTGGTTTATTGTAGGTGTAATATTACTTGTGTTATATATCTGGATGCAATGACAGAAGCAGCAAAATAACAGTCGGGCGGCACACTATGCTAAGCAGATTTTTAGCTTATCTGTTTTTAAGCCACGCCCTTAATTACATCGGTCACGCCCCTCAGAGAGACCCCTCAGTTTTTTCATCCCACTTAAAGCCCTGTGTATTAGCGAAACAATATCACCAGTGTCTTTTGCTGAGCACAAAACAAGAATCTTAAATTACTGTAGAGGAACTAGAAATACTAAGCAAGTGAAGACCGCTGGAAGCCTCTCTGGGCGGGAGATGTTCAGAAAGAGTGATTCCTTTCTTCATGTGGTTTTTGGGAAAACTGCCCCCTGGCAGGAAAATGAAAGCGAAAGTAGCTTCGGGATGTTTACAGCTCTGCAGCTGGCCCAGAGATCGATGCCAGCATGTCACTTAGGAGGCAGCTACAAGGGTACTGCTCCTCACTCATGGAAGGGTGCTCCTGACAGTTATTGAAAGGGACTAAAATTCCGTTTTTCGTAGCAACCAGCAAAGTAAGATCGTGATTTGCATTTCGTGTCCTTACTGAACTATCAGCAGCAAAGGAATGCTATGATGACGAGGGTGACCAGAAACTCCATATCACCAGGACGCAACTGTTCCAGTTCTGTGTTTTGATCTAACATGTCAGTGCATCTGGGAGTAGATGTCTCGGTTCATTTTAATTGAGCCGGCTGCACCATCTCACCTGATAACAATGATGGACAAGAGCATAGTCCAGGAACGGAAGAGTAGGGCTAAATAAAATGATAATAAAACATTTTTAGTATCATTTTATTTTGCGTCCCGCAAGTTGCCTGCCAGCCGAGGGAGGGGCGGGGACAGCCACAGGGACGCTGCAGCAAGCACCAGGGAAGAGGGGGGTGTGGTGGGTACTGCTAAGGGTGCATTTATGGTTTGGCTGGTCCCAGAAGGCCGTCCAAACCGCCATGCACACTTACAGTTTCTCCACCTAGCTGTGTTGTACAGCTGGGTGGAGAAACCAACACAGGCCCCCAGTCAATGTCTGATCTCGGAACCGAGGCACTCAGTGACTCAGGTCAATCCCAGCGCTGATCACATGCTATGTGAGCAGTGCTGAGATTGCCAGCTGGGAGCCTAGCAGTGTGTGTGCAGCAGTTCCTGGAAGGAGCCGAGGATCGGGAGGAAGGCGGCGGCCATTGGAGTAGGTGAGTGCTTTATTTTATTTTTTTATTGTATTTTTTTCTTTTGTTCCCCTGCCCTACCCCTTCACATAACTAGTGGCCGCCCGAATCTCGGCATCAGGTCAACATCCTGTGATTCTGGACAAATCACTTAATCTCCCTGTGCCTAAAAAAATGAATGTGACCTTGTGTAATGTAACTGGTGCTCAAGTAAAGCGCTCCAATAACCTTGTGTCGAGTTCGCACTAAATAAAACTGCAAAAAATAAGTTTAATACTTGGTGCTGGATGAATAGATTCAGTGCAATTCAGAATTCAGTGCGGTTCAGTCGTTTCGGTTAGCCATAGCCTATTCATATTACATATAGTTATAGTAAATATGCATCCTGATCGAAATATATTATGTTAATAAAGGTCGAGACATCAAAGATATGCCCTTGACAGCTTTAATGTTTTCCATTACCTCTTTATAGTAACAGTTAGATGAAGCTTTTAGAAGTCTTGACGTTTCCTGAACAACAAAAAAATTACAACATATGCCTCACTGTTTTGTCCTACGGAAAAAATGTAACTAAAATCCACGTTATCATCACTTTCATCACGTCTAAAGTTGCAAGGATAAGTAGAGGAAATGTTCAATAAGTTACAACCATGGTGGTAACTGCCCTCAAATTTGCATGCTAGAACAGCTTTTATTTTTCAAGTTCTCAGTGGTTATTTTTCAATCTCTCAATGTTTGCTGCATTTGGGCTATCGTGTTAATCTGACACGAGGTTAAAAGTTGACTGGCATAAAGGTATGCTTTTCATTAACATCTTTGTATTTTAAACATGTCTGTCGTTTGATCCCCAATGTTTGAATCCAAACAGAGTGTCTGCATCAATATGTACTGACTGTGATCCCAAACAATATTACTAGGCTTACTTGCTTGCATTGCTCAAAGGTACTAAATATGTCCAAGTATTTTGTTGTTTTGGTCTTTTTATAATAAGATTAAATTGTTACCATGCAACAGTTAATACGTCTGCATACGAGGAGAGTGATCATCCTACTGCAAATAAATATGGACTTATAACAGACAAAAATGCAGGAACACATGAAAAAGAGATGGTTGGGGTAGATTTGTAGTGTGACTTCAGCAAAGAAGGAGGAAAAATTGAATCTTTTCAGGCAGAGTGGTAAGTGAGTAGACATATTGCTGCAACCATTCGTTTAAAGATTCAGCACGCCATGTTATCACTGCCTTATATATCTTCCTGTTCATAGTCCTAATGTGTGAGGTCAGTCCTCACCCAGTACAGGCAATTCACTTGCCCCAAATTCTATATGTTTTTAAACCCCACCCCACGCCTTGTAGTAATTTCCTGCTGTCCCTAAACATGAAGAGGAAAGGCTTTAAAATACCGGGCTGCCCTGAGAGCCGAAAACCTTGATTTAAGCACCTGTGAGCCACGCCGAGGGTCCAGGACTTGAGCAGCACAAATTGGGGGTCAGGAACTTGCTGCAGCTGGGTCCCAGGCTGGTTCAGATTGTTTGGGAGTCTTTTATATCCTTCAGATTCAGAAAAGGAGGCCAGCAGACTAGCCCTTGGGGTCACTCTGAGGTCCTGGGTTAAAATTGAAGTTCCAGGTCTAAATCTCCTTCCCCAGGCAAGAGGGCAACAGGTCAGCACAGCAGGACAGCAGATCCTTTAGAACAACAGTCAATAGAGTGGCACTCATTGTAGCAGGACAGCACTCCTTCTTACTGGCAGAGTACCCACATGTTCAGAAGTATACCGAAGAATCTGAGGTCCAGTATTTATACCCAGTTGTATCTTTGAGGTGGAGGAGAAGCTTCTAGAGGTTTCCTGTTTTTTATCTTCTTCAGTGTGAGTGCTTTGCTTCCTGGCCACAGACTTGTGGCACAGCCTGTTTCTGCATTTTTACATTGATTACTTAACTCCTCATTGGCTACCACACAGTGCCGTGCCCCATGAGACATTGGGCAGCGTGGGTGCCATGTGGAGTTGCAGGCAGGCCATAATCAGCCAGTCACTGTTCCATAGTTCCCCATGAGTTCTGCATTTCAGGACAGCCCCGTTTTTTTAAAGTCTTTCTGCTTCATGTTTAGTGTAAGAAATTGGGTTACTGGTTGACTGGGGTGTGAGCTCTAGTCAAGCAGCAACCACAATCCATGTCTGGGTAAGGCACAATCAAACCCCAAATTAACCTGTGCTCAATCCTCTGGTAGCTTGGCACAGAGCAGTCAGGCTTAACTTAAAGACAATGTGTAAAGCATTTGTGCAACACTTCAAACAGTAAAACAGTGAAAAGGCCATACAAAAAGATCCAATACCAAGTTAGAAAAATAGAGCAACATTTAATAAATAAAACAAGCCCTAACGATAAAAATACAATCAGTAGAACCGGAGGTATACATTTTTAACAAATATAGTGAAAAAAAGCCTCTAAAAGCATAAAGTGTCAACTCAGGATATCTGGTTGCACTAGACCAGGTCAAATTCAAAAGTTCAGGCCAACCACGATGGAACTCAGGTTGGAAACAGTCCCATGTCAGTCCCACTGAAGATTTACCTGCTCAGGTTTAGTTCAAACAGTCCTAATTGCGATGGACAGAGCTGCGAGGAGCAAGGAGAGCGTTGCGGGAGGCTGTTGCCCATGGTGCGAAGAGCAGACTGGGTGTCGCAGATGGGTGGGCTGGAGCTTCGCATTGGCGGTCCCCCAAGAACAGTCAATGCTGCTGTGTGAAGAGCCAGGCTGACGGTGTTTCATGATGATTCCCGGTGCAAGCATCACTGTCTTTTAGCGAGCGTGCCTGTTCATGGTCGTGAAGAGTCTATAAGCTGGATTTCAGCACCTGTGAGCCACACCAAGGGTCCAGGACTTGAGAGGCTCCACGTGGGAGGTCAGGAGCTGCTGTCCAGGTAGCACTTCACTGAGATGCTTTCATGGGGTTACCAGTCGTCGCACATCTTCTCCACTTTTACAAACCAATACAGGGGCCTATATATGACTAGTGGGTCCTTCAGATATTCAAACTGGGGTACTGCATCAAATTCTTGTCTCATCCAGGGCAGGTATTCCCGTTCAAGTCTTCTGTGTCAGTCACTGATCAAATGGAAACCACTGCAGCATCCAGTAGCCATTCATCAAGAATGCCATTACAAAGGTGCCACAGGAGAGAAATGTACTTTATTATGTTTTTGCTTCAACATCCTACCATGGATGTGTAGAAACTGTCAACCATTCAAGGAGATGATACAGAACTTCCTTCCCTTAATCTGTTCTGGGGATTTCCTGTTGCCCGTAAACTTGAACAATGCCTACTTGCATGTGCTTATACATGAATGCCGTGTGTCTGGTATAATGGGGTGACCCAGTGCCCCTCAGAACCTGGGTGTGTAGTTATAGAGGTAAAGTGGTTCTGTCGGGAACATAATTGCTTTCTTATTTATTTAATAAAAACCTATCTATATATGTGTACAGAATGACTTATGCAAACATTTTTGTCTCATTCACAATTAATGAAAAGAAAACCAGGAACACACCAAAGTCATGAAAAAATCAAGTATAATATTCAAAAGGAAGAAAACAATTTTTGTTGTTAGGAGAAGAAACAACTTTTTTTCTTTTTGTACTTTACACATTTTCTAGTATGTGAAAAACAATGCAAGGCTGTCGCAGACAATATACAAAAATAATTGTCTCAGGCACGTTGAGATCCAACATCCGGTCAATGTTGAGAATCAATCTCAAGGTATAGGGGTCTCTGGATGAATGGCAAATGGATCCCCCATCAGGTGCTGGTGAAGAATTAATCTGAAGGAGTACGAGTCAGGTGCTACCGATGCGAGTGATCTTGTCTGGATCCGTCTATCATTTATTAAGAGATTCTTAACGCATACTTGATTCCAACCCTATGGTGGATCCTTGTTCTAATATCACCGATTCGTCCTTAGGCTGTCCTATTTCGCATCCCGTGTCCTGATGAAGACCCGCCATGACACATAAACCGCGCTTACATCTGGGTTGAAACGTCGACGTGCCTGAGACAATCCTGACCCTAATTCCTCAGCTCTACGCCAAAAGGAAAATCAAACCCCCAGTGGTTCAGAGATTCATGCAATTAGGCATAGATGTCATTTAAAAATGATGGTTTTTAAAGCACTGTATCACTGTATATAACGTCTTCACAATCAGCACTTCCCTTGCACTTTGTCACTTCAGCACCTGCGCCGATTATTTTTGTATATTGTCTGTGACAGCCTTGCATTGTTTATCACATACTAGAAAACGTGAAAAAGTACAAAAAGAAAAAAAGTTATTTCTTCTCCTAACAACAACAATTGTTTTCTTCCTTTTGAATATTATACTTGCTTTTTTCATGACTTTGAGGTGATCCTTGTTTACTTTTCATTAATTGTGAATGAGACAAAAATGTTTGCATAAGTCATTCGGTACAAATATATAGATAGGTTTTTATTAAATAAATAAGAAAGCAATTCTGTTCCCGACAGAACAACTTTACCTCTATATATACATGAATGCCATCAGTATTTTCAGTGCTTTGCAGTGGGTCATCAGAACTTCCAACCTCAGATACTTTCTTTTGATTGGCATCTGCTTTCTTCGTCTTAAAGGTAACCCTGGCTCTTCTGGAGGCACTGACTCCTCTGGCGGCACTTTTTTCTGTAACAAATATATTTGTTATGTTTTTCATATTTAAAACAAAAAGACAAAACAGTAACCCTTAGCAGCATGAGCATTTAAGCACAGAAGAGTGGTACTAGGTAAGAATAATACAAAATTCACCATCGAGCCATTGTTTTAGGACCGTGGCTTGGTATGGTCCATGGGTACTCTCTTGCTTTCCATAGCAGGGTCCTGTTCGTGTTCTGGGCTGGCCCAGAGGGGGGAATATCGATAGCACCAAGGCCATAGTTAGCTCTCTACCGGCCCCAAACTTTCCCAAATTTCTGAATGGCATCTCCTGTCTCATATGTTACTCTCTCAGCCACCATACACAATGCACATTCTCATTTGCCATTTTGGTTTTGTGAGGGAGTATTGGTTGTCTAATTCCCTGGCAATATCTCTTTTCACAATCATAAGCCCTATTGAGTTAAATAGAATTATATGGCTGGATAGGTCAACATCATTTGAAATTACGAGAATTAAAATTTGCAGAATCATTGGGATCTCACGGTCCAGTATTCTAGATAACTCACTTGTTATAGCTCTCCTAGAATGTTGGATGACCTCACACTACCATATAGTGTGCAGAAATATGCCCTCCTCAGTCCTGCCCTTTTTACAGGTAGTTGTCTCAGCCACGACCATTTTATGTAGTCTGCTTCTATTACAGTAGGCCCTGTATAATATGTTTGATTCAACAAGGTGCAGTCTTGCTTTTACTGTCACTTGCCAACCTATCTGTGTCTGCCAGGGGATCTAAGGCCTTTACCCATAAAGTACTCAGTCTGCTTTAACAGTCGGGTGCTGCATTTAGACTCCTGATGTTTCTGTTAACTTGGAATAAAGCCTTCCTTACCAGCGCATCTTTTCACTGGGCATGTTATTAGTCAGGGTTTTAACCACTAATGACCAGGGAATGTAGCCTCAGAGTGAATGTTTGGGGTGTTACATCCCCTAATAAATGTATTATTTAACTAATAGTTGGGTACATGTGCTATCTGTCGGGTATGGTGAGGTGTCTGTCGGATTTCACCTGAGATTTTTACATAAACACACACAGACAAAAGTACACAGATGCACACACACGCTCTGTTTTGAAGATCTTAAAACATGTTGGTTATTTACAAAATAATGAGTTTTAAGTATCCCTAACAATACACACACCTTCTGTCCCTTTCCACTGCCCTTTAAAACCCCTTCTCACATAATTTAACATGATATGCCAGCGTAATTGTTGTAAAATCTAAAGCTCATGCCCCCAAATCTTACTGACAAAGCTATGCCCCTACAAATGAGACCACCCCTCTACTGAGTTCTGTCATCAGAGTCCTAGTTTTCAGTGGAACCAGATCTCGCACCTCAGACTAGTCTATTCAGCATGACACCAAGGCATGACGCAGCTGTTTATAGTTGAATTGCTGGTTACTTTGCACTCTCCTTGTAGCCGTCTGAATGTTTTTCGCCCGTCACCTTTCGTTAATTCCCTGTCAATAGATATTTCTATGAGGTTCCATTTACTGAACCGTTTCGGGCTTGACACTTCCTTCATTGGTGTTCCTACCCACAGCGCATCAGCATGGCCTTTCTTCAAGCCATCAGCACTCTTTGTGTTGTCACTCGAAGACTCTGTATCCCTCTGCCTTTGTTCATGTTGTGGAGGTACATGACGCCACCCATTGCAAGCTATTGCTGGGTCAATACTTGGAGGGTGCCTGGGGGGGCAGATAAGGAGAGAGCAGGACAGCTTTATATCTACGAGGACATGGAGCTGCAGCTCGCTTCACAACCACAGGCACACAATTTGGCTGCATAGTGCCACACACACCTTTGCACAATTGTGCAAAGTTGTGTTTGTGATGTCTAGCATAGGTTTTGTACTTCCAATACAAAACACTAGGCTTATACATTCTTTAAAACTTTTACCACTTTGAATGTGTGCTGTACAGTGCAGTAAAGTTCGAAAAGTTTGAAGTGAAAAAAACTTTTTTTCCTACTTAGTGCCTGCCTCAAGGAGGGATCTTTTTAGTGCAAAGACCTGTCCACTAATGTTAGTAGATTGGACTTTGTATCAAAAGCCATGGGTGGTAGCATGTGAAAATCCATCTACCATGTGAAAAAACCTTTTGATACAAATTAATGTAAAGTAGAGCAAAGCGCTGTTTGTTACATTTTGGCAACTTTCCAGTGCAAAATATTTTTGCGCTGGAAGCTAAATAGTTTATCAAGACTTTGCACTAATTTGCATCACTTTTTGCGACTTATCACAGGTGCAAAGCCTCAATAAATCTTCCCCTATGAGATGGGATGCCTAGTAGTATGCTCTTATGTGAGGTAGTGCTACTCCCCAGGTATACACTTTTCTGTAAAAAGCTTTTTCTCTGGGTGCCCTCTTCCCACAATAAGTAATGGAGAGCTGCCTCTAAGACTTGGAAAAAGGACTCCGGTATCACCTGGGGAGCATTTTGTAGTACATGTTGTGTTGTGCAGGGTGATCATTTAAAGCACAGACACTTATCCTAGAAGGGACAGTGGCAGGGAGTGCCACCACCACGCATCCAAACGGATGGCTGAAAGCAGTACCTCCACATCCACATTATTTGTGAATAACACAATTGCTAATTACCGGAACTCATCCAATGTAATGTTGATATTAAATAAGTTGCAACCCATCCTCATTCCAGTTATGGATCTTGAAAATGTTGGATTTGGCCCAGTTTATAAGGTATCACGAGTAACTTTCAGAGGTTAGGAAGAGGGGGAATATTATGGGGATCTGATCCCCGCAATTTGATACACAAAGTAAAACATCATCAGCACATAGTGAGAGTTAATCCTTTGGCATATCCTCAGAATGGGATCTAGAGATATTGCAGGAGGATCTAATCCAAAATGGCAATGGCTCTATACTAAGGTGAACAGAAGCAGGGAGAACGAACATACCTTCCTCATCCCCCTCCCCAGGTTTTATTGAGGCAAGAGCACCCTTGTCAACCCAGGTGTGATCATTTCAGCTGTATATGGTAAGCACACCCATTTCGGATACCGAGACCAAAGTCGAAGTGCTTCACAAAGCTGATATGATCAGGACAGAACAGACATGACTAATTGATCAATTCAAAGACCTTCTTGATTTCTAAGGAAAGAACTCCTAGAGGTTCTATCATAGGCCCTCATTACAAGTTAAGGGAAACAACCTGACCTAGGTGTGTGATAATTATCACACCCTCACAGTTTTTCCTCATAAATTACAGCAGGTCAAACCTGCTGAATTTTGCTGAGGGAAAAGGCCTTTAAAAAAGGCAAAAACATGCAGAAATTGGTGTGTGATTCCACATGTAATGTTCCATTTTCCTTTTGAAAACTTGAATAGGAGGTATTTATCACATGTGACAAAATACCTCACCCTGGGGTAATGGCATTTTCCCCATGTGACAAGTACCCCTCCCTATTCCAGCTATCTCTTAATAAGGGAGATAGTGTTTGATTTATCAAGGCAATATAATGCAGACGTTCAGCATAGTAGACTGAAGAGGCATTCATTACGACTGATCCCTGTCATTGAATGCTGGTATAACCCCCAGTAGCCAAGTTGTGAGTATTTTACCCACAGTTTTTAAATACACATCAAGAAACGATATTGAGCGATATGAGGGGGATTCCCCTTGGGTTTGCCTTCCTTGTGTATGAAAGCAGTGAGAACAGTCCCAAGGTCCCTCAGTAGATTTTGAAACACCTGTGCCTCCATGAGTATATTGAGCAGATGTGGCTCAATTGAGTAGACATCGACTTGAACAGTTCCACTCCACTTTCCTGCTCTGTTGCTACTGAAAAGCCTTTGTCATCTCTTAGGGTATGATTGTCTCTTCTTATGATGTCCTGTCTTCTTCAGAGAGAATCAGAGTCTATCTCTTTAGAAAGGCTTTTGTTTTGCTTCAACCTTCATCTGCCTGGCTGCTTATTGACCCTTAAAGTAGTCAGCAAATGTCTGTCAAGATCAGTCCCTTTTCCATCATGGATATCTCGAGTCCATCTGGCCTCCTCTTCCCTTTGGCTTAAGCAGGCCATGAGGCAGCCCAACTTTTCTCCTGCTTCATGTAGCATCCTCAATGTACTTAAGTAGAGCATTCATGGTATTTCATTCAAATCATTTGTATATTCCTTGCATGCTAATTATTGTAGCAGGAGTTCCATGGCAGTCAGTGTGTAAGCCACAGACTTTTGAAGGTCCACTAGTTTTTTTTCCAGGGCCTTCTTTTTTCTCTTTTCTGTTTTGGACCCTGTCCCTGAGTATCATTTTGTAAGCCTCTCACAGGGGACTCCACTGACCCCCTCATTCTCTTCAAAATTGGTGGCAGTATCCTCCAATAGACTGGTTCTAATAAATGGATCTTTATGTGTCCATGCATTAGTCTCCAAGTAGCTCTTACAGTCTGTCTGTGATGCATATAGTCATCACAAAATGACGGCCAGGTAGCCTCTTTTCCTGATGGAAGCACTCTCTAGTGATGAGGTAAAGAAGTAGTTGATTATGGAGAGTGAACCATGCACCATTGAAAGATATGACTATTACCTGTCTGAGGCATGTTTAATCCTCCAGATATCAGTCAGTTCAAAGGTTCCGGGGCACTGTGTAAGTAGATGGGAGAGTGAGAAGCTGTTTTGTGACAGTCGACCTGCCCATCTCAGTGGACATAACTTCATTAAAGTCCTCCCCTATCACGTCAAATTTTTAGGCTGTTTGAAGGAGTAGTGACCTGGTCTACCAAATGTACCAGTCTGCAATTGTGGTGAAGCATATACACTAAAGATGGCAAGGTCAAGCCTACCCTAGGTACACTGGACACCTGTATAGCATCCATTTGGAGCAGTCTATGTTTTTTCAAACAGGAAGTGGGTGATATTTTGTCTAATATTGACTTCCTATGTAATACCAGAATGTGTCAGTGATCCATAATTCTCCTAGTCAAGAAATTTACATTCACAACCAATCCTATGTGATCTTTATCATTGTAGGTATTACCCCCTTTTTCATTTTGTTTCCCAAGACATTGACTTTCACAAAACGATTTTTAGTTGTTCACTTCCATTTAGGCCTTCCAACATATTCACTTTTTTGTCACCTTTGTCCACCCACCCACTTCACTTCACTTTGACCATGCTTCTGAAAAAGTAAAGAAACAGTGAATTGATAACTCCTGAGTTAACCAACATCACAATAGCCCATTACCCAGCTTTTCTGAATGACTTACAAAGGCCCCTCTGGATGGGCCACTGTCCTGTAGTTGTCTTTGTTCCTGGTCCAAGTTTGAATTGCCACTTCCTGGTTCCTCTCCATCTTCTGATGTTGCTGTCTCTGTGGATTTGTTCCCTTATTCTTGTTCCTGATTCTTCTTTGTTTGTTTCTTGGTATCCCCGTTGGTCAATCTGCATTAGTATGGTTATGGTTGTCCCACACTTCTTCCTTTCTGCACCCAGGTCCAGGCTGACTCAAGGGTGTCAAAGAACAGGGTCTTGGAGTTGTATATTACCTTGAGTCATGCTTGATAAAGGCTTATATATTGGTGGTGCATTTCCCCTATTATCTGCTTTACCTCCTAAAGGGACTATTCTTGTTTTTGTACCAGTATGGTATACTCTGAAATTAACATGGTCTGGGCCAAATCAAAGTTGATATCTTTCTTCTCGCCAGCTAATTTCAGGACAGCATCTTTTTCCCTGTAATTCTGGAATCTAGCAATGTGGAAGTATCGGTGGTTACAGGGTTACAGGGTTCCAGACAATGGTCTCTGTATTAAGGCTCTATACGCTCTTTCAATCACAAAACAGGTGAACATGTCTTTTTCGAGGACCAGTGGCCAGATCAAGTTCTCTAGGAACATCTCAGTGTGCTTACCCTCATATCCCTCTGGCATACTGACAATCCATAGCTTGTTTTTGCGGGCCTGGCCTTCTGTGTCTTCCCCTCTGTCTTCTAGTGAAAGGGATGTGGCAGCTTTTCATTAGACTGTGGTCTGCACTGCTTTGGTCTCTTCCTCAAGCTGTTTTTAAAACTTTCTGTGTAATCTACACATAACACCATGTGGTGATCCTTATTAATGTGCACTCAATCTATGCATTATGCCATGGGGCATTTCTTAATCATTTTCGGCCCAAGCAGGAAACCTACACTTCAGTGTTTCTCCCATAATTCTGGTACAAGTTTAAAAGGCCTCTATAGCTTCTGTGAGTAGAAATTACACATTTGTAGAAAATTCTGAATTATTATAGCACACAATTAATGTTGAAGTGCTAAATTAGAGCCTTCCAGCACTGCCTCTCCGGGACAACTGGTCTCCCTTAATGACTGAGCACCAGTAAGAACCACAGCTCTGACAGGGGCCTTCATGACCTCTAGAGATTTTGTCACATTGACCCTCATTCATTTCTCTACCAGCTACAACTAAAACATTTGCATCGTAGAACAGTGTACTTCACACGTGTGAATAGCTGATGTTTAGTAAGATTCCGAAGTGTTTCTTTTTATCTTGGGAGTTGGCAGCTTGAATCCTAGAAAGACATTGTAGTGGTTAGATATGTCCTTTATTTTTCAAATTGAATACATTTCCCAACTAAAAAAGAGTATATGGTTTTGGAAGCAGACACAATATAATTGCTTTAAGGAAGTGATATAATGACAGTTAGAAACTAGTCTTCATGTCCTTTGTGTACAGAGAAAAACTTAGTACTAGTAAAACGTGATTAAAATGAAGGGTAGTCTACAGTACCATATTTAGTCCAAAACAATCACCAAATCTTGCCTGACCTTTTCAAAACCAAACCTTCAGCGACCATAAAGCACACTCTCTGGTTAAACATATATTTCATTATATTGGAAGATGAAAGAGGATTATAAAGAGTGAGACCCGCCAGCCTTAGGCTAGTCTTCCCCCAAATATTTTGCCTATTTACCTCCATTTTTGTGCTGAAATCCATTTTTGTTGGCCCTAGAACTCTGTGCACATTACCACTGCTAACCACTGCTAAAGATCTTGTGCACACTCCCATCAACATGGTTTGAGTGCCTTGCACCTGATTGGCATATTTAATTTACTTATAAGTCCCTTGAAGAGTCTTATAACATATATCCAGGGCCTGTAAATTAAATGCTACTAGTAGGCCTGCAGCACTTATTGTGCAACCTACTTAAGTAGCACTTTAAAACATGTCCCAGTCCTGCCTTTGCAGCCCAAATGCAGTGTTAAACTGCCATGTCCATTTAGCATTTAAACCCCCTAGCCAAGCCTTAAACTTAACTTTTATTACATATGAGCCAGCCCGAAGGTGGACCCTAGGTAGCTCATAGGGCTGGGGGCTGTGTAATTAAAATGTTGGGCATGTACTGTTAAGGTTTAATGTTCTGGTAGTGGAATACTCCTAAACTAGTTATTCACTACTGCAAGGCCTATCCCTCCCATAGTATAACATTGGTTTTCCTTATTTCATTTAATAAGCTGTTATTCCCAACTGGGAGCAGGAAGCTACATCATGTCTAGTATCTATGACATTGTAATGATAAACCCTCTTTAATGCGAATGTTGGATTTTTCCTAACAATTTTGACAATATCACTTATAGAAAGTTGTCATTTCCCTGCCCTTAACCGTTTTGGTCCTGCAGCCTGTCTTGGGGTACATGGCTGGGTGTAGCTGACAGAGTTTGTGAATTCCTCACAGACAGTCACAAAATAGAGGGATTAGGTGTGCCTCAATGGGCAATCTGCTGGCTGGAATGGAGGGGGCGGAGCTGAGCACAGTCCCACTTGCAAATAAATAGCCTGTGCTCTGCTTTCACACAAAGGGCCTAACAACCCCACATTGTCATTGCAGCCAGCTTGAAGCCAGGGCAGGGGAGTCAGGAAATTCCATGCACTTCAAAGAACTTTTCGAGAAGCTTCTCCCACCTTCCAGAAGAAGGGAACCAGGGTGTAAAAATAGAACCTTCAGACCTACTCTTCAGTACACTTCCGGACCTGTGGATACCATGAGGAGACCGGGACAACCTGCTCTCCTGTCTGCTCGAGGTGCATCGCCAGTTGGATTTACTTTTTGGCTTCTCCTGCTACGTTCTTCTCCATAGCAGCAACCCCTTTTCAGCAGTCCTTCACCAAAGAGGTATCAGGGCCTTGTGGAATTGTCTTTGGCTACAGCCTTCTGCCTCGTCCCACTGGAGATTTTCGACTTCCATTTCAGAGACTAAGGGGCATATTCACAAGCCCCTATCGCCACCACAACGTCACTTTCAGTGACGTTGTGGTGGCGATAGGGGCCTTGCCTTATTCACAAGGCAGCGTTAAGCCACTTAACGTGGCTTAAAGCTGCATTGTGAATAAGGCCCCCTTTCACGCTGTGTTTAGCGGGAAAGGGGCGTGCAGTGGGTGTTGTGGTGGGCGTTCCACCGCAACACCCATTGATTTTGACGCTGCCCCCTATTCACAAGGGCAGCGTAAATAGGAGGTAGCGCCAAATTAAGACCAGGAAAACCCTGGTCTTAAGTTGGCAAAACAAGGAGAAATGCTTTATTTCTCCTCGTTTTTGGTTTTTCCATGTGTGCTGCCTTGTGCAGCCCACATGGAAAGTGCAAAATGCCATGGTTTGTTTATGTACAGGAAGGTCTCCCTTCCTGTACATAACCAAACCTTTTTTTAAAATGCCGTTTTGTAACTTACATGTGTGCTGCATGAAGCAGCACACATGTAAGTTACAAACTGGCATTTTAGGTTTGTTTATGTGCAGGAAGGGACACCTTCCTGTACATAAACAAACCTCCCTTCTTGCAGACACCCTTGCACTATGGTGCAAGGGTGACTGCGTTGGCACTAAATTGTGAAACTTAGCGCCATTCAGGGGGAAACGCAAGGCTGCACCATATCCTTGTGAATATGGTGCAGCCTTGTGTTTCCGGAGTGGCGGAGAGAAGCGTTAAGCCAAGAAGGCTAATGCCTCTCTCCGTCACTTCCTTTTGAATATCCCCCTAAGTCTGATCATAGAAATCTTCACCGCAGCTTGGACCTAAGGATATCCGGCGATGACACTCCCTCTTTGGACATCTCCTGCAGTCTTTCCCTGCTGAACTTTACCTTCTCAGACACTTTTCTTTAGAATTTTTTCTAAATCCGAAAGGTAAGCACTGACCGGGCCCAATCCACTTCTTGTATGCGAACTGCACTCCATAGTGGTCAGACATAGTTTTCAACTTTGACCCGGTCTTGCACGACCAGATGTCCATGGTTAGCACTTTGATCTTTTAGGTGCTAGTTTTTACTAAAATCTTTAAAAATTCATAATTCTGGTTCTATAGATTGAATTTTTGTCATTCTGATGTAAAAAAAAATTAAATGTACTATATTTTTAGGTTTCGCCTGAATTTGAAATCTATTGTATTCAATAAATATCTTAAAAGGGACTTACATCCGGCACTCCCTTCTTATTGGTCCGTGTGCTTGTCAATTTTCTTTTTCTCCTTTCTATTGGTTGTAGGTGTTATTTTTCTGTGTTCTTCTCTTATCAGGCTCCAGTGGCCCAAGTACTGAGTCTTATCCGTGGCTTGTCGCCTTGATGGGTGGAACTTCTTTCATTTGCTTGCTGCACTGGGGGTGGAACTTCTTTTTATTACATCAGGCAGCACTCATTTACAGCGTGCTTTTAAATGTCATCTTTTCTTGTTAGCATCATTGTTCTTAGCTGTATGTTTAGTTTTTTTATTTGTGGTTCCGATGTCTTTGAACTAATTGTCTCCTGTCACCGAGACTCGAACCCGTCTCCCCAGCTTCAAAGATGCCCACTCCAGCCCTTACACCAGATCCTTTACCCATGTCCCCAGGTGCATGTGTGTAAACTCAACTCAGCCAACAGTTGAATCATATGCTATCTCTGCCTAAAGCGAATTACTGGCACAATGTCTTTCCCCCTCGTTAACAGCCCCCCACCCCTGCTCGGGCCTCCGCCTCCCTCTGTTCTCTAGCCCCTGATATGGGTTTGACGCAGAGGCTGTGCTAGGACGCATTTAGGGGCAGATTTACAAGCCCCTTGTGCCACTTTTGCGTCATTTTTAACATGGGAAAAATGACGCAAAAGTGGCGCAAGGGGCTTGTAAATCTGCCCCTTACTGTTTAAACTTTTGTTTTGCGCTCTGCATGATTTAAAAGCATGAATTAGTGCAAAAAGTTGACCTCGGGGTCATCTTCGCCACATGATTTTACTTTAAGGCTTGTTATGCCTGTGCCGAGTCAGACAAAACCCTTCTGTTGTTTTCTTGACAGAAAACACAGACCTGGTCTTACTGGAGAAAGCTTGCCCACGACTTTCAACATCCAAAGTTCTTTTTAGATAACAAACATTCCAGCGCCCTTGCCATAATCTGGTGACCTGCCTGAAGCACTCGTAACTCAGCGTTTTGTTCACTTTTCGAATCACAGCAGGGCCCACTCAGTTCTTGATCCATTGGAGGTCGAGAGAACGAGGTCTATTGACCCGGGAATTAGTAACGCTGGGATTAGCAGCGCTGCAAAATGCCACAGTGACCAGTTCAATACATACAATACAAGTATTAACATTAATAGGAACATTCACGTAAATTAGCTAGTAGCAGGGCACAAGTCCTAAACAAGCATTGGCATAGCCAATAGGTCTCGCCTTTGGGACCTTATAAGTGTTTAGCCATGCAACAGTTGATGTTGTTGCACCAAGAATATTGTGCTGGATAACTAAACACTTATAAAGTCCCAAAGGTGAGACCTATTGGCTATACCAATGCTTGTTTTCGTTTGCAACGTCAGTGCTGCTCCTAGTACAGCACCCGAAATACCCTTTTGTGTGTATTTGTAGGCACCCGCGTGCTAGTGTAACACAAAAAATGTTTCAATATGCAAAATTACAAACGATATACTTTGAAAATGCTTGTTTCAATTGTTCTTCAGCCATACTTAAAAATGCTCGTTTCCATTGTTCTGCAGGCATAAATAAATGTATCCCTTAGGCCGACAGTTCAGTACCAAAGCGATATGTAAAAATGTAGCCTCATCTACTACTATAAAATAAAGCTACAGCTTTAAAAACGTGTCATATGAGCATCACTTCCGCATATTCCTAATGAACTTCAAGGAAATCACTGGGAAACCGAGAAGCTGAAGGTGGTCTTGAAGGATATGACATCAAGCGCATCGCCAGCACGCAGCCTGATACGGGCGATAGACCGGCCCGATTGTGAGGACAGCGGAGCTGACAAACATGCATAGCCAACCACGTGCTAAACGTAAAGACTGGCGTCTGCTGCCAACCAACCGCCAGAGCCCTCGGACATTCCAATTTGAAATCGACCACCCTTTTGGGCGGTGCCTGGTTTAAAGAGTGACTCTCAGATCAAAGCTGTGTTCATCAATTTATCATACAAAGAAAAAAGAGAAACGATGTGTGAACCGTGAGCCAGAATCTATCGCTCTTATAGATTCACGTGTCACAATACACCGTTTTGAGTGCTTTCTCCTTGCAGTACAGGCTAACTGATTTTTGCTTGTCAAAGGAGATCAAACAAAACCCCCGACAATTCCAATCAGTATTCACATATTTTTATTTAAACAAAAATGAAACAATTCAGTTGAAATTCAAATCTGTTTTACCTTTTCTAAGCGCTGGTTGCCCACATTGAATTTTGGTTTTCTCGATCATTTACTGAACATAAAGATTGGTCCCCACCCACTTTTTCTGCGCAGTTAGACATTTAAGTATTGGTATGGCTACATATGTGCTGTGATCCTAGAAGCCTGTCTAGGTATGTCGGAGTTTCAGTCCATAACAGAAAGCGACACAAATACCCAACCAATGAGAACCCCAATCATTCTTTAAACAAGCACGGAGGAGCGGGGGCGAGCGAGCGCGGCAGCCTGCAAAGCAGTCCCAAAAACGCTCGTGCGTCGTGGCTGGCCTTTGGATGAGTACGCGCGGCAGACATGTGTTTCCACTTATTGCGCCCGCGTCTGGGCACGATGGTGGAAACACATGTTTGCCGCAGCGTACTCATCTCAAAAGGCCAGCCACGGCACTGCAGCGTTTCTGGACTGCTTTGAAAACTCACTTACATTAAGTCTTCGCCTCTAAGCAGCGCTTGCGCGCTACTCGAGGCTCGACCTAAAAAAGAAGAGGGGGGACTAACCAGGTTAGGCAGTAAACAAGTGAAATCATGACGCGTGCCATCACAGCGCATGATGTCACGACGTGTGACATTGCATGTGACATCACAGGAAGTGACATCACTGGAAGTGACATCACAAGAAGTGACATCACAAGAAGTGACATCAGATAAGACCGCACAGATATGAATATCAGGTATATCACGAGTACATTTAAGCACATTTTGAGATTTAACAAATTAGATTTGGTATGGAGGTTGTGCCAAAAAAGTGGTGCAATCCTGACGCAAAATCTGGGCCTCAACTAATACATTTAGTTTTTTAAAATCCTGCCACAAAGAAATTGGCAACAAGGAGAAGCATGGCAGTAGATCTGTTATGCTAAATTGGTTGCAAAGTCTACATTTTAAAATATTTGATTGGGTTAAGGCCGCTGCTGTAAAGGTGCCCAGTAAATCTCAGGGAATAGTAATAATGGTGAGATAACTCTGGAGAATAACGCATTTGTTTCAGAGATCTGTGTTTTGTGAAGTCCCAGATTTGAATCAATGTAGTATAAGGTTAATGTGTCTCCTGCAAAGCACATCACGTAACATACAGATGACAGATTTTTATTTTATGTAGATATTAAAGTGGGTTACTGCTTTTAACACAGAGATCCTTTTGTTTTCTGCAGTTCATAAATTGTAATCCTTGTAATATAGCACAGTGAGTTATGAAGGAAATGTGACTCCTACACCTTGTAACCCTGTCTCATGTAACTCATCTTGTACATTGATTTACACATGTACATGATTTATTGTCAATGTATAATGTGTATGTTACGTAAAGAGCTCTGACACCCTGCATTGGGTTGCGTAGCGCTATAAAAGAAATAAAATAGTGCTACTGAAATTGTTATTTGTGTAAATCTGACATTCTTACTGTGCATGCATCTCTTATATACAGGGACTGAACAAAGGCAAACGCATGCCTCTCTTAAGTACTTGTAAAGAGATAACAAGCTGTGTGCCTTTGATCCCCTCCGTGGCATTTACATGTAAGTGTGAGGTTCCAAGCCGCCTCCAGTCAGGATATTCAAACAAAAGGAGGCCTGATGGCCCCTTAACTTCGGCCTAGCTGTAGGTGAAAGAAAACTCCCTTGCTGCCTGCACGTTGCTGCTAGGAATTGAAAGCAGACAAGGTAGAGGCGCTGCTGAATGCATCCCTGTGTCTTACACCGGGATGACAAGTTCAGCATATTTCTGTGGGGCCTAACTTCTTGGCGGGGGGACGGCATCCACCCTGTAAAAATAGTGGGTGGACGTCATGTACCTGCGTGTACCCCCGATTTGTGGCCTGGCTAGTAGAGCAACTTTATGCCTAGCTCGTTACAGTGGCCACTTAGAGGCGGAGTACTGTAAAGAAAAAAAAACTGGAATAAATAAATACTTTTGTAGTTTAAGTTGTTCAGTGACACTATTTTATTTAAAACTTTTTACCTTAAATGTAGTCTTCTTCCAGTGAGACTGACAGACTGCTGTGCAAATGAACGTTTCAGTACTGGAATATAATCAGCATAATAAATGTGCATAATAGAATACCTTTGGAGAAGACTTCAAGTAATACGGCAGTAACTACAGTATGAAATGCTTTAGGTGATACTGATATTTTGAGGTAATAATTATTATAACACTATTGCTACTAACTATATATACGGGAAACATCCATTACATCGCGGTGATTACACCGCGATGCATTTAGAACGCTGCCATTACAACGCAAGCGTTACATCAACTTGCACTGGAGGGCGCTATAACCTAAGGAATAGTAAGATTTACTATTCCAACACCTTCCATACTGTACGTAGACTGGTGTTGGAATAGTAAATCTTACTACTCCTAAGTCCAGCGCCCTCCAGCGCAAGTCGTTGTAACGACTTGCATTGTAAAAACTGCGATGTTACATACCGCGATCATTTTGATCGCGTTGTAACATCACATATTCATATATACAAAGCACCCCGTAATCTACTGTGCTTTTCCTACAGGTGCCTTTATATAAAAGCCACTTATACACATTTAACTGATATTCGAAAAATGAAACGTGTGCAGGTAAATGCGGATCGTTGACTAGCAGGTTACACGCACATCTCTGAAGCAGGTGCCCAAATCCTCTGAACTATCTGGTGATGGTAAATTATTTTAGACGCGTGAGCAATGCTGTGTGATGTGTTTATTGTCAACCAAGTAATAGTGCCAAACCGTAATTCAACATATAAAGATATGTCATTGTGAATCTGCAGTATTCATAAACATGGGAATTCGACAGCCTATCATTTTCAGGACGCAGTCCAGTCGGGAATCTGTTCTTCACTTACCTGTAAACATATTATTTTAAAAAGAAATGCGTTAAAGAACCCGGGACACTCCAATGCCATTGAGAGGGGAGAGGAGGCAGAAAACAAACCTCTGCTTTACACAACAGAAACCTGAGAATCAAATTAAATGTATATTGAAACAGCATCCAGCATTAAATACATGGCCCTTCATTCTGGGATACTGCCCGAATGCACTGCCTGTGTGTACCTACGGTTCACATCAAGGTCTTACACACTATTTCAGAGCCTCTAGCATACACATCGCTCGAGTGTCAAAAGCTGGTCCCTTCAATGTCAAACACACCCACACATTTCAATGCCACGTGCAGCATTTCACCTCAGTACCATATACACATATGATTTGAGTGTCAAACAGACACAGGCCACTCCAGTACTAAGCGCACATCATGTCAGAGTCCAAAGCACATGTATCAAATGACACGCATACACACCACTTCCTGTCACACACATTACACAGGTACCACATAGCAACACCAATTCAGAATCAAGCACACATCTCTTCAGTGTCAAACACACACTTACTCACAAACCAGTTCCTGTAAAGCAAAATGTTGAGCCTACGTGCAAAATGTGGTGAGGGGCCACTAAGTCTCTCATATCTCACAGATAATCATTGGCCTTGGGCTGAATGAAGGGGCCCCTTGAAGAGTTGAGGCCCCGCAACTGCAGCAGGGTCTTCGGGGGGCCTGCGTTACGCCCTGATCAGCTACATACCATGAGTACACACCACTTCAGTGTTACACTTGGATATATCTGAGTTAAAACACTCAGACGCATTACTTCACTGCCACAGTTACACATCATATCAGGTACATGTATTTTTATCATAGTACTACCTCATTTACCTAATCTCCGCACTTTATAATCAAACAAGTAACAACACAATTGATTGCCTTTCTTAAAAAACAAGTCCTAATACTTCAACAGACTTTCAATAACTTATATTGCTCAACTATTCACCAAACTACAACGTACAGCAATTAACAACTTATTATTAATCACATTGGCGAAACCTAATGCATTTACCAATGCTTGTTCTAAATTGGTTTGGGATTTTTCTTGTCTTGTATTTTCACTTTATTATTGTTTATGTGCTGCATAAATACTTTACACATTGTCTCAAAGTTAAGCCTGACTGATGTTTGTGCCAAGCTACCCAGAGTTAAGCACAGGTTAATTTGATGTCTTTTTGTGGTTCATCCTGCAAGGGATTGTGGCTGTTGCTTGACCAGGGCTCAAACTCCAGTCAACCAACAACCCAATTTCTCACAGAAAGTGTATTATCACTAGCCTCCCCAGTGAAGCCAAAAATGAGAGGAGGTTCAGAATTGAAAGAGAGGGAGAGAATCATGAAAATCAGCACTAAGGGGCATATCTACAAGGGCTGGCGATAATTATCGCTCAGCGCTCTTAGCGTGAGGATAATTATCGCCGCCCAACTCTGAATTTTATCGCGGAGATAGCGTGCTATCAGCAACGCTTATCTCCAAAGCGATAAAATTCGAGACCACTAGCTTGCCAACTGTGCGATTATCGCTGGAAATACAGCGATAATCGCACAACTTTGGCGATAGCTTGCTGATAAGGACAAGACATACTTAGCCATGATATCCATCTTCCATAGGATATCATGGCTAAGTCAGTCTCAAAGCAGGCGTTAGGAAAGTAGCGATAACAGAGGTTATCGCTACTTTTCTTGTCGCTATCTTCTTTGCCTGAGGCTTGATAATAGGAGAAATGTCGCTAGCGACATTTCTCCCGTTATCCTGGGGAGGAACGCCCACTTTGCATCTCATTAGAGATGCAGAGCTGGGCGATAGGGAAAGGGCGATGTAGCATGGATTCACGCGTTAGCGTGTCCTTGCTAATAGGGCGTTAAAATTATCGCCGCTTTTCGTCCGAATACGGACGCTAAAGCAGCGATAATTTTATCGCCAGCCCTTGTAGATATGCCCCTAAGTATTTGTGTTTCACTAACTTTGTCCTAATAAAAAGTTTTGCAACAATTAATTAACCACTTTGACACTTTGGAATAGACTTAGGTAGACTTGGCCCTTAGATTCCTCTAAGCAATGGACTTCAGTGCGCAATAATTTTCAAATCACTGTCCTGAGATCTAGAGGGAGATTGTCCTAATCAATTTCTGTGGAAACATCAACTGGAAGTGTCTAACTTGTAGTAGATTCTGTCACCAGCTTGAAGGAAGATGATTTCGAGGCCTTGTGAAGCAGGGAGAACTGGCCTGGAAGCTTCTCCCCAGGTAAGAGTTGACTTTTAAATCACATGATTCAGACCTTTCTGAGAAAATAACTCGAATGCAAAAATGATCAAGTTATTTGGAGAATTTAAAATAATAATTTTGGCCCTGATTTTGAACTGCATGGAATGGAGAATAATCATGCAGACCTTGTTTAACGGGTGGAATTCTGCACAGTATTCCCTTTTCTGTGGGGATTTTCACTCCATTTACCACCAGTATTAAGCAGGGGATAAATAGGAGCAGGGGCCCACTGCGAGGCATGGAGAGGAACGAGGATGGTTGGGAAGGTGGAGGAGGCCAGGGGAGATAGGACTTTGGCAGAGTGGAACATGACATTCTCCCTCTGTGCCACTGCTGAGGCTCGGTCGGGGGCAGGAAAAAGTCAGTCCCCAAAGTTATTTTACCAGGCAGATTTTCCGGCCGGTAAAATTGAGTCTGTTGATGATATACCCCGTAAATTCCATACAGTCTACAGGAATTCTACTTCCCTCATCTCATAACTGGGGCCTAAGAAGAAACAGCAGCCATCTTCTCTCACACTTCACAAGCAGAGTAAATTTAATTTTGTCATACCTCCGACCACTATAGACCTGAAAATGTCTCCAGACTAATATCTTGCAAAGTTCCAGGCAAAAGAAAAGGAGGGAAGACGCAGTAACATAACAAAGGCCCCCGCAGCCCCCGCGGTGCTGGGGGGCCCCCGAGCTCCAGGGTGCTCCCTCAGCACAGTACCCTGCCGTGACAGCTCCTGACTGAGTTTGGAGGGGTGCCATCCATGTAGTTTGCAGGGGGGCTCTCTCAAGTTTCTTTTCACTAGTGGGAAGACGTTACTTATTTTGATAGTTTCAGTTTCCCAAACTGCGGGGCATATTCCCAAGAACGTGTGATAACCACCGCAAATTTAGCTTAACGCAACTTTGCATATCGCAGTCTATCGCGGGAAAACAACGCCGTGTTAACGTAGTATTCTCAACCTGGCGGCACCATGCGATAGTCCCACGATAACGCGTCAAATGTCTGCGTTAAAATCAACGCGACGCCGCAAAACTGCGAAACACTAACGCAAATAAAGTCACGATGAGGCCAACAACGATACAAAAATCAGCGATAACCAGCAACAGGCCTGCAATTCCCACGCGTCATGAGGGAAAATGCACAATAAAAGCAGAACAAGAAAAAAAAACAACAAAAACAAAATAAACTGCGTAGCAACATGGATGCACCGGGAACCAGTGCCCAGGTCAACGCGAACCCCACAAGCCCCACAGACCAACAACAAGGAACCTCGGGGTCGGGGAAGGCCAAGGAGAAGAGGAAGATGGGGTACAGTCCGCATGACAACCGGATCGTCCTCACGGAGGTGACAGAGCACGAACAACAACTGTCCGTCACCTCCACCGTGTCATTGGCAACACAGATGGAAAAATGGCATTCCATCGTGAATGCAGTCGGAGTGTCGATGAGGCCAAGATGCACTGGCACGATGTGAAAAGCCAAACCAAGCAGAAACCCGCTGCCAACAGGAAGGCAGCAACGGCGAATGGAGGTGGGAGTCCAGCGCCACAGGAGGAGCTGGACCAAATGGCGGCCACAGTCATTAGTGCGTAAAACGGTGCAAGGAGTCGGGAGTCCTGATACAGCTCGACATGACCTGACACAACATCAGCAGGGTGAGTAACGAACAGGGACTGGGGGGACGGGCACAATGGCACACATGCACAATGATGTGTAGCACACCGCACACCCACAACGACCCTGGGTCATGTCCCTGATCCCCGTGGCACACAGCAGCACACATACAAACATCAAGTAGGCCCCCGTCCACCATGTGCCCAAAGGGGTCACACCCCACACATCACCAAGTCTACGACACACACATGCACCTGTGCGAAACACAGCAAAGATGCGTATGTGAGTGCCACACTGACAATGCAAGTGACACCACATGACCAGCAGCATGGCTGGAGTACAATCACCATGACATTGTGAACGCCACGAGACTGAGGTGGCTGAGTGTGGACCACATCCGGAAAGGAGCAGGTCACACCCTGATACATCCACGTGCACAAACAACCACTGACGGCAACAATACATCTGCAGACAAACAATGCACAAGAGTACAAAAACCGTCCAAGAGCACAAATGACCCAAGTCGCCAACATCATAGCACCTTAAAAGCACAAAAGTCAAGGCACACCGCCTCCAAGGGATAAGGGGCAGCAAAATCACAGGTGCGACCCTCCCACAATGCAGCACACACACATAGCAATGCCAACACATCCACATGGACGACAATGTGGTACACAGTGCAACACTTACACTGCAGAACAGAGGACACAACTGGGTCTGCCTGTGCGTAGAAAATGGCCAATCACATCTGACATAACAGGGAACTGTGAGATGAAAATGTACGTGTACAACCTCACCTACGTCATGTAGTCCAAATGTCCACTGTCCCGCATCAAATAGTCCGCTCCTCCCAAACAGTCACAATGTACATTGTCATGCAGTCTGTATGTAAACCTGAATAATGCGTAAACATACATGCCAACACAATGTCAACAAGCATCTCCCCTTCACATTGCAGAGGGACAAACAACACCTCCAGCAGAGCAGACCAGACAACTACACAGTTATTCTGAAAAGGACCTCCACACTTCCGACACCGACGCCCTACAACAGTTCATGGACATCTTCGGTCAATCGACCCCCAGGAGCAGGGCAGCCCAGCTGAATCGAGGATACCCCACCCCCTGCACAGACAACACAGCTGGACGCACGCACCACCACGGCTGGCTCCCAGCAGCACACCCAAGCACACATCGCATTCCAAGGCCAGGTGTCGGACTGCCAGAAGGGGGTGTCCGAACAGGTGCGGGTGGGGTCCCACCTCATGGGGGCCGAACTAGATCACATACGTGGGTGTCTAAGTCCCATCAGGGACCACCTACACTCCCCAAAGGAGACCCACACTGCGACAGAGACACCCACATCTGCACATTTCCAGGACTGACCACACCCAGAGCCACGGGATAATCATCCACACCCCCACGCTGGACTGGCGAACGCCGGCCCTGTCCACTCCTCTTACGTATTGAGTGGAGGACGACAAAGCTACATGTGCAATGTCCCACACTCTGCCTGCGGTGACATGGTTGCGTCCTCTGCACATGGCACAATGTGATGGTGTGGGGCCATGGCCCGAATGCATACATCATGAGCACACAAACACACTCATAGAGCTCTTGAACTGGCCACGGGCACGTGCGCCCGACACCTTTATTGGCATGGTCACATGTACAGTGACGCATGTGCTGGATGTGTGTGGGGTGAGTGTCAGCCAGCCCTCAGGGAGTCGTTGGTGCTGGCAACAACTTGAACAGTGGTCACAATTGAAGCAGAAACATAAAACACCAGCATAACAGAAACAACTGTGAAGCATCATGGTGGTAGCCGGAGAGAGTACAGTGTTCACCCAACATGCAAGCAGAATGCTCCTTGATTCATTCTGCACTGAGTAAGTGGCACCTGAAGGGCTGAGCAGGGTATCAAGCTGATGATGGCACCCACGACAGGTGTGAGCAACTCTGACAGTCTGGCAGTTAGACACTTACGACTCTGGCACCTGTCGTTTGGAGTTGGTCCTGGCGGTGGTGGCGTGTGCATCCTGCGGTGATGCGACGTCCAGGCAGGCCAGGACTCGATCTGATGTGTGAGGCCAGGTGGACCGCAGTTGAGCCCAGAGGCAGCAGACAGCGCAGGGCCACAGAGACATGGCGTTGATGCCCCCCAGGCCATCGGAACAGAGGCCATCCGACATGCCCTCAGGTTGGGGCCATGATTTGAGCTGCACAGAGTTATTGGCCCCGGATGCACTGTGGCGGGCACAGGCCCACCGCCACAGGACGGTGACTTGCGGTGCAGTGAGATAGTGCCACGCTAGGTGAGCGGGTCCTCGTCAATGTCGAAGGTGAATGTTGTGGAGGTTTGTGGGGGACAGGGCATGTGGCTCCTCCAGGGCATGATGCAGAGGGCAGAAGCCGGCCGGAAGTGGCAAATGGAGGAGTGGAATGCTACAGCCTCGTCTTGGCAACATAGTCAGTACCACCGACACGATGATGAAGACAACCCCCAAACCATGGACTCAGTCTCCAACAAATCTCAAGAAGTAAGTGTCCATGGATGTTGGGGAACAGACTTAGTGGCACCGGAGCTGTAAGGGGATGCAGTCTGCGACGTGGCCAGTACAATGTTATCAGCTCAGCCATAAATGATTCATGACTGAGTTCCCAATGTGTGACCTACTCGACCGCTGTGTGGTCCGGATGCAGCGGGCAGCGTGGGCCAACCGCTGTTCAGCAAGCTCCTCCCGGAACACTAACACACAGCGTTGAAATGGCATGTGGTGATGACTTGTGGTTGACTGAGGCAGTAGCGACAGAGCTGAGCGGGTGTTTAGCCAGCGACGATGCCGTGTCCTGCCTGGTACGGACTGGATTGGATTTGTGTGAGGCCTGCAGGTCTGAAGGCGTAGTCTTCAAGGGCCCACAGACACGTGTGGCTGGGATGCCATGCACATACCACATAGAAGGGAGTATAGTGAGTTAAACTCTGCATTTGCGTGTGTACTCGGCCATTGCAAAATCAAGACTCAGTCCCAAATGTGTGACCTACTTGACCGCAGTGTAGGCCCGGGGAGGCGGTCAGTAGGGGCACACATCCATGTGTCGTTGGCCCGCGATGCACAGAGTTAGTGACACCAGGGCAGTTGTCAGCAGTGTCCGAACACCTCCATGAAGATGGTCCTTTTCTCCTCCGGACTGAACTGCGTCTTCCTCTTACTCGTCTCCTTGCGTACAATGATATGGACTCCGCCATGCAGATATCACGACTCAGTTCCACATGTGTGACCTACTTGAGAGTAGTGTAGGCCGGAGGCAGCGGTGGAGTACGTAAATGGAAAAGGGGTAAAGTGGGCCTGTGTCGCGGGGTGCGAGATAGTGTGAGGAGGCTGCCAAGGACACGGGGTTCGGGCTTTGAGTTTGCGCCGGCACGTGGTGGGCCCTCTTCGACACACGCCAGTGTCAGCAGGTGAGCTGTGAGGCCTGGATACGCAAGGGCGGGCATGACAGGTTGGGAGTCCAGCGGCCCGTGGTGCAGCAGGTGCATAGGTTCGCAGGCCACAGCGCTCACGGCCAGGGCGTCGGCCTCATGGCGGGGTAGGAGGCGCCGCACTGGCAGGCACGTTTGCCATTCCGGAAGAGGACCATGCCCAGGACTATGTGCTTTTTATTCACACCCCTATGCTGGCCTTGTGTACGCCGGGCCAGGCCACTCCGCACATGCTTGCAGGGGGGACGTCACAAGCTACATTTCCGCATTCTTCCCCACTGGCTGGGGTGACATGGTTGCATCCACTGTCCACTGCACTCAACACATCAGCAGTGCATGTGGGCATGGATATGTCTGTGGTCTGCATACTGCAATCTGTCTAGGACATCTCCGCCACAGTTGGCATTGTGTACATTCTCATTCATGGGTCACTTGCCTCCTTCGCACATACCTGGTTCCCACCTCTCCCCACATTCCACTATTGTGTGGCTGCGATGCCATGCCGTTGATGGTTCATGTACATGGCTGAGCAAGGTTGCCACAGTAAGTTGTGCTGTCGTGTCTGGTGGGTGGTCATGTTGTCTGGCATGTTGTATGTGATTTTGAGATGTGTGCATTGCCAGTGTTGTGAGTTGCATGATTGTGGAGTTGAGGTGTGTGGTGTGTTCATTTGGTACTTACCTACATGCAGTGCATTTCCATGGGTGCCATCCTGGTAATGCTGGTTGATGATGGACTGTTGGGGGATGATGGAATCATGCACACTACCTGGGTAGTTGGCTGCAACATTGGTGTAGGGTCCCCGCTGGTCCACTATTGCCTGCACATTGATGGGATGCGTGTGCTTTCTGTTGCGGTAATTGTGTGTTTTTTCGGCAGGGGGCACAAGTTGGACATGTGTGCAGTAGATTGCCCCCAACAGGTGCGGGACTCCTGCTATGGCGTGTAGTCCTTGCTTGGTCTCCAGCTGTTCCTGCACATTGTGGGGGACGCTTAGGTACTGGGGTACCTGGCTGGTGATGGCATCCTGGACAGGTGTGGGGAACTTGGATGGGGCTGGCTGTGTGTCTCCTCCGACTCTGGCGGATGTTGTTTGGGGAGTACGGGAGGCCAACATGTGCAGCACAGCCAGCAGCTTTGTCTGCGGAGGGATGTTGGTTGTCCGCTGTGTTGGTACCGTCAGCCTGTGGGCAATGATGATCCGGATGCGGTGGATGGTTGTCCTTTGAGCCTGTAGTGGGCATTGACATTGTCTGGTGTTAGGTCTGTGGGGCTGGTGCTTTTCCTGAAGGTCCGCTGTCTTTGTCTGCGCTGCCTCTGTGGTGGTCCGGGGGGGGTGTGGGGGGTGCTGGGGCCCTGGGGGTGGTGGCGGAGGGTGTTGTTGCCCTCTCGGGGCTCCGGGATGCATGGTGAGTAGCTCCATGGCATCTGTTGTTCTTCATGTGTGGCTGTGGACTGGTCTCCCTTTGATGGTGCAGGTTGTCGTCCGACTTTACACCAGGTCAGAGCAGGTGTTAGATTCCTGCTGCTAACGCGCCTTATCGCCTGTTTTGTGGTCTTATCGCTGATCGGGCTGGTCGTTGAGAATGTTGAGGTGTGGTGTTGTCGCAGATTTTTGCTCGGGAACGCCTACTCTGCATCTTGTTAGCGATAGTTGCAGGGGTCATCTGTGGCGATGTTTTTTGCGGCTGCTATCGCGGGTAAAATGGTGTTATGGGCTGTTAACACCAGCTTGTGAATGGTGCGATAAATTTATCGCCACTTTGGCTGCGATAAAGTGCCGCTAACTAGGCGATGTGTCCTTGAGAATATGCCTCTATGTCTGGTAAAGACTGTGGTAAAAACAAAGAAATATGGCTACACCAGCTAGGCCTTAATCAGTAGCAAATGAACCAATGTAATTACACATTTCCCTAAATTGTCATGCCAAGATCCTTTGAATTATATTATTAGCATTGTTAAGGGACAAAATGGGGCTGGAAGTGGTCTGGCACCAGAGTTTGAAGAGCTTACGACAATTTAATTATACCACAGTGTTCCAGCAATGACTGTATTACTATCAGCTCTGGCGTAGGTGTTTTTCTTGAGTGACTATGATGAAGCTAGAAACTATGTAAATAATCTATACTAAGTTTTTTTGTTGAACACGTCCCTCTGCAATCTCTATGACCCAGGAATCACGCACCAAGACGTATCCAATATAGAAGCCTTCACTCACCTTTTCTTTTCTTTACACTAGCTTTCAAAACAATTTGCTACAACCACTGTTTGTCTATCAAAAAATCAAACTGGGCTGAGTGCATCTGAACCCATCGCATCATTCTACTTCCAATTGTCTTGTTTACATTCTGGCCAGGGGCGTAACGCGAACCCCTACAGTCCCTGCTGTTCAGTGGGGGTTGAGGTCAGGCAGAACCCTTTAGGGGGACCCTTATACTTCACGGTGGCCCCAATCAGCACAAAGCCAATGAATGTCTGTGAGATATGTGAGACTCGGGCCCCTCATAACATTCTGCAGGGGGGCCCCCATCATTTTGCATTACGCCACTGATCTCGGCTATGGTGAGCATCATTTTAAAGTTCAATAATTAGCCATCACAACTATTAAAATATCAACATTAAAAATGTTGTATGGGAGCAGTTTTGCTGAGGCCGACATACTGTCAGCCATTCAGTCTACAGAAGAGCACTGGAAAAAATTACATATATCTATTGATTGATCGAAGAGCAGGAAACAATGGCAGCGTAAAGAAGGGGATGGGAGTAAAGGCAGAGGCCATTAGTATGCTTACATAAAAAACAATCCCTTCAGCTAGAGGGTCTTTCTAACACAGTGGCATTTACCAGCATCACCCGAGTCCACTGGAGAAAAGTATATTTAATTCATGTAATAACTTTGCTTGAATATTAGCACACCTTTATTTGCCTAACTGTAGAAAGCGAGAGCTAGAACGCCTTTCAAGTAGACGCATATCACACCTTCTTCCCTTCACCCTGCGGCTGGCTGGTTGCCTCGACCTGGACTGAACTGCTCACATGTCTGTTTACACCCATCCGACTGCTTTGGACTTTTGAGTAATTTATGAAACAGGCGGGAGCTGGCTTTGATTCCGAACGGGGATGCGTGGCCTAATTTTCGGTATTGTTAGATCTGCAGCTCGGGGGAAATTGTGCTTGGAGGCCATCCCAAGTTTGAAGGTGGAGCCAACTACTGAAAATAAATATACTATTGGTTCTCATGCTGTGCACTGCAGATGAATTGAGCTTTACCGACTTCTCTGTCAATTAAATCCTGTATGCAATAGGTGCTTAGCCATAATTTCATACACAAATTACACTCTTTTGTGAATTGATTTCAATACACAAAACATTAATTGGTGCAAAGCATATATCCATTAAGGCCATTTTTAACTGTGTAAAGTACTATTACAGTAGAACTGATGAACTACAACATGCTATTCCCAAATCTACGTGTGGTATCTTTTCAGTGCAGAGATCTCTGCCGATCCCAGCACGGCAGTTATACTTTTTTGTAGTAAATGTGGGAGGGACCACCGAAGAGAATGAAAAGCGGAGAATGCTTATGACTAAATGGGAGAGGTTTACAGATATTTAAGGAGGGGTTTAGGGAGGCGTAAGGGAGGGGTAAAGGGAGATATGCTAATACTGAACCTGACCCATAAAAGAGTTAAACAAACACAAACTACACTTTTTAAGTTACTGCTGTCCTAAAGGTCACAAAACAGTTGCAGATATACTCTCCCCCAGACTTGGATTTAGTTTAGCACCCACATGGACACTCACAGGTACTGCAACAGACTCCCATATAAAATCATGTATGCAGTGCCTTAGTGTCCGATTTAAATGTTAGCGGAGAGGAAACTCCATTGCAAGGGTGACACAATTACCTCCCCGCTAACATTATGGCCTGGCCCCCCCATTTTTGATTTTTGTGGACCATAGTTTGATAACGGTGGAAAGTACTCTATTTCCTTCATGGTCAAACTCCTCTGATGGCCGAACGGAGGAAGGGCCGTCCTAGTTTTGACTGTATGTCCGCCCACCTAATTTAGATGAGCGGACATGCAGCCGTTTTGTAATTCCGTTTTTCAATTCCCCACAGTACCAGGAAGAACCTGGCAGTAAGGGGCATTGAAAAATGCTAAATGCTCCCCTAGCAATTAAAAGAAACTTCATGGGGACAGTAGCATTGTATTTTTTTACTTAAAAAAAATATCCTGCTTTGGGATTTTCGTTTTGAAAGTAAAAAAGCATTGTACATTTGTGCTTCTCACAGTAGCTTATCAATTCCTGTCTGTCAATCAATCAATTAGGGATTTGTACATCGCACCTACCACCTGTGAGGGTCTCAAGGTGCTGAGGCTGGGGCTGCTGATCCGTCTGGGCGAGGAGGTTCAGTCAAAGAGCCAGGTGTTGCACACTGCCCCTGCTCCTCCATCCCTGCCTAGATCCCTCCTTCCTTCTCCCAGTCTCTTGAGCTGTTTGTACATATTACCTACTCAAGGGTTGTCCCACCTGCAGTCTCTCCTAATGTTCATAAACACTGCCCCCTCACCATCCTCCTCCTCCCCCAGTATCTGGTGCTGCTTATAGAGAGTACCACTGGCCCACCCCTTCCACGATCTCTCCCAATGCCTGAACAGACTTTGCTGCCACTCTTTCTCTCCCGAGATCTCTCCCACTGTCTGTACACAATAATTATAGAAAGCTCTGCACACATGTGCCTGAACTCCAGAGATGAGTCAATAAGGGGGCCAGCAACTTCTAGCTACTTGTAACTAGCTCAAGAGTGCAGCATCACCGAGCTAAATCCAGGGCCATTCTTGCAGATGACTGAACAATCATGCTAACCTGGCAGACTGCACATTAGAGGGTTCTTGTGTTTGTACTTAGGATTACCTAGAGACCGACTCTGACAATCTTTGCATGTAGGTCAGCCCAGGACATGATTTATAAGGTAATTCTTTCTTTCTATTTTGGTATTTAATGCTTGAACAACATCATGGGTTCTCCTGATTCATGGCTCGTGCTATTCATGCTTCATTAATGCATCAGTGTTGTGACTCATGAAGGTTGGTGGTTTGTTCTACCATGTAGTGGTTTGTTCCACCATCTAATAGCTTGTTTGCATATCATATGTGTAAGTTGCTAGGCTGTAAGTTAAGCACTGTTTGTCTTCAAGTTAGAAATACATTTAAAACTGCATTAAAATCCATCTGTATTAAAATCATAGAAACCAAATCATTAAGTGCTTCAGTAATGCTTTGTTTATCTGGACCAGATTTGTTTGAAAGCTGTTGATAGCTAATAACGTTGGTGCCATTTGATGAATCTTCTCAAAACTTTCCCAAAAAAAGTCTAATCAACCTCAGCTCCTCTCTGGACAGTTTCAGGGTAATCAGTCAAGCGGGGGCTATGAAAAAGGATTGCATTTTCCCTATGCAATTTTCCATAGGAAAAATAGACACAGCGGCAGCCAAAACGGCTGACCAGAATTACACCAAATTTGGTAGAATGCTAGACCTCATTCAGAAAGCTTGTTATTTTTGTGATTTGCTGTAAATCTGTTCAGTAGTTTTTGAGGAATTAAGTTGAATCGTTTGTGTATATGTCACGCTTCAGAGGATATGCAGAGCTGATAGGATCGAAAGATAAGATCTGATTGGCTGCAACAACATCAACAAAGATGTGGCAGCAGCCATTTTAGGACTTGGGGACTCAGTCCCCTGTCCTAGAAAAAGAGTTAAAAAAATACAAAGGGGGCAGGGTAGGGAAACTCTAGCCACATAGGCCTGGTGGGGAGTTCCGGAAGATCTGTGGATCCGCATGTTTCAATCAAAAAATAATAGGAGGGCTTGCATCCTTTAAAAAAAATAAGCCCCCCAAGAGTATGCCAGTACCCAAGGTGTTTAATTTTTTTGAGGGTGAGGTTTAATTTCTCTCAGAGGTCCCCCTCCCTGAACCTCTGAGAGGCCCCAGGGACCCGATTATCCGGGCCAAAGTCTTCATTTTGGTGTGGGGCGATGCAGCCCCCTTCCTGAGCCTCAGAGATGCCACTGGGCCCACAGTTTATCTATGGTGAGGTGAGTGTCAGGCCACCCCCTCCGAGCCCTAGACTGGTCCCTTGCTCTCCATTCCCCGGAGCCCGATAAAAGCATTGTCCCAGGGACCGCATCTCTAAGGACACTACAGTCTGGGAGTATATGGGAAATTAACATAACCTTATTTCCCTGCCCACTCTCTTCCAGGCAGGGAACACATATTTGCTCCTGCCTGGGCAGGAGTGCAGAAAAAAAGCTGCTCCTGCCCAGGCGGGAGCAAGGGAACGGAGCTGACTTCCTCCGGCATCCAGGATGGGTGATGGCAGGGAGCCCTGGACTGGCCCCCTACTCTCCATTCTCCGGAGCCCCACAAAAGCATTGTCCCGGGGACCGCATTTCTAAAGACACTATAGGCTGGGAGTATATGGGAAAGGAACATAACTTTATTTCCCTGCTCACTCTCTTCGAGGCAGGTAACACATATTTTCTCCTGCCTGGGCAGGAGTGCAGAAAAAAGCTGCTCCTGCCCAGACAGGAGCAAACGAACAGAGCTGGCTTCCGCCGGCCTCCACGATGGGTGATGGCAGGGAGCTGGCATGAACCACTGGGGCCTTTGGGCTCCCCCTCACAACAACCAATACTTAGCCATGTTGTAGGTACCCCCGATGGGTGCCAGGGCACCCACTGTAAAAAAATAGCCAGCTCCCATTGGAACTCAATATAGGTGCTGGCTGGGGACCAGGCAGCAGCTGCAGAAGCCTTGGGGCTCCTGCCGGCCTTCAATGACTGACCATGTTGTAAGTGCACCAGGTGGGCAATGGGGTCCCCACAGTATAAAAAATTACAGGCACCCGCCGGCACCCAGTATGGGTGCTGGGTGGGGAGCTGTCCGAGGCTGCGGAGTCAGTTAGACTGTAGGGGCTGCAGGGCTCCCTCTGCGGCCCCCAATATTTTCCATGATGTGGGTGCCCTGGGTGGGCACCGGGGCACCCATAAAACAATATAAAACAAAAAATAAGTAATAACTGAGCATCAGGTGCCGCTCATTAGGTCGAGCCTAAACAGAGCTTGCGCTGGTATGCGATCTGTTGTCTGTACTTTGTGGGGTCTGACTCCTCCCAGAGTTAGTATTGGCTTTCGTGTGTGTCCTTTAAAAATCGTAGCCTGCAAATGGCTAATGGTGGGTGCATGTCCCACCTTTTCTCGCAAGTTTACTCCCATGGAGAATTGCCGCAGGAGCGAGCAGAGACGCACACGTTCCTTGCGTGCGGCTGTGCCTCTTCTCTTCCTTTTGTTGGCAATGCGTCACCTTTCTCCTCATTGCTGTCCTGCCCCCGGACGCCACCCTAAACTTTCAGCATTAACAACACAGGCGCCATGCTTAATATTTTAGCAGGCGCCTGCTAGACATGCTGACTTTGCCAATGCTTGTTGCTGAGGATGCTGTGATCGGGGTGAAGGAGGCAAGCTAACCACTGGACACTTCCGTCCATGGAGCAAGGCCTAGGTCATGTGGGATGGGGCGGAAGCAGGAGCTGATCCACGCCGTGAAGAGCAGGGATGTGGCAGCCACCCAGAAGCTCGTTACAAAGTTCAAAGCCTCGAAAAACAGTGAGAGTCTCTCGGTGTCCGCGCCAAGAGTCTGTGGCCACTAGAAGAAGGGGGGGGGGCAGATGCTGTGGTTCGTGTGCAGTATTAAAGGATGCATGATGCTGCCGTGTGGAGCCTGGCACAAGGGCTGTTACACAAGTGCTCTCGTAGGGCAATCTTGGGAAACGTGTACTGGAATGTGTCAGCCTGTGGTAGCACTTCTGTTGGTGTAAACAGTCTGCCTTTATAAGCGCATGTGCAGAAACCTGAAACTTGGGTTTGTCCGGGTGTAACTGTGCTTCCTTGTGTATCCTAAGCTTTGACACATGCGCCTTCTGTTTGTTGTCTGATAATTCCCATTGCATGTGCCTAGAACCAGTCCCGTTTTGCAAGATGTGCCTTATAAGCGGTGTCTGCTCTGTGTGGAACTCAGCCACTAGTTTGCCCTGGTGTGTGTTTACACAACTCTCTTGCAGTGCTGGGTGATTCGCATGTGTGTGCGCTGTCAGCACTAGCACGAAAGTCTTCTTAATTGCCCCACAGTGCATGCAGGAGGGCACTGGAGTTTGCCATGCGCTTTATACGTGGAGGCCAGCATTACTGCCTGTAAGTGAATTGTGGCACTTGGTCATGGTGGTCCATTCTAGTAGTATGGCTATGGTGAGCGAATACCAGGGCAGTCGAGGTTTCCGGGGCTGGCGCCAGTGCCTGTAAGTCTCTTGCACCTGTTCCCACAGCTTTGGGGGACAAGACAGTGGCTGCGGCAGGTGTTTGTAGCTCCTCCCTGGGTGGGCAATCCCAGAGGCAGCCCCCGTCCCCTCTCCTCCATCACTGTCTCATCAGTGGGCAATGTCAAGCCATCCCTTGGGCCCTCTGAAGCTTCGAGGAGGGACAGGGCCAAGAATCGCAGCAGGTCTTCTAGTGATTTCTGATCAGTGCCACCAGTGATGAGGAATAGAGAAATACTCCCCACCCCCGACTACTCTGAAGGGGTTGCATGAGGCTCTGTTGTTCAGTAACGTTTATTTATTGCTTTTGGCAACTGGTACCTTTCTCAAGCGGAGAAAAGTAAATAGTAGAAAAATAAAATGCACGCTAAAATGGAAAATGAGGAATACAGATGGGTAGAAAATGATGCAGTAAAATGCAAACTGATGGAAGTTCTAGTGCGAGATTTAGATGTTCATTCGGTTTCATAGAACATACGCAGTAATGCAGGGGCTGTCAATCACAGCACACTTCTAGCAGTGCAACGTCTTCTAAAGGGGTGTGGAAGATTCCCTTAATATAAACTCTAAGTTTTAGGGGGAAAGGGAGACATCTTTGCTGTTTTGGCTCCAAGTGCCTCAGATCATGCCTAAAGTTTCACAGTTGCAGCAAAGTGTCGTGGGCTCTGACTTCTCAGAAAATCCAGTAAATCGCTGACCCCACAACCTACCCCCAATCATTCAGATTGGTGTCCCTAAACCTCCACTGGTACCTTCCTTACATATTGCAGGTATTGTGCTGAAACAATAGTATGACCCACGTATTTTTTTTAGCCAAAATGATGTTTTTGTTCCACAGTGCATCGGATGGCTCTTTATTTATAAAGTTTTAGCGCGAACAAGATCCCGAAGGAATATCAGAGCGCTTTACAAAGGAAGGAAGAAAGGACATAAATCCAATATCGATAACAAGTAAGAATACACAACAGGACAAATCGCAAAAATCCCAGACAAATAATCGCATAATTCCCAGACAAATGAATCAAGGAGAGTAGTACAATAAACGGGTATGTAGCAGGCTACGAAAGGGGGTACACAATGCGGAAAAGAAGAGCATAGATCCAATATCGAAATCAAGTAGGAATACACAACAGGAATACTCGCATGTTTCCCAGACAAGTGAATCAAGGAGAGTAATACGATAAACAGGACTATAACGGGCTACGAAGGGGACATAGTTCTGGACACCTTTTATTATATCAAGATTTTGAGAGTCATTTGCAAGGGACCAATTTGACATCGCTAATTTGGTCTCTTTTCCATGCTGAAAAGATAGTGGCCCTGGCCTGTATGTTGCTACATATTCAAAGAAGCCTCGTATGGGGTGAAGTATGATTCGTCCTTCTCATTATTCCCTATGGCGGGAGATTGTGTTTGTATTTTTCTGCTGCAAAATTGTGTTCCTGTGGAGTTTGCCGAGGGGTGGGGGTGAACTGCTGGGCAGAGCTATCAGGGAAGGTGATTGGTGGGTCTTGTTTCCAATAGCATATTTTGTTCAATCTATTCTCAGATGAGCTTCCAGATTTCTTTTATAAGGAGGAAATGGTTCTCTTCAGTGCAGATGCGGAAGTCTTTGATACTGTGTTTATAATCTTAGCTCTTAGCTCCCTAATTTCTCCTAATAAGGTAGAAGCCTCTGTCTTTGGTCTTGTAACTGTAAGCAGTTGCAAAACCTATTGTAAATCTGAAACTCTGGTGGACTTGCAGGATGGGGAGCATTAGAACTGAATGCTTCTGCAGGCTTGGTGACTTTTGTTGGATTCTCTGAACTCACTCTAGTTGTTGCCTTTCCTGCTTTCCATTTCTCCCATTGTGCCCCCAGTGGCGGCTCGCAGAGAGAGTGCTGTGGGGCAGTGGGGCGGGGCAGGGGAAGGGCAGGGTGGGGGGGTAGTGGACTCCGACATACGGCGGACGGAGTAAGTAAGTAAATAAATAAATAAAACAATTTACCTTGCACGCGCTGCATCGCCAACTCGGCGATGCAGCGCGCACAAGTAATTTGTTTTATTTATTTATTTACTTACTTTACTCTGTTCCGCCGTATGTCGGAGTCCACTACCCCCCCAACCTGCCCCTCCCCCGCCCGCTTCACCGCCCCGCAGCACTCCCTCTGCGAGCCGCCACTGCGTGCCCCCCTTTTGTGGATAGACTGCCATGTTGTACCTCTTTACATTTCACATGCTTTACTTAATCTTGCATTCCCTATGAGTGTTTGCTTTTTCCAGGATATTGTTTTTTTTTTTCAGGCAGCATATTACTCTAGCACATCATTTGAATTGAGCCACATTCAGGTGTTTATAGAGTGGCACAATTGGGTTGTAGCTGAAGGCAGTGTGAGTTTCTCTCAGTGGGACAGTGTGGTTTTCAGTGGGGGAGAGGATGTGGCACGAACTCAGCACCACCTCAGCACCAGCGCAGCACCAGTCAGCATCACTCAGCACCACTTCTACATCACTCAGCAGCACCACCAAAGCATCAACTTAGCATCATTCAACAGCACCTGAGCACCACCACAGCACCACCACAGCATCATTCAGCCCCAGTGCAGCATCACTCAGCCCCAGCGCAGCACCATCTCAGCACCAGCGCAGCACCATCTCAGCACCACCTCAGCACCACCTCAGCACCAGTGCAGCACCACCTCTGCAGATGTGCAGCACCAGCTCTGCACCAGTGCTGCACCACCTCACTTCCAGCGCTGTTTATGGTCGTCCCACCATAACACCCATAACAAAAAAAGCTATAGCAAAGATGCATTAGAACAGACAGGAAGAATTCTCCAGCATTGCAAGAACAAAAGAACTAGAAGACATTTGTTCTGTTAATTCTTTTTTTAATAGGGTCGTTCAGTTCTACATAATATCTTCTTGGTTTTATGTAAAATAACAAAAAAGCTCATAATGCTTTTTTATTATAACTTTTCAACATGCTGCACAGCAGCCACACTGCTCTAGACCATATCTTTAAAACATTGGCAAAGCCAATAGCTCTGGCTAAACACTTATAAGGTCCCAAATGCGAGACCTATTGGATATTTCATTGCTTGTTTATAATTTACTGCCCAAAGAAAGGAGTGCCCCATAAGACTTATTACTTGTATAAGGGACAGGGGCACCACCAAGAATTTTTTAATGTTGTGAAGGACTGCAGGGAGAGCAGAAGCCCTACCCCCGACAAGCAACATAACAAAACACAGTAACTCTCCTTGGCCATTAAATCCATGACCCCAGGAGACCTTACCATATTTTTTAAAACACTCCAAGCTGGAGCTGTATGCTCTTAAGCTGGGGTTCAGGGACCACTTGTGGTTGGATCTATGGCTGCACATTGTAGGCTGAAAAAGTTAAAAAAAGACTTAAGATATGTTTAATGTTTTTTAAATGCTTTATAGAAATATTTTCAACAGTCACTATTATTAAACATTGCAATGTGTGAATTTATAAAATATACATTTGATCACAGTTATTGGTGATTTCTTTCACAAGGTTAATAGGTGTGCTTTCTATATGTTGATGTGCGGGCCCCTTGAAAAAGCCAATAGGCCCGTATCTTTTTATATTTATGCCTTCTGACCCTTTAACAAAGCCAGTAAATAGGTCTGCCTTACTTAAAATGGCACCATTTATATTGTTGCATGGCACAGTCTGCCGTCCTGTCAAAAAAAAAATGATGAGGTCCCACCCTTTTCAATACTTATCCTCTCTGGGGGGTTGGCTCTTTATTATTTTAGTGGAGGGTGTATGTGGCTCCTGGGGATTCAAACAGGGGGGCCCAACACCCTCCTCCACCAAACAAAAATACATTGACCTCCGGTGATTGGATCTCCGGGCCCTTCTGAAGGTATGGTGGGGGATCGCAATCCCACTCCTCAGGAAAAAAGATAATGATCACAATATAATTAGCTTTTAGCTTGTGTTAAAAAAACCTAGAAATTCACTGAAAAAAAGGTTAAAGTGACACTATATTTACCCACTGACATAATACAAAAACTAAAAGTTAAAGACCAAGAAAACACTGACATTCACCAGTTATAGTTTACTGAGCTAAACATAACTTGTGCCCCCGCCATCCATGTTATATCATTGGTGACATCACTGATGACATTATCCAACAGATTTGCCAGCTTACTATAACTGTTTCATAATGGAAGGTATTTAGTAAGTTACAGGTAGATACTATGTTCTGTAGTAATAATGGGCATAATTTTTCATCAGCAAGCAAAACAAGCAGAAAATGGAGCATATGTGTGAAAATCACTCACATTTCGTAGATATAATGCTTTTTTTTAATGGTATTGAGAAGCGTAAGATACGTAATGGCTCTGTAGACAATAATGAGATTTGTAACTTATGAAACCTTGAATGCTGTTCAAAAAAAATGTTTATTCATTATTTACCTTAATCAGATGTGCCTGTTAAACATCTCAGCTGGCAAAGAATTTCAAGTGAACTGCCTGACATATATATATATTAACCAATGATAAGGCATGTACAAACAGGCCCTGTGGACAAATCTCAATAGTATGTAACAGTACCCTAGACATATTCCTGAAATGAGCAGTATTATGTACACAATTTTAATAACACTTGCAATCATACTGTGACTTAAACCGTCTGTGAGTCAACCATAGATTATACATTCTACAACAATGTGTGATGTCTCACAATTTTCACTGAATGTATGGTAATAAATATTTGCACTCCAGTTTTTATAGAAATTGTTGATAGCTCTACGTAAGAGCTCCTTATTGTTAGTATGAGCACAGATATCCACAGGTAACTAATGTATTGTAAGGAGAAAGCTTTAGTTTGCCCCACATGTTTTGGCAAGAGGACTTTGAATTGCCCCACAAATGTTGCAACTGACACTGGCTGTGCCCAGTCTCTATCTTTTTTTAAATGAAGTACTGCTTGCACTTAAAACGTCACTGGTAGTTAAAGTGTGCACTATTTAATTTTTACCATACTAAATCTGACTTGTTTCCAGTAATACACTGTTTCTATTTCATACATGTACACATGCACATCAAATCAATCTATGCTGCATACATTTATGGGCCCTTTACTACCTACTTTTGGATTTTTTTAAAAGATCAAGTGGTTTATAGTGGAATTGTGAGGACCAGTAGTGTGGCTAATGTCATCAATGATGTTATTTGAGAAGGCCTCAGTGATGTCATCAATGATGTGCCAATTAATATGTCATGGGTGACGTAATATGTGAGGTCATAAGCAGTCCATGGTGGGGTGCAAGTTAAAGGTAACTCAGCAAACTAGAACTGCTGAATTTCAATTATTTTCAAATTTAATCTCTTGGGAGGTTTCCTCTAGGCAGAGTGTTCCCAACTGGTCCCCTTATGCCCATTTGTGAAAACATTTTGAGGACATAGCGACAGAGTCCCTGAGTCCTGTAAAGACTGCTGCAACAATTTCTTAGGTTAGGGTGTTGGGCCAAGCCAATCAAAACGTACTGCGGTACAGTCTGGGGTGCTACTGTGCTGCATTGGCTGACAGGAGCAAAGGCTCCCTTAGCCAATGGGATTTGTGTATTTTTTAAAGTTTTCCATACCACAGGACTTCCATGGTACAGAATGGTCCAAATATCACAAACTATTCCAGGAGATTATTCCCTTCATGACCACCCCAAGCACTTTTTGGATTCAAATTTCTCAAAAACTGCTGACCAAATTTAAAATTAAATAATTGAAAAATAATCTTTCTTAAATAAGTTTTAACATTCTTGCCAATTTGATGTAATTCTGTTCCATATCGGAGAGTAAAGTTTTCCATAGGAATGAACAAGGGGCATCAATGTTTTGGGATGCCTTTTTTTATTAGCTCTCGCTTGACAGATCAGTGTGAAACTTTTCATGAAGGAGCGGAGGTGAGTGAATATTTTTGGAAATTTTTGTGCTGATTTTTCAAGCAGCGCCAAAGTAATTAAATAAGTAAAAAGTGCCTTTCCAATGGAAAGTCAGACCTAACTGTAACTACACTGGCGCTAATGCCACCATGGTAAAAAAAAATGTTTGTATATCTATCTATCTATCTATATATATATCTATATACATATCTATATCCTTAGTGATAAAATGCATCTGATCACAATAAAGTGATGTGGTCGCTAATGTTTCTTGATTTGCATAGAGTATGTATGAATTAGGTGTTTGTGCTTAGAACACATAGCCATATTTTGTTTGTTGAAGGATAATATACGGAACAATGTACCTGAGCTAGAGTGTTTTGTGGACGGGGTGTTTTACTTATAGTTGGAACAGTAGTGGCTGCTACCAGACGGGGGTGGTGGGGTAGGGGTAAGTGGGGGAGGGGGGAGAAATGGTATAAAAAAAAACGCCGGCTGCCACCTCTCCTCCGTGCTCGTCCTCATCTGTCCTGGCCGGCGGCAGCAGGAGCTACCCGGGCAGACAGGCTCCCCTGAGCCAATCACAATGCTTCAATGCAGCGTTGTGATTGGTCTGAGTGCTGTGGATCAGCACTCAGACTCGAACAGGGAGCCTGTGCATGTTCCTGACTAGGCTGTGTAATGCGCATGAACTGTTTGGTCGGCCCAAGAGTTCATGCGCACTTAGGGAGTGCACACCACTCCTCCCCTGCTCTGGCAAGCCCTGCCCCACCCCGCACTGAACACAGGCAATATGAAAAATAAAATGACAATAACGATATGTTATTGTCATTTTCTTTTTTCTTTTTGCGCAGTGGGGCAACGCTCCACCGCCAACTGAGTTGGAAGCCCTACTTAACACATGTAATGTAAATGTGATTTATCCCCAAATGAACAGAATTGAGTGGTTTCGTGGATGAAAATGATCCCTTGAATGACTCCTGAGAGCATTATCTTAAGCATACACAATAATCAGAGGTATTCCTATGCATCCAATGAGAAGAACTGGGCTCTGTGGGTTGTAGGAACACACCATTATGCATTAGCCTGTAATGCACATGCATATGTAGTTTATACATGTGCAGTGGAAAGTGTGGGAAGGAAGTGAGCTTACACGTGTGTAGCTTATACATGTGCAACAGAATGCGTGAGAAGCAAGCGAGCTGAACGTCACTATGACAACCAAGGGATCCGTTTTCATTTCCTGAATCAGAATGGTACATAATGTAAGTATTCGAGAGAGCTCCAGAAAGAAATGTCCATGACAGGGCTGCTCCCAAGCATTTCTGATGTCCTTTTAGTAAACCAGACTCTGTAGCGCGGAGGGTAGGTGACAGGGAAACCCCAGCCTTCCCCGCTTCAGCCCTATAGTTTTTCAACCGTATTAGGATTATTAAGTGCAAAATATATCTACAGCACATTATCTACATTGCTTCTCTGTTCATTCATGACTATAAATGACCTTGTTTACACCTTTAACTTAGAGATTCCAGGTTTTTCCTGCAAATTTTAGTTCAATATGCTATTTTGACCAAACATGTTTGATTCTAAATATGAGTCTTCACAAATTTATGTCCAAAGAGTTCCTCCACTATTCCCCCCAGAGCAGAATAACTATTCACAGGAGGTATGTATTATTTTGGAACGGTCACAGATACGTACTTCAAAGTTACTTTAAAATGTAATTTGTAAAACAACGCATTTCTCAGATTTCAAACAGAAAATCCAACTTCCATTAGGTTTGGAATTTTGTGATCGCTTGTTCTCCAAAAGGTATTGGGTTTGTTTCCTTTTCATAAATTTCTAGCTGAGGTTATGGTGCTGAACACGAGTTCATTCAGACAATCATCTCCCATGATCGCAATCTGCTCAATTCTTTCTATCAATGTTTACCTTCCATTAGAAAAGCACTTTATTTAAGTTTTCATTTCTTGGCATATCTTGGCATATCTCATGAAAAGGGTTTGATGCCTAAACTTTGCTTTTTTTATTTATCAATGTAACAAAGCTCCCATTTCCCCTCAAGTATTTCTTTTATATTGTCATTCGAATGAAACTGCATAGGTGATGAAGATCAGTATTAAAAGTTCATCACCATCCTTAGAAAATCCTCAAACTAGATGGTACAGGCGTCTTTTGACCAATTTGTGATTACATGCCTAGAGCACGCAGTTCCCTTCCCACAGAATATATGGTCATCTCTGGACCCAGTACCCATTGCTCCAATGTGTAATCGGGAGTCGGCCAGCACACCAAGGGGCATATTTACTGATAAAGTGGCGAAGCATGTCGTTAAGCCAAGAAGGCTTACAACAAGTTCCGTCACTGCGTTTCCCCCTGCGCTGGCGCTAAATTTAGCTGCCTAGCGCCAACGCAGACATCCTTGCACCATAGTGCAAGGGTACCTGCGCTGTAGTGGAAATTGTTTATGTGCAGGAAGGTGTCCCTTTCTGCACATAAACAAACTGAAATGGCATTTTGAAACTTCTATGTGTGCTGCTAAATGCAGCACACATAGAAGTTGCAAAACGTAATTTTTTTATTGATTCTTTATGTGCAGGAAGGGTCACATTCCTGCACATAAACAATCAGCGTTTTGCTGTTTCTATGTGTGCTGCACAATGCAGCACACATAGAAAGAGCACAGACGAGGAGAAATGAAACATTTATCCTCTTTGCGCCTGTTGAAGGCCAGGTTTTCCCTAGTCTTAATTTTGGCGCTGCGCCCTTTTTACGTTGCCCTTGTAAATATGGGTCAGCATCAAAATTAATGGGTGTTGCAGTGGAATGCCCACTACAACACCCATTGCCCACCCCTTTCATGCCAAGTATAGCGTGAAAGGGGGCCTTATTTACAAGGAAGCGTTAAGCCACGTTAAGTGGCTTAACGCGGCCTTGTAAATACGGCAAAGCCCACATCTCCATAGGAATGTCACTAAAAGTGACGCTCCTGTGGTGATAGGGGCTGGTAAATGTGCCCCCAGTTTTCTTTATATCCGTTCTCCAATGAAAGACCCTTCCACTCATATGGTGGACCTTGTGGGTGTGCAAAGTAGTAACTTTTTTCTTGCACAAACTTTCTGTAGTTCTCCTAATAAATACTACAATTGCCACCGTAGTTCGCGAAGATGTCTACCCCAGGTTTTACTTTAAAATCAGAACTTCACGCCGTTTTCAGTTTAAGCGGAAAAGAAAGATAGCCAGTTTCCATCCAATTTGAACCCATGTAAAATGGCTTCAATGCTGACTTCCGAGAAAATGACATATGCATTTTCAGCCCCCACTATAACTTGCGAGGAAATGCTGCCTATTTGTAGGGAAAAAGAGAACAGACGTAGCTGTAGTAAGCAGGAAATTCTGCAAACTTGGAACCCAGGTTAGGAGGCAACCAGCGCAGTAGCATATTGAACCTCAGTTAGATAAGTATGGTAATGAGCAAGGAAGAAAAAATAATACTGCAGATATTTATCATTCGAATGGTCTTCAACACACACTGTAATTTGTAATTGATAGGTATACTGTGTGAAGCACGAGATAAAAAAAAACATAATTTGTCAATCCGTGGTATTATGCGTACTTATCACCTTTAGTATATGTCTAGATGTATCAATGACTGTGTTGCATGTGGTGATATCCACCTTGTCACAGACTACTTCACACATGATTATATTATAGCAGTGCATAAAGTGAATTTTAACAGTGGACTACTTTTACAATGGAAATCAAGCAAAAATGATCGGAGCCAGTTTCCATACATTTGCAGTGGTAGCGGGCAACTTTGCACTAGTTGTCTGCATTTTTGCACTTCTGCCAGGAATTATCTACTGACATTCACCAGGGGCCGACCAAACCAGTCATGCGCACTCTGCCTTTTCTCCATGTAGGCTGCATGCAGCCTACATGGAGAAAATGTCCTCCCCATAGATGCCTGGCTGGTCGGCGTCCCAACCAATCATAATGCTGCCATTGCAGTGTTGTGATTGGCTTAGGGGAGGGAGGCTCCCTGCTTCCAGGAGAGGAGCAGACAGGATGCGGGACCACACCGGCGAAGGTAAGAAACTTTTTTTTCTTTATTTTTTATTTTAAATTAAACCTCCCCATCCCGAGCGACCCCCCGCCCCCCCTACCTGTGAATCATGCCGGCCGCGAGTGGCATTCACATCTACAGTTCATATCGAAGCATAAAAGCATTTTGCATTAGGCGGTCAGTGCAAATGATGGATACAGCAGGGCTAGTGCAAAATAACCCTGTACTTGTATCTAATTAATAGGTACTCCCACCATTTATGCGATCTGGCCAATTGGTAAAGAAATAGGCATAGGCATACAAGTTCCTGGATGTGGGCAAGAAAGATCCACTGCTGTACCACTTGTGTGCCGCCTAGTACCAATAAATCACTAGATTCATGCTGAAAACCAAATCAACTGTAAAAGGTTGCACTTGCCAAAGCTTGACACAGGGTGCTTGTTACGAGCCATGTTGCCTCTCAGTCAGTCATCTGCTTCAGAGTTTATGGTGCTTGTAATGAGTGAACAGGTCAAACCAAACTGTTGTGCCTAGGAAGCTGGAAATAAATGTATAGATGCCCAATTCGAAGGCTCAAGAAGAGCTAAGAGTAAAAAAAATCAAAACACAATAGACAAATCTGGAATATCTCAAGCTCTATGGTTCTAATGGATTGTTTTTTTCGAAACTCAGCTTTTATGGCTGGTTCTAATGAACCTATTTCCCTACGAAATAGGCAAAGGCCATACCTCAACTAGCAAAGGTCTAATACTTGCCCTCAGCACTGCACCAGCCTCCCATTATACAGAAGGCTCCTTCTTGTATGGGCACTTCTCAACTTGCAGGGACCCCAGGCCACAGAAGGCCTTTTCCTATGTTCTATTTTCTGTATCTGTCACTTTGAGGCTGCCAGTAACAATTAACATATATCACTTTCTATCAGATGCCACAAGCAGCCAAGAATGGATAAAATCCCCAACCTCTCTTTTCACAGTGCTATACTCCACAAACGTACACTGTCTTAAATCTGTTCAATCTCAAACAAAGACGTATATGTGGTTAGACATCATATGTCCAAGAAACGAGACGTTGGCCTGATTGGAGAACATGGCAGAGGTGCCAAAGACAAATTTAAAGACAATAACAGTCAGCATCCAATAACTATTGTAGCTGATCCATGTAGAACACAAAATTTGCACACCGTCCCCTCTAGTTCGGTCTGCCACAATACATTCAAAACAATTTGACCTGGGACCCCTCCAGTAACATGACCAACCATTCACCAGACAACAATGTCAAATGCCTTCTGCTTAACTGCTGATTAGTGAATGTCCATCGTGTATTCATCACCGATGAGACTCCTCTGAAAAGCCTGGCTAAAAGATCATTCACACACAGTCATCAAGCACCAAGTTCTTCTATTATCAGAATAGCTCTACAAACCAATCAAGTGGTGGATGAGTCCTATTCCATCAGAACACATTTTTGTTCAAAAAGCAGCATAGCCTTACAATTCCTGTGAAGTACTAAAAGTGGCCTAGCCATCATGTCTGCTGGGATAAAATACCTATACAACCTTTACCAATCCCAAAACATAAACTAATCTCAAGTGTCCTTGCATTGCTAGAGGACATGGAACAGTTGTTCCACACCAAAAGTCTTGTAACCTGAAGACAAACATTTTACCAGTGTGACTGTCTCTCAGGCTTCAGACTTCAGCAAGTATTGAGACAATGCTACTAAATATCAGTAAAGAGCTATTCAACACTTGTAGCCTAGGCAGTCCTTGTATCTTGATCCCATTAGACACCTTAGTTGCATTTGATACCATCGACTAAACATGCTCCTTGACATTGGCATGCAATAGTGGAACAGCATTTATGCGGTTTGCCTAATACATGCAGAATAATACTGAAGTAAAATTGGACCTATTCCTCCTCTAACCCATCAGCCTGCAAAGTGCTTTAGAGCTCAGTGTTGTCACCACCACAATTCAATCTCACATAGCTCCGCTCACTAACATCCTGGACATCTGCAGATCATTAATCATATGTAAACCTTGTAAATGGGAAGATGGACTGGGGCATGCCAAATGTCTCACTGCCATTCACAAGTGTATCAGTGGCTGCAGAAACTGAATCCACTTGAACAGTCCAAACAAATAATCCTGCTCTTGGACCCTGTTAATCCAAGCATGTCCCTATGTATTCATAACAACCACTGAACATGTTACCTTCCGATGTCCAAACAAATTCCAACCTGGGTGTGCTATCTGACAATGAACTCAAATAAATGATGTCTCTAAATCAGACTTGTATCACTTCCATTTTCTCAGTAGAGAATGGCTCCTCCTCTACTTACCGAAACTGATCCAGAGCTTGATGTGGTTATGTCATGCAAGGATTATTGTAATAGCCTCTCTGGTGGCTTTCCCCAAACACACTCCAAAAACTCCATATTGTTCAGGAAAAGGAAGACAATCTCCTGTTTGATCTACAATATCATGGTTATATCAATCCAGTTCTGAAATTTCTCCACTAGTCCTCTGTAAAACAAATCTCGAGCTTTACATTTTTCCACCTCATTAAATGGTTGTTTGCAATACTACCTCTCAAAGTTGCTTACCTCTTCCTTTCAACCAGATGTCTAAATTCTGCCAAATCAAATCTACTGACCAGAGAGCCAACAACCTATACTTTGAAGAAAGATCCGCTTTTGTACAAGACGTCTCCCTGTGCAATCCTCAGTGCGGAATTCAGAAGGTCCCTGAAACTCACCTCCTCAACCTGCCATTTGGCTAACCCAGTCTTCATAGATCATGAGACAATTGTTCAGTTGTTCGTGATCCTGCTTTCCTGTCCATCAGGCTACTAAGACTAGGGGGCCCATTAAGATGTCGGTCGGAAAGCCTTCGACCACAGGTCGGAGGCTTTCCGACCGACATCGTTGGTTTCAATTCCAACCGCCTAATTACAGTCTCAGTGGTTGGAATTGAAACCAGCCGGTCATTCCGGCTAGCTTCCGATGGGCTCAAGGAGCCCGTCGGCCATTTGGAGACCAGCCCATAATCCCAATAGCACGGCGTTTCTGCCGTCGGGATTACGATGCCGATTTCCGACAGCCTTTCCATGCTGGCCTTTCCGACAAGGAAAGGATGCTGAAAAGCTACTTTGAGTGGCGCTAGCGGGGCCCTCTTGCCTCCGCTGCCTATGGTTGTGGGTCTGGGGGGCACCTATGTCCCCCTTTAAAGGTGCCTGCCACACGGTCCATGTTTTTTCACTAACTCCCATTTCTCTATGGGAGCTTGCGCTACAGCCATAGCACAAGCTCCCATAGAGAAATGGGAGTATGTGACTGCACAGTGTGGGGTTGCATCGTAATCATGCGGTCTGGACCACCTTCCAGAGGTCGGCTGGTCCCAATTTCACGACGGTGCCTCCAACCGACATCGTAATGAGGCCCTTGATATTGCTTTCAACTTTCCAGTCTTTACTTCTCCAAGGCTCGCTCAATGCACCTCAACATTTAAGGCTGAGTGTTCTCATCAGCAGCTTGCTAAACAATTATTCTACTACCTTCAGGACAAATATCTATTCTCCCTCTTTTATGTATCCTTACCAATAACTCTCTGAGCCCACCACGAGATGTTTACAGTGCTTTACTAAAAAAATGAATAAAAAATATAATAAATAAATGCTCTTGCCATCAAAGTTCTTAATCAGTTTCTTCACCTTAGAATCATAATACCATAAAAATAAAATATTCCTTACTCTGGAGAATGTATTAAAATAAAACAATTTGGCTCAGCTATCAATTTTCCCTATGCACAACAAAAACTAATTCTATATTTCTGAGTACTACAAGAAACAATCAGCTCACAATCCTTTAAATCCATGGAAGTAGAACATTCATACCACTTCCTCCTTTCCATCAATATACACCTTTTACAATCTCCAAAGATAAATAATTAGCCACCACAGAAAATCTGGAGACGATCTTTCAGTCAAATCTCTTTGGGTCTAATTATGACTTTGGCGCAATTGCGCCGTCTCTCCACCATCACAGCTGTGCCAAAGCCCTGCAAGGACCGCCCACCTTATTATGAGTTGAACTTGTGTAAGACGGACAAGCCTTTGCCTTTCCCATGGTGATGCCTGGAAAACAGGCACCACAGCAGAAACGGCAAAAAAGTTCCAGCACGGCATGGACGGTGAAATCCATGCTGTGCTGGAACTTTGGGGGGATACAGACAGGGGGGCACAAATGTATCCCCATAGTGGGGGGGGGCTTTAATCCTCCACCACCAGCCTTTTCATGGGGAGGCTCCTGCCATGAAATGGCTGGCGGTGGCTGAACTCGTTATATGCTCAGCGGGACTGTGCCAGTCCTGCTGATCATCTTACATTGTGCAGCAGCTCCACCACCGCCAGGCAACAAATGTTCCCTGGCACAGTCGGTGGTCCTCCTCCGCAATGACTTTTAAAGTCAGAATGGGGCGGATGGTGGACCGCCACTGCTGCGTCACCGCGAGTGCGGCGGTCAGAAGAGTGACGCACTCCTAATCAGGCCCTTTGTCAGGATTTACTGAGAACAGGTCTCAGGGAGCTGTGGATCCTCAGGAGAGCTAAGAACCAAGGAGCGACATTGCACTTGTGGGGTCGAGGGAGATGCAGATTCGGGAGTTCCGACTAAAAGGTGCTGAAGTACTACCTGTTCCAGGATGAGGGAGGCTCCTAGTATAGTCAATAGGGTGTGACCAAGGCAAGATAGTGTACATGTTTACCTTCCGGGTCAGGACAGGCAGACCAGTATTTATGGGCTGCATTCTCAATCAGTCTTCACCTGACATCTGTGCATGTTGGTGAGTTTACTCACTCCTGCTTCCATTCACATCCAACTCCCTCCTGTTTGCCCTTTATTGTCTCTAGGAATCGCTGTGCTGTAGCTTCTTACATCTTGCTTTTCCTACTCCAGTTGCTTTTGTCCTGGAATCTCCAGATTCAGCCTCTCAGTAAAGCCATCCAATAGCCTCCAGGTGGTAAGCAAATACCAATGACTGTATGTTTTCGACTTGCTAACTTTCCAGTTGCAAAGACCGTTCACTATTTGAATGTATATACCTTTTGTTTACAGGCAGTGAAAGCGGCTTCATACAAACGAGCACCCCAGTGCTTCTCTCTAGCCATTCTCCTCTCTCCTGTTTCCCTAGGGCCTAATTTATGTGATTTTGGTTCTTTAATACGCATGAAGGATCTTTGGCTTTAGGGAGGCTATGGCCTCTCAGCTTAAATTCACACTGTAGCCTTGGTCATGATACCCTTCTGATTCACTAGCAAAGTCTATTCTCAAAGCAGTAAAAAATCGTTCTGTATATAATGACATTGGTCCACCATGAAAGAGCTAATAATTAAATCATCAAAGTCCATACACAAATTACCTCTTATAAAAAATAAAAATAAATCATAAGACAGACTCAACCCAATAGTTTTTGATTAGTTAAACTGCATAAGAAAAGACATTAGGAAACGACACAGACCATGAGACCAAATCAATCAGAGTCTTAGGAGTGCAAAAATATCAGTAAAAAAGTAAAACATGGGTCAACTAATGCAAAAATAATATTCATTGACACACTCTTCATACCACATTCAAAAGAATATATATAGCTGTCAAAAACAACACAAAACACAAATCAAATAATTCCCCATGCATTTCAGAGAAAAAAGCTAAAAGTTCTTTCCCAAAAAATATCTTGTTGTTATGTAAACTGATTACACCTGCCTTATTGTCATCACCAGAAGAGGGCCTTGCCCTACTTCCACCCAACGCAGACAGCAATTAAAACATTTTAAAAGCGCAATTGTACAACACAATAAAAAATATGAATTCCGCCTCATATTAAGATGACTGCATCTAAGCTAAAATAATAAAGAATTCTTCAATATCTTCTACACCTCTTGGAGTAACGATAATCAATACCTTGCTGCAAGACGTCATTTTCCCACACTTGTTAAAAATTGGGCAAATTGTGTCAATACCAATGAAGCCTAAAGCTGATATGATCCTACTAACCAGCTACCATCATTTCAGAAATCCCCCATGGCATGAAAAATCAATTGAAAAGTGTTCTGCTCCTCAATTGTTTAAGATCATCGAAAAGGTAAGTCTGTTAGTGGTAAGCCTATCAGAGTGAAGCTGTCTAACACAGCCAAATCAGTCATAAACACATGGCAAACCTGGTTTAATTCCCATCTTATTCTGTACACTGGATTATTTCACTGTTTGAGCACAATCTGACAGGCATTTAATTAAAGGTACTTGAAGGGGTCGACATTATACTCTGGTCTCATATACTGCATACAATTTCTAATGTGTATTTATGTATCCTAATTATTAGCCCCAGGTTTCTCCAGTCCTCGTCCCATTCATTACTTATGGAGATGACCATGTCCTCGACAGAAAAAAGAACAGAGGAATGCTGGGACCGCTAACTCTACCCTCTCCCACTGTACTTAACTAGTACTTATCCAGCATTCCGCCTGTTCTTTATTCTGTCTGTCGACAGGAATGGGACAAGGTGCTGGGTGCTGCTCCTGCTGGTCAGGTGTGGTGGTCTTTGGAGGTCCCCTTCTAGTTGCTCGGCTGTTTCTGGATGGGGTTGGTCTTGTGTGCCTCCCAGCCTGCTGGGCTTGCCAGGAGGCATGGATGTTGGCGGCCGGCCCTTTGCCACTTGTGTGCAGGCCGGATGGTTCCAGGTTGCAAGGGTGAGTTTCCTGGTGGCTGGGCTGGGTGGAAGACGCACTGCGGTAGCTCGATGGCGGCTAGGGAGCTGTGCTGGTGGTGTCCCTGGGGTGTCATGGCAGCTGGTGTGGCTGTTTCCAGCTGCCCGGGCACTGTGGCTGGTGGTGTGCACCTGGGCTGGCTGGTGGGGGCGCTGGGCAGACAGTGTGGTGCTTATTTTGATGCTTTCATGGTTATTACAATCATATGTTGGCCCTCTCTGGTCCTGTTTGCCATGCTGAGCCTCATCTCTGGCCCTGCATTGCGGCTGCCTTTGTGTGGCTGGTGGTCAGGAGCTGTGCTGGCGGTGCCCCTGGTGTGTCTGGTCGCTGGTGGGATGCTTTGGCTGTTGCCCAGGCCCTCTGGCATTGGTGGGGCTGTTCTAGTGGCAGACGATGCTGTCGGGAGTCTGCCGGCCCTGGGGTGTGTACCGGATAGCGTTTTTCTAGCTTCGCTGCCTATTATTGGTGCCTTGCTTGGGTGCGGGACCTTCTGAGGGTCTGGCGGTTCTGTGCCTGGCATGGCTGGGGCCCAGGCTGGCCTTCCTGCCCTTTACTTTGGCCTATACTCTGCGCCTGCCTTCCCCGGGTGTGGTCTGGGCCATGGCGTCAGCATGGCGGTGCGAGCTGCTTGGCTTCAGCCCTGGTTTCCTGGATGCTTTTTGTTGCCTCTGTGGCCTGGTTGTGGCTGGTTCCGGCGGCTTTTCTCTCTGCCCTCTGGGTTGAAGTGTTTCTAGTGGGAGGCTGTTTGGCCCTTTGCCACTCTTTTCGGGCTTGTGGGGGTGCCGTGTTCGTGGACTCCTGTCTCTTCTGGCAGGTCTGTTGTTCAGTCAGCTGGCTTCTCGGGTGCCTGTGGGGACGTCAGCGGGGTTGGGCTGTGGGCCACCCTGCTTGTCTCTCCTGTCCTTGTGGTCCTGGCATGGTGTTTGTTTTCCTGCTGTTTTTGAACTGTGGCTCTGGGGCAGGTGGCTGTCTGCATCTCCAGTTGCTCTGGGGCTGTCATGGGGCTTTGTCTTGGCCCTTCTGCGGCTGGTGTTGGGACTCGCTTGAGGTGGTTCCTTGGTGTTGTCCTATGCTCTCCGGGCCGGTTGGTCAGCTTGTTGTTCGGTTGGGGGTTTCCTCCCACCCAGTTTGGGCTGGTTGGCCAGGAGTCCCGTGGCCCTTGTCCCGCCTCTTGGTTATGGGGAGTGCGGTGGCTGCTTGCTGTTTGTGTTGTTCGGTGTGTGGCTCATTTCCAGTGGCTGGTGGGTTTGTCTTTCTTCAGAGCTGTTTGTTCTGGTGCTTGTTGGGCCTACCTCCTTCTGGATGCTGCGGTGCCATTGTTGGGCAAAGTTCCGGTGGTTGTGTCCCTTGTATTCTTTGTGAGTGCCTCGTGTTGGCTTGTCCTTGTGCCCCGGCATCCTTCTCCCCATCTGGGTGCTTTGGCAGTCGACCTGTGTTGGCGCTGGTGGTTGGTGCTGAACGTTCTTGCCATGAGGCATGGTCCTTCTCTGGGGGTTTATGTGGCGGTGGGGTCCTCTGGGCTCTCTGTTGGCTGGCTTGTTCCGGTTGGTGGGGACTTGCTCTTTGGTCAGTGTGTCCTCCCTTCCTGGTGTGGTCTGGGTGTTCCTGCCCTTGATTGGTCCTCTAGGTGTGTGCCTTGGCCCAGTTGGTGGGCCCTCTCATCTTTTTTTGGGCTTGTCTGCTGTGGGCCTCCCCAGTGGTGTTGGGGTTTGTCCAGTTGTTGGACCTGTTACCCTTCATTTTCTGGTTGGGGTGGGGGCTGTTGGGTCTTTCCCTGCTTCCCCTCTTTTAGGGTTGGTTGTGTGCCTTTTTGGCATTGTTGGGCATTCCTTCCATTGCCTGCTTTGGCACACTCTCTGCCGGTCCTCCTACCATGTCTCTGGGGTGGCTTGGTGGTGCTGGGCGTGGAGGCCTTCTGACCCTATGGGTGCCCTTGTGGGCTTTTTCGTGCCCTGTGGGGTGCTAGGTCTGTTCTGGTCCTCTTTGTGCCAGTTTTTTCTGGTGCTTTGGTGGCTGCTTTGGCCCCATTTCCCTTCTGGGGCTTGGCCTTTGGGGTTTCTGTGATGTGCCTTCTTTCCGTCCTTGGTTTTGTCTGTTCTTGCCTTGTTGCCTTTGTGGCTGGCTCCCTACCGGTCAGCAGTTTTGAGGGTTGGGTTCGGTGGGGCCAGGGTGCCCTGCTTGTCCTTTTTCTGTAGTTGGCTGCCTCCTTGGTGCCATTGGTGCCTTCTCCTT